>JAPDOI010000034.1:2452500-3097803 GCA_029168955.1 Aplectana chamaeleonis | reverse complement strand
GATGAAAACCGAATTCTGGCTTATGCGTTCATTCGGACCATTAGTGGGAACATGACAATGTCACCAGAAAGTTTGGAGTTGCAAAACCGTCTCTGAGTGAAGATTCGCGCGTACTCTCAAAATACTTCCTGGGTTTGGGGGCCGGCCTTGGGGCCGGATCCGTTGTTACAAGGAACAAAACTCCTGGGTGTTGATTGGCGGGTGTGCCTTTGACGCGTCGTAAAGCGCAATATTGTTGCCAGTCGATTTCGAATTCGGCACCTATCGTTGCCGGCGTTACTGGACGCAGCAGGTGGGTAGCCCATTTTAATTTCGTTGAAATCGCAGTTGAGCGGCATCTTCGATGAAGGTTTCCAACGCTGTTAAAGGAACGAAGCGTAAACATCTTTGCATCTCTCTGCGCAGCTATCGCTGTTGATGCCGGTTAAAATTCAAATTTATATGAACTTTCGGCAGAAAAATGGGTTTTTTCTCAAAAGTTGACGTTTTTGAGGGGGCGTTTTGCTACCGTTAGTCACTATTGGGACAGTACAACACGAAAACATCAAAAACCCAAATATGGTTTTCATCGTGTACGATGCCTTTAAAGGCAGCATACACCGCTCGCAAACATGGTCAAGATATCAGCATAAATAGGCCCGCATCGGCCCCTATCATGTCAAGTCAACGACGCTTCTGAAGCGCTGAAAACAAATCCAGTATGACAGTATTTGACTATCCCTGTCACGTACACGCCCGTATTTTTCACCCCTTCTGAGTAACAGAATGAAAAGTTAAACTTGAGAAAACATGTGATATATGGGAGTGATAGTACTATCAAATGTTGGAGTGCAATGAGAGAAACAGCTCGATTTACCTGGATATTACCTGGTTCTAAACACCCTCAAACTGGGTCATTTTTTTCGAGAATGCCGCCTCTACTCCTGGATGGCTTTTTGAAAATGGAGGATTTCATCAGTGCACAAACATGTAATATCCAGGTAAATTTGAGCTGTTTCTCTCGTGCAATCTCCTATTTGATAGTGCCTTTAATACTTCCAATTATCACATGTTTTCTCAAATTTAACTTTTCATTCTGTTACTCAAAGGGGTGTGAAAATACGGGCGTGCGAGATATGATTTCTTGAATATTGTCATCCTGGATGATTTTCAGCGCTTGAAACGACGTTGACGACATGGTAGAGGCCGTGTGGGCCTATTTATGCTGATATCTTGACCATGTTTGCGAGCGTGTATGCTGTCTTTAAGTACGCAATCGCCCAGCGTTCACACTTGAATACGGGGCGCGGCGCAGTTTTCGCCTCTCACTGACATCTAACATCGGCATGGATCCTGAAGAAGCTTTGCGTTCCCCATTGGAGGTTGACGCAAGCTCGGTGCACTTCTGTTATAGCTTATGGCACCTAGTTTGCGCCAACCTTCAACAGTGAACGCACAGTCTCTTCTGGATCCATGCCGACGTTACTATCGCGTCGCCCCGGAAAAGCTCTGATCGCCGCCTCAGCGTACGCAGCCTTGCTATGCACGGTGAACTTGCTGCCTAACTGCATTTTCTTGGGCTCAATCATGTTTAACTTCTATATTTTTTCATTAGTAATCGAATAATCTGTGATCGTGTTCTCCTTCTGCTGTGATAGTTTGAAAAACTAATGGTAAGTTATTTCAGACATAACAGAAAGAGAAAACACTTACAAGCAGAGAGCTCAGCGTGATAAGTAAGGTTGCAGTTGCGTCTTGCCTTTTTCAATAGCCTCCATCTGCACAAATGGGTGCAACCATCTGGAGCCGAAAATGCGGTTAGGTAGGAGTGTGCGGTGCATTATGACTTTCGATTCCGTAATGCGTTTCCTCTGAAGCCCAACAAATTAGTTCAACGCTACGCGTAAAGGACGAGTGGCGACCCGCTATCCTTTTAGTGAGCGTTCATTCAGCCGCAAGGGGAATAATATGCGACCTACGACAAGTTTAGTATGGCGTGCTCAAGGAACCTCAATGGTATCAAGTTACCCGTCGCGCATCGCCAGAAGAGTAGGTTGTTTGGCTGACAAGCATAACAAATGTCAATTGAGTGTTGCTTCAGAATTGAAAATGGACGATTGCTGGAGTTCAGATATCCGGAATGTGGAGAAGGTATCGCTTAGTTGTTTTTTTTTTCTGAAGTTTATTTCGAAGTCCCTCTGCCGCGATTACACCTAAGAAAATCTTTCTCATTTTATTCGCCGCAGCATAGAATACTTCTCCTGTAACTGTAAGCAATAGGCTTTTGGCCAGTGTGCTACTAGTCTTTCTGTAGCCGCACTTACCAAAATTCTAAGCTTTCCAATGCATTCACATGCTATGTGTGTACATAGTCGATATACCTTCAAGGGATTCGTCATTGTGTAAGTTTCGAATTTTGATGAGCTTTTTGCTACAATTGTAGAGCAACTAATCATAACAACGAAGTCATGACTGTCTCGATCTATGTCAGCCAAAGTGTGTCCGATTGAGACTGGCCAACCGTGCGGCTGACGTACCTGGCAGGCTGCCGTCGCGTGTGCCGCACTCGCACGAGCATGCGAAATGACAGCGAGCCTTCCCCAGCAGCCACTGACTACGAGCGGCTGTCAGCAAGCCAACTTTGTCGATCAATCTGCTCTGCAGTAGAGGGGGGAGTGGTGGCAGCTGTTTGAACACTCGTCCGAGAGCGGCACACGCTGGTCGCATGGTTGGCCAGTCTCATTCGGACACACTTTAGCTGCACTTGTCGCCTACATAAACAAGCGCATCTTCTGTCAGCCGAGCGAGGCCGAGAAAAAGGTTTTCGGATGGCATGTCTGCAAAACCGTGGACTATATCTTGTTTTGTAGAAGTGATAGTTGGCTGCTGGAAAGCCGTTGAAAAAAGTGAGATGGGCGATTGCACCTCCGACGACAGCGACCCAAAGACAGTTCTTTACTCTAGAAAGATCGTTAGCTATGTGCGTTCATTGGAATCGATTACATCCGTCAACAATTCAAAGTCTTCATTCATTTGTTCTTCAGGTGAGGCCGTCTCCACACGTCATCTGCCCACCCTCCCAATTTCTTGGTCAACACTCACCAGTCGATAGGAGTTGCAAATCTCCCTTCACTAATGACTAATTCTTCGCTCGATTAAACTGAAATCACAAGACGCTAACGAACTTAATAAAGGTTTTGCTTTCAGAGATAACGAATCGATCACAGAAATTCGATTGAAAGAACTCCACAGAGCAACAACAGGCCGGTACACGCGCCTGTACATATTTTATTGTCACTGGTTCCATTACTTGAAGTCGAAGTTCCATTACTTAGAAGCCTCAGAATTAGATAAGCCAAGCCCACAATATGAGCTGGGCGTATGAAGCACGCAATCCTGAAGGTTTTCTCTGTAGTTTCCTTGGGCTTCCCAATGAAATGAGATAAAATAAAATGTACATCGAAATACTGCTAGTAGAGGTGGATTTCGGCAACGTTTTCGAGTTCATTCGGCTTTCTGCCTCACACATACCCAGCGTACAGCGCATGGCATACCCAGCGCGGAGCCAATCGAAGAAAGGATTGATCAGGATGCAACCCACCACTTAAAGGCAGGGTTCACGATGAAAAATGTGTTTCAATTTCCACTAGGAATGGGTAGTGGAGGGCACACTGTAACGATAACGTCGAAAGAACGCATGAAAAAGAGTCAAGAAAAGTCCCAGAGGAGCACGAAGTTGCCCCTTTGAGAGCAAGGCAAACTCCAGAAGCGCAATGCCCGCCCTTCGACGTTAACAAATGAAAACTCGAGATCGTGAGGTGAGCCATGATTTCCGATCAATAGCCCCGTTCTTCCCCTCATTCTCAACTTCTCTCTTTACTCAGGTCAGCTCACATAAATCGGCTGCAAAAGACGGGAGTTAAAAGCCTCGGACCACTCGTCCACCATGCTTCCCCAGCTCAATTTTGAAGGACTATAAATCCGTTTCCAGAACGTCTTGTACGATTCCAGAGATATCATTGGAATCAGCATGGGACCGCTTTGAAGACATGCGGGAAAACAAAAAAACCGTTTTTATCGTGAACACTGCCTTTATGTTAAAAATTCACACCAGATTCCTATTCGCTTCCGTCGGAATCAGGGGTGTGCGTAATTACGGTTCACGATTTACGATTTTACGATTTACGGTGTTTTTTGGCCTCGTAATTACGGTTTACGATTTACGACATTTTGCGCCGTAAATCGTAATTTTTCGTGAATAAAAATACATGCAATGGAAGTAAATCACAAGACATCTCCATTTGACATGCTCTAATCCCACTTTGCGTATACTAATGTTTTTGGTCAGGAAATGGGGGCAACCCAGGCGTGTTACTACAGCACGATCCCTTTACCATGCTTTAACGTGATTCTATCATTATAACGCGGGACACACGGTCGGAGTTGGAGGCGCTGGCTAACAGGCCGTTGCTCGTCGCGCACGTCTCGCTAGCTGTCACTAACAACGCAATGCAATCTAAAAGCACTCTTCACGAGGAACATTGTTTTCGAGTTTTTTTATGAAGATCAACTGTCCTCATTCCTATAATTAGATTAGCGCCCAACATCGAGCGAAGCAGTCTAAGCTATCAAAAAATTGCTGCAAATAGTGCTCCTGGCCCGCCTTTTGAGTAGATGACGTCTACTCAGAGTACACAAAAATCAACAAGAGGAGCGTTCGTTCATTACCTAAAAAATTTTGAAGCTCAAAATCGTTTCCTCCAGTCAATTTCTCCTCTTCATCTTCGCCCTTATTCTAAAACCGTTATCTCTTAGAAATGCGAGCATTTGGTGGGCGCCTTGGCTACATTCCTTTACTATGGAGACGAAACTATGGTAGAGAGCGTGGCTTGTTTCTTCAAGAAAAAACATTTGAAATCAAACCGCTCCAGGTGCGGCGGTTTAAACCTCACCAGCGGCTGGCTGATAAAAACCAGCCAGCCGCCGCTGAGATTTGAACCGCCGCGTCAGCCGTGGATTGAAATTAAATGTAGTCTCTTGAGGAAACAAGCCACGGACCTAAATATACACAAAGTGGCAAAATTAAAAATCGTTTTTTGTGCTTACGTTGCCTTATAAACTAAAGTATTGTCATCATAAAGCTATGATTCTGCAAGTGACTCAGTGGATATAAGAAAAAATAACTTGCGCTGGCTCGGGGCCATTTTTTTCAACGAACGTGCACCGAGTTTGAGCCAACCTTCAGTGAGGAACTCGAAGTACATATAGATGCGATCTTTACCGCCTGTATAATCGGTGTTGTGGTTTAGCCAGCAAATGGGAGGAGTTCTCGAACTCGGCCTTTGAAGCGTAAGGGTCTCGGTAGAGGTATAATTGTGTGCCTGTTGCCCGGCAGATACGCGGACAGCTGAATCGGACAGGCGGATTCCTCAATACCTGGGAAGAAGTTGTGGAATGAGTGATAAGGGAACGCAGAGAAATACGGGTAGGACGGTCTCATGAGAGGCATGATATGCTTTTACAAGACACGGTCGCGTCGCTCTGCTCACATCGACCGCCTATAGCGGAGCTCCCTCCCTTTGAACCTGTCGCATTCGCAGTGCGCTGAACAGTGACAGGCTTCGGCAGATTTGCAGTATGTCAGCCGTCTGCGACATTTCACTGCAGCTCACCCGCGATAGCAGTTCCTACAACAACCTATGCCGTTGCTCCAATGCTGATCCCGCCGTGATTTGCGCTAGATTTCATGCCTGTCGCTCATGACAGCGAGAAAGTATATCGTACACCTTAAACGTGATTAGCTGGCGAATACTGTACGCAACCTAATATGTACTTAGCATGTGATACGGTGGACAGTATGACAGTAGGTAGTTTCTCGTGTTTCACCGTAGTAATATTTTTAATGGTTATTGCTATTGTTTGCTGTTTACAATTTACGATTTACGGTTTACGATTCACGGTAGTTTTGTAGTAATTATGTTTTACGATTTACGAAATTTGAAATTTCATTTACGCACACCCCTGGTCGGAATCCGTTCATGGAGTATGAACTGTCAACCCTTTGAAAGGGGCATTTCTATTTAAAGGCAGTGTTCACGATAAATATCGTTCACAAGGTTTCGGGGTGAAATACTAAGTTGGCAGGTGCTGTAGAGGATAGGGCCGAAGAAAGCAACGAAAACTGGCCAGAAATAAATACAAACGGCTTCGAAATCCCGGTCCGACCAACAATCGGACGAGCTTGTGGCGCCGCACAGGTTTCGATGGCAACTTGCCAAGCAACTCTGCCGCAGTTAGTCGATTCGCGCAGATTTCACGATTAGCGCGCGCTTGCCGAAATGAGTAGGGTCCATGATTCTCGTCCACGCCCTGAATTTAGGAACCGTTATTTTGACTTATTCTGGACGTTTTTCATCCCTGTTTCTTCACTATTAGTTACCTCACGACCAAACAATCCCATTTTTGGGTCGAACTCGAGTGTGATATTCATCGTGAATACTGCCTTCAATATATTGTTTCCGTTTTCATTTTAGTCTGACGCATGGAGCAGGTGGCTGACCCTGCGGGGTTGGCTACCTCAGTGGAGAATGGGGTTTCGATCGGCGAGGGGTGATCTGCCATCGCAGCCCCGTCCATTCATCAGACTAAAATGATTGCGCGAACTCTACATAGGGGTGCGGCGAAAATTCGATAACACGATTTGTGCGTGATAACCGTATTCTCCTGGAAGCATCTTGCACTCTTTTTGGTATTTATTGTTCCTATTTCGTAACTAATGATGCTCTCCGGCATTCCGTACCGGGATGACCATGAATTTCCGATTGTCGAAGCCGTTTCCCCATCAAATTTTTTTCTGCCTACTCCACCTTGAAGGTTTCTTAGCGATCAGTACTTTCCGGAAACTAAGCATTCCCTGTAGGCCCGTTCTTTGTAATGACCCAAGACGCCAATCCAAGGAAATTATCTATGTATTGGAAGCGATGGGCTTGTTTCTTCTATGACAGAGGCCCAACACAATAAAACACGCAACCACCTTCACACCAGAAAACATTCTGTTCGAAAGGCGGCCAGTTAGATGGCTAATCCTGCAGAATAGCAGTTTCAGGTTGTTATGAAAAAAACTTAGTGAATGTAGCCAAGATGGATGGGGAATCACAATTGCTCTTCCCCGCTAGCACAAAGGGAAGGAAGATGAACTCCCAGTAATTGCCGAACGAATTACTTATCCGAGCTCTCAGAAACTTCTTCCGGCAGTACTCCATTCTTGATAAGCACTTTAGCTCGTGAAATTCATGTTCTCGTGCCACTTTCAAATCGAAGAAGACAGCAAAATGTGCTGGTTACCCGATACTGTACTGGTCAAAATGTACTGGTTTGTACTGGTTCGATGACCTTAAAGGCATCGTCCACGATGAAAACCGAATTTGGGTTTATGCGTTCATTCGGACTAGTGGGCCATGACAATGTCACTCAGAAAGTTTGGAGTTACAAAACCGTCTCTGATTGAGGATTCGCTTACCTCAAATTGGCTTCCTGGGTTTGGGGGGCCGGCCTTGGGGTCGATCCGTTGTTACAAGGAACAAAGCTCCTGGGTTGCTGACGGCGGGCGTGCCTTGACGCGTCGTAGGGCGCAATACACACGCCAGTCAATTTCGAATTCGGCATCGATCGAAAGCAGCCGGCAGCACTGGACGCAGCAGGTGGGTAGCCCATTTTAATTCAGCCGAAGTCGTAGTTGAGCGGCATCCTCGGTGAATTGCTTCCAACGCTGCGCCAAGGAACGAAGCCTAAAACTGTTCCTTGCATTCTCTGCGCAACTATCCTGTTGATGCCGGCGCGAAATTCAAATTTGCTATGAACTTTCTAGAAATGGGCTTTTCTCAAAAAGTTGACGTTTTTGAGGGGGCGTTTTGCTACCGTTAGTCACTATAGGGATAGTACAACACGAAAACATCAAAAACCCAAATATGGTTTTCATCGTGTACGATGCCTTTAAAGGCACCATACGCGCTGAGAACCTTTTTACTGTTCTTCAAGTCTGGCTATTCGTTTGGGCCCGTCTGAGGCAGTAAGGAAAGTTTGATGGTTCATCAACGCTTCGCTGTGAAGATATATGTATGTCGTCGAATGTCTCAATCTCCAGCAAAAGAGGCTGGCCTTCAGTCAGTCATCTGGCACAATTCGCTGTCAGCCATCGTATAAGTAACTGATCAGCATTTGAAAAAGTGCAGATGAGGGGAGGTTGTCGAAATATATTATACGATTACGTGAAAAATATTAAATTGATCGAAAAATCATGAGTTAACACAGCGATTCCTGGCGACCGATTCTTCCTTCCTTAAAACTCGACTGAGGAAATTTCGGACGGAAACTACAGTTTAATGATTTTTTTCGCAGTTTTTTTTCACCGTAGCTGTCATATAGGCTGCAAAAGCTTGCATTGCATCATAAATGGAAACTCGAAAACGAATTTCATCGCTTCTAAAGGCATCGTTCACTATGCATTTGGTTTTCGAGTTCTCCATGTATACATGGTAAGAGCTCTAGTACCCTACGTAGCAGCTACGTTAAAGGCAGTGGTCGCGACGAAATTTACTTGTCTTCTTTTCCTCTCTAAACCCTTTTCTGGGTTTAGAGTAGTAGGACCAATAAGAAAAATGGCGAAAAAACCGCTGTTAGGGGCCAAATTTGAAGCTTGAACTTTCTTGTCTTTTGATGGTGGACGAGCCCACTCCACATCATCGGCAGCGATGATCTGTGATATCAAGAACATCAGCTGGCTTGAAATTGAATTTTCAATGAATGAACATTGACTCATGTAGTCAAAACATTGACTGAAGTGCTTGCTTTCATTGTTCAACTGTTTTTATTAGGTATATTTGCATTTATTTCTTCCTCTGAATGTCGATGATTTTTGACTGCTCGGCATGAGACTGCGATCTTTTCGGGCGGCGCTGTGCACGTGTGCACGAACTGGCATCTTTGGGTCCTAAAAACTCTAATTCTAGCCCGTTTTTCACCGCGCTTCCTTAATGGCAGCGTTCACGATGATTATCCTCGTTGACCTTCCACAGCGAAATGATAGACGAGAAGGATCCTAGGCTCCCAGTGTCGAAAGAACGGTAGAAAACGAGCCAGGAGCGGCAAAACAACGGCTGGAAACAAGCGTTTCGGTGCCCAGACACGCCTGGTGCCCCATATCCGCCCCCTCGAAATGAACAAATGAAAACTCAGATTACAGGAGTGATCAAGTGAAGGAGGTGCCGATAAGTGAGCTGATCGCTTCATTGCACTGATAGGCATCATCCTTCTAGCGGTCAATTCCTCCACGCTCAAAAATCAACGTGAACTCCTAGGCTTGAGAGCGCCTATTTTTGCCCAAAAACGCGTCTTCCGTGTCCCTTTAAAGCATGCCTCGCTATATAGGGCACCAGACCTTCCGTGAACCGTGTAGATACCGGAAGTGAAATTTATCGTGAACACTGCCTTTGATAGTTTTCCAGCTGTTTTCTATCTAAGCTGAATTTTATAGTTTTTTAGATGACGTTTTCCATCGCGACCACTACCTTTAAGAACAAAATAGCGAAAAAAAATCACTGAAAACTCCTTTTATCCGACAGAAAATCTCTCAGTCAACTTTTAAGAAAGGAGGAGTCGATCGTTAGAGACCGTTGTGTTGACCAACGATCTCACAATCAAATGAATTTCATCATTATTTCAGGTTATTTGTGGGGAAGTCAAGGTTGATCAGTAACTTATATGACGGCTGACAGCAAATTGTGAGAGATGGCTGATGGAAGGCCGGCCTCTTTTGAAGGCTTTCGAGACATTCGACCTCATTTATCTTCACAGTAAGGCGTGTTTAACCCAACAAACTGTCCCTACGTTCCGAGGTGGGCCCAGAAGATCATTCGAACCAAATAAAAAACGATGAATAGGTTGTCAGATGGCTCTAAGTTGACAACGCGTTCTTGATCACGACAAGCGAAGCAATCCTCAAACTATTCCGCGTCTGTGTCAACGATTATAGAGATTTCTCCCGAGTAAATGATGTGGTCATGTCCAGAGTTCTGTGAAGAATGAAATCTGTTCCTTGGTTACTGGGTAAAAGCTCTTACTTCATTTTCACAGAATTTCAATCCTGTTACTGTAATTTTGCCCCACCCTCTCCATCGGAACATTTGAAGTTTTTTCTTCTTCCTGGATACTGCGAGGAACAAATCTTTTTGAAGCAAATATTTCCTATTCCGTCAGCATATTGAAAACATTACGAATATTTACGACCTCGTCGTAACATCTATGCTCCACCATGCTCAGAAAGTGTAGGCGTTATCAATGAACGAATCAATCTGACCAGCACACGTCGCATTGATACAATTGCCTCACCTCTTATCTTACCAGAGTTCTGCGACCACATTTGAGGTATTTCCGCACATCCTACAGTTGAAAGCATAAGCTAATCACTACCTAACCATAAGCATTTTTCCTTTTTGTTCCTTTGTGCAAGTATCATTAAGACCACCCAGCAATTCCAGTACCTAACACGGAAACTACTTTCAGTCAGACTGTCCATTCCGAATGAAATGGTTTTTTCTCTAGAACCATTTTGCTCGTAGAATTCGAAAATGCTCTTCGTACCTGCCTCAAACCACTCTGAAAAAAAAACTTGTTAATCGAGTTGCAATCGTTTTCCTCACAGGAAGCAAATCGTCATCTGTCTGGGCTTGTTACCGCGATTCGACAGAGTAGACAGTGCTCCTTTCGACTAGCACTTGCTCCGGTAATCTATGAATGAAGTGAATTCATTTTCACATGATAAATCCTCAAACACTCGTTCTCGAAAACAATGCTCCGATGCGACAGTGCACAATACGTTAATACCCCATTCCCTCTTTTAACGTTGAGTGGGCTCTAAGTTTCGTGCCATTGCTATTCTACATCGAACTGAAGTATTTCAATTAACAAATCGAATCAAATTTTGAATTTCTGCCGGTTAGGTACGGTAAAAGTTATAAAACCGCGAAATTCTCATGGTTTCTACGCGTGCTGGTGCGGTGCGGCAATTAGAGACAGTGAGAGAGCGCATAACAGACGGGGGGAGCAGAAGCGCCCGCGCCGCTCGTGCAATGAGTCGTGAGAATTACGACATTTTACAGAAGATATGACTGGATGACTTCGAACCTGCCAGAATTTGTGGGAGATAAATAGATTCTTCAAGTTCAGTTGCATGGTCAGTTTTGAAAAATAAAAGCTGTTTCACGTAAGCGTTTGCATTGTTTCGGAACGGCATGGAATGAGAGGAATCGTTAAAAAATGAGTCCGAGTCTGGATACAGAAATGAAATTTTGTTCTTGGCGGTTAATTTGGATGAGAGATCTGGAAAAAATTTATGTCTGGGTAAAATTGTAGTTTTCTCACGACTGCCAATTTCTAGACTGTCCTAGTGGTTTTGAGACCCAGTGTAGTATTTACTATGCCGCGCTCTTAGAGGCAGTGTTCACGATGATTTTGCGTTCCCGAGTTTTCCACTCAAAACACTGCGTTGGCCAGCAAGTATTACCAGAATTACGAAGACGGCGAGAAACCCACTAAAACGGTCTATTTCAGTGACATTATTCTCTGGCCTGGACTAGTTGTCCGTCTGGATGAACATGTTCACGGTGGTTGTCATTGGAGAAAAATGGGTCTGATCGAAAACGGGATAGTATTTGAGGCGAAACTGTATTAGTTGGAGCCTTAAGGAAAGAACGGAGTAATAGAGAGTACAGAATTGCGAAGGACGGGTCCACAAAAGATTTCATTGTCACAACAAACACTTCCTGTGATACTTAAGAGGCGTAGTGATACTTGAGGATTTCGTGTACTTCTGGTGCATTTTTCTCGATTTCTTCGTCATTTTAGTTTTACCCGGGGCCAAACAATCGATTAAGTGAGTGATCTCAAGATCGAAGATTATCGAGAACACTGCCTTCAATTCTCAACTCTTTGTCATGTTTTGTCACAGTTGAGCGGCCTAATCATCCACTGCGATGTGGTCGTATCTTGCCCTAAACACGTCCCTTTAAAAACTGTCGTGGTACTCATGGGATATAATCGTTTTTGTTTGTTACTATTCCTAATAGACCACGCAATACCACACGGAGTACTGTCAGATTGTAGCTCATACATTTCATTTCATCCTCTTGTCCGCGGCGTCTTCGACAGTGATCGCGATCTATCGTGCTCTGCACATATTTATGGGTTTATCATACGGACGGCGCTTATTTCAAATGTTTTTCACCGTTGGAAGTACTAAATTTTGATTCAATTTTTTTCATCGATAATTTATATTGGATATGAAAGTTCTCCCGTTTACGTTATTTGCATTCTGCTTCACCTAATCCTCGTTGGGAAAACCAGTTTCTCACGCTAACAGTTTTGACCGAATGAAAACCAACTCATCGTAAGTATCATTCTCGCAGTAGCTTTTTTTCGTTTTTTTGATGAGACAGATTTCTTCGTTTTCTTGAGCTCGTATATCACTTTACTTTTAACCATGCATCAGCACGTTCATTCGGCATATTAGGTCGCAGTGTTTGCTACGCGGATTTCAAATGTCGTTTTTGAGTTTCTTCGAAAGGATGTTTCTTTGAAAATGGAGTTTTTGTGGGTCCCTATAGAAGTTTTCATTTGAAATTGAATTTTGTTACCGAATGTAGCCCACTTGACCAACCACACCCAAATGGCGCACAAGCCTGAACTTCACTAGGCTCTGGACTACTTCAGAATATGGTTTCTAAGACCAAAATCTAATACGAGAGCTCATTCTTTCACTGTTGAGGCTTGTTCGAAATATGTTGCTTCGGAAAGTGCTATCATTCCTTCTCTCACCAATTTTCGATCATTTAAGAAGTTTGCTAAGAGAGTCTTGTTGAAATAAATGTTGTTTCTTGATTATTTGTGTTTTCGTTGTTTTTTTTTGTTGCTTTACTCACACGACTGTTTTCTATGGCCGTAATGACTTACTTTTTTTGTTATAGATAACTTTATTTGGAAAGAGGTTTCCATTATAAAATTCCTGAATAATTTGATACAGTTGCATAGATTGTGGCATGATTAATATTTTGGTCCTTTCTAAATTGAAAGCATAGCACTTCGAG
Source organism: Aplectana chamaeleonis (assembly GCA_029168955.1). Classification (NCBI taxonomy): domain Eukaryota; kingdom Metazoa; phylum Nematoda; class Chromadorea; order Rhabditida; family Cosmocercidae; genus Aplectana; species Aplectana chamaeleonis. The sequence continues at coordinate 3,084,685 of JAPDOI010000034.1, read as the reverse complement.
ACGAGTTGTGGTCGGATTCCCCTTTAGTCGCTTCTTTTACCATATTCGTCCCTTTTACCCTTGGATAGCAGCGGTATTGTACTAATTTCCCTCTGTACACCGTTTTTTTTTCGTAATGCTCGAATGTTGTTTGTATAAACTGCTGCCAGCGATTTCAACGGCACCTCTCTGTATCACACTGTCATCCCCGCTTTGATATAAACTAGCTAACTTCCGTTTTTTCCGAGTGTAGCTCTGAGCACTGCAAGAGCAGTGTTCAAAACTGTACACTCATCCATACATTATGCAAGCTATTGTATTCAGCATGAACATATTCTAGTATGTTGGAATTCTCAAACAGCAGAACTTCGCTACTGCATTACAGAGCTACATTACAAAATGAAGCGTTGCAAAATATTGGTCCTGATCTTGTTCTCAGTTCTTGCAGCATTTCTCGTAATACTGGAGATTTTACCAGGAAATGGAGGTGGTATTACCGAATACAAGGTTTGTTCATTCAAAAATCGGTGAACAACATCAGAACAACCAGTCTGAAAAGGAAACTACTAGTCAGCCTGGCCACTTCATATGAAATGTACTTTGCTAGAACCATTTGTAGACGTGTTTCCCTTGACCTTCATATTCAAAGCACCTTCCCAATCGCGTAGTAATGTTTGGAAAATCTGGAAACGGACCTCATAATCGTGTTTAGCTACCAAAATAACCCCTTTGGACGAAGTTTGCGTGAAAGGTCATTTTTAAAACTTAGCACTCGCAGGCGGATCCAGCCGTGGATAACACATGAATTCTGGCTACTCATGGAAGAAAGGAAGCGAGCAAAACGGACTGATTTTGATCGATACCGACAACTCAGCAAAGAACTTCGTTGCAGGCTGAAAGCGGAAAGGTGGACATGCTGGAATAAATTGGCTGATGATTTGGAGGAGTCCGCTAACAGGCACGACTATCGCACGCTCTATCGAACACTCAAGCGGCTTGGAATGAAGCCGACACGCGTTAGCGATAGTGTTAGGAATGCAGACGGATCATTTGTGCGCTCTGTGGACGAGCGTCTTCGTCGTTTGCGACAGTTCTTTAGTGAACCCTACAGTCACGATGCGCCACAAGGACCGCTCGTCGAGCCACCGTCAGTCGATACGTCAGAAAATTCTGACCTCGGCTCAGAGCCCACTGTGAAGGAACTGACGGCTGCTATCGAATTGCCGAAGAACGGCAGGGCTTCAGGCGTTGACAGTATACTTGTTCCAGATGGAATTTATTTCGAATATCCGACTTTCCGGCTATAGTCGGATATTGCACATTTTCGAATATTCGACTTTTCGACTGTAGTCGGATATCACACCTTTTCGAATATTCGACTTTTTGACTGTAGTCGGATATCACCCTTTTTCGAAAATTCGACTTTTCGACTGTAGTCGGATATCCCCCTTTTTCGAATATTCGACTTTTCGACTGTAGTCGGATATCGCACTTTTTCGAATATTCGACTTTTCGACTGTAGTCGGATATCGCACTTTTTCGAATAACCGACTTGTCGAATAAAAAGTCGACTTTTTTATCCGACTGAAACAGTCGGATACTCATCCGATTATTCGATTCGGAACAAGTATAGTTGACAGTATCGCTACTAAGGCCATCAAAGCTGGTGCGAGTGTGTTGCTACTTCGGCACCATCGACTGATAACTCTCATCTGGCAGTCCGAGAACATACCCGTCACTTAAAAGCGTGCCATAATTATACCCATCCACAAGAAGGGCGACGACAGGGACAGCTGAAATTACCGAGGGATCAGTCTGCTTAAAGGCAGTGTTCACGATAATCTTCGATTTTGAGATTAATCGCTAAATCGATTGTTTGGCCAACGAGTAGAACTGAAATGACGAAGAAACCGAGAAAAACGCACCAGAAGGGCACTAAATCTTCAAGTATCAGCCCGCCTCTTAAGTATCAATGGAACTGTTGGTTGTGACAATGAAATCTTTTGTGGACCCGCCATTTGCAGTTCTCTACTCTCTATTGCTCCGTTCTTTCCTTCGGGCCCTAACTAATACTATTTTGCCCAAAATATTCTTTCATTTTCGATTAGTGCCATTTATTACCGGTGACAACCACCGTGAACATGTTCATCCAACCAGACAACTAGTCCAGGCCATAGAATAATGTCACTGAAATAAGACGAAATAGTGCGTTTCTCGCCGTCTCTTCGTGATTTTGGTAATACATGGTTGCCAACGGATTGTTTTGAGTGGAAAACTTGGAAACGAGAATCATCGTGAACACTGCCTTTAACGTCATCGAGAACAGACCGGTCGTGATTAAAGGCAGTCTTCACGATGATTTTCTTCCCCGAGCTTTTCACATGAAACAATGCGTTTGTCTCCAAGTGTTACCAAAATTACGAAGAAACGTCGAGAAACGCATTAAAACGTCGTATTTCAGCGACCTTGTTTTTTAACATGGACTAGTTGTCCGGTTTGATGAACAGGTTCATGGCGGTGGTTGTCACCGGTGGAAAATTGGGTCAATCGAAAATAGAAGAATATTTTATGCAAAGCAGGATTAGTTAGGTCCCTAACGAAAGAACGGAGCAATAGAGTAGAGAATTACAAAGAACGGGTTCACAGAAAATTTCATCGTCACAACAATTAGTTTCTGTGATACTTAAGAGGCGGGGTGATACTTTAAGGATTTCGTGTATTTCTGATGCGTTTTTCTCAAGTTCTACGTCGTTTTAGTTCTATCTGGGGACCACTTGATCGGTATAGTTAATAATCTACAATTTGAAGATTATCGTGAACACTGCCTTTAACAAGCAGGGTTTCGGCCAGGGAAAAGCTGCAGCGATCAAATTTCCGCTTTTCGACAACTCATGGAAGAGAGGATTCGCACTGGGGAGCGAATTGTCGTCACTTTAATTGCTTTCAAGTCTGCATTCGACTGTGTTCTCTGGTCTGCGCTATGGAGAGCTCTTGATAGCTAAAATATACCAAGCAAGATAGTTAAACTGCTCCAGAAAACGTAAGAAGGTTCTTCCAGTTCGGTTCGCGTTGGAGATAAGCTGTCGTAAGAGTTCACGGTTGAAGCCGGAGTTCGTCAAGGTTATGTTATACGCCGTTGCTCTTCAACACTGTCGTCGACTCTATTACGAGGGAGGTCTTTGGAGAGGTGTTCAGTATAGCAGTAATCGCAGTAATCGATACGTCTTGGATCTGATGTTTGCGGATGACAGAGCAGTTTTTGCGGATATCGATAAGGATTCAACGTACCTGATAAATAGAGTGGCGCATGTTGCAAGCTCCTACGTCCTCAGAATAAATCAGGAAATGACAAAAGTGATGACATCGGATGGCTTGTCGACAACTGTGCACTTCGAAGGAGCGGAACTTCAGCAGGTCGAGGAGTTCAAGTGCATTGGATCAGTCGCGCAAGAAGGGAAAGTTGCGGTCCCGGCAGAGGTAGGCAGCAGGATCGGGCAGGCATCCAGTGCGTTTGTATCGCTTGGTTGGTGTCTGTGGAAGAAAAACAATGTGTACTGGAGAATAGAATGCTATTGTTCCGAGCGCCTGAAATTCCGATACTAGTGTACGGTTCGAAAACCTGGACTCTACTGAAGCCAGACTTTGTCGAGCTGGAAGTATTCTAGTTGCGGTGCCTGCGACAGAATCTTGGGATCACGATTTGTGACCGTATTTTCAGCGATAATATAAGAAAGAGCTGTATGGATCAACCGTTGGTTGAAGATCTACTGAAGACAGGAAGATTACGGTGGTTTGGACATATATGTAGGAGCCGGCTCCCGCACAGTATGCTGTGGCGGAAGGGCCCGCCATCGTGGTAGATCCAGGGAACGGCCCCGGAGAAGACGTGGCTCAAGCATATAGAAGAAGATCTGAAAACCCAACGGTGCTGTGTTCTTAACGCTAAACTTATTGCTGCAAACCGTACTGAATGGAAGTGTATCGTTCAGGCCGCACAAGCTCCTATGGCACCTACATCAGTGTATTGGTTGAGAGTGCATTCCGCTCCACCAGACGCCAGCTAACGGGATGAGGGAGTGAGTGAATGAATAGCGTTTGGACTTGCACGGATTGTTGGTTGAGCGTTTACTTATTGGGTTGATGCATAATTATATAACGTTTTTCTTAACGCGTTTTTCTCTAGTGAAAATTGGAGTTTGCCCTCAATATTTATATAAAAATAATCCTCACTATTTAGTTCAAGAAAATGCGTCTTAAAAATGACATCCATATTCGTAATATTATGCTCTACCACTACAAGAAAGTTGGACTGCAGCCCAGTCATTTCGCGATATCAACGAACTTTTTGGCGAAGGAAAAATTACTAATAGTGCAGTGCGGAAGTGGTTTATTCGCTTTAAATCAGGTGACATTAGCTTGGAATATAAAGAAGGAAGAGGCGCGCCATCGGATTTGGATGATCAAGCACTTCTGGCAGCCGTGGAAGAGGGAGAAAGTCTGAAAACGCGAATGCTGGCTGAAGACTTTAATGTCAATCAATCAACGATCGTTCGACGCCTGAAGAAGCTTGGAAAGGTATGGAAACAGGCTGGATGGGTGCCACATGAGCTCTCCGACAACAGCAAAGCTGGACGCGTTCGAATTTTCACCGATTTACTGCAGCGAAACGAACAAACACCATTTTTGAAGAATCTTGTCATTTGGGATGAGTCATGACTTCTCTTCAGAAACGTTAAAGGAAAGAAGATCTGCGTTTCGCCAAGTGTTTCCCCACAAAGAATTACCAAAAGACGTGCACTGTAAGAAGGCTATGTGGTGTGTGTGGTATGACAGAAACAGAATCATTCATTGGAAAATCATTTCGAATCACATTTGTTATTGGGTCACCGGCGCAGACAACAGTGGAGAATCCATGACAGAAATGGCAGACGGCAATTCAATATAAACAGCGACGTCTATCTGGCTCAGCCTGATTGCCCTAATGCTGCAATCAAAGCAAAAAAAACCGCGCAAAGAAACCACTTCGTGTTCCATCACGATAACGCCCGTCCACATTTTGAGCGCCGTGTTATCGAATCCATCGTCAATAAGGGATGGGATCTGCTCCCACATCCGTCCTACTCACTGACAGAAGTATGAACGGACTGTCATGTCAATCGCTCTTTGAAAAACTGGCAAACAAACAAGGTCTTCGAAGACTTAGATGACTTGGTGGCTGATGTCAAATGTGGATTGCCTCCAAGAAGCGTGACTTCTTGGAATCGACCGACTGCCAAGCAAATGAGAAGTAGTTCATGGAGTGGATGCGACTATGCTCTCGAATTATCATTTAAATATGTTTTGACTAGATATTGTTTTTGTTTTTGTTGAACAAAAATGTTTTTAAAAAACGCTCCATAGTTATGCATCGTCCCTATACATACAGTGCGTATCGTAATTATGGAAACATACTCCAATCTTTGGTATCGATGTCCACCCAGAACTTTATCTATTCACCATTCATCTCCGCTCACCCGAAAACCTATGTTCACAAAATTTTCAAAAAAAAAATTCATAAGATGGATTCTGTATTTAACCTTCAAAGCCTTTGTATCATAATTATAGCAACACTTTTGGTAATCAATCACTGTTCAACTTTTTATTGGGGAATATAAACTTTAAACAACTTTATAATAGTCAGTCGGTCCTCCTTGTTTGTAATTAATTTTGAAAACTCGCTCCGGCGTGAAGTTCAGCAATCGTCTGAGCACATCCACGTCCAAGTTGTTCCAAGCATCGATCACAGCTTCCTTGAGGTGTTCCACTAAGTCGTAAGTCTTCCCTCCACTATAGATACGGCTAACCAGGATTCTCCAGACATTTTCCATTGGGTTAACGTCAAGTAAGCCTGTCGGCCAAACAAAAAAAAAATAAATGAGACACCATGCTGCTCAAACCATGTCCTAGTTGAGTGAATCGTGTGGATGGCTGCATCGTCTTGCTGGAAGGTGAGGTCGTTTCGCTGGAACCGAGCAAAAAAGGGCAGCTGAAGAATTGGAAACACTTACTGGTAGTCCGCAAAGTTCATTTCGCAGGAGGTGAAGGCGATTTGGAGGACGCCGACCGCATGGAACCCACTCCATGCCATGAGACTGAATCCGCCGAAAATCCGTTTGGCGAAATACCGCGGTTCCTTGCTGAGATCTCGCCAATAGTGTGCGTACCCGTGCGATCCATCCAACTCTAACTTCTTCTCGTTCGTGATGATTATCTTAACACAGCGTTTACATGTATGAAGCCTGAGGACAATTTCCGCTCATCTGTAGCCAGTCGCAATATTCCTCTCGACGAAGTGAAGTCGTGCGGCCTTTTGAAGTGCTGTGAGGCGCGAAGCTGAACGCATACGAGAATGCTCTACGTTTGGGTTACGGCTAGTCGCCGTCCATACGGTCATACTGGATACTGACGTCGAGAGCTCGGCTCGGTCCTGATTGACCAACATGGTCGAGTTGGACACGAGTCGTCTTACCAGACATTTCTCATAAGCAGACGGTTTTCTGGGCCTGCCCGTGCCTTCCATCAAATCATGTGACTCAGGATCATGGAGAAATCGGTAGAAAGTCGTGAAATGACGATGAAGTTGATCCGCTATCCTCCTGGTATTTGGACCAGCCTAGTTGAGCGCAAGAATCTGAACCTTTTCAATCTCAGAAAGAAAGTTTTCTCGTGGCATGATGGTAATAGGTTGATTTACATACCTCCATTCATATTACCATATATTCGAAATGGGGTACGTTTTGAGTAATGAGCAAGGGAGCACTTTCATTTAAAAGTGTTGCTATAATTATGTACATAAAATACGGAAACTTTAAAGATTATATATAAAATACATCTTCTTTCTTGATAATTTTCTGTGAAATTTCGTGAACACAGGTTTTCGGATGTGAGGGAATAATGGTGGCAAAACCAATACACTGTACATAAATTAGGGGGTTCTAGAAGCCCATAGGAAGGCTGTTCAAGTTTTGACTTAACATTTCCCCTTGAGTGGATCTTCGGGTTGCTGATGACAAATCAAGGTTTATTTTTCGGTTTTTCAAAGTTTGCGACCAATTTTGTTCAAAGCTCCCGATCGGAGAAAATTTTCAAGCCATAATACGACTTCCGACGATTCCCGGGATGCTGCGATAGATCTCGATATCTTTCTTTGGGAGTTATTTGGGGGTGCTGAACACTATTTGGTGTTTATTTGTTGGTATTATAATTATGAAAGGTTTCCCCCTAAATGGCATGGCAACTACTGTAACCCAAAGTAAACCTCAGAATTTTGGCAGAAGGGGCTTTGAACTAGTATTTCCGAGAAGAATTCCACAACACCCTAGACATTCCCTGATGGGTACCCCTACTGTGGCGAACGCGATGGGACTTATGGTCACCTAGCACAATGCGAGCGCATCATGCATGGACAGACCCACGGGTATGACAACCCTGGATAGCGGTGTGGCCAACACCTAGAAGGATCTCACTAGATCCCCGGTTCCCCGGCCCACTATCGCGACGCATCGATGGCTACAACATATGCATCCGTCAACTCGCCCCGTTACCGCAAGGTTATCTCGCAACCTGCTCCCCTCAAGAAGGCGGAGTCCTCGCGTTCACTGGGGATCACCTCGTCCACTAACCTGGGACAGCTACACTCGCAAGCCACGTAACCCAACCAACATGAATGGGGGGCCATGGGGGGATAGTCCCGCGTAGTACCAGCGTAATAGCACAACAACACAAGCCAACCATATTGACACCGTTATAGCAGCGCCATACGAACACCAACACAGGTACACGGTACACAGTGGTAAGTTATAACCCCTTATCCTTTAGGCACTAGCACCTAAAGGTATCTACTAGGCTCGCCTTACAGTTAACGGTTCAATTGGCTCACATCCCACAGCGCGTAATAGATAGCGTAGTCTACCACGGCGTAATATAGATTGCGTAGTACGTGGCGGCGTAGTATCGCACCTCTCCCACTAGTCAACCGCACATCCTTAGCGGTGACTAATGTCAGAAGCCGTTGGGCCTCCGCCAACCTCCAGGCCGCTCGGTCTAAGCCGAGCTGGCGCCCAGATGCCGGCTTCCTCAGCAGCCAAGGCTACTGGGGACGGAGCCCACGGTTCCGGGATCACCCGGTAGGCCATCACTGCCGAAGCAGAGCAGTACCAATGAGTACTGTAGGCCAACGCCATCCGGCGCCGGGCGGACCGCTGAACCGAGGACAGCAGCCTTATATAGGCGCTATTCATACTACTCAACGCCAGCGCGGCACGCGCGTGCCGCGCTGGCGTGGCGTTTGCGTATGAATGGATTGACGTCCCGCCCACGCGGCACGCGCGTCACGCTCCGCCATGGCGTCGCCGCTGCAGTATTCATACTGCCACCCGGAACGCCTTGGCGTTTTTATCCACGGATATTATTTATCGATCGTCTCATTCATTCCAGCTTCACCGCTCCGCCATGGCGTCGCCGCTGGAGTATTCAAAGTCTCCGCTAGCGCGGCGCGCGCGTCACGCGCGTAGAAAGCATTCATATACAAACGCCATGCCAGCGCGGCACGTGCGTGCCGCGCTGGCGTTGAGTAGTATGAATAGCGCCATAGGCAGCGCGGAGGATGGGGGCGGGGCACCGCGGCTGGCACGGGCATGCCCCGCCTCCAAGCGGCTGGCGCAGTGGTAAACAGACCGGGGCCTCACGGTGCGCCCCCAGCCACCGTCGCATCCGCGACACCTACCTTGCCGCGAGGCTTTGAAAAACGTCTATAACTTTTTCAGAGCGGTTTTAAGCAGCTGCGACGAACATACAACATACAAAATGGTTCTAGAAAAGTACATTTTATCCGGAATGGCCTGGCTAGATAAAAATAGTTACCTTGTCAATAAACTGCGGGGGATGTTTCAAGAGCTTTTGATTTCGATTATCACTAGCCGTGGAGCAATGAGCCAGAACTCATCAATACACATGATATGAAAGTTTCGCAGTCGTTATTGGTTTATTCCATCGAAATTCCACCCAGCCTACTTTTCAGGCTAGTCAGCATTCACTGACAGAACCGAATTGTAGACCAGACCATGGTGCGAAGAAGTTCAGAGAAAGGTATATTCTTTTCTTCCAGTGAATATTGTGGTAAAGCAGTTTAGATCATGCAAAGAGTTCTTCTCTAATACTAAACATCCCCATAAATAACACGTACTTAAAGGCACAGTACACCCTCAGACATGACTATGATTATTATTTGATTGTGTAGTAGAAACCTCCTGCAAAACACGTGCCAAGTACGAGGTCTCAATTCCTCCGAATAAGCGAGATATAAGCGACCACCACAGGCCCCATTTCCTAAAAGATTTTCGAACTCGATAGCGGCTTGATGGATGGATAAATTCCCAACGAGTCTTCGCTCTTGAGTCCATCGGCGGACCGTCTCCATATCCTGGCTCGCTCACGTGCAACGATGGCGACTGAAGAGAAATACAGGTCTGAGACAACTCGTCCACCAAGTTTTCACTCCCAAAATGTAGGCATCTTTGAGAAGCTGTAACTCTGTTCATAGGGCGTCTTGGACGATTTTAAAGATACCACTGTGATCAGCGTATGACCCTCTCCAGAATCAACATAATATCTGAAAAATAACTTTTTCGGTGTCCTGTGCCTTTAAGAAACCGTAGCTCCTCCCCCAACACATTTGAATAAATCTAAAGCCCTCATTATTATCCTTGACCAAAAACTCTTCCAGAGTGGATCCCGCTCACATTGCTATTGTAGAGGTCATTGAGGCAAGCACAAATAAGTCGTTCTATCGACATGCTATGGGTAGGTTCTGTTTTCCATTGAATCTTCTGGAAATTCGATACAGAATCCTGGGATAGCGTTCCACAACTGCCCATAATATGCTGTGTGAGGATTACGGAGTGGTGCGGGCAGAAATCTTATTCTATGCTATGGTACGTGCGTTTTCATGGAATTGATCTTGTAGCACACCCCCGAACTGGAACAATACTGATTATCCTAGATTTTTTTGCATCTAGTAGTTAGAGTAGTAAGGTGAAACGGAGTATCAAACAAAAAGTAAAAATATAACGTCAGCATGTATCCTAGTGACGCTGTGCGTTCCCCATCGGAAGTTGGCACAAACTCGGTGCCCATATGCTATAGTATATGGCCCCGAGTTTCAGCCAACCTTCAATAGGGAACGCAAATTATCACAAGGATTCATGCCGACTGCACATAGGCTTTGCAAGGTCTAACATTGTTTTTAGATAGCGTCGATTGCTATGCAAGAGTGCAGGGCTACGAATTTCATGTATTGAATGACAGCCGTTATATGGACAGATGCAGTCACAAGGACGTAAGCAGTGTTCTGACTTTGACTTAATCGGCTGGCTTCTGCCGGCAGCGGTCAGCCATCATCATCGGCGAAGTGTGCCGTCCCGTCCTAGTAGTCAACAGTGGCCATTTGTTACAGTCCTCAGCCACAATTTGAACACAATCCAACCATTCGTCTCTATTCCACTTCCTGCGAAGTAAAACATCGCGCCTGAATTGCTTTTCTACGCCGTGTGATTTCAAATTCTCCTTCACCACATCCGTCCAAAACTTTCGCCTAAGTCCAGGCGGCCGTTCCCAGATAGGTATAACCAAACAGTCGATGTCGACCTTCCGTTGCCACTTGAGATGGCGTTTGGAAACGTTGACACCTTCCTCGTGTCAAGCGTTGATGTAAGGCGTCGATTTCGTTGTAGAGATCTTCATTGTGGCAGATCCGCACAGAGTCAAGCATCCGTTGGAAAAACTGCGATCATGGTTGCGATCCCCCCTTCAGCGATCCCGAAAGTGGCGACCCCCCACTCCTCTACCATGGCCGCGCTGATTCCGCTTTTTTGCCCCGCCCACTTTCTTCTCCTTTGACATGATAATTTTTTATCGCTGATTATGACTATTCGACTTCTTTATTCTTTAGTTTTTGTTCAGGTGAGTGATATTTGCGAAGGTTTCGACCTTAGTGCAAAAAAAAGTTAACAACAAAACATTTTATTTAACAAACTGTTCTTTATTCAACAAACGCCTAACTAATATTTGAAAAATAGGGTTTCCAAAAATTTTCACCGCCCTTTGAAAGTCACAGCTTGCGGTAGCTAGAGTAAAACAAATCGATGAAAATCATTGTACTTCGATCTTAAAGGCAGTGTTTATGATGAGAAAATCTCTATTTTTTTCACAGAAACGTAAGCTTTGGGACCTGCCGATGAAAACAGTAAACAGATAATCTCGAAAAACCATCAGGAGATGAGGGAAAATCGCGTGAGCCAGTCAACCCATTGGGCCACCCCGCCTCCCAAACAAATTCTTTCTGAAGAAGTTTGAACACGTACACAGCCGGTCAGCGAAGGTAATGGCCTAGATAAGTAGCACTGGATAAGGTGGATCACGTTATCACATGGAAAGACTTCATTCCTTTACACCGGTCAATCCTTACATTCTCAAAAGTATGACGTCACACAAGAGGTCCTGTTTAGGCGAAAAAAAAAGCATTTTCTTGTCATTTTCTGCAGTTTTTCCTGACGCTGCTGACACAGTAAGCTCTTGAGGGCGATTCCTTCTCTACCTGTATGAAGCAGCAAAATCGAACAAAAGTGATTCTTCCACTCCTGCCCAATTTTGCTTGGAATCGACTCGAAATCACTTCAAAAGTTTTTTCATACAATTTCAGCCCCATTAGACCGTTTTTTGGCCCGCTTGCCACCTAAATGCTAGTTGAAATTTGATTTTTCCGTATAGTGAAAAAAGGGGTTTTCAGGACCTTTCGGTGTCTTTGGTGTTGCCATGAGGTGCCGTAACTCAGCGGTTTGGTGAAATAGACCGGCTTCGAAGCTGAAAACAATCAAAGCTACGCATGCAGAAAGAGAAATTAAAAAATTTCCCGTGGGATAAAGTGATGTTAAAAGGCCGCTTTTTTTCCAAATGGCCCTTACAGCCTTGATTTCCACTTCAAGAAGGCGGCAGTCGAGCAAAAGATGCATCTACCAGATGGTCATAAAAATTTCATTAGCTGGATTTTTTTCAGAAATTTTTTTTCAAGATTCTGCCTTCATCATGTGCTCCTTCCCCTTTGCCGCGAACCCAAATGACTTGACTTACTTGACTTAATCGGTTGGCTTTCGCCTGACGCGGTCATTCCGCATCTTCACCGAGGTTTGCCGTCCTAGTAGTCAGCCGTGTCCATGTTTCACGGTCTGCAGCCACAATTTGAACACATTCCATCCAGCTGTCACTATTCCATTTCCTGCGAAACGAAACATCGCGCCTGAACTGTCTTTCGATGCCGAGTGACTTTAAATCCTCTTTAACCACATCCGTCCAGAACTTTCGCCTACGCCCAGGTGGCCGTTTCCAGACAGGATTTGGAAGCATTTTTAAAGCGTGTTGTACGAGACGATCCGGCGTTCTTCTTAGTATATGCCCGAGCAGTCGAAGTCGACTTTCCATTGCTGCTTGAGATGGAGTTACTCAGGAATTCCCCGTTATCACCTGGAGGTCTCCAGCAGGTCGTGGGGCGGAGTCATGCGCCACCACATCCTCACGACCTCCAGGTCACATGCCAGAGAACTCGAGGTGACATGATCCCAAGGCACCCCGAGGTCTCTGGCATGTCACCCGGAGGGCGTGAGGGTGTCGTGGCATGACCGCGCCCCACGACCCGCTGGTGACCTCCAGGTGACAACAACCAATTTCTTTCCTTATTTTAGTGTTCACATCACTACCTGAAGATCACCTCCAGGTGACAAAAACTAATTCCCTCCCCTATCTTTGCGTTTACACTATACGATATGCCGCTTTTGAACCGATCATTTTATCATGAACATTTATTACAATAGCACGATAAAAACTTGGAAAATTGATTTTTCACTCATCCGAAGTACACTGCGATGTATAATCATAGCAACACCTTCAAAATAGGAGTATCATATGTTGGATTGAAGTTTTAGATATTGGAGAGAGTTTCCATGCTTTGTGCCACGACGAAAGCGATGGCTCAAGTGGTATGACCACAAGTTACCCATTTCGCGCTTTGTTATAGAGAAAAGCTTGCATTTCGCGCGACGCATAAGTATAGCAGCACTTGAGAAACATGGAACCTGCCCTCCCGACGATCGTTTGAAACCTTCCTCGCACTGGAGAGTGCGTTAAAAAAATTATAGGTGAGGGTTCTTCTCTGAAATTCACTGTGGGACCACAGCTGGGCCCACACCTAAGAAATGGAAAGACGCGAAATTGTCGCAGACCCACACCAAGAAAATTTTCTTCAAAGGCTTTTCCCAGGGGTGCAAAAGGTCTCAAACGGTAGGGAGCGTAGTTTCTTAAAACTAAGATTTTTTCGGGCCCTATCTTAGAACTCAAGTTACTGCAGTTTTGAAACCCCAAATTATGTTCGTAGACTTGGAAGTTTTTCACTTTCTTCCGCTATCTATGTAGCGGTCTTCGGCGTTCATCTAATACGGTGAAAGTCTGTAGACAGAGTAAATCGACTACGCCGGACTATAAAAGTGACGACATCCGACTGTCGTCACTTTTATACGAATTCGGTTTTCGAATAATTCGAAAATCGGCCTTTTTCAAAGATTCGGTTTTCCGGACTATTCGGACACTGGTATTTTTCGGATATTCGGTTTTTGGATTATTCGGAAATTGGCTCTCTATGAATATAGTCGAAGTTTTTCATTTGAATTCGCGAACAAATAAACTTTTCCAATCGGCTGTCGAATCAATAATCGAATTTGTCACTCGGCTTTTTGAGTCAGTCCGAAAGCAAAGGCTTTCGCCTTCTCCTTTACTTTTTGAAAAAAAATAATCATAGCTAACACCCTCCTTCTCTTTTTTAATATTAAATGAAGCTGTTGAATAGGGAAGCAAAAAGAGTATTCACTATATCGAAAGTACAATACCGCTCGTAGGATTTGGTCAGAAAATGAGCGAGGTCGGGAGTTTTTGCGTCTTTTGTATAACTCGCTTTAAAGTCAACCTTGGAGCGAAACTAGGAAGATATTCATGATCCTGGCGTTGAGGGCTATCCGAAGGTATAGCCTTTGTCGAAAATTCATGGAGAACCATGAAAATTTCGCAATCAAGTAACTCTCTAGATACGGTAAAAATATGGAAACGCAGACGGAGACGGTAGCGCCCCATCCCTCGTGGTACCGTAATCACAAATCTGCCTTACAGCGAAACTTTTTAGTTCTCAATAAAACCACCACAAGAGTTGAAACAGTGGGTAGCCCTCGGCGCCAGAATCATGAATATCTTCCTAGTTTCGCTAAAAGTTAGTTTGGAGCGAGTTATACAGAAAAGACGCGAAAACCCGACCTCGCTCGCTTTCTTACCAAATCCAATGAGCGGTATTGTATACGCATCGGTACGTACATGCGTCAAATAATGCATACAATTGCTTCTCATCATTCAACTCCAGTTGCAAGTAAATATAAAATATCACAAAATTTCGGAATAGATCGGCAATATGCGTCAGTACGCACTATACTTGTTCCGAATCGAGCAATCGGATGAGCATCCGACTGTTTCAGTCGGATAAAAAGTCGACCTTCAATTCGAAAAGTCGGTTATTTGAAAAAAAATGCGATATCCGACTATAGTCGAAGAGTCGAATATTCGAAAAAGTGGTATATCCGACTAAAGTGGTAAACTCGAATATTCGAGAAAGTGCGATATCTGACTACAGTCGAAAAGTCAAATTTTCGAAAAAGTGTTATATCCGTCTACAGTCGAAAAGTCGAATATTCGGAAAATGCGATATCCGACTACGGTCAAAAAGTCGAATATTCGAAAAGTCCGATATCCGATTATAGTCGAAAAGTCGGATATTCGAAATGAATTTGATTTGAACTTGACGCACAATTTGCTAGTGGAGCAATGGAATATTCTCGAAAGTCTGTTGATTAGATAGAAGAAGTCGACCTTCGAATTTATTCGATTGTTTGCGTAAATTTTCGAATATTCGGGTTTTCGCAGAAATCGGAAAATGGAAATTTTGAATAATTCGAAAATTGGCATTTTTTGAATGTTTTATTTTTTCAGTCTTTCCGGAATTTACGTTTCTCGAATATAGAAATTTTCGGATGATCAGAAGCGACTTTTTGAGTCGAATGATTTTTTCAAATAGTTTAATTCAGTCGAAGTGTAGTGCATACAGTGTGAAATCACGATAGAGAACACCCCATTAAATCAATTTCTCAACTACTGCGAATAACTCTACGACTATTATGACAAAACAGGAGACGAAAACACACATGATAAAAAAGAAGAAAGGAGAGGCATAAAACCAAAATTCAACAAAATTTCCAAAAGGTCTGACTGTCTGCGCCCTCCCACACTCTGCCTGACTCTCGCCGTCTGTGACGCCTACGATTGGCTTGTCGCGGTCTCACCACATCAGAACATGTTAAATGTTGCGAAATAAGCCGCGTCACCTCGAGGTCACAACAGTAAGTGCAAAATGTGACGAAATTTGGCTTCGAGGTGACAACTGGAGGTTTATTGCCCTCCATGTCACGACAGGAACGAGTTGTGGGCTCCAGGTGACAACCGGGAATTCCTGAGTAGGAGATGCTGGCACCTCCCTCGTGTCAAGCGTTGATGTACTGCGTCGATTTCCTTGTAAAGGTCTTCGTTATGGCATACACGCGGCCAGAAATATCCAAGCAAAAGCCTAAAAAGCTTCCTCTCCGTGCAATCCAACCTTTCCATCTGCGTTTTCGGTGCTGCCCACGTCTCCGATCCGTACATCATGATAGGGCGAATAGCGGATAGGTAGACGCGCAACTTGACTTCCTTCGCGATGGTGGTAGACCACAAACACTTGGTTAGAGAATTGAATGCAGACGTAGCTTTCGCACATCGTTGTCGAATATCCGCTGCATAACTACCATCGTTCTTCAGCAAACAGCCCAAATAACAGAAATCGTCCACCAGTTCGATACGTTGTCCGTCCACACAAACTCCAGTTGAAGGCCTCTGAGAGACCCACATCTGCTTGCATTTGTCGGGACGAAGACGAAGTCCATAGGCTGCGGCATACTTCGAAACGAGGTTCACAATCCTTTGCAGTTTTGCGTTGTTTTCAGTGAATAACACAATGTCGTCGGCGTACTCCAGGTCGACAAGGAGCGTCCTGATGGTGTTAGGATCACATCCGCAGGAAACTGTTCTGCATTTCTACGCATGATGTCATCAACGGCGAAGTTGAAAAGAAAAGGTCCTGCAACGGCTCCTTGCCTTACTCCTGTTTTCACCTCGAAAGCTGACGTAAATCCGACAGGTGTACGAACTGCTGCTGTTGTTCCTTTGTTCATGTCCTCGATTAACCGAACATACTTTTCCGAGACTCCATCTGCTCGCAGAGCATTGAGCAATCGATCACGATGAGGAGAGTCGAACGCGGCTTCAAAGTCCAAAAAAGCAAGCTGTAATGGCTTCGAAAACCGCTGCCACGATTCAATTACTCTTCTCACGACGAACACTTGGTCGATGGTCGATCTTCCAGGTCGAAAACCGGCTTGCTCATCTCTGGTCGTTCCTTCACGATGTTTGATAAGTCGCTCGAGAATGATACGTTCTAAAACCTTGTACATGACACGAAGTAGAGATTCCTCTGTAGTTCTTAGGATCCGTGACGGATAGCTTCTTGTGAAGAGGTACGATGATCGCATGTCTCCACGATTCGGGTATCCTTTCGCTCATCCATATGGCACGGATGGTGTTGGTCATTTCACGAATCCCAGACGGAGGAAGAGCTTTCAGCATTTCAGCAGTGATGTTGTCATCTCCACCTGCCTTTCCATTTTTCATTTTCCGGACACAATCCAAAACTTCAGACTCAGTCGGCGGTTCCTCACTGACAACGTAATGTGCTCTCTGAACATGCGGGAGCTCAGGTACTGATGGCGCTGGACGATTCAGTAGTGAACTGAAGTAATCCTTCCATATTGGCAGCGTCGCATCACCAACTGCAACTCCATTGGTAGTGTTCAAGACAGGAGAACATCTCTTCATCTTCCCGCTATACTGTCGCAGCAACGTGTAGGCTTTCTTCGGATTCTTCTCCTCCCAAGCCTTCTCGAACTCCTTAGCTCTACACGTCCACTCTCGTTCGCGGTCACTTTGAAGCTGCCGACGCAACTTCCTCCTCAGACGCTTCTCCTCCACGAAGTTTCCTGCAGTTCGGAGAGCACATACTCTGTTGTAGGTAGATGTTGTTTCTTCTGAGACGTAGGCGAACTTCTTCTTAGGCTGTACAACCGGGAGTGCCTCTTCCGAAGCGTCCTGGATGCACTTGACAAAAGAATCCGCGTCGCAAAGTTTCTTCTTAGTCCGTACTCCGATGTGAATAGAAACGCGTTGTCGGAAATTCCTTCTGCACTCTTCATCTCTGAGACTTGTCATGTCAATCCTCTGGAGAGGCTGAGCCCCTCGCTTCCTCTAATGAATCCTCGCATAGAAAGTTCAACAGAACAGGACGGTGATCCGAATCGAATGCGACATCCCACACAGCTCTAGATCTTCGAATGCCCGATACTGGAATATTCCTCGTCAGGACATAGTCAAGCTGTAGTTTCAAAGTTGTCATCTTCCGCTTCCGCTGTTCTTCTGGAGATAGCCGGGTTGGTCCCTGCCACGTAAGCTGATGGCGGCGATGATTCCTCTTGAATGTCGATGCAATAATCAGACCACTGCGTTCACAAAAGTCGACGAGGCGGTAGCCATTGTCCAATGTTTGCTCCACTGGGTAGAACCATTTACCGAGTACTTCGGATTCCTGATCAAGTCCCATCTTCGCATTTGCGTCAATCCCCACGACAACAGCATGTTGACAAGGTATCCTGGCCAGCAACGTATTGAGTTCCTCATAAAACGCATCCTTCGAATTGTCTTCGGCGGTTTCAGTGGGCGCATGAGCACTCACTATCCACAGATTGAATCCTCTGTAATCCCGCAGTCGTACGAATGCATTCCGGCACGACGTTGAGCCAAACTCCTTGACCATACCAATGAAATCCTTCCTTACAGCTATTGCACAGCCTCCCACTCTCCTATCGTCAGCGTTACCGCAGTAGATGGTGTACTTTCCGACGCTGATGACGGGTCTATCCTTGAGGCGGGTTTCCTGCAAAGCAGCAAACGGTGCATGGAAATAGCTCAGAAGTCTGGATAGCGCAGTTTTTTGGATATCACTCGACAGCGATCGACAGTTCAGGGTGGCGAAATTGTGGCTTGTGGCCAAAGACTCCATGACTCCCTAGGTACGGATCCTAAGGTGTTATGGACCAGAGGCCTTAGTGTGCCGGACGGCGACACCTTTATGCAATGTGCGGGATACTTTCGCGATATAGTTGTGCACGCTATATCGCTCGAACGTTCCCTGTGTACACTCAAACGTCTGCTGGGTTCAGTAGAAGCAGGGGCACCAACGAGCAGGTACCAACAGACTTGTATACACACCCCCAAATGACAGAAAAATTAATCTTCAGGTCGACTTGATTAGACATGAAAGCATCTCACAATCACTTCAAACGGTTTTCACACAGTTTCAGCTTGCCCCCAGACCCGTATGTCAACCGCTGGTGACCCGAATTCTCAAAATTGCAAATGTCCAAATAGCAAAAAAAGGTTTTTGAGAATCTTCCAGTGTCACGTGCAATGCTCTGATGGGCCGTCACTCAGCGGTTCGGTAAAATAGACCCAGTAATGGAGTGGATAAAAGCAAAGCCGCTCTTCTAGAGTGAGAAATAGAATGAATCACCCGTTGGGAAAAGTGGGGTTCAAAGGCCGTTTTCTCCAAATGGCCCTTACAGCCCTGGTTTTCACTTCTAGAAGGCGGCAGTCGGGCAAAAGTTGCATCTACTAAATGCTTATCAGGTACTTCATTAGCTGAATTATTTCTGGATTTTTTTGGGGTTTTCCCAGCGTACGAGGTGAGAAATCTTGGAAAAATTTTTTTTAGAAAAAAATCCAGCGAATGAAGTTTTTGATGTCCATCCAGTAGATGCATCTTTTGCTCATCTGCCGCCTTCTAGATGTGAAAACAAAGGCTGTAAGGGCCATTTGGAAAAAAACGGCGTTTAACATCACTTTTTCCAACGGGAAATTTTTTATTTCTCCTTCTACATACATGCGCGGCTTTGATTTTTTCCAGCTTCAAAACCGGTCCATTTTACCGAACCGCTGAGTTACGGCCCAAAAGAGAATAGTGCATTACACTAGAAGGCCCCCAAAAACCATTTTTTTGCTATTTAGACAAATGCAATTTTGACGAGTATTTAGGCCGCCAGCGGTTTACAGACGAGTCTGAACTCGTGGTTGTGTAGGGAACATTCTGTGGTCGAGCTGAGTTAAAATCGAGGAAAAAAGCACGAATCAAAAAAATTCGGCGGTGCAAACCCCCGCTAATTTTTCAAGTTTGGTGGCGACCCCCGACTTTGGAAGGTTTCCAGGATTGCTTGACCCTGCATCCGCGGCCAGACATATCTTAGCAAACGTCTAAACAGCTTCCTCTCTGTGAAATCCAGCCTTTCCATCTGCGCCTTCGGTGCTGCCCACGTCTCCGATCCGTTCTTCATGTTAGGGCGAATAGCGGAAAGGTAGACGCGCATCTTGACTTCATTCGCGATGAGGGTAGACCACAAACACTTGGTTAGAGAATTAAATGCAGCTGTAAATTTCGCACGTCGTGGTTGAATATCCGCTGCGTAACTACCATCGTTCTTCAGCAAACAGCCCAAATAACAGAAATCATCTACCAATTCAATACGTTATCCTACCACACAAACTCCCGATGAAGACCTAAGAGGGACCCACATCTGCTTGCATACGTCGGGACAAAGTGCATAGGCAGCGGCAGTATCCGGCTTCTGTAAATAACATTATCTAACCGTCTTTGACCTTACCTTGACGAAGCTACCAAGACACAAACTCCCTTATTGGTTTCTATTTTTTAAACAGACAAGTCAACATAGAAACCAAATCTTCCCAGTAGAGCAACATTTTTCGATCTGTCCCCAGGCAGCGATTCAGGACCTCATTTCCATTTGAGTATCGACCTGACATTGCTGCAGGGAAGGGTCACAGGAGATTCCTCCGCTCTAAACAATGAAGTATAAATGGAAATTAGGTCCATACTTTTTACAGACCTAATTTTCATTAGAATTGCATTGCTTCGTGGGAAAGAACCTTTCTTGCTGCAGTGGGAGGACGAACTCCGACCTGGATTTCTCGTCCCCGATTCACATGATTTAGATGCTTATCTGGGCTGGCTACATCCGATCGGCCGACAACAGTGCGGTGCAAAGTTATAGTTCCACCCTAATTTTCGTTTTTGAGAGGCCAAGCCTCAAGCTTCGCATTTCGATAACAGAACCGGTGGATTCAAGAGTGCTGAAAACTATTGAAAGCAATGTTCCAGAATAATCAGTTCATTGGTTAAAAAATGCTGCTTCTTTTGTGAAAAAGTGCCCATCTCAAGTGGTGCAAAAGTATGAGTCCACCCTAATTGTTTCACTCCCACGAATTTTCCCGTTTCACGCTAGGTGTGTGCTTGTCACTTGTTGCCACAGAGACACTATTTACAATAGCTACGAATGATTCCTAGGGGAATAAAACATTTTGCTGCTGAGCGGTCAGGTATGCAGTCAGCGAACGACATCGGAGAGAATTTTGATATTACGGTCTCAAATGGACAGTACTCCGGTCTTTCCACCGCTGCACCTCACATCATTCGTAAAGTTACGAGACCTGCCTGCATCCCGGCTAACACCCCTTCACAAGTCAGCGACGATGTGTTTCGCTAACACGGCCACAGAATGGAAAGAGGTAGACTGTCAGAGCCTTGATTGAAAAATGTGAAGGGTCACTTCTTTTGTATTTCAGGTTGTAGTTTCTAATGAGAAAGAAATGGAAGAATCTACTACTGGAGAGATTTTCGGAAAGACAATTATTCTCGAAGCGCAAACTTTGGAGGTGGAAGTCTGATGGTCTAGGCAGCTTGCAGTTATCACGGATGAGTTGCACTCAACTTTACTCCATGCAGTATGAACTGCCTGACTACTAAAAGTTGCTTCTTGACCATATACTGCCATATTTCACAATATGCCGATGACTAGATCATGTTTTCAAACATGACAACGCGTCAATCCACGCGTCGCAATAAATTTCTAGACCAGGAATAGATAACTTAAAGGCAGTGTTCACGATGAATATCGCACTCGTGTTCGACCCAAAAATGGGATTGCTTGGTCGTGAGGTAACTAATAGTGAAAAACCAGGGAGGAAAAACGCCCAGGATAAGTCAAAATAACGCTTTCTATATTCAGGGCACGGACGAGAATCATGGTCCCTGCTGATTTTAGCAAGCAAGCGCTAATCGCGAAATCTGCGCGAATCGATAATGCTAACTGCGGCAGAGTTGCTTGGCAATTTGCCATCGAATCGATTGCGGCGCCACAAGCTCGTCGGATCGTGGGGCGGACCGGGATAGGTAGGCACACCGGGAGAGCTTTCAAAGCCGTTTGTATTTATTTCTGGCCAGTTTTCGTTGCTTTCTTTGACCCTGTCCTCTACAGCGCCTGCCAACTTAGTGTTTCACAACAAGATCTCGAGAACGAGATTTATCGTGAACACTGCCTTTAAACTCTATTCCTTGGAATCTCGCCGACAGCTCAATGATGCCTGCACGGTTCTCAAAATACTGACTGGCATTGTGAAAACAAACATCTCAAAATTCTTCAAGCTAAGTCCCTCTAGGACCAGGGGAAACACACTGAAAATCTCATATGCAGCTCCGAAAAGTAACACGAGAGCCTTTTCATTACTTGCAGAGCAGGATCCATCTTCATTACTCTTAACCTTAATATCACACCGCTGCCTATTCCATCTGTTCTGTCCAAATTCAAACCCCTTGCTGGGAAGAAGCTACTGAGCTTCTAGATGTGTGATTCCAATATGTACTCAATTTTCCATGTATTTCAACTCACGTCCTAGGCAACCCTAATTTTCTATTGCGTGTGCTTTAGGCAACGTAGTTAATAAATAAATAAATAAATAAAATTCTGAATGGCTAGAAGCCCACAACGTGGCCTTTCTGGAGAGGGCCGCGTGTTCTCCCAAAGTGAATCCAATGAAGAACGTGTGAGTAAGTCTTTCACGGAAGGTGTATAGTAATAGCACCATCTTTCCTTAATTTCTGGTCTGAAGGCTGCCGTTCTAGATGGATTGGCGAGTGTAGACCAAACAGCGATAGATAAACTTGTCATAAGTTTACGTGATAGGATTTTTGATGTTTGTGTGAAGAAAGGGGGCGCCATTGACCAGTATGTGTGTTTTGTTTAGTGTTGAAGCTTGGATGAATCATTTCAGCCAAAGGACCTATACTTTTATACCGCTTTAGACGATCACTTTTTCAAAACAAGCTGTACTTCTCAACCAAAGAACCATTTATTCTGAACCATTATCTACGAGGATTTTCAGCTTTTCAGAATCCATTAGTTTTCTTTCCTTATCACGAAGCCTGAGGCTTGATCTCGAATGCGAAAATTAGGGTGGACCCATAATTTTGCACCGCACAATATGACGGTAGTCTAAGGCCTGTTCCTCGAGCTAGATGGCCGACCGGGAAAACGGCTTCTCAAACCATAGAGCAGTTTTCATGGTGCTATTGTATTATGAATAGGTAACACTGAGGTCTCGACCTTGACCAGCTATCTCCACTTGGTTCAATCATTCGATTGTTCGGGACGGATACAGCTGTATCACAACGGACCAGGCGGCTCAATCCTGCTACATCAGGGAGACTTTTCAACCTGAGTGAGCAATGTTCTATACTCGTATCCACCGAAAAGGCTCCGAACAGCACAGGCGGGCCCAGTCCGGTCACGAATAGTGGATTTTTCATTGCACCCTTTTCGCATAATGTGAATGCTTATCGATCGTGTGACTGCAGCCAATCAGGCGACAATTATGGGAAGCTTATATGGATACGTGTAGTTTCGAAAATGCAAGGAAACTATACAAAGTCAGAACGCATTGACCAGTGAATGCCGAGCAGATTAGAACAATTAAGCAGTTTTGGCTGTTTGAAATAGACGCAGAAAAGTGGCGGTGCACCCATTTTTGAGTCCGACGTTGTGCTCTGTTCTCAAGACTATTGAACCCGCATTGAGAACGACATTCATAAAACTACGCTAAAATACTCGTCAGAAAAATAAAATACTTGTCAGAAAAAAAGGCACCTAACAAGCGTTCAAGGACAAGGCAGTTGATTTTTTGTAGATCATTCTCGCCGAGTACTGAAGGAGTTCCCAATGAATAGGGAGTAACTACCTCTCTACAACTATCTAGGAGAGCGGGATGGTGAAATATATAGTAAGCTTAAAGCATATGAGGGGAGGTCATATGCTTATAATTGATGGCCAGTGTGTCAGTTAGCGCATGCATTCTATGTATATATCTCTTCAAACACAAAAAACGACAACTCCTGAGCTCGTTATGCCCATTCAAATCATATACATAATGTCGCTGTCCGAGCAATGATGGAAAGAACAGTCGCTCTCATTCAGATTGCACATCTGCGTTTTTGAAGGTACTACTAAACTTTTCAGAAGTTCTTCCGTCGTCATTGTGTGGTTGCTCAATATTTAAAAGAAAATAAACATTCAAGTTATGTGCTGTTCATTGATTCGGATATTGGAGTGGTCAACCCCGAAAGGTATGGTCCTATGGCCAAGATATCATTGGGTCAATCTCCCTAGTGGAGCTTTGAAATGTATGATCGTCAAGTTGTTGAGGCGAATTGAAGAATTCATCGATCCGAATGTGGAGATAATCTTCTACGATAGATTTTACAACTGGGAAGTGATGGCAGGCTCCTATCTTGTGAAGAATACTGATTGGACGCAGGATTTCCTGATCGGTGATATACATAGGGAATATCGGCTGTTTACGCAACATATTTGAACCGTAGAAGCCAACTGGGCAACAACTGCGCATATGAGATCTGATGTTCTGATGCTCCGGCTAGTGCTCAGAAGTATAGAGGGTACACTAATCAATCGATTCGTTTCAGGTTTCGCTAACTATGAATTTCGCCTTCCAAGAAGCTTCCACGGCACTGACAATGGAGCTATTCATGTCAGTAAATTGCTTGGTCATCAAAAGAGAAGATATTTTGGTTTTGTTAAGCCCAGGAAGTACAGGAAGCGAAATCAGGAAGAAGAAGAAGTGATACTGGCCGCGATTTCAGGTGTGCCGGTATCTGCCAAACAAACCCGCTTCGACATCTGAGTTAGTGTGGATGATCAGCACCTAGGTCACTAACTCTTTAGTTTTGGAGGGAGAAAGGAGAGGAACCTGGGATTTCTAAAAAATTAGTTGACAAATCTAGTGCTCCGACGGCCAGTACGTATACTGTGCTTCTCTGGGCCGAATTCCGGTCCGCAATCGCTCTCGACACGCTTCGCGGCCGCACGCTCCCGAGCCTGAAGAGTTTCCAGCGCCGCAGCAGTCGATCTGTTGACTTTAGTTGGGTTTCGGAAACTGAAAACTGAGACAAATTGAAGAAAACTGTATAAAAAAGTCTCATCGAGTCGGCTTTGGCGCTGGAAACCCGACCGTCTCGAGCGCGTGCGGCCGCAAAGCGTGTCAAGGCGCAATTGCGGACCGGAATTTGGCCCAGATAAGCACATTAGAGGACAACTATAGTACCGCTCGTAGGATTTGGTCAGAAAGTGCCCGAGGACACGTTTTCTCGTCTTTTTCGTCCTTTCTGAATAACGGTGACATTCATGATCCTGGCGCTAGGGGCTACCCTGTGGTATCCAGGTATTGTGGTATTCCGTTGAAAACTATAGAAGTTTGGCCATCAGCCAGTTTTGTAATTATGGCACAGTGGCGAAGGAGGCACGACCGTCTCTGTCTGCGTTTCCCTGTGTCCACTATACTTAGTATCCGAATCACTCCATTTCGGATATCCGACCGGATATCCGAGATTCGGATAATCCGATATCCGAAAATTTGAAAACACGCATTATCTGAATCGAACCAATATCCGGGAAATTTAAAATCGGCATTATCTGAATCGAACCATTATCCGAAGGGTCAAAAATTCGGATAAAATCGGATAAAAACGGATAAAACGGATAAAAATCGGATAAAAACCGGATAAAACGGATAAAAATTGCGTTAAATCGGATAAAATCGGATAAAACGGATAAAAATCGGATAAAAACCGGATAAAACGGATAAAATTTGCATGAAATCGGATAAAATCGGATAAAAACGGATAAAAATCGGTTTATTTTAGGTGAAATGTAGGAAAGTGTGTGTGTGTGTGTGTGTGTGTGTGTGTTGTGTGTGTATGTGTGTATGTGTGTATGTGTGTATGTGTGTATGTGTGTATGTGTATGTGTGTATGTGTGTGTGGTTGGCTTGTTTGTGTGTATGTGTGAATGTGTGTATGTGTGTGTATGTGTGTGTATGTGTGTATGTGTGTATGTGTATGTGTGTATGTGTGTATGTGTGTATGTGTATATGTGTGTATGTGTATGTGTGTATGTGTGTGTATGTGTGCATGTGTATGTGTGTACGTGAGTACATGTGTATGTGTGTATGTGTGTACGTGTGTATGTGTGTATGTGTGTACGTGTGTACGTGTGTGTGTATGTGTGTAAGTGTGTGTATGTGTGTATGTGTGTAAGTGTGTATGTGTGTATGTGTGTATGTGTGTGTGTGTTTGTGTGTTGCCTGAGGTTTGTTCCGATAATATCCGAAATTTATCCGAAATTATCCGACGGATATCCGTATTCGAATCATTGGAAAAATGGCATTATCTGAATCGATCCAATATCCGAAAATTTGAAAACACGCATTATCTGAATCGAACCAATATCCGGTAAATTTAAAATGGCATTATCCGAATCGGTCCATTATCCGAGGAATTACCTTCGGATAACAAGTATAGCGTCCACCTTATATGCAAAGGTGGTTGATTGCGAAACTTCTATAGTTATCAACGAAACCCCGGCAATGGGTATACTATTGAATAACTTCAAAACCAGGATGAATGCCATCTTTGTGTCGCACCGAGTTGAGTTTGAAGTGAGTTATTCAAAAAGGACGAAAAAGACGCGGAGCCCTGACCTCGCTCGCTCTCTGACCAAATCCTAGGAGCGGGAGTGAATGCATTGGTCTACCGAATCAAATCTTCATTCTGCGCAATTTAGGCCTACCTTGCCGGAAGAATTCTAGGAGAAGAGAATGCTTGGTTGTCTGTTTGCCTTTGGATTTACAGCAAGTCTCAAGGATTCGGTGACCTCTTCGCATATGAAGCTTGCATTAGAGATATACTTGGCAATAAAACCACATTTGGAAAGATCAAGATTTTACCAAAGGTACGGTCACCCAAAAATGTGTTACACTAGTTTTTGCACGTTTTGAGATTTGTCGGGAAATTCACGTGATTTCAAGGGAACTGCATGGGCTCGCGACAATTGGATGACAAACAGTAGATGGAGCGTGCAACGTGATTTCATGATGCACAACTGGAAGCTAACGCAACTCAGGACGTACACAATACCTTTCATACCGTACGTCAAGCCTCAAAGAAGCTAGAAACACTTTTATGATGATTGTGACTGATTGGGACTACTTTGAGGGCCCCGTTATGTCACATTTTAATAGTCCATACAATGCTTGGGCAGCGATTAATTTCGAATCATTCGATAATTCAATTAACAGCTTGAGCTGCCTTTGATTTCTAGACATCAAGATAGTGAAAATCTTCTCATAATTCATGCCAGAGTAGAATTGCACGCATTCACAAAATCACAGCTATCAGTTTCTGACAAAGTAATGACCAGACCGGGTTACCAGAACTGCCTATAGATCAGTTTTTTTCTGATGGACTGTCTTTCGGGTAGTCGTAAAAACCCCATCTTAGCTGCCCGATGCCCGAATAGAGGTGAAGAAGAAGGTATGAACCGCGAAGTAAAGAGCCCTGAATTCATAATACCATTAAGCTACCGTAACCTGACATAATCCCGAGGAAGACAACAAATGGGCCTCAGAATTGCGTTCAACACCCCCAGAACTACCCCTGGACAAAGTTTGAGCTAAAAAATTCCTTGATATCTGCAACCCCGAAAATTGGGTTGGGCTACCTCCCATGGTCTCCAGAGGTCAATCGTTTTTACCCAAACTTCGCTTCGGTAAGGGCATTAGTACAAATCCTCGTCGCTGCAGTGACAGGTTTCGCTAACTATCACTAATCGTGCAGGGACCAGTACCGGCACTATGGCAGGGTCGCTCGCGGAAACAGTTTGCATTCGCTCGCCGCAGCGACGGGTTTCTGAGGGGTGTTACAGTTTTGGGTGGCGTAAACCTAGTATACCCCGTCGCCGTGACGCCAGCCCTCTGGCTGAGCCCCGATTATTTCCCAGAACGTATCGTCAAGGCTGCGATGACGACGCTGGCGCGGCGCGACTGTGCAGAGTGTATCAGATTGCCCCACCACTGTTATTCAAGTGTTTTCGCCAGCCTACTGCCCACATTGCGGTAAATTTAAGGATGAAGAAGTCGAAATATGCTAGAGATATGAGCAGCAGACTAGCAGAATCAAATTGCGTGGGCAATCTATATTCTGCTTATCTTGAATTGCACAAAACACGGTCCGCCAATAGTTCTCTAATTAGCCCGCTAGTACCGTAGCGTACGTCCACGACGCATTCTCGGCAGACCCGGGTGTGCACCCGGTGTGCAGAGCAACCGATTCGTCAATGCCGTCACTCGGCGACCCACCCTGCCAACCGGGTCTGCCTAGAACGCGTCATGGACGTACACTACGGTACTAGCGGGCCACTTAGAGAACTAATGGCAGACCGTGTTTTGTGCAATTCAAGATAAACAGAGTATAATACGCGCCGCGCCCGCTTCTACTCACCGCAGAACGGATAAGTCATCGCAGCTTTGACGGTATGCAGAAATGTAGGTACTCAAAAGGGATTTATGCAGCGGCGACAACTCCATCGATGTGTCCATGGCTGGCGACCGGCTTTCGCTGAGGTATACCAATGCCCTAAGCTGTCATCGAATTGCCGTGCACAGTTGTTGGAGTTAAGAAAACATCGTCGCAAGAATGCCATCAACAGAGTGGATAGATCTCGTGAGTCTCCGGTTGGTAGGTCGTCCACTCGACCAACTCGGCTCGGTGTACTGTTCAAAGAACCGGTGATGCAGCACTTGTTATTTTTGTCGTTTCCACCTCATTTCAAAAAATTACTCATAATTTATTTCCACTTTCACTCGGGCAAAAAGGAAGATGTTCTTACGACTACCCGGAAAGTAGTATATCAGAAAAGTATACGAGCAATTCTGGTATCCCGGTCTGATCATTCCCTTTTGAGAAAAATAGTCAATTAACAGTCCAATCCACTGTTTTTTCGGATAATGGATAATTGTCATTCAATGAATGCGAAGAATTCTGCTGTGACCTAACCTATTGGAAGTTTCCCCTTTACTTGTCGTCTGAAAACCGAAGGCAGCTCAATCTGTTTTGACATTGATGAGAGAAATCGATCTGTCGATGATTCCATGTTAGTCGATGCCCAAGCATAGTTCTTACATATCTAAGGAAAATCCGAGGATGCGACACAATGTTGAAAGCATAGTCCGCGACAATTTTCGCATATTCTTTTTCAACATAATTAAGACCGCCTTCCAAAGTGCTCAACTAGTGAGGAGTTTCGCGACCCAGATCCATTTTGTAGTAGAGAACTAACTTTCTGATGAGTGAGACAGAGGCAACCTGGGCGAGAAGCCGATCATTCATGCCAAATGTTCCTCTTCGCCGTCTGAATTCGAAGTCTTTTTTCTCCTCCATTGAGCGGTTTCAACACGTGGAACTCCACAAGCGTTGAGCACGCGGTCTGAACACTACATCTAAAAGCTCACTCATAGCAGGTCGCTTCGACTAGTTGCTGCAGCGCCAACAGTTCCGAAAACCCTTCACGGCAACAGATATAGCACTGAGTAGCGACGAGTTGGAACAGTTTGCAATTCCAGTCGCGATCGCCGAGCGACTGGGGTATTTCATAGCTGGTCGAAACGACCTGTTTGAATTTGTTAGCTCGCTTCGAGTAGTCGCGTCGCTTCCATGATGGAAGCGGTTCGTCTAGTCGAAGCGACTAGTCCGCAATCTTTCGTCACGACCTTGCGTATGCGGCGCAAGATTGCAGACATCACAGTTCATTCGCATAAAATACGGCATGTGAAAGGGAAATACGGGTATTTATCATACATCTACGATGAGAGAGATGAGAAAACGTAATCAGGATACCGAAGAATTACACTTCATGCCGGCCTCGAGCAACTAGGAACTTTAGCATTAGTTTTATCTTGCTGTTCAAGCAAATCCCACCCCATCCTCTTCTAGAACCAGTTTTTATTTAAAAACTGTGCAAAACTCTTCTATCTAGAAGGTAAGGGCTAAAACTTCAAAAAAAATAAGTAGGAATGCCGAAAAAAAAGCTTTTTTTCATTATCGTGGTTTGGTCCGCTATTGTCCGTCTATTTCACGCGAATTCACGCCCGCCCGAGCGTTTTGAAATCGCTGGACGAAACGATTTCAAGTCGCGGCACGGAGCGATTCCAGATCGCGGCAGTGTTGTTGGTCGCTTCGACTTGAAGTTTGAGGTTCAAGTCGAAGCGACCAACAACACTGCCGAAATCGTGCCCTAAAGAATGAGCCCTAAAGGCAGTGTCCACGATGAGCCCTGAAGGCAGTGTCCACGATAAAATGAATGAGCCCTAAAGGCAGTGTCCACGATAAAAACCATGTTTGATTTTTTGGTGGAGATCGGCAGCTGTGGGGCCCAGCGCAACCCTAACGTTGAAAAACTAAGAAAAATGCGCTCGCAACGGTCCCCTACGGCCCCAAAGTTGGACACCCGTCAGCTCGTCGTACCCCAGATGCTTTTTCCACGCCCACCGACTTAAACGAATGAATGCTCGAGATTGTGAGATGAGCGATGGTTTCCGATCAATAGCCCCGTTCTTTCCTTCATTCTCAACTTCTCTTTTTACTTAGGTCAGCTCGCATACATCAGCTGCAAAAGACGGAAGTTACAACCTCGGACAACTCGTCCACCATGCTTCCCTACCCCAATTTTTGAGGGACCATAACTCCGTTCCTAGAAGGTTTTGTACGATTCCAAAAACATCATTGGAATCAGCATGGGACCGTCTTCAAGATAGGCGAAAAAGCAGAAAAACGAATATTATCGTGAACACTGCCTTTGAGCAGTGATTTAAATGTGAAACTTTCCGCCGACGAAGCCTTCGAGAGTGAACTGTCATCGACCTGGGCCCTAAACTCGAGTTGTCATAGGATACAAAATAGGTCACTTGTCCTTTTGTGTAGTTAAAGGCACAGGACACGCAGGGAGTTATAATTCTGTCTTGAAGTTTATGTTGGAGAAAATCACACGCTGACCACAGCGGTATCTTTAAAATCGTTCAAGAACCCCTACGAAAGGAGTTATGGCTGTTCAAAAGAGCCAATTATGAGAGGGCGGAAAATCGGTGGACGAGTTGTCTTAGGCTTGTATTTCTTCTCATTCGCAGCCGTTGCGCGAGAGCGAGTTAGAATACGGACAAAGGCCGGTAATGAACTGAAGAATGTAGGCTCTGTTGAAATTCATCCATCCAGCCGATATCGAGGTCAGAAATCCGGAAGGGGGTCGGGCCTGTGGTGGTTAGTGAAGGGCGTCGGGCCTGTGGTTGTGGCTTGTATCTCGCTTATTTGGAGGACTTGAAATCTCGCACTTAGCATGTATTATACAGGGGTGGCGGGCGTTTGTCCCAGCTGGCAGGAGCCTGGGCGAGGTGTGAGAGTCGTTAACAAGGCGCTAACGATGGCGAGACGTCGCGCTGGCTAATTGCTTCTCTTTACTCACCGCAATAATCTGCCAGTGAGACACCAAATGCTATCCACTGACGAAAACATGGTTTGTGGTCAAGAAATTATAACACTGTGTTATGTCAAATACAAACATTTATAATCAACATTCTGTAACATTCATAAAAGGTACTGTTCGCGATAGAAATCGCTTTTCTGTTTTTTCGCCTATCTTGAAACCGGTACCATTCTGATTCCAATGATGCTTCTGGAATCTTACGAGACCTCCTGGGAATGGAGTTATTGTCCCTCAAAAATTGAGCTAGGGAAAATGGTGGACGAGTTGTCCGAGGCTTGTAACTTCCGTCTTTTGCAGCGGATGTATGCGAGCTGACCTGAGTAAAGAGAGAAGTTGGGAATAAATAGAAGAACGGGGCTATTGATCGGAAACCATTGCTCAGCTTACGATTTCGAGTGTTCCTTTGTTTTGGTCGAGGGGCGGAAAGGGGCGGGACTTGCCCACAATGGCGGGGCTTTCCCACTTTTCTAAGCCGTTTTGCGGGTCCAGCCGTTTCGCGGGTCCTGGGTAGCTGTTCGTACCGTTTTTTTTTTACGCTGTTCTGCTTCTGACAGCCACGAGAAGCGTTTGTCATGAAAAATTCGAGGATGAAGTTTGTCGCGAACAGTGCCTTTAAGCTACAATGGTAGGAAATATGTTTTTTTTTTTTAATTTTCGAATGATTTGATAAATTTGAGGAAAATGTTTCAAATCTGTTCAGAAAGACGAATGAAGATTTTTTTGAAGCTGTACAACACAGTAGCCAAAATCAATGACGTTTGTATTGAAGTGCTAGAATTTCAGGTAAGTTACGAAAAGGCATTGGTAAAGATGTGAAATTAAGGATAGGAGGACAGCAAGCATGTGTTTGGTGTGTGTAATAAATAAGTGTGCTGAGGAATCGGGACAGAATCAAATATAAATTCAAATAATTTTATTATTGGTGTTCTCTTTTCGAACCAAAAATTATTTGGAAAGTTCATTCATGGAATTCAAACATCAAATATTCTTTTTTTACGAATAGTCGATCCATTCGAGATCATCATCATCGAATCACCATGTTTTTTCTTAATTCGATGATTTTAAAGGCTTCTCAAATATAAAATGGAATCAAACAGTTAACAAAATGGAATTTATAAATTCATTGGAAAAAATGAGAGGCTATTAGAATAGATTCATGAAATCGAAAAACTGTAAATTCTGCTGGATGTTTAATGGTTATTCCGTGAGCCTTTTGCGTGCGACATATTAAGATTGAACCCGAACAGCTCAGATGTGCTTAACATCGTTTACACTATATAGCAGAACCACACCACTTTGCCATCAGGGGGATCGTTAACACTATTGAGATGAATGACACCACTGAGCCTTCTTAACCGTTAGGCACAATGATGTACATACTCGCCGCCGTTCAACATTTCTTCGCTACTCACCGCTACTCATGCTAACTTTTCATATGTATTTCAGGAATCTTAGGGCAGTTTTCCAGTGTCAGCACACCTCACTTAGAACACTGATAGAAAAGTTCAGAAAATTCAATAAGGAAGCCAATTCACTTCTGTGTAACCTTTCAAAAAAGGGTTGCTCCTTCAAGTAGTTGAACTTCGTCACCGCTCATTTCAAAATCGAAATACCGAATTGCAAAATCAGATCCTTCCAAAGACCATGAGGCCAGGAGATCGAGAGCGGCGAAAGAAGGAAGAAAACAGATGGAAAAATTTGCCCGCAAACTGTGTCGAGGAATTCCAACATATCCTAGCATTAAACTCTATCCAATCAGAATGTCTCTTTTCGTTTCTGGTAAATCTAAGTAGTGTATTTGATAATAGCCATAGTAATATTAATAATAATAATAATAATAATGATTGTAATAGTAGCAATAGTGGTTTTTATCACATATTGGTAATGGTAATAATAAATATCTGTAATCCACATAACAAAATGTTATAATTTCTTGACCACAAACCATGTTTTCATCAGTGGATAGCATTTGGTATCTCACTGGCAGATTATTACGGTGAGAAAAGAGAGGCAATTAGCCAGCGCGACGACTCGCCATCGTTGGCACCTTGTTAACGACTCTCGCACCTCGCAGAGGCTCCTGCCAGCTGGGACAGAACACCACGTAGCCGTTATACAGGAGGGATCTACTACACAAACAAATGAAAATCACAAAATTCATGTCTGAGGGTGTACTGTGCTTTTAAGAGTAAATCACCTGAACGTCAAGCTAAACTTCATAAAAGAGCGGGACACTGCAGTGTGCCCCATTATGAGGAGGCGTGAATAGTGAGAAAGATCGGTTCCAGCCTATGTGTACTATTGTGGTTGCGCCACCAGTTGGAGACGTCCCGATCCAGTATATCAACGGCGTATTAATGGAACCACGGGAGATCTTCCTTATCGCTTGCTACCGCTGCCACAATGCTGGAGCAGCGGGTACCGAATTGCTGCGATGAAAAACAGCAGCGATCCAGTAAAGGCCGAGGTTCAGGCCCATGCCAGACCTGATCAGTCGGCTGAGACACACCAGGTCGATACGCACCGAAATCGCAACAGAGTGCAGAAAATCCACCCGATGAGTCCTCCTCCGACTTTCTGCGCGCGTCCGCAGCCCACCCAGCCGATACTGATTTTCCACGCGAATATACGGCCACGCCAATGCACTCATTGAGTTCCGCTACGTCCCAGCTGCATATCCGCCTGTTGCCCACCCGTTCGATGTGCGAGTTTTAAAAAAACGACTGCATCTTTTGCGGCCGACTGCAACCTTCCGAGTCCCGCTGTTTTCTTGACTCTCGTCGCCTGCGCTTTGGCTCACCTACTCAGAAAAACTAAGACAAGTTACTTGTAACATAAAAGGCCGTAAACAAGTTACTAATAACACGTCTGAGCTGATGTAAGTCACTTGCGACTTTTCTCAGGTTATTTAAGTTACAAGCAATATATATCGACGGAACACTACGTGCAGTGCGTCTCCGATATGTTACATGTAACTAAAATGGTACTAGGTAAGTCGTAAGTAACTTAAGTCGGTCAAGAAGATATTTCCATGAGAGTATACGACGCACTATCGGGGTCAGGTTTAGAGCAGGGGCTGCTGTTGATTCAATTACCCAAGTTTGAGGTACTTGACCGCACAGTAGGGGGGAAGGCCACGAACAGCGTTTTCCGCTTAGCGTGTGGTCTGATATGCTTGCGAACACATTCTCTGCGTCGCTTGTGATCTGCGTCGCGTGGTTGCCACCCACGGTGAATGTATAAACGTAAGATACATGTAACATAACTGGAACTTACATGTAATATAAATGTATGTTACATGTAATATAATTGTAGGTTACTTGAGACATTCAAGTAAGTTACATTTACATTGCAAGTAACTTGTTTCCAATTTTCTGAGTACAGCTGCCGCCGTTTCCCCCCCCCCCGATTGCGTGTTTCGTAGAGGAAACGGGTTCCGCCAAGACCAGCCAGGCGCAGGCGGAGTCAGACGGACTCAGATGGTTTTCTGACCAAGTCCGACGAAGGCCTCACTTTTCTCGCATACCCATACGGTTGTGGTCCGCGATGAAGAGCAGTGCTGCAATGCCTTGGTGGAACAGTTGAGAGACTGCAGCCTCGAACAGGGCAGGCTTTCATCCAACTCTGCTCTTCGACTCTGCATACTCTCTATTTCCGAGCAAAATTCATTCTGTGCCTTCGCGCTCTTGTGCAGAGCGAGGATATAGACAACGAGAAAGTAAGGGGGAGAGTAGACGTGGCGTACGCGAGCAGACGCACGTGACTAACAGGAATAGATTCCGTTTTGAAACAGAGAACCCTGCTTTGGCTCATGCTCCCTACCGACTGTCAAAAATTCATTAACCAGGCCACAGACTGCTATGAACTGCTACTGCGATGCAACAATATGGGGCGCTATGGACTGCTACTGCCATGCAACACTATGGGGCACTTTACCGAAGTTCGTCTTCGGAAGTCAACGAGCTCCTCATCAAGCGTGTACAAAGCCTGTGGTGACCAACTAAGGGGCACTGGTTAAAAGCAGCATACACGCTCGTAAACGTGGTTGGGATAACAATGCGAATCGAACCGTATGGCCCACTTCATCATGCCTACGCATTTTGAAGCGTTAAAAACGACCCGTAATGCCGTTACAGGAGTAGCAAGTGTGGCCCCGCCCGTATTTTCACACCCCCTGTATCCGACCTTTTCCTCCAACGCAGGGTTTCTGGGTTATCTTCGCCGTCAGGGACTTGTGTGGTACACTTGTTAGGTAATCCACCAACGGTACCGACGGTGAAGAGGAACCACCAACATTGAGTAGCAGGAAAAGGGCAAATACAGGGGACGTGAAAATACGGGCGGGGCCAAACTTGACACTCCTGTAACGGCATTGTGGATCGTTTTTGACGCTCCAAAATGCGTAGGCCTTGCAATCTGAGCCATACCATTCTATTTCCGTAGTTATCTCAATCATGTTTACGAGCGTGCATGCTGCCTTTGAAGGCGTTGTTCTCGATAAACTGCGTTCTTCGGTTTTCAACAAAACAATTGTAATAGCCCTCGAAAGCAGAACAGCGTTGAAAAACGGATTCGATTGCCCTGTTAGAGGAAAAAACGACTTTCAAGATTATTCCACCGGTCAGGGTCGGCCTCATTGGGTCCAGTTGTTTTCACCAGCACTGACGCTGCGCTTTGACCTGCGTTCACCAGCACCAGTTTTTTATCGAAATATACAATGGATTTGTCAGCCCATCAAAGATTTCCAAATGCCTTCGACAACCATTTCACAAAGCGAACGCTTCTTTAAATCAAAGACCGCTGCTGATGATCGCGGGGTCAGTGTCGTTGACAACAACTGGACCCCAATGAGGCTGACCTTGATCAGTAGATGAATCTTTAAGACCGTCTTTCAAAAGGGGAGGGGGTGTATTTGAATCGTTTTATCAACGCTGTCTTGCCTCTGACTAAGGACTGCTTTGAACTTTCCGTGGAGATTTGGAAAACCATGTTGTCGTTGCTGTAGGTCTGTGACAGTACTTAAAAAATCCGTGCTTGGAACTCCCTAAATGGGGGGGGGCATCAGGGAATTTTAGGGGTGTTGAGAGAAATTTTTTCGGATTCGGCTCAAAACTTGCATCTGGAGGTTATTTTGGGTGCTAAACATGAATCTGGGGTCTATTTCTCGCCTGACTTAGGGTTACGGTAGATTACGGTAGGCAAAATGCCTTTTAACTGGAGTTACTTACCTTAAAATTTCGAAAATCGAAAAACGGACCTCAAATTCGTGTTCAGCGTTCCAAAGAACACACGCAGTGAAGGTTTGAGTCAAATCTAAGACTTTGGCCGCGCTACCATATACCCACCGTAATCATCCGTTATCTATCGAAAATCGATAAACGTGTTACAGATTTGTGTTAGGCAGACCGATTACCCTCTATATACAACTTTCAAGGCGATTTGGTCGTAGCATACTCGAAATCGTCAAAAGTGGCGTTTTTCCACCAAAACTTCCCCCATTTTAAAGCTTCGGACCAAATTAGATGGGATTATGATGAACATTGACCAATGGGCCTCAGATTCGTGATCAGCACCCAAAACAACTCCCAGAAACAAGTTTTCAGCCCAATCCGAGACCATTTTTTAACATCCTGAGAATCGCCATTCGTGTACCCTTTTTATCTACCCAAAGCTAAGAAAATTCCCACTCTTGAAAATCTCCTGTAAATTTCTGAGGCATTTAGGGGATTTGAAAACGGATTATCAATGCTGTGCCCCATACCCACAAGTATCAACACATGGTTTTATAAAAACTCACCGCAAAGGTTAGGCAAGCCCTAGTGAGGGCTACCACGATTGTCGTGAATAGTGCCTTTAAATCCAGCTAGGAATTTCTTAACCATTATGTTATGTTGAGCCAAATCCCTCAGGAGTGGTGAAATTGATTCGACTGGCAGCCTAGTGTGCTTTGGGCCAAGTATTGATGTGTCTCGTTTCAGTTTCACCTCGAGGTCAATGTCGGAATGGTTCAATCCCCTTGCTGGACCGATTGTCTTAGAGCTTTGCACACGAGGGTTAGATCTATATTATTATACTATGTTTTATTATATCCAACACAAGAGTGTCAACTCTTCTGTAGATTTTGACAATACTGTTGGTAATCATACTACTCCCTTGAACTTCACTGTAACACTTGTTCCGTTGATGTAAGTGATATTCTGTCAAAGCTATTCTTATTGGCATATGAAATATTTTTTGTGGCCTTCTTTCTAGGTCGCTACAGCATTTCAACCTTTTCAGAACAGACTTTGGCGCTTTTGGACTGCATCGTAATTAAAGGCAGTGTCCACGATAAAAACCATGTCTGATTTTTTGGTGGAGATCGGCAGCTGCGGGGCCTAGAGCAACCCTAACGTTGAAAAAACTAAGAAAATTGAGCTCGGAACGGTTCGGGGAAAAGGAAAGGTTGACCGATGTGTGTAGAAAAGTCATTCTTCACGTAATTGTATAGTATATTCCATCAATTTCCCCTCAAAAGTATTTTATCAATTGCTGATCGGTTACTTATATGATTACTGACAGCAAATTGTGCCAAATGACTGAGAGAGGGCCGGGCTTTTTTGACGGAATTCGAGACATTCGACCTCATTTACCTTCCCAACAAGGCGTTTTTGACCAAATAAACTCTCCCTTCGTTGTTAAGTGGGCCCAGGGAATCATTCGAACAAAGAAACGGAAAACCGTCCGATGCATGTAACTTTTGCATGAAGACTTTTTCGAATTCTGAAAACGTTATAGTCTACAGCAATGAAAGTAGGACCTGGTGAGGTTGCGGACTCTTCCTAACATACTGTAGTCTGATTGTGTTATCACTTATTTTTTCGAAATAACTGAGGTTGTTCGGTGAGTTTTCATTTCCACTCTTACGTTTTCACCTGTTTTCATTGCTTCTACAGATGTGGTCAGATCGTTGAAAACACAGGCTCACCGGTCGGTCTATCACAACTGTTACGGAAAAATGAGCGATACCACTAACAAACTACCCTATGTTAGGACGAGTCCCATGATTTTCGTCCCCGAGTTTTTCACATAAAACAATGCGTTGGCGTCGAAGTTTTACCAAAATTACGAAGAAACGGCGAAAAACGCACTAAAACGTCTCATTTCAGTGACATTATTCCCTGGCCTGGACTAGTTGTCCAGTCGGATGAAACATGTTCACGATGGTTGTCACCGGTGAAAAATGGGTCTAATCGCAAATGGGAGAATATTTCAGGCAAAACAGAATTAGTTAGGATCCGAAGGAAAGAACGGGGCAATAGATAGTAGTTGAGAATTGCAAAACACGGGTCCACAAAAGATTTCATTGTCACAACAAGCAGTTCCTGTGAGAGTGAAGAGGTGGGGTGAGAGTAAGGGATCTCGTGCCCTTCTGGTGCGTTTTTCTCGGTTTCTTCGTCATTTCAGTTCTACTGGGGGGGGGAGCAAACAATCGATTTAGCGATTAATCTCAAAAACGAAGATTATCGTAAACACTGCCTTCAAATGAGCATTTCCACCTGAACAAACCTTGAGATTCTCTCACCTGCATCCAATTTATTGAGTAAGCCTACAGATTGTTCTTCCGTTACTTGTACAAATACTGCTCAAAGCTTCGCCGCTCTTCGCTGCGCGCGACGTTTTTGCTAAACGATTGCAAAAACAATTTCCTCCGAAAACAAAGCGATTTTCGGGAACGTTGGCCCCCAAGGCACATAAATAGGTAGCAATTTGATCTGTGAATATGATGATAGCATTTCAGAATTTAATAAAGTCTTCGTTCAAAAAAGTTACATGAATTAGACGTTTTTTGCCAAGTTTGCCAGATGCTCCCCGTTTTTACAAAACTTAGTGCAGGTATTGTATGTATATTCGGAAATGGAGCCTTTGCATTTCATATTGAATTTAAGACTGGGGAGATGACGAAACCAGTTGTGCTAGAGTACTGCGACTTAACTAACCCAAAATACTTTGAAGACTTCCAAGAAATATCTACAAGAATTAGGTAGTCGTTATCAACAGGAGTCATACTTGCCATAAATTAGTTATTATTTTGTTGCTATAATCGATAAATCTCTGGAATAACTACAGTGTCCAGTAATTGCGAAGTATCAAAAAAGCAGAGAAGCTGTTGCAGTGCTTTGAGATCACCACAAAGTTTAATAACACTGGGCTGGGATTCATGAACGACAAACCATGGACTACAGCTAGGTTCGCTGCGGAAATGACACTTATAACTAGGAGGCGACTCCAACTGTAGCCAACGATTTGCATTCGTTAATCCCACTCCTGATTACAATGTTTTCACTGGGAAGTTCTATCATCTACGAGAAAAGTGTTACGTTGAAAGTCGAGGGTAATTTATGAAACACACCACGCGAGTGCAGAGACATTGGCAAGAGGATTCGCTCTATCTAGGGGATTGGAATATATTCTTCTCCACTGCTACACTTTCACCACATAAAACTTTCACCACTTCCAGGAATCACTCATGGAACTACGATAACAACCTATTGGCCAGCCGCCAGCAAATTGATCTTCGCCTGAGGTATTATTCTGCAGAGGTTGAGAAACAGCGAGCAGAGACGATGCGTTACGTAAAAACACTTGTTGAGCGTGCCCTCAATGCTACACAACGGTAGATTACCTATATGTGGATTCTGTCAATTTTGTCGCTGTGCATATGTTGAAGCTTCCTCACTTTTCTGGTTATTTGTACATATAATCTCAGCAGATGTATTGGACAACCGATTGTCGACTTCTAAAAATGAAAATTGCGGTCATGATGATATTTTTTGAGGAAGGGTTCACTGCTTTGCATCTTACAATGAAAATTTTCTTTCTACGATGACTCGCAAACCACTTTTATGTGTTCAAGAAAGGTGTTTTCCTCCACTCAAGAAAAAGTAATGCAAAGTTACAAGATGTTCACATTATAATATTACTCAATGAACCCGAAATGCTCGCACAAGAAGGTGAGAAGAATAATTGTTTGTATCAGGGAATTTTCATATACCTTAGGGATTCACGCGATAGAATTTGTAATTCCAATAACATTGGAAAAGCAGATTAAAATGTGAATGAGAAGCGTCGTGGAATAACAATCGAATAAATGCAAAACAATTTTTTCAGAAGCTGCATTCCGGGAATCAAACTATCAACCCAGTATCCCTTCGTAGTTTAGCATTCCCCATCGTTATCCTCTGGGCCATCCCTACACGGTGGCCACGGCAACTTCAATCAAGTGATACGAGGAATGGAATTAACAGTGAGCTCGGAAACGACTTATATCTCACAAATGGTCCAGAATCAAACCGTCAAACCTTGTATAGGGCAATTTTTTGTAACTAAATGTGTGCCGAGCATATGAACTCGCTCAAGCTGCTCCGATTAAGAGGTTACAGGTAGTTTCGAATGATTTTGTCTTTTTTTTCTGGAAGATCGGAGGGTCCGTAGGGAAAACCGAAAATAGATTATTATTACTCTACCCTTCCCCCACAACACTCGGAAGGACTTTTTTCAGGACGTCTCCTACCCTGGGGGGCCGTCCCTTCTCAGGGCATAACACTTCTGTGAATTCACAGGGTCCGTGTCTCTCTGTGCGATGGAGACGTAATTGGCGTTGGGCTGCATCTGCATCTTTACACTCATCATTATCGTCATCTTCCTGCCTTTAAAGCCACAGTCCAAGCTCGAAATCGATTTTTCGTTTTTCTGCCTATCTTAGAGAACATTTCACGCTGATCACAACGGTGTCTCCAGAGTCGCTCAGACCTCACTACGAACGGAGTTACGGCTCTCAAAAATTTCAATTTTGAACGGCTAGAAGTTCGCGGACGACTTGTCTCGAGCCTGTATTTTCTCGTTATTCGCAGCCATGGTTCTGAAGCAGGCCACAGTTTATAGCCAGACCAAAAACAAATCAAAGAACATAGGTCTTGATTAAAATCATTCGCTCGTCTCTTCCCTATTGAGGTCGGAAATTTGGCCAACTTTTTCCTCGCTTTTTCTCGCTTATTTGAGCGAATTGAGATTTCGCGCTTGGCAGGGTTGCTAAAGGCGGCGACCGGACCATAATATCAAAAATTACCTCTGAGGTTGGACTGTGCCTTTAAGCAGATTCCAAAGGCATCCCCTGCTCGCCACGCAGTTCTATCGCTGTGACGAGAATGAAAGAAGAGGTGGACGAAAAGAGACGTGAATGGAATGACAGATTAGAAAAAAATGTTGTGAAAACATTACTAGAACACTGAGAAACAAGAACAGAATCAAATGCACAAAACAGTTGTGACTATGATAAAACAAACCAGAATAAATTGGTGTAAATAGAAACATTCCGGAGCCTTTATATTCAACGCGCCATGCGAGCAAGGCCTATTGACAACGATCATTCGGGGTTCATCCATCGCTAAAGCCTAGTTTTGACTGCAGGTGGTCGCTGCGGCCATGCGAGGGACAACTGTTCCTTTTTCATCGCGCGTAATGGAGAGCCGCTCCAATTGTGATCGCTTCGTGGCAAACGTCCTACAACGCTGGGTCGCGGCAACGAAATCCTATGTTTTACTGCGTCGCTGCTGGAGGAGCGATTCTCGATGGTCGCTGATCATCGCTCCATCGCTGCCATTATAGCAGCGATGGAGCGATTACCAGCGAGTGACACGTTTTGTCTTGTGAATATTGATCCTTTCACATGACAAGATCAGTGTTTACGAGTCGTAACGTGTTATTGATAACAACCAGCCATTACTTTCACTGATTGACTGAATTTCTTCTATCATCCGTGAGGCTATGCACTATGAACAGAGTCGCTGCCGCTGCTACATAGCTGCTGCAGCGGGTGTTAAATCGCTGCGATGAAAAACAGCAGCGATGCAGTCAAAACTAGGCTTAAGTTGACAAGATTGCGATACGATTGGCGGAAACCCTTTTGTAATAGGAAAAAATATAAGGAGGCTGCTATCGCACCATGAAGTGTACTATATCCGTTCAAGGAACTCTATAGCGACTACAATGTGCAACGCGACTTGTCTTTGGGAAAGTATGTCTGCCGGAATTTTCGATACCTTTAGACATGCACTTTAGACATATATGTTGGACTTCATATAATGCAAGTACGCATTACAAAATCAGAGATCTTGACCAATAAAAAGCATATGACCAGCAGGACGCTAATGCTGCTTCGCACAGATACCTCAACTTGATCGGAGATGGCGGACCCAGGCGTCTCTGATTGGTAATTAACCCCTCAGAATCAAATTAGGATAATTTTAGACTGGCCTTGGGAAAGTTATGTTGAGATTATCTGTAAGATCATTTTAGTTGTATGGTGACACATATAAATCTCATGTGAGAGCGCACCATTAAGATGATAGTCAGTTTTAGTAATGAACCAGCG
The DNA here is from genome assembly GCA_029168955.1 of Aplectana chamaeleonis. Taxonomy (NCBI): domain Eukaryota; kingdom Metazoa; phylum Nematoda; class Chromadorea; order Rhabditida; family Cosmocercidae; genus Aplectana; species Aplectana chamaeleonis. Next base: position 3,042,241 of record JAPDOI010000034.1, on the reverse strand, counting down.
AGAGAGTGCGTATTTCCGTAGAAGCTCATCTTAATTTCAAGGGCAACCCAAGAGCGCCTTTTGGGCGTCGTTTATACTTCTGCCGCCGAGCGGCGCGGCACAGTGCATTTATGTATTTTTTGATCACGCGGCGCGGCCCGATCAATGTTATAGGATCGCACTTCGCCGCGCCGCTCGACGGCTGAAGTATAAACGACCCCTTAGGCCAGGATCATACTACCGTTGAGGCAATGCGAGAGGAAAATCGGTTTCGATCAATCGCCGCGATATTGCTGGTTGGAGAGAACCGATTGTTCTGTTAAGCGAAACAGCGGTTTGTGGAATGACATAAGATGAGATACTCACCTGAAGACAGTTCACATCTCCGTTCCCAACCACATTTTTGAAAACTCGAGCAAACATACATACATACATATCGCCGCGATGGCATCGGTTTCGCTCTCTATCGAGCCAAGAAACGATAAAATCGCGAAGATACTCATTTTTCCTCAAAATTTCGGTTGAAAGGTGAAAGTCTGATGTATCAACCGTTTCAGGATGATTATTTCATATCATTTCACTCCTGGAACTGCAGTTCTGCTTACCATAGAGAGAATTTCTCCAATGTGCAAGATCACGAGATAGATCGGTACCAGGGCTGTGCGTTATAACGTTATAATTTATATTTCGTTAATTTGTGTACAATTATAACACCAGGGTACTGCACGAGGTGCGGATCGGCCAGTTTTGCAAAGACCCCCTCCCCCAGGAGCGTGAATAGGTCAAGTTTTGACCGTGTTCTACCCACGGTGCTATGTGGGATAGGAGGGGGGGACAATGTTAAATCGCACTTGGCCACGCCCATTGCGGCACAGTGAAATGGACGTAGCAAGTCCATCGCGCCTTAGTGCCCCCCCCCCTCATCCCACATAGCACCCTACCCACTCATCCCCACCTTGAGCTGATGTGTTCAAACAGTGTTTACCCTGGGCTGATGTGTTCGAACAGTGTTTATCTAGCAGGTTTACCTCTAATGTTTGATTGCAGTAAAATTACTTTTGTCGTATTGAAATGGTGATGCCAGTGTTGTAGGAAAAAATGCGGATGTTTGCGAGTGTGGTCCGCCGGAAGTCGGCAATTTTTAAAACGTCGAGTCACGTGAGTGGGATATTTGAGTAAAGCGTGGTTGACTCACGCTACATACGAAATTTCACCGTCTCAGATAGACGCTGAGGGGCGCTACACTGTACTCGTCAACGAAGAAAAAAAACGTGCAAGTCTTTGAAAAAAGTAGGTTTCTAAAGGTTATAAGTGAAGAAGTAAACGAGTTATTTGAAAAGATCTGGGCGTTGAGAAAGAAGACTTTGTACTTGACCGTTTGCAACCTTCCGCAAACCTGAAGAGTGCCTTTGAAGAACAACAACCTGTTGTGGGTTTTTCTCTAAAATGCACTGTGGGTCCACATCTAATAAAGTACTTAGAAAACGCGAAAATGGACGCAGAACCCACACCAGGAAAAACTTCGCGAAGGGCACACTCCAGAGGTGCCGTATGCTCCAAAAGTGAGGTTCCTGCAGATTAAAGGCCTAGTTTAGATTTCTAAACTTGGATTTGTTTTGTCATCTTCCTCTGTCAGTGTAGCGGTATTCGGTGTTCGTTTATGACAAAGAAACTCAGTATAGAGTAAATCGACCACGCTGGACTCAGAGACACAAATCTCGTGACTCCTAGTTTTCAAAATTTCCGACTTCCGGCGGGACCACACCTGAGAGGTGTTAGCCCTTACATTGTAGCGGTGCCAGGCCTCAATCTCGAACGAGGAAAGTTTCTCTACAGGGTGAATCGACCACGCTCAACTCAAATATCAAATCTTCTGACTCATAGAAATCGCATAAATCATCTCTAGACATTTCACCTTGAGGATTTATATGTCTTCTCTATCATTTTGGGAACGCCTTCACTATGACTTCACCCTAAACTTCCTAATTGAACACCGTCACTCGCAATTCAGTTCAAATAGCATTTCAGTCAAATTGCAGTGCATAGTTGTATTCCATGCGAAAAACTGCTCCGGGAGGTTTTCATTCACATACACATTTCTCTAATGAGTCTTCCTCCGTAAGGTCAGAAATCTCCGGAGCCCTTCATCCCCTCTGAAGCTCAGACCCCTTGTGGGGTCCTATCCCGTGCCGAACCCTGTATGGTACTGATTGATATGGGAGATCTGATAAAGTATTGATTTTTGACGTGGCAATGTTTCTCTTTCTAATGGTTTAACGAAATGCAAAATTAACGTGTTAACGCATCAACGGGTTAACGCGGTTTTTTTTTCGAAAATTAACGTTTAACGCTTAACGAAAAAAATAATTTCCATTAATGCACACCCCTGATCGGTACCATTCTTTCACATGCTTCACCACAACGGTACTGTGACTCGCAACGGTGCTATGGCCCTGACCTTAATCTTCAGATGGTTTTGCTGGAATTTGGCGTAGAGTTCGACGCACTGCGGCAGACAGCCGGCTGATTACGCAACCAGTCTGCGGCCAGCTCATATTCTTCCTTTGGTTTTCCGCGTTTGTTCCTCTTTTGATGCTGTTGTTTTATCCCCTTCTCCGCCTGACACGTGACAGCTGTCCACTTTTCAGACTTTCAAGGTGTACATTGCTCCGACTCGAATATTCGCGTTTTTTTTTGTACTGGTCTCAGTAGACAGAGAAGGTTAGGTCGTTTCGAATTTCAAATATGTTTGCAAAGTCGAAAGAAAAAAAACTAATTTTGAATCTTTTCAAATATCAAGAAGTCAAAATTCTTGATTTCAAACTATTTCGAAATCGAATTACCGATGAAGTGAAATTTCGAAAATGTTAAATTCAGAATTTATTCGAGATATGATCGCTCAAGTAGTCAAATTTCGAAATTCGACTTTCGATTTTTGATTTGAACACTGGACTTTGCAGAAGTATGCAATCGCACTGATAGGGAAGCACTGCCACCTTCAGAGCACTTCCGGTACTCTTTCACTGAGTTCTACCTCAAAATCTCCGAAATATTAAACATTTTGCTTGTAGGCCAAGAAATCAAGGCAAAAAAGAGCACAGCTTGTGCTTCTACCACGCGCTACTGGGCAGTGGTCAAACGCTACCCTACGAATCTTCGAATGCAGTGATTTTCTTGTAAACCTCAAGTTCTTCAGTGTACAATAAATAACAACTGCTTTAGGAATATGTGTACTAGTAGCCCCCGACAGTAACGCGGATCTAAAAAGATCCTCTGAGGCCGAACGTTTCAAAAGATTTTAAAGCAGCCATCCCAATGCTGATACAGTCGACGTCCTTATGACGTGGCTCCTTTCACTTTCTCATTTTTTAATCAACAAAGAGTAAAGCGTAGCGATACAATGCCCACCTGCCACTCGGGTTGTGCCTTTAACAATTGAAGTGAACCTTTAACAGTTTGAGTGGAGTCTTCCGAACAATGCTTTCAAACGATTTCTCGGCGAAAACAGACGCTATAGGTCAAATCGCACCGGCCGTTCCTGACCCAAGATGGCTGAATCAACCTGAGACTCCACCGATAATTTTTCTCAATGATTATCTTCACAGTAACAATCACAACCCGATCGTGGAAAACTATTTTTCCGCCCCGATCGGGCTTCAGAGATCAGACCGAGTTTTTCCTATTTTCCATCCCCCACCCCCGATTGACTTAGTCATCGTCGACTACTTGACCTCTAAAAGACATTATAGAGCTCAAAAAACTGAGTTAGAGGCAATTAAAATGAAATCTGCACGTATTGATGGAACTTCTAAAACGGGCCCAAACCACTCTGTGATATTTGCGGCCGTCACACCTACCGTTCTTGGCTCAAAATAGTCGAATCGACCTGGGACATGTCCTATTACTTCTTTCGATGAATACCTTCACATTTAACACAGCAGCAGCGCGATGCATACATATTATTTGTTCGCCCCCAATGGACGTCCAAGTCCAGACGACGATTGTTCAGTCTTTGATCAATATCTTGGATTAGACTGTAACGTTGCTTAGGGACGTCGTAATTGTGGGCGCTGAACACGAATCTTACGTCTGTTTGACACTTTTCCACAGTCACACAACAGTTTGGGAAAGACGCAATTTATGCGCCAACTCTACTGTTCCATTCAATAACGTGTACCACACCTTTTTGAACGAACAACCAAGTGAAGGAATGAGCCAATGAAGTGATGTGTGCCGTTGAGAAAGAACGAGAGGCTAATCTAGTAGCTTCTTAGTATTCAAGCGAAGCTATTGGGCAGTTTCAATAACCATGTTCTGAGTTGCTGTCTCGGCAGTAAGGTTCCGTCCATAGCAGACGACCTAGCGCCAAGTGACGCTTGGGGTTTACATCTTTAACATTCGTTATTGATCTGACTCCCAAGCGACTTCTCAGCGACCACTGCAGCCGCCCTGTAGCTGACGGTGGAGGCATAGCGGCAGTAGCGGCTGTCACTAATATTATCGATACTATCGTTAACCACGTGACACGTTGATTGCGCCAGCTGTCGATCGTCATGCGTCAGCGTTTCAGCGCTGGCGCATGACGCTCCGACTCCTTGACGCTTTGCCGCTGGTCGTCTGTTGTGAACGCAGCCTAAGGCCTCTTCCAGAGTTCGATAGCCGCGCGGCGCGATGTTATGATAATCATGAGCATCGATCGAGATCGCGTCGCACGTCGATCTGTATACAAAACCTGTCATCGCGTCGCACAGCGATCGCACTCTGAAAGAGGCCTAAGGCTCAAGGCACCAGCGCCAAAGCGTCAAGGCGTCGGAGCATCATGCGCCAGCGCTCAAACTCCGGCGCATGACGCTCGGCGGCTCGCGCATTCAACGTGTCCGAGGACGGCACGTGGTTAACGATGGTATCGATAATATTAGTGACAGCCGTTGCGGTCACTATGCCTCCACCGTCAGCGACTGGCCGGCTGCAGTGGTCGCTGGGGAGTCAGATCAATAACAAATGCTGAAGATGCAAACCCCCAGTGTCACTTTACGGTCACTTGACGCTAGAACGTCTGCTATGGACGGAACCTAGGAAGTCCAGGAAAGCTTCAAAATTGTGCATAACTTGTCGGTCAACGTACTGTGATCATTTAGAGGAAAATACGCGCTGGTAGAGGGGGAAAGTGTATTGATTAACGAACAGCTTGCAAAACTGCGTACATGTACCGGGATAAGTATGTGGACCTGCGTTTCAGATTGAGGTTGCAACTTAATGACGTTGCAGAACGGAAATTACAAAACGGCTCGTGCGATTTGGTGAGAAGGTCTGGCGTCTTCTTCGTGTATGTCGACTTTGAGCAAAACTAGGCTAACATGTGATCCTGGTGCCAAGGGCTACCCAACTATAGAGGAGTTTCGTTTTAACCTGGGGCCGGATTCATCAATGTGCAAACCCACGGTTAGCGCCCCTAACCTACCAACCCAGCACCGTTTCAGCGATTCATCCACTTACCAACCCACGCGCTGTTGGGTTGGTTACTGGGTCAGCGCTACCACGCGGAGGAGGATGGTAGGTCGCTAACCAACCCACTAGATGTCGTGCGCCATTGCTAATCGGCGCGCCTCAACGCGTGCGGCAGTGCGCAGCGGCGCTTGGAGCTTTGCCAGAGGTTAATATCGATCCGCGAATACTGCTGTTCTCGACACAATACTAGGCTGAAATTGATTCTCTGGCTGATATTCGACTGCTGAAATTATTCCTCCGCTACTACTACTCTTCAGGCACACCTACTATATTCATTACTATTAAAATCACTATTATCTTCGAGAAATAAATTCGCAGACACTTTTTCTCTCTATCTTGTGTCCAGAATTTTTCTATTTCAATTGCTTTCCTCACCCCAGAGCCTCAACATAGATATTGTTTGATTGAAAATAACTTGTGTCAACAAAGCCCTGAATTACCACGTTCATTTAGTTTTTCAATTTTTTTATTTACTGAGTTTTACTTGCATTTTCGGATCTTTTTACATGGAATTTTCAGCAGTATGAACATTAATAATTTTTATAATTATTTACGTTCGAATTATAATTGATATTTCATGAGGCTATTACTACCAAATTCATGATGAACGATGTAGCTTAACAGTTCTCTCAGTTTTTCAATCCTCCTGCTCGACCCTTTCCCATTTCCTTTACGATTTTTATCTGCTACCCGTAATTGTTCTCACAATGGATTTGATGTTGTGAGCCACTTACGGTTTGCTGAATACAATCCCTTCTTGCACTCATCATTCCCGCCTCCCTTTTATTATCGTGGTCCTAAACCAGAATACTAAGGTGTGCACTTCATAGAAATATTTTTTGTAAGCAAAAAAAGAAGAAAAAACTATTCGCAATTTTTCGGCTGTTTCGGAAGAATAGAAACGTTTTTAATGGAAGAAAAATCCTGAGAAACTATAAGAAATCACTTGAAATATGCGAAAACCGTATCCTTTTTGCTACAATATTGCCGTTGTGTCACTTGTTTCAAGAAAATCTATCCATAGTTGAGTTTCCTATCAATTTTCGAGGGTTGGCGGTATTTATCGTGTGTTGTGTGCACTCAAATTAACGCCGACGCATAAAAGTCTCGGTCAGAGTAACCCACTCTGATTTGCGCTTGGTGAATCAGAATTGATGGTGTTGGGTAGGTTAGGCGCTCGGTCAGACTTACCGTCGGTCAACCCAAACCCAGCATTCGGTTGATGAATCCGGCCCCTGACGAAATCTGACAGGCAGCGGATACTGTAACAACACCGCGCCTTCTCTTCGAACCGCCTCGCCGACATTGCTGTCCGCGCAGAGGTCAGCAGTCTTCAATTGATTTTTGCTGGCCTCTCCACAACTGTTTTTGATTTACATAAATCTCCTCCGCCATCACTTTTTTGTCTGTAATTAACACGAAAGGGTGTGTATCTTATATTTTATATTTGTGCATGGCGTTCCGGCAAATAATTTTCGTGGTCTAATCCCACATTGTGGGCGCTGAAGAATAAATTTTTTAAAAAAGTGAACATATGGTTGACTAACTAGTACTAGGTCTTACTCTATTCACCCCCATGTTGTCATGATGTTGCAAAATACTCCTCCATGTGATACAAGTGAAACAATGCAGAAAATCTGGGGAATCAGCACTTGAAGCGAAATGATTGACGATCCCGTGGTCTTTTGCTTCATACGGACCCAAAACGCAGACATCATCCCTTTGTCATGGGTGCAAGGAGAAGTGGGTGTAGACGAGTGTGGAAAAGTTTCATGGAACGGAGAGATCTATAGAACAAAAGTATATTCATGACCAACCTTTATGTGGGGATCTCTAAAAAAAACGATAAAGTTCGTGGCTAAGGTGCTGTTAGTGGAAACGCACCGTGCGTGTCGACTGCTGTCTGCCACGAAAAGAGGACACCCGTCTCCAGTCGCCGCTCCAGCTGAGAATCTACACTTACAGGTGAGTAAATTCACCACTTGGGCCTAGGCAGGACCCACCCTAGCACATCGCCGGCCGAGGCACACCACATGGGCTGTCAGGAAAGCTGGAAGATGTCACAATCGACGAACGGATGCTTCAATTGGAAGACCGCCATGAAAATGGAGGACATGAATAACCAGGAAGTTCTCGAACATGACCAAGGAAAGGAGAAGCAGCTAGGTGTGACTTTTCTCGAATTATTGGATGACTTTTCGTTTCAATTACATTGCTAGGTGGAATTTTGTGCGTGATTGCCAGCCTAAAACTTTCTCTAAAGAGGTTCTTGCTTGATTAAGTTTCTAGATGCTCTTGTTTCTGCCGATGCGCTGTAGCTCAGGAGGAGCTGAACGGGAAAGGAGTTGGAGCTTAAAATGCTCGGACAAAATTTCGAGGAGAATTCCGAATTCTACTTGGCCAGGGTCAACTCCATTGTGGGATAGGTATATAGAAATGTCAGGCGTTTAGCCCAAGAAATGCCCAAGGATCTACTTCGCCCAGTAACTGAAAACATTGAGTTCAAAGCTCAAGTTGACCTTCCGATTTCCCCATTTTAGAGCCAAGTTACAACAGCCTCGCAAAGGAAGGAGTCGCTAATTTTCGCTCGCTCCGTGGAGATGACGTCAATCAATTTGCACTGGTTTTAGAGAAGGAAATCTAAGTAGACCTTCATCAGCAGCTCTGCCCACCAATAGAAAATCACCTGGAGACGTCCGGCAAAGTAAAGTTCACTAGACAGGTCAGCTTTGAAACGCTCAAATCGTTTTTGTATGATCGTATAGTTTTTCGCTTTCAGTGTGTTATGGCCTTTTACGAGGTCAAACATGATAGTCGAAAAAACACCTGGCAGGCCGTCAAGAACTGCCACAAAGGACGAGCCAGAAAAAAGGAAGCCCTAACAAATAGAGAGAGAGCGAAACGCTGGACCTCGCAGATTGATGTCATGATAGTTTGTGTCTTGTTGCTTTGGGATTAAAATTATTAAATGGTTTACCTCCAGGTATTGCAGCATGCAAATTGGAAAATAATATGTTCCAACATGAACAAAGGCGATATATTCCATCTACAATGCAATTTATATGAAGAAAACATATATTTGTCTTTACCACGCTTTTGGCCTCGACGATTCTCTGCATTCTCCACTGCATCACTCCCACATATTTGGCGCACTGTTGGGGCGTGAGCGACGACCAATATGTACTTGCAGCCGTTTTCAGCTCCGGGATTGTGCGAACCTTCTGCTTCTTGAAACTAACAAGGTAATAATATTCATTTCTCTAATATATTTATTGGTTTTCTTTGTTCATAATTTTAATTTTATGTCACTCACCTGACATATCGTCCATCACTGGATGAGGGATCGCCGCGACGCTGCTTGGCGGGAAAAGATGCGGGCGGGAAAACGAAGGGAGAGTGGCTATTGATCGCGCAATTTTTCCCGCCAAGCAGCGTCGCGGCGATCCCTCATCCAGTGATGGACGATACTGCTTGATGTTTCCCCAAACAAAATTAATCGGATTGAAATCCGGTGAATCCGGCGGCCAGTCCAGGGTAGCGACTCCAAAGTCGCTTATCCACTCCGAAATTTTCTGACTTTTGTGGAAGGTTGAGTTATTTTGAACTAAGCGAGTGAACCGTGAATTGAAGATCAGCAATTGTCGCATATCATGACCTGACGAGCATGAATGTGACCACCTAACTCCACACTGCTGCTTTAAAGTTAAGATTCCTTCGAGGATGTGACAGTACAGTGTGCTGTTCATTCTTCTCGTGCCTGAGAAGAGAGCAAGTCCATTGGCAACGCGGTATAAAATATGGTTTCCGTTTTCATTTTAGTCTGACACATGGACCAGGCGGCTGGCCGTGCGGGGTTGACGGCCTCACTGGAGAATGGGGTTTCGATTCGCGCGGGGTGATCTACCGTCGCAACCCCGTCCATTCATCAGACTAAAATGACTGCGCCAACTCTACCTCCTCAAACGTGAACTTTGCCAGGGTGTTTTGTGCCGCTCATCTTTGCAGGTGAAGCAACGACGAATGAAATTATTGACGGATAAAGCAGTTATTTTTGAAGCGCACAAATCATTATGAAAAAATGTTTATTTTGAATGGTGCTCTCGTCTATGAATTTCTAACGAGCTTCCAGTTTTTTTTTGCAGAACTCAATCCGTTTCTTCCTGTTCGCGATTCTGATTTGGAGGCAGTGTTCCACGGTTTTCTGCTCATATCCGAGCCGTGCTCGGATCGTCTTGACTTGTGAAACACTGCTGCGACTTGTGAAAAATAGGCGAATGGAGACGTTTTTAGAGTAATGATGACGGATGGTACCTTCGGTGCTGCCCAAAAAGGCTAGGTATAGGTATCGAATATTGTTATGGTTGTGGGAAATAAAAATGTGAAATCTCAAGACCGAAACCCAAGAGAGGGAGGAATAGTTTGCCAGGCAGGGCGTAAAAACACTGTTTTAGCACACCTGTAGGTGGTGTGAAATCGAGTTTTGTGGACCGGACTGCCGCAGCGCTCAATTGGAAAATGACTCCAGAAAAAACCCATTTGCCAAGTTCCAGTTTGATAGGTCTCGTCCCGATTGAGCCGAGAGCGGGACATTGGTTCATTAGGGTAATTTCCGGTCTAAATTACCGAGGTGTTGCTTGACTGCTTGAAATGCTTCCAGAAGGGTTTTTCTGCCTCTGGGTTGTCTAGGCTAGGCGTTGTTGTGACCGCGAACATTTTGAGAGGAACGAAAAAAGTATCGTCCATCACTGGATGAGGGATCGCCGCGACGCTGCTTGGCGGGAAAAATTGCGCGATCAATAGCCACACTCCCTCCGTTTTCCCGCGCGCAATTTTCCCACCCAAGCGGCCTCGCTGCGATCCCTCATCCAGTGATGGACGATATGTGTGCCGGGATGTCGAACCAGTAAAAAGAAGGCAGCTTCAGTGTCAGATGTTGTTGCAGCTGTATAGGCTTATCATTTGACTCACCGTGCTGTGGATCTACTGTCCTTGAATAAATGGCCTTCCAGCTTGATCGCGAATACCAAAAGAATTGTCTCAGGAGCCTGCAAGTAGATTCTGTGCCCGATTAGCGAGCGACAACAACAATAACGCAATACAAAATCGCAAGATACTACTGGCCCAAACCAGGTTTGCAGTGAATCGGTAGACGAGATCAATAAATGTGTTTATCCCTATGGACACAAGTAAATGCGATTATGTGATGGATATGATGGATGGATGGCCCAGTAGCAGAATCGCAGATCACTCGGGAGACGCGCGACCACAGCCTTAGCTGGGGTTCGGTCCAGAGATCGCTATGACGCTACTATACTCGGCCTGCTATGAGCTGAGGCTAAAGGTCCCTTCTTGCTGGGTAGGTGATGTCAGTCTCGTAGTGCGTTTCCCAAACCGATAATCGCCATGCTGACTGAGAACAGCCGGCTTATATAGGCCAGACCTGGTTTCTCCCCTCTCCCACAGGTTAGATCCACTGCGCCTGCCGGCTGAATTCGACCGACCACTGCATCACCGTCATTCGATTGATTGGGGCAGCGCGTCGCTGTGTCATCCAGTCCCATGCCCTCTCCTGACCAGTTTTCAAATCAATACTCGAATTCCAAATTACCCTCAAATTTTTAAGGATAATATGCAAGCTATCACACGTATTCATTAAGTCATGAAATACCTTGCGCCGATTCGACGCACCGGCAGACACATACCAGACTGCATGCTTTCGAGGACGGTAGCCCTGTTCCGACTGTCCAGAACGAATGTACAGCAGAAATCGTTTCACGCTCTGGTAGGAACAGTTGCATCCTCTCTATAAACCTTTATTTTCGTGACAAATGTATGATAAAGCAGAAGAAACGGTGATAAAAGAAGAATACCGTTTTTTTATAAGTTCTCTGTGAATTTACGTTATTTCTTCGACTCGGCACACATTTTCTCAATAACGCCAATCCGGTCCTTAGTAGCCATGATCGTTGGCAGTGGGCTCTACCGAACAACTTTAAAAGAAGCTTGACTGATTTTGAGCCACGGCGCGAATTTGAAATACGGATGAAATCAGGATAATCTATCCTCATCTATAGAGGGCAAAAACAGAATACGATGAGTTTTAGAACGAATATGAAGAGAAACAAAAGTCAAGGAAACGCTGATTAATAGAGTGAGGACCGAAAAATTTCGAATAATTCAATCAATCATATTTTCGCTTCGATGCCAGAATGGCGTGCGCTGTTTTTGATTTCCAGACATCAAGCAGTACACAAGCTTTCCATAATTGATGGCAGAATAGAATTCTTCGCATTCACAAAATCACAATCGTCAGTTATTCGAAATAATTCGAACATTTTCGAATAATCGCAAATTTTGATTCTATGAATGCACAAAAACTCACTCTGCCATGGAATCTGGAAAGGTTTTCCCTTACTTGGTCTCTGAAAACCAATAAGAGCTCGAATCATTTCGAGATTGAGGAGAAAAATCAGTTGATTGAATTATTCGAAATTATTCGGTCCTCACTCTACTGCTTAACACTTAAGAGACCGCGTGTCCACACTGCACACCCACGGCTGTTTTGCCCCTCCTCTGAAGATTTCAGAAATGTTGCGAACACCTAATTTCAACAACTTACCAAAGTCTTCCGTAAGTTGTTGAAATCGTGATCGTAAGTTGCGCAGCCTCATGCCCTAATGTGTTCGCAACATTTTCGGAACTGTTCTGTAACTCTCTAAAATGTTGATTCCAACTTTTAGTGTCTCGCCGCGATGGACTGATCGCGACGCGAACCCTCCGCCGCGGCCATTAGGTCGCGGCGCCGCGGGGTTCGCGTTGCGACAACGGGCGATCGGGGCGCGGGGTTACACCCACGTGTTAGTTACTTGCATGTGCATGTATTGGTAGCGGTTAAAACCGATCATAGGAGCATGAAAGTGTTGAAACCTGACTGAATCACCACCCAATGTGAGCACATTGAGCACTTGATGCAGAAACAACTGCGGTTTTTGAAAAAAAGTTGTTTTATCACTTGGAAACATCGTTAGTCCGCCGCGAAGAGAAGGTCGTGGAAAACTATTCGAAACCTTTTTGCAAAGCATGAAAGCCTAAAATATCGCCCGAAAACTTCTCTGTAAAACCAAAATAGCAATAAGGTACAAGAAATGTATTGTAGTAACTGTAATCTTCATGCGAATTTTTTTTTTGATAAGGATATTCAGATTGTCTATCTAATATAAAACAATATCATCAGTTAATTACTATGTCATAAGTATAATATAATATCATCAGTTAGAAAACCATCACATAATTTTCCAATAGAGCTTTTGCTGTTATTCTTTTTGAAGTTGTTAGACATTTGCACGAATTATCGACCCAGATGTGCTAGATTATCAATCCCAAAATCATTTTTGGGTGGCCATCACACTCTGGGAGCGCATTTTTAGAGTCTCATTGATGATCTCAGCTAGCCCCAATATAGATATTGAGCCTAAGAATTGAGTCATTTTGAGAGCGCCCGATGTCTTAGGTACTTAGCACGGGTTCCAGAAGGGATTCTTATTTTGCTATCTTTTTTTGTTCTGGGTTTCTTTCATTTTTTTCACGTTCACCTGAACGGAAAAAGAATAAACGGGATGTAGCATAAGCCGTCAAAATCCGACTTCTGAACACGCTGCTTTACTTTTTTTTTCTTCGTGCTTGCTACCTCGCCTCGAAATCAGCGCAAATAATAACAGGTTTCTAGCAAGAAATCTGATAAGCAGTGAAGAAAAAAATTGAGAAAGGATGTGTAACGCACGAGCAAAGTGAAGGGTGGAAAACGATGAAACTGATCAATCAAGGAAGAGGTTGCAAAAGCCTTTCAGTTAGTTGTTCCTACAAATATTTGTCATGCTTCCGACGTCCACTAGGTTGCCTGCCAAAGAGCGCTATTTGTAACTAACAATAACTAAACTTCAAGTTTCTGTAAGCTCATAAGGCTCATCGAAACATGATTTTAGCATTTAAACCTGCTCGTAACATTATCGAAACTTCAGAGTCGGACCGCGTGTCCACACTGCGCACCCACGCCATAAAACTTTCAATATTTTCTGAAGTTCTAATGCGTGAAGTCCTCTTCAAATACGAATAGGTTCGTAATAATGTAAACTATTTACATTCACAGTGGTCAAGCATGTTGAGTGTTCTCAGTAATTTTACTACCACCTCCGAAAATGGCACTTTTCGTGTTTTCGAGCTTCTCTGGTCGGAAAAAATTGTCCGAACTTTGCTAAAGGGGGTTATTAAGATGATGCTGATCACGTAGCTGATGTCATCTTGTTGATTGTCGGAACAGCAGTGCCACCTATTTGAGATAGCTGCAGTAGGTCATCGTTTCAAATTTTGCTGTTGTGACCCCGAGGGTCATTCGAGCTGCTGCACAAGGTTCCTTTGTTTACTTCACGATTCCCAATGAAATTTCCGTCTATTGTGGTATGTTTGTTCATCTTCATTTCAGATTTCGCTCAATTACGAGAGGGAAATAATTTGGGGGTGGGAGTGAAAACCTGTATATAGTTCGATGCTCGAAATTTTGCTGATACTTCACTATAGGGTGTATTTGGAGGCCTCGAAGAATAATCAAATGGTGTTTACACAATTTTCGAAAGCACCGTTGTTGTCTGTCGTTCGTTATCCGTTGACAAACGTTTGAGGTTTTGGTGCGACTGTGGGGGGTAGTGATTGTAAATCTGATTCCCATTCTGAGATTTTTTGATGGAATTTTCATCGGTTACATCGGACAATTTTGCAGGTCAAACTTTATGAGTCCGCCGAAAGTTTTCCATGAGGTTCAATAGGGCATTGCATACTAGAAGTTCGTTCATTTTTCAAATTTTCAATACTCTAGGTTGGCTCCGCGTGGCACATTTCTGGCCGTTACCTATAACCTGCAGAAAATTCTAGAAGTGGAGAGACAAACGTTTCTTTTGCGACCAGCACGCCCAAAAATTTGCGAAAAGTGTTTCGAAGCACCTTGGACATGCATAGTTGAAATACCTTCCAAAATCAAGAAAAAGCAGGTCCGTAAGAAAGCGGTGGCTCATTGCTCCACTATGGCCTTATTTCAATTCTCTCTTTACTCTCTGTACTCGCAGCTGGAGTGGAAGTGGAGTACTGGTTGTATAAGTACAGGCCATAAAACGGCCAAATCCTCACCGTCGACTGCGGACTACGCGCTGCGTGACCGCACGCGCTCGGAATAGGACAGGTTTTGGTCGCCGCGCGCGGCGCCGATCAGCAGCTGTGGTGGGTTTTTTTAAAATTTATTCCTGGAACAAAATAGTAATTTTCATAATCCTAACACATATGGAAACATCAACAAACATTACAAAAACCGCTAATCTAACGAAAAACAAAAGAATACATAAAAAAACCCACCACAGCAGCTGATCGGCTCTGCGCGCGGCGACCAAAACTCGTTCTATTCCGAGGGCGTGCGGTCGCGCAGCGCGTAGTCAGCAGTCGACGGTGAGAATTTGCCCATTTCATGGCCTGTAAGAAAGCCTGCTCCGATAAAAATGGTTCCAAGCGGACCGCATGTCCACACATGCACGGAAACGATTAGCCGTGGAGCGCATCGGTCGGCTGAGGAAATTCGCTGTGGAGCAGGCGGTCTCTTAAGTGTTAACACGTGATGTCTATTTCGTCACAGTTTAGATCATCACTATTGCAGCATGCGATCCATTCCAAGAGTCTATTTGAATCTTTTTGCGGGAAGGGGATTTCGCAACTGGCTGGCTTAGATCATCACTATTGCTGCACGTGACACGTTCGAAGAATCTGTTTGAATCTATTTTCGGGAGAAAAATTTCGTAACTCGCTCCTCACACAACTATCCTTTTCCTAAGAGAAAAGTCCCATGGGAGACGGAGCTTTCGAAATCGCGAGAAACCGTCGCAATTGTTTTTTTCTCCCTATGGATAGTGAGAAGTCTTTTGTATGAAAAGAATGTGACGAAAAAGGATCTACTGTTCATGAGTGTCTGAAGATTCTTTGGAAAGTTGAAGGAGACAACTTACTGATTTTATTCTAAATAAATTCTGTTGCGACAGCACTAAGTTTGCAGATTCCTCCGATTTCCATTCTCAAACGTCTCTATATGCAGTCAATCGATGATATGAGGAGAACAAGCTTGTTTTGGTATATACCGAACCCGTATCAGAAAGTACATTTGGTATAAATCAGTGTTTTACTGATAGGGATTCGGAAAATGCTCTGGTAAAAGTGAAGGAAGTTGGAGGGAACCCCGTGAGAAAGCAAAGCATTAAGGAAGGACTGCTACAACATATCTAACATTGCGCGAAAGCTGGCGAAATCTTTCAAAAATGCCTTGAGGCCGAGCGTACAATGCGTGGAAATCACTTTAATAATGGTACCGGTGAGAATCATATTGGGAGATAGACAAGGAATTCCGTCAGTTATCATTGCTTGTTATATGCCCTCGGACTGTGATTCAAGAATACTACATCAACTATGCTTCATTGCAAATTCTGTCATATCACTGGGTATTGCACCCGAGTAAAGAACGAAACCTTCAGCACACAATACGAAAGAGGAAAGACAGTCAAAATTAAGGCGGGTAATCAAAATACATACTTTGACGTTCTTGAATATTCCATGCATTTTAATTGCATGATATATGGTCACAAGGAAGCTTGTGATCATATATCATCATAAATATACCATACATTAAAAATGCATTAAATGTTCAAAAACATCAAAACTCTGTATTCGAAAGGCCTCAGCTTGACTGGACTTAATGCCGATATGTGCTTACCAGGGCCCGTAGTAAGCCCCCCTTCAGCCTAGGTAAATCAGGCCAATGGCTGTGCTGATAGCCGACCCGCAACGTGCGGGCGCACACGCTGAAGGATTGCTTACAAGGCTATCAGCTAATGGTGTGGTCTCATCGATTTATCAGGCTGAAAAAGTTCCCATCAGCCTGATTCTTCGAATCAGCCTGATGGCGAGAGTGGTGCGAAATAGCACACCGAAGCCGGAGCCTCATCAGCGCAGCCCCGTAAGTTGCAAAAAGTAGCTTACGGTTTAGGCTGACAGCTGAGATGTACGCAAAATTGCGTAGTGCTTCTGAATTGCGCCAATCAGATACATAAGCTGACTCCAATTTGGTGCGTCGATTCTCCTATGATTTCATCGACTACGCCGGAACTCGTCCGAGGCCGCTGTTTGCAGAGCTCTGAAACTTAGGTTTACACTCAGTTTGGAAATCTAACGCTATGTGTAACTTGCACTTCTTAGGGCCCTAAACTCTCCTGATTTTGGAATGGGAGGTAGACCCCGGGTTGGTGAGAAGTTTGGGGTGTAAAAATGACGGCGCGGACGAGTTCCGACGCTACCGAATCGTTTCTCGCACTGGGATTACAATTTCTTTTGTTCTTCTTCTCGTCTCTGTTTTTTTTTTTCCATCGTTTTCTCCTGCCTTACTTTCTGATCTGTTTTTGCTTCCGCGTTGTTCCACTAGTCCTGTTTTAGTTTAGGTTTCGTGTTGGCGACCCGATGTCTAAATTTTCCACCAGACAGTACGCCGTTTGCACAATTGTTGGTTCAAGATAAATGGTGGGTTTCTCTTTTTAATGGGTTTGACATTTGGGCCGAAATCACGGTAGAGACGCAGAGGAGGATATGTTTCCTATTCATCATCAAATTAGATCATCAATCATGTCGAGTTTTCTCTCAATAGCTTGTAAGGTTTTTTCTCCCAATATTTTCGTTTCGATGCGAAAATTCCTACGATCTCCACTCGAAATTTTCGTTTTCGGACCGTAACTTCATGAACTTCCCCTAGACTCCTTTGAGAATTTCCAGAACCGCGCCTGACACTTTTGTCGAGGAATTTTGTTTGATCGAAACTGCTTAAAAATGTTCGTAGGGATGCTGATCACGCTTTCTTCGCCTGCTTACCGATTTTGGGAGGTAACAGTAGGTTGCGGCAGCTACATTAGGATAAACCAAGCGGAAACCTGGCGAAACTAGTCTCAGCTCTTCCTATTACAGAACCAACATTATAAGAGAACCCACTAGACAAATCTCGACAGCATATGAGAAGCTCAAAGTGTATAGAACTGACCATTAATGACATCCTTCAAACTGGTTCAGAGATAACATCTTTTTCCGGTCCCCATGTAAGTGATTCCACTCATGCAAGGAAAAAACCGTCATTAATCAGTCCGAGGACTACAGGGGAATAATTTAGCCTACTAGTTAGCAGAAAGTCTAATTATTCTTCTCCATCATCACGGTCCGTCTTATGTTTAATCCACTTCAACCACAGAAAACGATATATGAGATCGAACTAAGGAATAAATCAGGCTAGTAACAAAATCAAGCTCGGAGAACCTATCGGCCCTTCAAAGCTCCGGTATTACATGTAATTTTTGAGGATTCCGACGGTAGGCTCAGCCTAACTGCCTCAAAAACAGCTTTAAAAACAATTTATTAGAAAATATGCAATATTCCTTATTCGCTCAATGCTTCTCACATTCAACTACTTGACAACGAGCACAGCAGAAGAGCGAAAGATTACTTTTTAACAACTGTTAAGATTGTTCTCTTACTCAGACATTCGCTGTTATGAACTCGATACCAAAAAGCAGGGTAGTTATCAACCGCCAACCAATAGGATACCAAAATCGATTACTGCAAACTAAAGCGCGGCCACTTTCGCAGTGTATTGGTTCGCTATAGGTTTGGTATTGGTGGAAACAGGAGGCTGTTATGAACCGCCAACGAGTACGGTTGTCTGTTATGATCCGCCAACCAAAAACGTCTTTCCGAGTTGACGATCGGTCCGCTCGCTTTTTATGATGTAAGCGTCTAGCGTCGTATGCAGAAATAGTTTTGAATGATTTTTGTTTCGTTCTATTATTTATGCCTTGTTTCTCTGTTTTCTGCTTTTATAAGCCTACTTTTACAATTTTCTCACTTCTTGCTGTGATTATTGATTCATTTCGTCTAACCTTTTCTTCTACAGCTACTTACTTAAAGTGAGTTATTCTTGATGTTACCTTTTTTCAACCAGTGTTTTTTTTTCAACTCAGAATTGGGAAGAAGATTAAAAATTATCCGTTGAATAGGGTGCTTGGGTGCTCCAATGCGGAGGCACTGCCATAATCGACGGCTAATTCTTAATTTTCTGCTACATATTGGGAAGGAAAGCACCGGGGATACTCTAAAACGGTGCGTTTCTCGTACAACAAAAACACATCCAAAGTCTCACATTGATTTAATTCGATGGTGCTATGTGGGATGGGTGGGGGGCATTGTGGCGCGATGCATTTGGCCACGCCCATTCTAATGTGCTGCACTAAATTTGAGCACCTACCCGGATAGCCACCTGCCATGCCCGAGTTCAACAGCACCTCGACTTTCAGAACAATTATAACTCATACCGTTGCTGGTGTCTGTTTTTTTTTTACCAAAAATAGCCACATGCCACGACCGCATTTTTAGCAGGTAAAATTTCAGGAGAATTAAAGCTGATATACCGTTGTTGCTGCCTATCTCTGACCAAAGATAGACTCCTTCCATGCTCGGATTTCTCAGCAGCTCAAATTTTCGGAGAATTAGAGCTTCCATACCGTTGTTGGTGCCTATTTTTGACTAAAAGTAGTCACCTGCTATGCCCAAATGTCTCAGCAGCTCGATTTTTTGTTGAATTAGATAACCTACTATGGACTGTAGATTCACGGTAATCCACGGAAACTATTTAGTTATTGACAATACTCACATTGAATACAGCGCAGCGCTCTTCGACTGTTCCAGGAAACGCACGGATTTGTAATGATCTTCGAGTAAGGAATAAATTTTGGAATATTTTGTTGTATCGATTCTTCAAAAGAATACGTAGTATTTGTTTTGTTTTATAACTAAAGACATATCTCTGGAATTCGCTGAGTACCACTCTCGCATCAAGACAGGATCACCGGCCGGGTTACGAGAGTGGTATTGAAAAAAAGGGGCGGAGTTCTCGCAGCATATCCGGCCCTGAGTGTCCTATGTGCTGCAGATATGGATTCGTGGCTAGAAAGCAATGTAGCAGCATATTTCGTCGAGTCTCATCTCCTCCTTTGCGGCATATGCTGCGGCAATGAATTCTTGGCCATCAGGCGCACGACAGCATATGCTGCGGATTCTCGCGGCATATGCTGCTGCGATGGATTCTTGGCTTCCAGGCGCATGACAGCATATGCTGCTGCAATTAATTCTTGGCTTTCAGGCACAAGACAGCATATGCTGCGGATTCTCGCGGCATATGCTGCTGCCATGGATCCTCGGCCTTCAGGCTCAAGACAGCATATGCCGCGCATATTCGCAGCGTATACTGCCGCATGTTAACAATGAATCCTTAGCATCCAGGGGCCGCACGCATCCACGCTCTGGGTTGGGCTATGGGCAGGGCAGCCGACGTCTTTGAAGATCTCTGTAGATCAGAAAATCAATCGTGCCCCTGCAGTGTCCTTGGCTTCCCCAGCCGCTCCAGGTAGGATATTGGGCGCTTGGGGAAGCGAAAGACACTGCAGGGGCACGACTGATTTAAGGATCTACACAGATATACAAAGGCGCAGACTGCCCAGCCCCTGCCCAACCCGGAGCGTTGACGCATCCGGCCCCTGGCGCACGGCAGCAATTGTCGCGGATGCTCAGCAAAAATCTGTAGCCCTTACGTTCTGCTCACGTGTAGTTGGCGCCGTGCTATAACACAAAAAAGAACGCTCAAGAAAGCTTCTGTAATGTTTATTAATTAATAACCAACACAAAAATATTGCACTGCCATTCACTGGCTTGGGCCTGACTTTGGAATAACATCAACAGAAAAAAACATATCAACAAAGAGATCAAAACAGATCCTATCTTCAGACATAAGGCAGAGACGAACATGTAAATACAAAAAAATGAAGAACTGCCAGCAACAATAAAAACAATCTTCTAAACACCCGTGCTCCTGCAGCTCATTGTGCCTTCGCTTGAATTTGGGGTGACCGAGGTCCCCATGTTCGCGGTGGCTTTCACCGGTAAAAAATGGGGCCAATCAAAAATAGAAAAATATTCAAGGCAAAGCAGTAACAGTTAGGGTCCAAAGGAGAGAATGGAGCGACAGAAAGGAGAAAACTGCAAAGGCGGATCCACAAAAGATTTCATTGTCACAACGAACAGTTCCAGTGAGGGTAAAAAGGAGGGGTGAGAGTAAAGTATCTAATGCCCTTCTCGAGCGTCTTTTTCGATTTCTTCGTTATTTCAGTTCTACGCGGTGGCCAAACAATCGATTTAGCGATTAATATCAAAATCGAAGATAATCGTGAACACTGCCTTTAAGGGGGGGGGTTTACTGTTCATTGGACCAAAAAGAAATATGAATAAAACCAAGTAAAAGATTAAACTTACCTTCAAGTGAAGTCCTCGCCTAAGACGAAGGATGGGATCAATAGTGGGCTTCGGTCAGCACGCGCAGTCTCATTTTCGCGCCTAATTTGAATTCAAACGCTGCCTGAACCTTGCCGCCGCTTTCATGCGTGCGTTCGCGCTTCAGGAACTTTGCAGGATATGCTGCTGTGTGCGCAGGATATGCTGGCATCTACAGCACCTACGCAGCATATACTGCTTGATATACTGTATGCGCTACATATCGTCGACCAATCATAGCTGAGTGGGCGTAACCGCAGTATATGCTGACATGACACTGCTAAATGGAAAAGAGGCGGAACCTACGAGAGTGGTACTCAGAAAATCACAGAGTAGTATGAAGGTAGAGTTCTTGTTTTATGTAGAACACTTATACGGAGAAAAATGAATGTTCCGTGAAATTAGACTGTATGAGCGTTTTGAAACAAGGTACAATTATAGCGATGAGTGCTTCAACGTTTTGGTGTTAAAAAATCAGGTTTTCGTGGTATAGAGCAGTTTTGGAAACTCAAAGGAAACTGATAGCAGGTTAAAACTCTTATCTTCCGCTAACCAAGCGGTTATGTTCCCGGAACATATGCTATTGGTATCTGGTTCATAACAGGAAGTTCCTGCTGTCATCATCCGCCAACCAATACAATGTGTTCCGGCAGGTGCTCGGCGGAACATATGCTATTGGTATCGAGTTCATAACAGCGAATGTCTGAGTAGGTTCTTTACAAGGGAGGCTTGCCACCTTGCAGCGGAGATTTGAAAAACCATGTTGTCGTTGCTGAAGGTCTGTGACAGCATGTAAATTACATGTGCTTGAAACTCAGTAAATGGCTGCGGGAATTTTAAAAATGGCATTTTTATTGCGTCACAAAAAATGCTAGGGAATTTCTTTTGCATTCAGAAAAATTTTTTATTTAAAGGCAGTGTCCACAATAAAAACCGTGTCTGATTTTTTGGTGGAGATCGGCAGCTGCGGGGCCTAGCGGAATCCTGACGTTGAAAAAACTGAGAAAAATGAGATCGGAACGGTCCCCTACGGCCCAAAAGTTGGACACTCATCAGCTCGTCACCCCCAGATGCTTTTTCCACGCCCACTTACGTGAAAAAATGAATGCTCGAGATTGTGAGATGAGCGATGGTTTCCGATCAATAGCCCCGTTCTTCCCTTCATTCTCAACTTCTCTCTCTACTCAGGCCAGCTCGCATACATCGGCTGCAAAAGACGGACGTTACAAGCCTCGGACAACTCGTCCACCATGTTTCTTTAGCTCAATATTTGAGGGACCATAACTCCGTTCACTGAAGGTCTTGTGCGACTTCAGAGATACCATTGGAATCAGCACAGGTGCCGTTTTCAAGATAGATTAACGATTTAACAGATCAACGATTTCTATCGTGAACACTGCCTTCAAGGCGCTGAACATGAAGCTGAGGTTTATTCCTCGCCAGACTTAGGGTTACTGTAGGATACGGTAGGCATAATGCCTTTTAACTGGCGTGACTTAAAGCCTAGCTTGCTCGGATGAGTCCAGGCGAAGTAAGCAGCGGAGCGGTCGGTAATGGAAAAATATAAGTGATAAGGAGATCTTAAAATGATAAGTTCGATAAGCTTTACTTCGACCGGCCCAAAATGAGAGAGCTAGGCTATATCTTGAAGATTCGAAAATCGAAAAATATACCTGGGATCCATGCTGAGCGTCCCAAATAACACTCAGAGTAAAATCTTCAGTCGAATCTGAGACTTTGACCGAGCTACCGTATACCCACCGTAACTTACCGAAAATTATTGAAAATCGATAAACTGGTTGCAGATTCAAGTAAGGCTGCCTGTTTAACCACTCTGTACAAGTTTGGAGGCGATTTGATCGTAGCATTCTCGAAATCGTCAAAAGTAGCATTTGGGAGCAAATTTCCCCCAATTAGGCCGGGATCATACTTCCCGCGACAGCGACAGTGCACATCAGACATACCAATTTTGGGTCGATATTGGTTGTAAACATTACGTCGCGTCGCTGGTCGCAGTGAGTACGATCCCGGCCTTTGAAGCTTCGGACCAAATCAGATGGAATCTTTAATTATTGACAATTGGGTCTCAGATTCGTAATCAGCACCCAAAACAACCCCTAGAAACAAGTTTCAAGCTCAATTTGAGTCTATTTTTTTGAATTTGTTAAGAATTGTCATTCGCCTACCCCTTTTCCCTTGGCAAAGCTATGGAAATGCCCACATTCCTTTGAAATCTCCTTTGAATTTCGGAGGCATTAAGCCGATTTTGAGTATGGAATACTGGAATACTGTGCTTCTCTGGGCCAAATTCCGCTCCGCAATTGCGCCTCGACACGCTTTGCGACCGCACGCGCTCGAGTCGGTCGAGTTTCCAGCGCCAAAACCGGCTCGATAAGGCTTTTTTAGACAGTTTTCTTCAATTTTTTTTTAAAGTTTCTTGTTTCCAAAACCCACCTAGAGTCAACAGGTCGGCGGCTGCGGCGCTGAAAACTTCTAGGAAAGCACAGTAACTTAACGCGACCTGACAGAAAAATTTTCCTCGACCTCGACTGTGGCGCGATGGTTCCACGGTAGTACCGCAGCAGCCCCGTGATGAAGGCCCATTTTCGATCCCTTCAAGACCTTCTCTTGTGAAGAAAATCGCTTTTCAAAATAAAACCATACAAATGTTTCAACGGTTCATTACTGCACGTATACTTAGATGTTAACTAAGCGATCCGTGTTATGCTGCGTTTCATTTTCAGAGAGAACATTTGCGCGTTGAGGGAACCGATGCGAGATCCACGGTATCTTAAGTGCCGCTCTTGATCGCCTCGCGATCGCAGAAGGGGAATTGCAGCTCAAAAGTCGCCCATCGATCGTTTCAGCGAGGAGAGAAGGAGGACTAGGTAGGTAGAGCTTTTTGTTTACATTCGGTCAATTTTTTCGTTTTTAAGTGACAGGGGCTAATGTCTAGCCCGTGGCAGACTCGGTTGATTAAACGTTGATAGAGGGAAATTTCAGTGGCTGATGCGTATTATTCGTTTGTGTAAAATTAGCTGTCAAACGTCAAACTTTAAATGAGAGCGTACTTCTTAGAAATACCTCTCTCCGGACAATGGAGGCTAACCTAGAACGCGGGAATGCCTTCAAAACACTGATCTTGAACATAAAACCATGTTTGGCATGACCCTCAACGAGAAAAGGATTCGTTACCATTTTGATCATCTGAGGCCGAAAGCTATGGCGTCGTTTAAAGCACTCCGAGGCAGAGAAGGAAATGAGAAAAAATGGGTTATTTGTTCAAAAGTGGGATTTACCAGTGGTAAATGGATTTCTTTTATGGGTATAGAGGTACAACTGGTGGATGTATTGATATGTCCGCGGAAGCGAAGTCCCAGAAATCTGATTACCCGTTTCGCAATGAAGTCGAGGAGAGGCTATTTAAGTATTACGAAGGAACGCCTCTTGTCGAACCCTTCCAGAAGGGTGAGACCAACGTTGGCAAGCCAATGGTAGGTCATGAATGCTACATAATTTATTCGAAGTTCGAAAGTAGGGGGAAGGGGTAACATATTGACGTTAATGACTATAATGCGCTGTTCAGAATAGGGAAAGATGTTACCAACTTCGAGCGTTACTCAGCCGAACTTGGATTTTGCTTTTATTAATCTTAATGATGGGGAATTGAGAGACTTCTCAAATTCATGTTTAGGCAGTTTTTTCTTTCGGAGGAGTCCAAGACCAGCGAGGTTGAAGTCTCAAGCCCTCGCGCAAACGCCAGAAGCGCGTAACAGATTCAGCGTATCTGTCAGAGCAATATAATGTCTTTAAGGTAAGACGCATTTTCCACCGTTTAACAACGGTGCTGATGCTCGCTTGAGAAGCGTTCTCAGCTAAACAAACACGCCTGTGAATGTAGTACTCTTTTAGTCTTGCGTTTAGGATCAGCGGCAGCTGTACCAGGGCCTAATACATATGGTTCACGAGGCTTGCAGACTACTGCAAACCACCAACGATACTCAGGCCAGACCATTACGGGAAAATTCTGAAAGAATACGAGAAAAATCTGTCAGATTACGAGACGATGTTGCCCTACTCTGACAGATTTCTCCCGTATTCTGGCAGAATTCTTTCGTGATCTGGCAGAATTTCCTAGTAATCTGGCAGAATACTCCCGTATACGAACTGGAGAATACGAGAAAATTCTGCCAGATTACAGGAATTTCTGTCAGATTACGAGAAGAATCTGCCAGATTACGAGACGATGTTGCCCTCCTCTGACAGAATTTTCCCGTAATCTGTCAGATTTCTCTTGTGATCTGGCAGACTTTTCTAGTTATCTGGCAGAATTCTCCACTAATCACATAGGCTGAAAAATATTTAGTAGACCCCAAAAAGTTTCTATTTTGTCAGAAAGTTTTCTGATGAAAGGGTCCCGATAGGCCGACAATCTCAGACGTTCGCTGTTGTCTACAGGACGTCGATCCGCCCAGAACGAGTCACCGCTGGCGAACAGGCAGCTCTACGCGGGGTCGTCCCAGTGTGCTGTTGAGCAGGGGGCGACGGGCTGTTAAACAGCCCATCGACCGGCAATCCCGCCGAGTGCCTTGAATCGACGCAGACCGAGTTGTTGTCCACAGGACGTGAATTCGGGATGTCTACGGCTGCGCAGGTCGATGGGCTGTTCTACAGAACATTCGCGGGAGAGGCGGTGGCAGCGTCCATCAATCGATGTATCACGAAGATCGTGCCGTCCAAGTTCTCATTTTCGGTTATGTGAGATTTGCAATTCGTTTTATTTTTTGATGATGCTCTAGACTTCTATGGTAATTCTTCTCTTTCTTTAATTATAAGAGATCTGTGATTCGTTTTTTAATAACGTCTTTCCGTGGAAGGGGTGTTGGTGGCATGCCGAGAGATGCACCTCGCGGCGTTCCCCGTGATGGACAGGAAGGTTTCCGTGGTTTACGGAGCTTTCAGCAACTGTCTTCGTAGGCAGATTTTGATTTTTTCCATCCCTTTATGTGTGTCATTTGCGTCATTTTTAGTTGTTTGTTAGGAATCTCTGATCACTCGGGGGTGTTCATTTACCCTGATTCCCATCCATGTTGTCAATACTAGAGGAAAGGTAAATGTAGCGAGATGAAAAAATTGTAGATTAAAAAAATAAGCGTAGTTAGCCGATATCACCTTTTCTGGTTAACAAGGGAAGCCGTTTTAGCGTAGTCCGGGATCAGCGAAATAGAGTACCTTGCGAGCTTAAAAATTTGCCGCATTCAATGCACGAGAGAAACAACTTTATTCACCTGAAAATATCATGTATGTTCACCTATGTAATCCTCCATTTCAAAAAGTCAGCCGAAGTAGAGCGGCATTCTCAAAAATGGACGAGAGTTAATCGGTATGCAGACATGTTACATTTAAGCAAGTCAAGCTATTTCTCTCGTGCGCTCCCATGAGATAGTGCTATCACTCTATCTTATCACATGTTTTCTCAAGTTTCATTTCTAATTCTCGTTTTCGAACGGGTGGGAAATACAGACGTGGAAGGCAAGATTGCTCAAACATTGTCACATATTGTCATTATGGATGGTTTTTGGCGCTTCAAACGTCGTAGACGACATGGTAGGAGCCGTGCGATCTTATTTATGCTGTTATCTACACCATGTTTGTGAGTGTGTATGCTGCTCTTAAGGGGTGACGTCAAA
This sequence comes from Aplectana chamaeleonis, assembly GCA_029168955.1. NCBI lineage: Eukaryota > Metazoa > Nematoda > Chromadorea > Rhabditida > Cosmocercidae > Aplectana > Aplectana chamaeleonis. Next base: position 3,015,623 of record JAPDOI010000034.1, on the reverse strand, counting down.
AAGCGGTTGATGCTTCACTGGGATGGTAATATCAGGTCTACAGGATGTTGATAGGATGTGAACGCGGAATCGGGGATGGAGACCCTCCTCCGATGGGATGTCTACAGCAAAAGCGTTTCCGCGGATAGGTTGTCTACGGCACCAAGGAGGGGGGCGACGGGCAGTTCTCGAGGGGCGATCCATGCCCCTTTTGGATGTCTACAGGGAGCATTGCGTGAGGTGACATCTCATTCGTGTCCTGTGGACAACAGCGAACGTCTGAGATGGAGCTCAAGATTTCCGAAACCTTTAGATATGTACTCGAAATTGTTGGAATTTTGCAGTATTTCTGCCTGAGAAATTCCGCCTTTTTCCAAATTCTTCGGTGATCTGGTGTAACGTACTTCCTTCGATCAGTACTGTTCGCATCCGGCTATTTCATCGCGAGAGTGAACACACATGTTACTGCTTTCAGATGACAAGCTGTCTTTTTCTCAATTCGAGTAAGGCCATGGAAGTGAAGCTGTTTCTGTTCATCTAATTGTCAGCTTGCACATACTTCATTTCCACCTCTTACAAGAGAAAAATCTCTGGTTGCAGTGGTCATTTTGGATGAAATGTACTTTTAAATAACGATTCTCGGACGTAGATTATGAATATACCCTCCTTGGCTGCGTAGTATCACCCTGAAGCGATGCATAGTTGTTTTCGTCTCTTCGCGGCAAGGAAAGACACGCCGAAATGAATTCGACAAAGGTCCTGTTTTCAGCTCCAAATTGCCCGCTTGTGGGAAGTAGAGTATATCAAACGAATAAAAAATTTTCGAAAAAAACGAATATTTCGAAAAATTGACTCTTTCGAATAATATTCGAATAAACGAATTATTCGGAGCATTTACTTGTCCGAAAAGTCGAATGAACGAATTATTCAAAAAATTTACATTTCCGAATAGTCAAATATACAAAATATTCGAAAAATCAACTTCTGATTCGAATAATAATGGAATTATTCGAATCATTCGAATACGAATTGTTCGAATATCTCGCCGCACTACCAACTTTCTTGACATTTTTTTGAATAGAAACAATTTTTAGGAATGCAAACACAACGAAGGCCACACACCTAACAGGTTCTTTCGGATCCTAAAAGAAATCATGCTCAACTCTTGCGGTTTTGAGTGAGATGCAAGTGCACGCCATTATGAAATTGGTGGGATAGAAGAATAAAAAAGATGAGTGTTAAATTTAAGGCGTAATGAAATTAAATGTTAAAGGCAGTGTTCACGATGTAAAAGTTGCCCGTTTTTTGGCTAAAACGTAAGTTTTAAAATCCCCGAGAAGAGTAGGAACAGAAGTGCGACGAAAAATGGTGAGGAAGTTTTGTCCGTAGGGTTTATTCTGGGCGCTGAACACGATTATGAGGTCCGTTGAAATCTTTTAGAAAGATCACTGCACGTTTTGGAACGTACAAAAAGTACAAAAAACAACTGTCTTAAAGGCATCTTGCGCCCTGGGTATCACTTTAATTTTTTTGTGTACAACCAAACAGTTTGGGCTAGCTGGCAGCACTCACGAAAATAGAAGCTCTGAAAATGCGCCCTGTAAAAGCTAAGGCCATCTGAAAACAGCTGTGAGATCGATCGTCCAGCACTTCTTAGTCGATCGTCTAGCCCTTTTTTCACGAAATGTTGATGCGGCCGTCAAACAACAAAAAAAAACAACTGTAGCACAAGTTTTACAAGCAAGAAAACTTCAAAAATGACGGTGACCAGGTCTCTGAATGCCGAAAAACTTCAAAAAGGATTTCGGCTCAAAAATCAAATTCATTTTTCCGTTTTGCTCAGGAAGGTTTTTCCTTAGAAATGAAGGGTTTCCGAGGGTCCTTCCGGCATTTCCATTCACTAGAGGAGCCAAGCTATACAAAAACGTAGAAAAATAATTTATGGTTTTCTGCGCGTAGATGCCTTCAAGCTCTTATCCTCTTGAAACAACTAGATTTAGGCGGAATACTACACAGTTTCGCACACATGCCATAGCGATATCAGCGATAATAGAACTCGTTTCCGCAGACGACTGACATTCGTGTTGAGCACTCCAAATGATCCCCAGGGCAAATTTTAAGTCAAATCTGGAATATTTTTCTTCAACTCTTCCTGTACACCGTAATTGATATAATTGAACGCTGAATCGAAAGTCCGGGTAAGTCCAAAACGCTATAAGTCAACAGAAGGCTCGGAAAATGTGCTTTCACCCAAACTTTGTCTAAAGGGGTTGTTTCGGGTGCTGAACACGATTATAGGGTCCGTTTCCGGTTTTTCGTAGAACTAGTGCTCTTTTTGGAGGGACAATATGTACGAAAACCAGAGAAAAAACGTCTGTAACTTTTTTTCAGTGTAACTCTTGGCAGCTGCTAAGGGCATATTCAAACTCAGTCGAAAAATGATTCTAGAGAAGTACATTTCGATCGGTATGGCCAGTTTGGCTAATTGTGCCTTCCTTGTCAATGAGTCGAGGGCAATGCATGCTTGATAAGTCTTTTCGATTTTCGTCGGAAAACATGTATTTCCTTCTGGAAATCCCATTGACAACAGGTCGAATATGACCAGTTTCTGCTATAATGATCATCTAATCAGTTTTTTAATGTAGGATTTTGAAGAGGAATCATAGAAATGTAAGAAATAATCGCGATAAATTTGTGAAGTTGAATTTATTATTTTGCAGCATTAATGTATAGGACTCGTTGAAAGCAATTAAAAACTACTTCAAATTCGAAATCAGGCAAGACTCTGCATGCGTTCAAGCCTTCTGATACTTTGTTATGATCTTATCTAGTTGAAAAAATCATGGAAAAAACTTTTCGTTAAATTAAACAAAGAAAACATCAAAAATAAAAAAAGCCCAATCACATGAGAAATTGGAGATTACAATTGGAATAGCAATTTTTGTCGGGAACATATAGTTTCACGGGGAAAAATGTCGTCGGTGTCAGCTGGCTGGGGACATTGATTTAGCTTCGACCAAGAATGATTTTGGTGGTCATGCCTAGCAGATCACAACCTGATGGTGCAATGGAAAATCATCTTGAATATGAGGTTTTAAGCATTATGGAGCTGTGATAGAGATGAGATGCGAAATATGTGTGCACTCGACGACTCTCCGTACTGATGCAAAGCATGCTACGAATTTTTCATGTGTTTGAAATTTCTTGGCTTTACCATGCCCATTATGAATGAGAAACGCCACTAGATTCACATTAGAAAAAAAACAGAGTTGAACTTCGACTTGGATTGGGCTCTACCAAACTTTGCAGAACCGTGAGGTCTGAAGTGAGCACTGAGGAACTCCATTTTTACCAGTGTAGCGGTCAGCAGCACAAAGAAACAACGTGCTCCTCGCCTCGTGGGAGGCGCTCCCAAGGAATGTTTGAGTATGACCCAAGAGAAACAAATTTGTTCATGGAAACGCAGCCACGCCCACTTTTGTGAGCGTAGGCAAATGAGCGCTCGTGTGTGCATGCGTATGCTTGTATCCGCATGTGTTCTTGTGTGTAGACACGGGATTGCGTGCGTATATTCGAGAACGCAGGTGCGCGTGGGTTTACGTGTATGTGCGCGCATGTGCGTGTCGGTGAACTTGGTCGTGCTCGCGTGCGCATGAGGCGCTAGTCGTACTTCTTAACGCCAGCCCGTCGCGCGCGGGCGTGGCGTTGGTGTATGAAACTTCCTACGCGCGTCACGCGCTTGCGGAGACTGATAATACTCCAGCGACGAGACTGTGGGGGGAGCGGTTCGAAGTGGGCCCTAACTTTTCCGAACAAACAAAATCTACACGCTTTTACCCCATAATGGTAGCAGAGGATAGCACTGGAATAAATTTTTATGAAAAAGAATGAAATTGATGATGGGTTAATGAAAAAAGTTGAAGAATTCGTTGCTGCCGTCACCACCAGTTCGGAACGGTTCTCACACACGTGCCTCGTGGGCGTAGCGTCAGGCCATTCATACTCCAACACCACGCCCGCGCATGACGGGCCTGTATTGAGGAGTACGAATAGTGCTTAAGTGTGGAAGAGGAGGAAGCGTATATGCTTGTGCGTGAATCTGCCTCACAACGAGGGGCATGAATCACTGAGACACTTTCTCGACCCCTTTGCTTCAGGATTTCCTATGGTTATGTTCGCGCTTTGCACTTACTTGTGAATCTCGAAATAGTCTACCTTTTGAACTACCATCCTTACGGACCCCAAAACCTCCAATTCGAAAGTTAAGGCCGAATTTTCTGGTCCGGCAGAATTCGCAATTTTTCTGACAGATTACGGGAGGAGTCCGATAAATTTCAGTGAAATATTGTGGTAACTCTCTGGTAATCTGGCAGAATATGTCAACACCAGAGATCACGGTGAATTTTCTAGCAAAATTTCCGTAATCGGGCAGTAATTGTAGATTTACCAGTGATTGCTCGGAAAACTCCGGTAAATTTCTGGTTGAGTTCGCGCAATCATGCTAGTCTGATGAATGGACGGGGTTGCGAGGGTAGATCACCCGGCTCGAATCGAACCCCCATCCTCCAATGAGGCCGGCAACCCCGCACGGCCACCCGCCTGGTCCATGCGTCAGACTAAAATGAAAACGGATACCATACTACCCCGGCCTGAGTATGTTGACTGAGCAACGTTCGAGTGTCCCACTTCATAAAACTTTCATGACATCTATGTCATGCGATTCTGTAGATCCCTTTCTGGAAAAAAGCTGTTCTCAATGCTCCTCGCGCTATGTACGCGCGTAATTTTTCTTTTGTTCTTCGTTTTTTCACTTCTACACTTTAGCCGTGTGTACAACGGTGGTCTGTGAAGCGACGCTGACATAATTAGTACTCGTGAATGTGGTGATTGTGTGTCACCTTAGTTATCGTGGGTTTTCGTGTTACCTCATGCTGCCGCGAATCTATGATTTCGCATTTCAAGCTGATACCCTGTCCAAAGATGATATTGTTCTTAGTGGATTAGCTGAATTTGGTCGTTACTTTGTGTTTATGTTTGTCACATGATAGGAAACTTCATAAAGTTGAATATGTTCTATGTAACCAAGAATAATGTAACACAAACACAATAGATACACACAATAGAAGGAAGTGGGTGAGACAACAAGCTAGTGGAGAAATACTATTGAAAGTAATGGGTTAGAAGATAGTGATACAACAAACAAGCTCATGAGTGGTGTCAATGGCAACAATAGTCCCTAAAGGCAGTGTTCACCAATCAAAAAATAGGTATTTCTAATGGTTCTGAGCAAGCGAGTCCACTACATAAAAAATTACAGTAAAAAAAACCAAAAAACTCGGAAAAACGAAAAGTTAGGAGAGCGTCTGAAACTCCTCTGTGTTTCGTTCTATGTGGTATGTCTGTTTTCATTTTGTACACTGCTTTTATGGTGAGGGTTGATCTAACGTCAATGAAAATAATGAGAACGTGATGCGAGATTTTGGCATATGCATTCTCGGACAGAAAATAGGCTTGACCGCGCGCAAGTTTTCGCCCTTAGTACCGACCGCGCGCAAGAACCGTTTCGACTGCTCGCAAAAAACAGAATAGGGCTGACCGCGCGCAAAGCACGCGGTCAGTACGATCTTGAAAAGTTGCGAGCGTTCCGACCGCTCTTGTCCTTTTCACGGCTCTCACCTCTTTCCGTTCGGACCGCGCGCAACTTTGCAAAGCGGGCAGAAACCGCGCAACTTTAGGACCAACCGCGCGCAGACGTGAGGGAGATTGCATGGTATGTAGCGGCGAGGATACATTCAACTTCACGCCTGAATCGTCGATTATTTCTGCTGCAGTTTCCGTGTCATCTCGCTTTTTTAATGTTTTTCTTTATTTTTCTTTCTTTCCACTGTATGGTTCTGGGTTCCCCTTGTGTCTCCTGTATATACACCCCTTTTTATGATAACCTGCGTTGTTTACACTGGTTATTAGCAAGAATAACAATAATACTTATTGAAAACGGGTGTTGACCGTCGGTTGATGAAGACATGTGCAGAATGTTGTGGAAGGTGTGTAGGGATTCAGTTGGGTGGGTAGCTTTGAGGGAAACAAGTAGGAAGCTCTAAAGGCGTGAAAGGAAAGTGATCGGAAGTGGGCGGGGCTTCGACAGGAGTGCGCACAGCGGCGAAAAAGTGCTTTGAAATTCGAAAAAAGTGTGGGTAATTAGGCTGGAAGTCTGTGAGGGCTTCGAGGGCAAGTTTTCAATTTTCCGAAATGTGGGCGGGGCTTCGACAGGAGTGCGCACAGCAGCAAAAAAGTGCTTTGAGATTTGAGAAAAAAGTTTGGAGCGACGTTGTAGGTGTGCAAAAGCCGATAGAACTGAGATGGCGGAGCCGATAGACTCTTGCAGCCTGTACTAGAACGCTAACCTAATTGTACGCATCAAAAACCAGCCACAGTGACTGTATTCGAAGAATCAGTCTGGACGAGTTCGTATTTGGAGGCGGGGTTGTCGAAGCTCGTGGGCGGGGTTAACAAAATTTTTTGACTTGCATTGCTAAAATTTAGTAGTTTAGACTAGTTTTTGACGCTTCCAACTGCGCGAGCGTTCTACTAGGGGCCATACGACTCCAGTGGTTATCCCAACAAAGTTTTTGAGCGTTTCTGCTGCCTTCAAGTTGAGAAGAAGCTTTTGCATCTTAATGTATGTACAAAATGTGCATAGTGTGTACACTTGACCTGGTATTAACAAAACAGCTTTTTCAATAATAAGCTACTCTCATACTTGTTGCTACAATTTAAACACAGCCAACTGATAAATCTGCTTTTGCAACATAGGCTCACGAAGTTTGCGACTTAAATTGGTTCTATTTTTCAGAAATTTCTGAGAGGTTTCGCATGGGAAGGCTCGAAGCGGCGACGGGGAAAATTAGATGGAACAGATCGAAGGCTACAAAGCGAGGTATGCGTTTTGTGTTACGGTTTAACAGTTGAATCCAGTGAGATTATTGTTCTAGGAAATGCTGAACCACAGTACGATGATCCCGTTGAGTTTCTGCGCACTACATTTGGAGAGGCCGTCGTAGCAGAGCTAGGTCTGTAACACTTTTTGTGACTAACTTTAGATTTTCCCCGACTAGATTTTTTTTTCAGAACTTTGTTGTGACAGTTGTAGGTATTAGGCGGGACTAAAATATTCAGCATTCAAAGTTTATGCCAAACTTTGGTATAAGTTCCGTTTCCATTGTTTTGGATAGAGAATCAAGCTCATGTTGTTCTGTCTGTTGTGCAATGAAGAACATACAGAGGTACAATTATTCCGGTTAGAACTAATCTTAACTCAAGAATTTATTCCTTCCTCTGAATAATTGTGATGAAATGCTGTTTAATAGTGCTTATTCGTTCAATTTTGCCGCCAGTACTTGTGCATTAGTCCCTTATTTTCGAATCGATCAATAATCTGATTACAGCCGTTCAACGGATCATAATAACATTAATCAAATTTCCAGAGTTCATAAGCACCTCTTTTTTGATCCAAATCAGTATGCAGGGGTTTATTTTAACGATGAGCTCATTGAACTTTTCCTAAAATCACTTGATTTACTCTAGAACAATTCAGTTTTCTGATTTCATATTCAAGCGTCGTCACCTGCATTCCGTCCAAGGTTCATGTAGTTGATTAGTTTAATTTTTCGTATGGGCCGAATATCTAAAAGAACACACATTTGTAACTGCCTATTAAAGACCATTCCTTTCAGAACTACAATACCGCTGCTATCCAATACCTAATTATGTGACTTGTGGGCCGACTAGCCCTAAAATCGCTTTGTTTTTGAAGGAAATTAATTTTGCGATCGTTTATAAAAACGTCGTGCGCTGCGAAAGTGCGGCGAAATTTTCAGCAGTATTTGCACGAGTGATGGAAGAGCGATCTGTATGCTTTCTTCATGAATTAGGTGCAGGTGAGAATCTCGAGGTTTGTGTTGGTTGAATTCTTGAAGTCCTTCATTAAACACACCTGAGAACTACATGAAAAGTCGGAGTTTGTTGCGAGAACCCCGGACTCTTAATTGAAAGTTTTCTAAAATTCAACCCAAACAACCCTTGAGATACTCTCATTTAAACCTAATTTATGAAGAAAGCATACAGATCGCTCTTCCATCACTCGTGCAAATACTGCTAAAAATTTCGCCGCTTTTCGCAGCGCGCTCTTCCATTACTTTTACGAATACAGCTCAAAGTTTCGCCGCGCGCGACGGTTGAAAAAATTATTTCCTACAAAAACAAAGGGAATTTAGGGATCTTCGGCCTAAAAGTCGCATAGTTAAGTAGCTTTTTTATCTGCGAATATGATAGCGTTTTCAGAATTCGAAAAAATCATTATTCAAAGAAGTTACGCGCATCAGACTTTTTTGCCAAGTTTTCCAGATGCTCCCAGTTTTTACAAAACTTAGTGCGGGTACTGTAGATGCCCACTTAGTTTTACATGGGGAGATATTTGTAAGTTCTACTAGCCTTATAACATGCCCTACTACCATTATCTCGTTTAATGATATCGATTTCGCTTCTTTGCTGTAGGGAATCTCGAATGTGCTGTCGTCTTATTGTTAGCTATATTTTTTAAAGTCAGTGTTCACGATGATCATCATTGTTGGCTTTCCACAGTAAAATGAAAGGGGAGAAGGATCCCAGGCTCCCAGTGTCGAAAGAACGGTAGAAAACGAGTCAGGAGTGGCAAAATAACGGCTGCAAACAAGCGTTTTGGTGCCCCAGACACGCCTGGTGCCCCAGATCCGCCCCCTCGGAATGAACAAATGAAGACTCAGATTACAGGAATGGTCAAGTCAAGGAAGTGCTGATAAGTGAGCTGATCGCTTCATTGCACTGATAGGTATCATCCTTCTAGCGGTCAATTCCTCCACGCTCAAAAATCAACGTAAACAAGGGAGGGCCTATTTTGGTTCAAAACGCGCTTTCGCGTCCTTTTTAAGCATGCCTTGCTATATAGGGCACCAGACCTTCCGTAAACCGTGGAGATATCGGAAGTGAAATTTATAGTGAACACTGCCTTTAAACGCGGTCTGGGTATCTGTGTTCTTGGAGAACAATGATCAGTTACCACTTGGGTTCTCAGTTTTGATGACTTCACTTTTGTGCGCTGTAAAAGTTTTAATTTTCGGGTTCACAATTTTTGAAAGATGGTTTGAAATAATTGGAAACAGTGTTGTTTATAACATAATCTTCATGTAACAGCGTGAAAGCAGAACAAATGAATGCGGATTGAAGTTTTACAGTAATAACATTCAAAATATGAATCACTTGACTGGATGTGACACAAAAAGGGAATTCGCAGTTCGATTGTATATGTTTTCAGTTACTAAAATTCATTTTCACTTGTTTTTCGAATATTTGACATTTATAATCACACCAACGTGCACTATTTTCGGATTCTTACATCCAAATTGCCCATACTTCAATTCGTTTTTATCCAAGTATTTGAAGTCATTTTTTGGAAACTTGTGAACTCGATCATGTAATGTATTTCGTTGCATATTTTTGTGTGTAACCGTTAGCCATTACTGTGAACAAACACAATTTGTTTCACAATTATTGTATCATTACTAGTTGATTTGGAAATAAATTTGTATATTATCATTTTCGTGTTATGTTGTTATGCAATACGCTAGCCTGGAGTCCCCAATCGTGATATCCAGTACTGGCTATTTCATACTGTAATAGCCAGTATTGGGCACCATGATTGTAGGATCTCCTGCTGGCGTATTGCGCTGTTCTGACCCCTCCCATCGGAAGGGCGCCGTGATATCATACTTGCCCGCGGTCCGAACGCAAAGCGCCGTGATGCAGATTTGCGTTCGGAACGCGCTCACTTTAGTACTGACCGCGGCTGAATACCGGTCGGAACGCTCGCAATGATGCGGTCGGAACGTCGCCGATCCCGCGGTCGGTCCTATTGTTGCGAGCGGTCAGCCCTATTTTCTGTCCGAGTTGGCACTTCGCATTTGCAGGAAAGCGTTAGCGTCTTTCTAACGATGCTAAACTCATTCATCGCATTGGTCAGGGTTGACATTGAGCTGCAGTGAAATCACCGCTGTTACGCTAATCGAGCGAAAACAAGAAAATGCGAAGTACCAAAGTTTATGCCCCAGCCCGAAGAAGAGTTAGGTTGTTAGATGTTATCGGTCACATATTCCCTGACATGTACGTTGTTAGGCGGGTGCGGCATTTTGCCTTTAAGGCGTTGAGGCAAGGAGTAGCCGTGCTGAGCACCTAAGTGAATCCCAATGTTGTGGAGAATCACGCAAGCTTCAATGATGCGGTTCGCCTTTGGAGGTTCGACACGAATTGTAGTCTTCAGTATACTGAACCGCCTTTTCAGCACACCAAAATCCTGCTCCACAATTCTCCTTGCTTTCGAGTGCTGCTTGTTGAAGCTTCGCTTCCTAGGGTCGTTGGCCGCAGATGCTTCACGGAAAGGAGCCATCACACTTCTCGAATTTGCAAAGCCAGCATCTCCGAGTAGGTGATATCCAGGGCGAGCCATGCCATTTTCAAACATCTCGGCCGCTTGGGAGTCCGACCATATGGCAGAGTTGTGGCGCCTTCCAGTGTAGCTTACGTTCACATAGGTGAACCTGCCACGGGCGTCCACGACCACAACCATGTTTATCGCCGGCCATCCCTTGCGGCAGAAGTAGAATGCCCCTCCTTCACTCGGCTGCTGAATGCGGAGGCTCCCATCTACGGCTCCAACTACATCTGCAATTACATAAACTGTTGAAAGAGTTAACAATTCAAAGGGGAAAGAGCTTCAGAGTCGTACAAAGTGAGCTAGACCGTCGTGGAAGTGCGCACGACGCCGTTTAATGTTAGCTGGATCACAGTGGCAATGAGTACGGCGCCACATAAGGTGTGCGGGACCGCCGTGGAAGTTCGCACGACGCCGCAGATAGTGTGCAGTATCACAATGGTAGTGCGCGAAGAACCGTATAACATGTGTGGGACGAACGTGGAAGTGCGCAGGCCACCTTATGACATGTGCTGAACCAGGGAGGGAGTGCTGAGGAAGCCGTAGAGTGTGTGCGGGACCACCGCGCATGTGCGCACGACACCATACAAAAAGTGCGAGACTAAAGTTTAAGTGCGCGGAGGGCGCTATAAGGTGCGAGAGACCAAAGTGGGAATGCGCGCGACGCAGTAGAAAGTTGGTGGGACTACCGCGGAAGTGCGCATGACGTCACAGAAAAAGTTCGAGATTACAGTCAAAGTGCGCGGGAAGCGCTATAGGGTGTGAGGGACCAAAGTGGGAATGCGCGCGACGCAGTAGAAAGTGGGCGGAACCACCGCGGAAGTGAGCACGACTTCATAGAAAAGGTGCGAGACTAAAGTTAAAGTGCGCGGGAAGCGCTTTAAGGTGTGAGGGACCAAAGTGGGGATGCGCGCGCCGCAGTAGAAAGATGGCGGGACCACCGCGGAAGTGCGCACGAGGTCATAGGAAAAGTGCGACACTACAGTTAAAGTACTCGGGAAGCGCTATAAGGTGTCAGGAACCACAGTGGGAATGCGCGCGACGCAGTAGAAAGTTGGTGGGACTACCGCGGAAGTGCGCATGACGTCACAGAAAAAGTTCGAGATTACAGTCAAAGTGCGCGGGAAGCGCTATAGGGTGTGAGGGACCAAAGTGGGAATGCGCGCGACGCAGTAGAAAGTGGGCGGAACCACCGCGGAAGTGCGTACGACGTCACACAAAAAGTGCGAGACTAAAGTTCAAGTGCGCGGGGGGCGCTATAAGGTGCGAGAGACCAAAGTGGGGATGCGCACGCCGCAGTAGAAAGATGGCGGGACCACCGAGGAAGTGCGCACGAGGTCATAGAAAAAGTGCGACACTACAGTTAAAGTGCTCGGGAAGCGCTATAAGGTGTGGGGGACCAAAGTGGGAATGCGCGCGACGCAGTAGAAAGTTGGCGGGACCACCGCGGAAGTGCGCACGGCACCACAAAAAAGTGCGAGACTACAGTTAAAGTGCGCGGGAAGCGCTATAAGGTGTGAGGGTCCAAAGTGGGAATGCGCGCGATGCAGTAGAAAGTTGGCAGGACCACCGCGGAATCGCGCACGATGACATAGAAAAAGTGCGACAATACAGGTAAAGTGCTCGGGAAGCGCTATAAAGAAAATGTTGTAAACATTTTTTTCTTTTTTCTTGTAAACTTGCTCAAACAAGCGAATTCTCGTGAGCGTTGCCGTGCTCGTCGTCGGGCCAGAAACGGATGAATCTCTCTTGAATGCTGGGGTTGTTCAGTGCTTTAACCACTTTTGTAACGACGTTGCTGACAGTTTTTTGACAGATTCCAAAAGCGTCAGCGATCACGGTCTGATGGGCGTTAGTCGCCAAGTACAGCAGCGTCACGAGAACCTCAAAAGCAGTGAAATTCTTGGAAAATTTATATTCTTCATCTCCATTTCACTATTCCCTTACTAGTTTAGATGAACTCACTCGATTTTTAATTGGTATTGTCCACGGTTCAACCCCATTTTCTGTCAACAGTGGCTCTAGCATAGCAACTATCACATCCACATCTCTTGGCCGAAAACGGTATTTTGAATAAAAGATGTTGCTATTGGTTGCAAACACCCGAGCTGGGTGAATCCGGTTGTACTCAATGTTCCGATGGCGGTGGTGTGGAATGCGCATAGGGAGAACCATATCTGCAGTAGTAATTGAAGTTGTGAGCGAAAAAAAACAGGGGCGGTAGTAATATGGCTTTGAGTCAGAATTAAGAGTGATGAGCATCCTCCATTAATGTGGAGCTAATGGCTGTCCAAATAAAGAACCATCGCAATGTTAATGAGCACATGTCAAGTTGTTGGCAAAACTAGCGGAGTTGACAGCCTGCGAACCACACCTATCCACTCGATGTTACGAAAACAGCGCGACATTGCACTGCGCCATTGTGCCCAACAGTCTATCGCTGATAAAGTGGATGAAATTATTCGCCATTGAAGGCAATGCATGACAACTACACGGCCGGGGTTCGATCCACTGCCTGTATTAGCGGAATGGGAGATCGCCCACTTAAAAAGAGCATTCGTAGATTTTGATTCAAAGAATTGAACAACCTTTGAGAATTTTCGAATAAACTGCTCTTCCGGATTTATTCTTTCCGGATATTTTAAGTGAATGAAAGCTCCGAAGGAGTCCGCTGGATTTTTTTTGAATTGACGATTAAATTCGAAAATCAGACTTATGTTTAATTCCAAAGTGGCTGAAAGTTTTATTCGATTATTAAAGCAAAATTCTTGATTAATTTTCGAATAATAAAGAGATTCGATGGAACTTTTTCTTGCTTGCTTATCATTGAAATGTCGCGTCCTGTTCAATTTTAGAAAGCCAAATTACAGTAGCCACCTTTTGAAGAAAAAGAGCAGCCCTATGTACTTGGGTCAAACAACAGTCCAATTCTCGTTAGTTTCCTGATTTGAATTTTTTCCCAAGTTTTTTTTAATATAGTATTGTACAATATGTACGCAAATTTCAGGCCAACTTTGATAGAGCAATTTTCAGTATTGCATCAGAATTCTTCCCCTGCAATAGATCTGCTGAAACGACGACGGCGGCCCAACGATTCCAAACTTTGAGTTTTAAATGTTCATGCATTACGGAATCGATACGTATGCTCCTTCGATAAATTAAGTACATATAGGGCGATGTGAAGATACCTATTGGTACTAGAAATGTCTTCTTTTTACTATGGTTTCCTAGCACATTAGCTGAAAAATTCAGAAAAAGTCCAGAAATTCACGTTTGCTGAATTGCGCCCCGTAGCCATTCAGTTAAGGGAAAAAAGTATAGAAAATGCTTCTCGATTACTTGTGCAATTGATACGAAACACTGCATAGCAGGTATGGCGCGCGCGATGATTCTTGCCGCAGGTCCGGCGCGCGCGACGTTTCAGTGAATTGATTGTAAACGGAGTTCACCTCAAAAGCAAAGCGATTCCGGGGAGAAAGTGGTCGCAAGCCATATCCATAAATGGCAATTTGAACCTTGAATAAGCCTAGGTTTCAAAAAATTGAAGAGAAAACTGAATGTGCAGCAAGATTCCCTTTTTCGAGAAATCGAACCCTTTTTCACCAATTTATTCAATTTCCTTCGTTTTAACAAAATATAGCTCCGGTATTGTAATCTAAAACTGATAAACTAGGCTTCACTCAAAATGAAATGGTCTTATTTTACCTCTAACTGCCTTGGTTTACCTCCGTCTTAAAATTTGAACGGGAGTTTTAAATGTACTCGGAGGACATTTTGCTCAGGTCCAATTGAAATCTATGTGTCTCCCCGCCGCCGCACTAATTCTTCTGCTCTGGCCACCGTGCGATCAGCGACAGCCACCTGTCGCTGATGTTTCCAATCAGTGTCATCCATAAATTTGATGATGAAGTGTCGCTGATTTGGAACAGAGTTGCCCATTAAGAGTTGGCGCTTCTATGAGGGCATTCCCAGGTCACAACCAGCGTGTTTGAGTTTGTGTAAGATTAAAGATAAGATGCAACTCAAATTGAAGATCTTAGTTGCATATTAAGCCAAATTACTACCGCCCCAGCAGATTTTCCAAACGAAGGCAGAAAAAACAGAGCGAAAACCCAAAAAAGACGACGTGACGACAAAGACAAGCGTCTGTAGTAGGTGTCCTTATTGAAATTAATTCATTGAAATCGATTTCCTTCTTTCCGATTCAAGGTTTACTGCAAAACGAATGGCATTGCTTGGGCTCAAACCTTGGCAGTCCGCTCTGCAGTTCGCTTTGTCTCCACTGCGCTATTCCGCACTTTGTAGGGCGCTCTACAACTCATTGATGAAGTGTGGACATGTAAAGTCTCATGCAAAAACCACGAATTTCATGGGACTCGAACCCTCGTGGGTTAGCTTCTCTCCCATTCCCAAGTCACCGAACAGCTCTCTATGCAGACAGCCGTCTTGTCATTGATTTCTCGACTGCTGATAGGCTGATGGAGGCAATCAGCACAGCAATCAGCCGGGTGCCGTCAGCCACTCGCACCCGGCTGACGGGGGTTTACTACGGGCCCAGATAAAGGCAGTGTTCACGAAAAAGTCGTTTTTCTGTTTTCCGCCTATCTTGAAAGTGGTCCCATGCTGATTTCAGTGATGTCCCTGGAATCGTACAAGACCCTCTGGAAGCGGAGTTATGGCTCCTCGAAATTCAGCAAGGGAAGCATTGTGGGCAAGTTGTTCGAAGCTTGTAACTCCCGTTTCTTGCAGCCGATATGTGCGAGCTTACCTGAGTAAAGAGAAATGAAGCGAAGAACGGGGCTTCTGATCGGAAACCATCGCTCATGTAACCGCGAATTCAAGGCAACTATTATAGGAAGTGGGCGGAGTGGCCCAATGGGTTGGCCGGTCCAGGAGATTTTCGCCCACTTACCGACCGTTTCTCGTCGCACTTCCGCTCTTAATCGTCTTAGAGGGACCCAAAGCTTACGTTTTAGCCACAAAAACGTTTTCTTCGTGAACACTGCCTTTAATGGGTGATTTCCGTTGTGCCTACACAGTTCATGTGTGAATAGCTTAGGGATGCAGAGTCGAAGAATTGACGAAAACGAATCGTTTGAGAGACGATGGAACCAGTTGTGTGTGCACATACCAACTTGTGCCAGATGCTACACCTTGCATGAAAGGGTCTCGGTGATAAGAGTAGGAAAGCGCAATACTTAAAGGCAGTGTTCACGATAATCTTCGATTTTGAAATTAGTCGATTGTTTGGCCCCCGAGTAGAACTGAAATGACGAAGAAACCGAGAAAAACGCACCAGAAGTACACAAAATCCTTAAGTATCACCCCGCCGCTTAAGTATCACAGGAAGTGTTTGTTGTGACAATGAAATCTTTTGTGGACCCGTCCTTTGTAATTCTCTACTCTTTATTGCTCCGTTCTTTTAAGGCCCTAAATAGTCCTGCTTTGCATAAAGTATTCTTCTATTTTCGATTGACCCAATTTTCCGCCGATGACAACCACCATGAACATGTTCATCCAACCGGGCAACTAGTCCATGTTATAGATTAATGTCACCGAAATACGACGTTTTAATGCATTTCGTATTTTTGGTAACACTTGGATGCCAACGCATTGTTTTATGTGTAAAACTCGGGAACAAAAATCATCGTGAACACTGCCTTAAATGAAAGGGGTAGAGCGAGGGGGGGGTCGAGTTAGGTCTCCATAAAAAATCTGGCTAGGTGGAGGCAGCTAGTATGAACAGAATGCAATACCTGAAGATAATGCATACATTTGAATCGGCGAATGCCGCCAGACAATAAGGTCCAGTCGCGACACTGCCAACAGTTACAAAAACCCATCTCGGCAACAGTTCTCGCACTGAATCGCGACGGGTCGGGACAGTTGGCAGTTTCAGTCGCGTTCGCTGAGCGACTGAGATGTTTCATGAAAGGTTGTCGAAGCGAGCTGCTCGATTTTCTTGAAGGCACAGTACACCCTCAAATATGAATTTTGAGATTTTCATGTAATTGTGCAGAAGACCCTTCCTGTATAACACGTGCCAAATTCGAGATCTCAATTCCTCCAAATAAGCGAAATAAAAGCGACCACCACGGGCCCGAACCCCTCCAGCCACCACCACAGGCACGGCACCCTTCCTGATTTTTGATCTCAATAGCGGCTAGATGAATGGATGATTTTCAACCGAGTCGTCGTTCTTCATTCCCTTTCCGATCTATCTCCTCATCCTATTTTGCCCTCGTGCCGCGACTGCGAATCAAGAGAAATACAGGCCTGAGAAAACTCGTCCACCAAATTTTTGTCCTCAAAACACAGGCATTTTAAAGGAGCCATATATCCGTCCGTAGGGGGTTCTGAACGATTCCAGAAATACCGTGTGACCAGAGTGTGACCCTCTCCAAGAGAAGGGTAAAACCTAAGAATTTTCTGGGGGTCCTGTGCCTTTAAGTCGCTTCGACTACGTCGAGTCGCCTCCATGATCGCCGCTATTCTAGTAGAAGCGACTAGCTCGCAAATTTTTGTCAAGATATACGGTATTCGGCATGAAATTACGGATCTTACTTACTTGAAACAGAAAAAAACGGGATGTGAAGAGCAAAAACGAACAATCACTATACATTTATGGTGAAAGATACGAGAAAAATTGAAACGATTTCTACTGATCACCTTGCATGCTAGGCTTACAATACTTACTAACTTTAGTAGGTAGTGTTCAGTTTTCAGTACAAGTCGTTCCACATTATCTCTTTTGAAACCTTTTTAGGTGTGAAACATTGCAGACCTAGCGTTTTGAACCTAGAGGCAACGCATTACCAGAGCAATGACGTGACATTGATCAAAATGAAAAAAGTTTTTTTTCTTTCCGCGGCGTCGCTTGCGATCCTGCGTCCTTCCTTGACGCTAAATTGCGTCCGCCCCAGCGATTTCAAATTGCTGGACGAAGCGATCTCAGACCGAGGCACTGAGAAATTTGAGATAGAGGCAGTATCAGTCTTAGAGGCGGTCTAAGAGGCACTGTTCACGATAAACTACGTCCACGAATTTTCCATGACAAACGCTCCTCGATGCTCTCAGAAACAGAACAGCATAGAAGAAACGGGAGGAAAAGCTACCCAGGAGCCGCAAAACGGCCTAGAAAAATAGACACTACCCTCCGCTTTGGGCAAGCCCGGCCCCTTTCCGCCCTTCGAAGTGAACAATGGAACACTCGAGATCATGAGATGAGCGATGGTTTTAGATCAAAAGCCCCGTTCTTACCTTCACTCTCAACTTCTCCGTTTACTCAGGTCAATTCGCGTACATTGGCTGCAAAAGACGGAAGCTACAAACCTCGGACAACTCGTCCACCATGCTTCCCTAGCTGAATGTTTGAGGGATCATAACTCCGTTCCCAGAAGTGTTTTGTACGATTCTAGGGAGACCATTGAAATCAGAATGGGGCCGTCTTCATTATAGGCGAAAAAAAGCAGGAATTGGGTTCCTATCGTTAACATTGCCTTTAAACGAAGACACCACTACAACTCTAAAGAGCATAACCAAAGTTTCCTCCTAGTTTGCGAGTTTCCTAGACCACGATAAGGAAGACTTAAAGCAAGCCAACTGAGACCCACCCACCCCTTCTGCTATATTTTACACTAAAGCCAAAAAAGTATTTATTTCTCCCGAAAGATTGTCTCACCTGATTGCAACGACGAAGACAGAAGCAGTTGCTGGTGAAGGTCATTACGACGTGAGAACAGTCACACGTATGATTTGGTTGCAGTTCGTTGTTAATATGAAATACGATCTGCCGAGATAAGTCACCGACGGAAAACCTCCCGATCTCACATTGAACGAACGGTTACACAGGAAATGAAGTATAATGTATTGTGTTCTTACTGAGAACTGTACCTCCTGTCAATCGTCCGACGACTTTTCATTTGGCTCTTGTGGAAATTGGAAGCAAGTCCGCACGTGGCATCTTCCATGCCTTGCGGGAACGTTTCACTTTATTAGATTACTGGAGGCAGCATTCTGGTCTCTCGATGAGTCCTTGGGCATTCTTTGTAAATTGTTTAGCTTTTTTCCAGTAGCGAAGCTCTCGTTATTAACGGTAGGATGCAAGGTATCCTTGGATTACTGAAGGAAAAGATGAAATCAGCAACACAATTTCGGGACATACATTCCCCATGTGATCGTTACACTGTACGTCTGAGGCATAATGCTGTCTCGGAAGGTTCTTTGCAAAGTGCACCAAGGCACAGACTCAACCACCACTAGAACACAGAGCTTACTGGAAGAGCAAAGAAGGGGGATTACCGACTTCAATAGACCCTATGTTTGGTCTTCTTGAAATCTGGGAATCGCTTTCAAATTTGTTTTTGCTTCTGTGACTCACAAGATTTTAGGTTGCAACCTGTGAGGCACAGAAGCAAAAACAAGACCGATATTAATTTCTTTCTCGCTAGCCGTTTCTTTCTTTCCAGCATAGGACCAGATCTATAGAAAAGATGCAATTTGACTACCCTCTATAAAGCGTCGTAATTCACATCATTCGAGGCGCGAGCGGCACGCGCGACGCCTGGGCCTCTGTCTGCCCTCTGCTCTTTCACTGTCTCTTACCTCCGCTCTGTACCAGAACGTGTTGGAACCAAGTGAATTTTGCCGTTTTATAGCCTGTTGCTCCTACAAGACAAAATTTCTCCTCGTCGATGTATTTCATGGTTAACTGCAGAGCCTAGACATCCCCCGTCACCGTCAACAACTGAAACAAGGATTTTCTGTTGTCAGTTACATAAAGTTTACATACTTTCACAAAAAATTACGGCGAGCACCAATAGCACAAAATCCACGTTGAGGCCAAATATGCCAAATTTATTCGTTGGTGACATGAGGATCCGAAAATTCCGTGTCTGTCAAACGAAACAACTGGACTAACGTATTTTGATGCTTGGATAAAATCAAAAATAACTTCTCTCAAAAAACAAATCACTGAAGGCAGATTCAACATGGTCACACAGCCAGGTCAATAGTGATGATCGGCCAATCCGCGTGGATGAATTTGATGAACGGTCATACGGCCTGAATGTAAGTGGTAAGAGGCCAAATGGCCAGCATCTGACAACAAAGCCCTATGTATGACCTGACAAAAAAAACGCGAAACAAACATCATGAAACTTCTTCGACCCTAAAAAGCACACGACCCTCATGCTGCAGAAAAAGGTGATATTGCAGTGGGGCGGGGGGGGGAGTGACGGAGAGCACTTGGCAATTGCTCTTGACCACGCCCATTTTTCCGTGCTGCAACGACTATACCGATTTAGGCCCTACTTTGAGATCACCCAGAAGAACATTCTGACCTTGCGCCTCAGGAAAATATTCGAAATGGCCACACAGCCTGGAACGAAACAGTTTGATGGCTACGCGGCCATTAGAAGAGAAAATATGAGCTATTCGTTTATACGCAGAGCAATGAATTAGCCTTTCGGCCAATAATATACGGCAGTTCGGCCAGGCTGCAACACACAGGCATTGTATAACCCCGCGCGTGTGTGGGTTTCGATATCGGGTCGACATCCATGCGGGACCAACACTCATGGAAAATTGCTACGTTCAGCCAGCTGTTTACTTTTATGGTTGATTTCTTTGAAACACCACCAAAAATAGCGCGAACAGCATTGCGATAAGAGGTAAATATAAATTCAAAATCTCTGCAATAAACATATGATAGGAAAGCAAGTTATCTGCAAAATGCGATAGGGATGCTTGAGAATTTCTCTCATTCAGTATTGCGCTGTTGTATGCAAGATTGCCTGTCTGCCTCTGCCTGTGACAAGCTGCGGCAATGTCAGTGCGAGACGTTTTCTTTGCGCTGGTGTATAACTATTGCCTCACTATCAAGGACACATTTAGAGCAAGCCAATGATTTTCAAAATAGAGCGCGTTAGAAGGGTGCAACGTGCAGAAACATTTCGTCGCAGCTGATCATGACCGTCATCTGAGTGCCTCTGAACGGGTTCCAAACGGCTCATTCTGGTTCGAAAACGTCAATCTACATTGAAAGTGGTACATGCCTCACACTGGCAGATTCTCTTCCAGTTAGGAAAATCGTACAAGCGCATCAACGGTTTCTTCAAGAATAATTTGGCGCGCAAATAGAAAAGCTAATTTGGTCGGTCGAGAAAGCTTCTGAGACGAAACGATTATTGCTGGTGAGACATCACCTAACTTGCGTTCTGCAAACGTTATCCGAAGGCTTCCACGCCGTCATTATCGTTCATGAAGTTGAAGTTCTGGTCCGATAAAACGACTGAATTCAAACCTCATATCGGCGTTTCCGCCGTAATAGCAAACCAAATGTGATAACGATGAGGGTTGCTAAAGTCTGGGTTCTATAAGTATAAAGAAAAACTGCTTTTGCATTGGAGATTAGGTGAGGAATATATTCTTTAATATCTCAAAGGATCAAAATCATCTTAGCAGAATTTCCGAAAAAAGTTGTTCTCGGGGTACTGCCCCGTAGGATAAAGTCTGATCGTGGGACTGCCGCCTCTTGCCACAAACGGGGTGCGCTCGCCGTTGTCTCAAGCTGGATGGACAAAGCAGGTTATCGAATGCTTAAAAAGGTATCGTGAGTGTTGGTTCGCAGTTTTGAACCAAGTATGATACAGGTTTATTCGGTCAACGTTTCGGTGCCTCCGATTTTTTTAGAGTTCAGACTGTGCACCCCACCAAACACACACACACACACACACACACACACACACACACACACACACACACACACACACACACACACACACACACACACACACACACACACACACATGTGACTGCGAGCCGAGAAGCCCAACGAGCCATCGTATATATGTTGATGAACGGAGGAGAAGGTGCTTCTTTAACGCCTTTTGTCGCAGTTAGGTTGTAATATTGAAGTAGACGCGCGTCATACCACAATTCATAGTTAACATCCGCATGTTTAGAGGCACCCATCGTAAACTTTTCGTAATTACAGTGTATCCCCAGCTTAAACCAAGGAAAAATTATGGGGAATCTAATACGAGTGATGTACAAAAAATGGGGCAACTTTTTCGTCAGTTGCCAAATTCTAGGCTGCGATTTTGGATGTGTGATTTTTACCTAGGTCTGTTCTGCAACAGAGAGTTAGTTGTTCACCGATCAGGGGCACTCCTTGCAGTGGCAAATATTTCTCCATTAGAACAATGGGTCTTTTGATATAACTCCGACTTCCCCATTTCGACTTTAGTTATAGAAAAAAAGTTTGTATTTCGTACGACGCATAGGTATAGCAACACTTGAGAAACATGGCAATGCTTCTCGACGACCGCCACATTGCATCACTTTCATGTGTATTTTTATGTTGGTTCAGGGTGATGCTACTTCTCCACTTTCATGGTGGACTTCACCTGTCTTCCGAAGAGAGAGCCCCTGTTAGTTCCTTCCAAAATGTTGGATTTGGATTCGGTTGGAATTCCAGCTAGCGAGGACAACCAGTTTCAAGTTCACGCCCGATGCTGAATCGTTCAGCGCCTGCTGTGGTCTACCGAAATCCCATGAAGATTGAAGACTGTTGCCAGTGAGACATTACTCGATGAGTCTTATGTATCTCTCATGATGTAAACCGCATCGTATGAACATGTCATTTAGAACACTCAATTCAACACTACTATCATTCCCCTCCACACATCTACTCTGTATTAACATCACCATTGTTGATACCCTAAAATGGAACAATGTGAGGGGCATAGGTATTTACCCTGCCGTCATACGTCCTCCAGGAATTTCGAAAGTAAAACACATTACAGATGACGAACACTGGCTGTGAAGGCTACGCTGGCAAACGTCGAGTAGCGTACAATCGACTTCGACAATGCACTCTCATAAAACACTAATTTCCAGAAAGGGTCTTAATCCGAAATTTTAGAAACAGGGTCGGGAGGGCGTTGAATAACTTCGAAATGTATAGACTACTCTTTGTAAAAATGAAACCCGATGTAGTCTCCGTCAGACGTGAAGACTGCCCACCGACGCCGTCGCTGCGAGGTTCGTCCTTTCAATGTGTGCGTCTGAAAGCAGACGGTTTCCATCAAATCAGCGTATCTTCAGCAAGCCTCTACGCACTCCTGCGTGCTGACTGCTCCCAACGTCATGTCGTGATAAATTTTCTCCTCCTTTATGTTCGTTCATCTGTGCTGCCCCAATACGTTGTGTAAATTGTGGTTAACAGAGCCTAGAATTCTTACCCAAAACGAATTTCATTATCTCCCCCTTCTATACAAACTTTTATCATCTTTTCTTTCACTTATGATTTTGAAGAATACAAGAGGAACCATCGAAATGTTGCTTTTACTCATACCTCAAGCGGTGTACATTTTGGGCATGATTACAGACTCTCATGACTATACGCGATCACTTATTGCGTCGCGGACACAAGGGCATGCGTTGCACGGACACACTGCTTGACTAAGGATCGCAAAGTATCGACCTTGCTTCTACTGACAGTTATTGCAATATATTTTGCAGTCGTCAGGTTACTACCAAAAAAAGGAATCAGTGTTATCTAATATGAGGTTCGTAAAAGGCAGCATACACGCTCTTGAACGTGCTTGAGATAACTGTGGAAATAGAATGGTATGGCTAAGATCACAACGCCTACGCATTTTGAAGCGTCAAAAATGACCCACGAGTGAGAAGTTGGCCCCGCC
Organism: Aplectana chamaeleonis; assembly: GCA_029168955.1. Taxonomy (NCBI): domain Eukaryota; kingdom Metazoa; phylum Nematoda; class Chromadorea; order Rhabditida; family Cosmocercidae; genus Aplectana; species Aplectana chamaeleonis. The sequence continues at coordinate 2,992,415 of JAPDOI010000034.1, read as the reverse complement.
CCTGTATCTGCACGCCCCCTGTAATTGTTTCGTCCTCCAAAACAGGGGTGCTGACCCATTTTCACCGTCGGCGACGTTTGTGGTTCACCTATTGTACCTAAACCACCACGTTTAAATGTCGCCGACGGTAGGAAAGGCCCACCATCTTCGTTTTGGAGGTGGGCGCAAATACAGGGGCGGGCAGATACAGGGGCGGAGCCAACTTCTCACTCGTGTAGCGTCATTATGGGTCGTTTTTGAAGCTTCAAAATGCGTAGGCGTTGTGCTCTGACCCGTACAATTATATTTCCGCAGTTATCTCAGTCACGTTTACGAGCGTGTATGCTGCCTTTAAATCCGTAGTTGACAGCCATGGGCAGGACAAATGATTTTAGTCTGCTATCGTGTGGTGACTCAGCCCGCCATCATAACCCAACAGACGTGTTATTCACAGGGACGTCAAAGGACGATCCGCTTTACAGGAATATCCGCTGCTCACATCCGAATGACTCTTAATCCAAGCCGAGAGTGCGTAGGTTCTTTTTCTGCTATTCCACACAAACTAATGGTTTCTAGTCAAAGTAAGATAAGATCTACTGAATGGACAATGCTTTCGCATCGATCTGTGTGGGACGATCCCCGACACTGTTTGCCGAGGTCGGGGAATAGCGATGTAAAGCTTCGGGAAAATTAAAGGCCCCCATGCGCTGATTTTCCACAAATTTCATGTTGATGTTGAGGCAAAGGCGTTGAAAGAGCAATGAAATGAGCACTGAACGATCGAAAGTTTGACTTTTCGAAGCAAACTTTTCACAAACCAAAGTGGGCTAGCGAATATATCGATCAAATCGTTTCATAACCCTTCGATACAAAAGGCGAAAAATAGGTAGCGGCAGCAGGATTGTCCGTCCCTAAATCTTTTGTCCAGGAAATTGACCTTTGACTGAAGAACTTGCAGAAGTTGAAAAACAGCGAGCAGTGTCAATGCGTAATGGGAAAACGATGGTCGAACGTGCCCTTAAAGGCAGTGTTCACGATAGAAATTGTTTTTTCTGTTTTTCCGCCTATCTTGCAAACGGCCCCATGCTGATTCCAATGATATCTCTGAAATCGCACAAGACCTTCAGTGAACGGAGTTATGGTCCCTCAAATATTGAGCTAAGGAAACATGGTGGACGAGTTGTCCGAGGCTTGTAACTTCCGTCTTTTGCAGCCGATGTATGCGAGCTGGCCTGAGTAGAGAGAGAAGTTGAGAATGAAGGGAAGAACGGGGCTAATGATTGGAAACCATCGCTCATCTCACAAGCTCGAGCATTCATTTGTTCACGTCGGTGGGCGTGGAAAGTGCATCTGGGGGTGACGAGCTGATGGGTGTCCAACTTTGGGGCCGTAGGGGACCGTTCCGAGCTAATTTTTCTCAGTTTTTTCAACGTTTGGGTCCCGCTAGGCCACGCAGCTGCCGATCTCCACCAAAAAATCAGACATGGAATTTTATCGTGGACACTGCCTTTAAAGGCAGTGTCCACGATAAAATCAGTCTCCGAGTTTTCACCGGAAATCAAAAGGTCCGTGTCCGACTTTACCAGTAATGTTGAAAAAACGACTAGGAACAAGCAAAGAAGAGCCCTGTACGGCCTTAGACATGAGTGTTCCGTGCACGCAACGCCCACTCCTTTCAACCGCCTCTGATCCGTAAATAACTGGAAAACCCATTTTGAGGAAACAGCATACATTCAGGGGGCTATAGTCCACTACGCTTAACTAGAATTACCCCATTTGATGATCCATTACCTTCTCAAACTCAAATTTTGAGTTGGGAAACTTTATCGGTAGCCGTGGTGGCAGTGGGCGTTGCGTGAGCGGAACACTCAAATTAGGGCCATAAAGGACTCGTTCGTGCTCATTCTTTGCCATTTTTTCAACGTTCCTGGTTTAATAGGGCTCGAACCTCTCGATTTCCGGTGAAAACTCGGAGACTGATTTTATCGCGGACACTGCCTTTAAGGCCACACAGCGGTTACGTTTAGCAATACTTTGGAATGGATGTTGATATGTTTTTGAATAACTGGTCTTGTCCCCTCTCTCGTGCAAAACATTAAAGGCAAGGTCTGGTCAAGTTTTGACACTACCGAAATTTGGGTTAAATAGATTGGGCTGGCCTAGCTGAACATCGTCTGAACGTTTCACGAACTCTGAGTCCTTAGTTCTGGAGAAAACAGCCTCAAACTCAGGGATTACGCTATTCACAGCATGGCTGGAATGACCGCTACGTTAATTACACAGCACTTTTGAAGAATGCGTGGAGAACCGCTAAAGTATGGACGATGGCCACACTTTTCTGACTTTTCTGGATCATCGGCTCACGGAAGTGGCTGGAATAACTAGAAGAAGACCGGTTTTTACGCAGTTTTCGCATGTTCCTTGGGACTACCTGTAGCAAGAGCACCGATTTAGCGGGAAATCTCAAAATCGAAATTCTGCCCGGACCCTGCCTTTAACGGTATTTTATACAGCATAAAAGATACCGAAAACAAAACCAGCCTTTTCCAATATTTCCGTCCAAAAGGGCTTGAAATAAGTCTCAAATGCCCAGTCCAATATCAACATAATTTTTTTCAGTTTTTTCAGCTTATCTCAGACAGAATTTTACGCTGCTCACAATGGTGCCTCCAGAGTTGCTCAAAACTCATTACAAACGGCCCGAAGCCCCTCAAGATTTTTGAACTTGGACGGCGAGAAATTCGCGGACGAATTGTCTCCAGCTTTTCTTCATATACACAACCATCGACCCCCTAATGGTGAATAGATCCACGGAACTGTGGCTGTCCCTTATCCACCAATATGGTGGCTACTGTGAGCCAACCCGTTTTTCGACTACCCACGGTCATCGTTCGTCTCCTTCTTCTGCTTCTGTATTTCGGTGATATCCTAATTGTGATGGAGGGGGCTTTAAATCCTAATCCAAAGAACTTCAAAATTATCATTCATGGATGTGAAGCGTTGTCCATTGTTACAATAGAGTTCTGTAATGGAGTAAGACTCCCCCTACCTAAATAGGATAGCGCCGTCGTTCCTTTCTTTTCTTTTCCTCTATCTTCGCGATATCGTTCTAGTTTCGTTCGTGAACACTTTTTGAGAGGGTATTCCGAGTAGTCTGCGTAAGGCATAGACATACATAAGTCGATCACTTGATTATACATCGCTCCGCGGCTTGCGTCGGCTTTGTTGAGTTCTATCGCAAAGGGGGGGGGTGTGGGGTCACTATGGTAGCGCACTTAACCAGTCACAGTTTCCCACGCCGCAATGATTGTCCTGATTTTGGAAGGGGAGCAGTGATCGATGTTGTGTGGGCGCTCTTCATTATTCCAACTTCGAAATTAGTGCAGCATAGCAGCATTTTGCCGAGAAGAATCCTCGGCGGTGATCGATGCATTGGAATCCCTTTGAAATCACAATGTCACGTTCACCGCTGCATCAGGGGCCACTTGCTGCTTGAACGGGATCGATGGATCTGGAAATTAAACGGTAACTCTCTTGTTAGTCCCAGTCTTGAAGATAGTCCACGATGAAAACGGTCTCACAGCTCCCATAGAAAGCTAAAGTTCCCGGGTGATCCTTACCTCGATTCCAAAATGTCGACTATTGTTCGAATATTCGGATTTTTGGAATGTAATCATTAATCCGAAAATTTCTGAAAGGCTTTATTCGACGTCGGAAAGTTCTGAAGGGCCTTGTTAAAATGCATTCATTCATTCATTCGTCCGAAAACTAGATTCGAATGTTTATGTATAGTAGAAACCCAACTGACGAGTAGACTGACGGGCTCATCGAGTCTGCAGCACATAGACCTCTACAGCGCACATTCGAGAACCAATGAACCGATTATTTAATCGTGTTCGTCATGCCAATGGACTATAGTTGTACACGAACGAAATTTTCGAAAAATTTTCGAAAAATTTTTCGAAATTTGTTTCGTTCGTTTTCGTTCGTTCGAAAATTCGTCGAACGAAATTTTTTCAAATTTCGTTTATTCGAAATTTCGTCGAACGAAATTTTTTCAAATTTCGTTGGTTCAAAATTTCGTCGAACGAAATTTTTTCAAATTTCGTTGGTTCAAAATTTCGTCGAACGAAGTTTTTCAATTTTCGTTCGGTCGAAATTCGATTTTTCGAAATTTTTTCGGACAAGTTTCGAAAAAAAATTCGAAATTCCCCACAAATTTCGAAAAAAGTTCGAAATTTTCGACAAATTTAGAAGAAATATGAAATTTTGGAAAAAAATCGAAATTTCGATTAGTTTCAAATTTCATTCATGCGACCTCCGGAATTTTGTAAGTTTCTCGAAATTCGTTCGTTCAAAATTTTTTCAAACGGAATTTTTTTCATTTTTCGTTCGTTAGAAAAATTTCGAGCGAAATTTGTACAACTATACAATGGACATTCAAATAAATCTTTCGGTCAAGTCAATCCAAATATTTCAGAGAACGTCTTCAGTTTGCTTGAGAACCTCAACGTCAACGGAGAGACGTCTGTACTGTCGTTCTCGGAGCCAGATTCCTGTCCGCGCTTGCGGACAACGGTTCTTGCATCACGCTTGAGGATGATAATTGTAGTGGGACCACTCGGTCCCGGCACGATTAACCTTTCTGCCAGCACGGTTACCATTGTGTCGCGTGATGCAACAGCCGTAGTCCGCAATAACGGACCGGAATTCGGCTCCAAGAACGACAGTAGCTTCATTCAGAGTAAATTTGGGGACATCTGGAGAGCATGATCGGGTCATAATTTCGAACATGGTATTATATACAAACATTAAATTTGGCTAGATTTTTTCATTTAGTATGCTGCCCTTACGAAGAACTGAAAGAAGATATTCGGCCAATTTTATGGACAGCCTCTTGGAAGGGATAGGCATGGTTAGCAAAAAACATCATGTCCACTCCTTACCGACAACTCTCGATAGCAAACATAATTACAATTCGCGTGAAAATGTCATCATCACCTGGGTTAATTCGAAACTATTCTCTTGACAGCATTTACCCTATTAGCATACTTCCCCTTTTGCAAGCCGACGATTGAAGCCGGGACTGGACTACAACCTACTACTCGTAATGGGGAGAACTTTCTAGCCAAAATGTACCTAATTCTGGAAAAAACCCTATACTTCTCAAAGTGACGCTGAAGTACGCATCTCTGGATCCCGAGAGATACACCACCTTAACCACCTGTCCTGCAGTTTCTCATAGACTAGATCGAGTTTGAGCCAGTAATGTATCCATTACTCTCTACTTCGCTTTTACCATGAAGCCCACTACTCAAAACGCGAAAACTCTCCCACTTTTTTCTTGAGGCTCTTTCAGTTAGTGGAAAGCAGTGTCCACGATGCAAACCGTCTCTGAGTTTCCACCGTGTAACGAGGATTTCGGGGCCTGTTGCAGTAGCAATGTCTAAGAAACCGCTAGAACGAGCCCTGATTAGTACTATACGGCTCTCAACTTCAATGTGGAGCGCAATCAACGCCCACTTCTCTCAACGGCCACTGATCGAAGCAAGCACCTGAAAAATTGACTACAACAACTCAACAACTCAGACAGTCGGGGCTTAGTACGTCGGCACAATACCGTTAGTACGCCAGGGCAGACCTGGCATACTAACGCTCGTTGTGTGCAGGAGCTGCTGGTTGCGGCAGCATATCCTGCCAACGTATGCTGGCATACTAACGCTCGTTGTGTGCAGGAGCTGCTGGTTGCGGCAGCATATCCTGCCAACGTATGCTGGCGTACTAACGCTCATTATCGACAGAATTTGGACAGCCACCCTCCTTACCGGTGTTGGATATAATTCTTGTCACGGCCGGCAGCAAGGAGAACATCCTCGCCGCGGTCCGCAACCAGGAGGCTTCCCTCGCGATGGGGATGATCCCCTCAGCGTTCCAAAAATTTACTCCCGAACAGTGACACAAGGTCACCTCCTCGGACTGGCCTCAAACGGCTAACTGCCCCCTCAGCGAGACTGGCCGCCTTATATACCCGCCGCCGTCGTACAAGAGGATGCTGCAATGCTCATTCGTATTAGACAAATCAATGGGAGAGTGTCAGCAGACACTAGGAGAGAGTGGCTGGCAATAGCACGCGTGCCACGATAAACAAAGCGTTAGTACGCCAGCACAAGCAACAGGAGCTCCTGGTCGTTGCCAGCATATCCTGCTGTTACCAGCAGCTACAGTACAGGTGCTGCCGATCCCTTTGTACCGGCGTACTAACGGTATTGTGCCGACGTACTAAGCCCCGACTGTCCGAGAACTCATACGATGACGAAGTGATCAAAATTATTTCCATGATGCACGGATTGGACAAATTCACTCTATTTACACATTGTTTGTTTCTTAAAGTCGATTTTTGGTTGTTGGCTTCGATCAGTAGCCGTTGAGAAGGTTGGGTGGGGGTTTGGTCGGACTCTGCACAAAAGTTCAGGGTTGTGTAAGATTAAGTGGTGCTCTTTCTAACAATAAGCGTTTTTCTGGCATTGTTGCTGCCATGAGCCCAGCATCCTCAGATTTCCGATGGAAACTCAAAGACGGTTTCCATCGTTGACCCTGCTTTTAAGAAGTTCGACCACCTTGTTTGGGGATGGCCAGTTTTACGCCTGAGGTCCAGCGCGGTACCCAAATGGATAGTCTTTAATCACCGTTCCCTTCTGTTACTTATTTAATTTTATTTGCACGCCGCCGTCACCGTGCGCAATATGGCTCAAAATGGATACGGAACAACAACAGGTGCCGAAATCAACACAACGATTGAAAAAAAACTCGATTAATCACAACAAACAAATCGCTCAGAAGTTCGGAGCTCATCGTATAGTAGCTGCTTAGTCTATCACGGACGACTGTTCTGAAATAGAGGAGACCAGCGTTGTCGTTCAACAGCTTGGGACTAACCAGCAATGTGGCAGTAGGGATTCCTGCTGTTAAATGATTCAGCTGCATGTGAGCTTTGACTCTGATTGTAGCAACGAGTGACTGAATGAATAGGACAGGGGCCCTTCCAGAGTGTGATCTTAGGATATAGCCTCTCGCCACTAACAGGTATCTCTGCTAGCAATTAATGTGCATGATGTCGCTAATTTCAACCACAAAAGTAACAGACCTATAAATCTGATCTAGTTAACTATCAAGCTACCACAAAACGAACGACCTATACGAGCTGTTCACCATTACATGTGTCCATTCTAGGGCCGAGTTCGCGAGGTGTTGTATGTCATTACACTTCGAGTGACCCTGATACCTTTTGTGATCTGAACTTAGCGATTCCTCAGAACTTGCCTGAACAGGAGGAACAGGGAAAATAACTCTACGCACATCGACGCCTCATTCTGAAGCAGTAATCTGTGGTCCAACGCTGTCGAAACAAGCAATCTGCCGCGATCATGGTAACACGTATGGAATTCTTTGTGATGACTGTTTTCTAACAACTAGATTTTTTCACTTTATAACCTTGCCAATATAATGTGTAAAACGCATTATGCTGATGTAAGCCTTGTCGATAAATTGAAGCTTTTCGAATAATACATTGGCTTTTACCGCGTATCATCCCTCATATTGATACATAGTTTACCAATAGCTGACTGCGTTTTACACATCACCTGTATCACCTGTCCTCCACTTAATCATCGATACTCTCAAGCGGGCGCAAGAAACGTCTCCATTCGTCCCTATCTCGCGCCATACTCAGAAATCCCACTCGCCCTACGAACACGAATTTTTACTCGCTCTAGGAACACTAAGACTCTCATTCATTTTGTAGAAACTATTTGTGAAAAGTTCCAGCCATCGTGTTGGGGAGCGACTAGTTGTGCGCTTGAGGTGTCGCGGCACCCAATCTGTTACGGCTCTTGTCCAAGGGTTATCATCGAAACGTATTACGTGGCCGCGCCATCTGGCTTTCGGCGACTCAGAATATTCGACCACGTCTCTGGTTTTTGACCGTCTGCATAGCTCGGAACTCCTAGCTCCTTCTCTCACCTGCGCGAAACGTGACACTCCGATCGTCGTCCTCTCGATTGTGCACTGCCCAATTTTTCGAAGCATACGATAAAACTAGAAGAACTGTGGAATCGATCGCGTGGGCACGGAGCCGGAAGATCCTTGTCGTCACGACGTCTCCTACACCTTAAAAAATCCCGAAGCTGCGTGTATGCTTTCTTGTCCTCGACTCAAGTACTACATCGTTATTCATGTTGACCTCGCAACCTATACACACTCAGCTTGAGCGTTATACACATATGCTTACTACTTCCCAATTATTCAGGTGCTGCAGCGAGAAGCTTTTTTGGATAATAAGATTGGTACGAACCCCATCACAAAGAAGCACGTGTGGATTAGACAACATAATCTTGTATGAAGATGCGCAACCGCAGCCTGGGGTAGTGTACAAATAGCTAGGTGAGCCATTATTACGAGCAGTCGATAAACACAGTAAGAACCGAATAAAGAGGAAGCACATCAGGAGGGAAATTCAAAAAAAATTCTCCCACGTATCGATGGAAGTAGATTATTCTGAGATTCGGAATGTCCTCCTTCAGCATCCACCCAAAATGTCTTTGCTAGTAATCTGCTACCCAGTGGTGCTCACGCAGGTAGCGAGCCAATTTATTGCGCGTGTCCCGCTTGTGAGCTTGCCGCAATGCGTCGACGAGCTCCATGATATCACGTCGCCTGTGAGAGGGTAGATCCTTGAATTTCTTCTGTTTTTCTAGACACGTATATTTATTTATTTATTTATTTATTTATTTATTTATTTATTTATTTATTTATTTATTTATTTATTTATTTATTTATTTATTTATTTGTTTATTTGTTTTTATTTATTTATTTATTTATTTATTTATTTATTTATTTATTTATTTATTTATTTATTTATTTATTTATTTATTTATACTTGAAAAATAATTCACGCGTCAAACCATGAAGACAAACCGAGAAGTGACATAACATTAAAAAAAACTATGTGAACCAATGAGTTAGTCTCTTAGGTACCTGTCTGTAAGCTTTTTGGAAGCGCCCAAGGAAAGTGGTAAAACGTGCTTCTTGAGAGTTCCAAGAATTTCGAACCGTGTGAAAAATGTGTGAAGCACGATAAAGGTAGACGAGTTCTTGCCCTAGTAAAATTACTTGACTTTGCTTTGCAGTACAGGTTTGTTATCTGGTGGAACTGGTTTGTTTGTGACCTGACGTTCCGAGCAAATCGTCGTTTTCAAGGGCCTGAAAGTGTTTCTAGATCAAAGCGACCTATGATATACTCGATCAAACCTTTAAAAGCTCTCAGACTGATTGCAAACCACCCCCGAACTTTAGCGACCCACAGCAACACATACAGAAACCCACCCACACCAGCTCCACCAGCGACGAGCTCCTTATCGACCAGGTAGAAAGCGCGACAAGAGGCAAGTGAACCCATGCGTCATGCCAGACCAGCTGATGTTATATCTGGCATAATGATATGAAAAGTAAGAATTCACTGGTTATCGACAAGCATTCATTTCTATTGTTGAGCTTGGAGGAACGGGCCTCTAAGGCCTCTAATGCTTTCTTCGCTCCAACGTCCTCCTCACGACAAAGTATTGTGCACCCGACGCTGAAATCAACTCCTCCATGCTCTTCTAGCCTTTGCTTACCTAAAGGAGTTTGAACATTCTTGCACCTTTTGCCAGCTAAGTGCTCCTTGATACGCACACTCTTCATCCTTCCCGTTCGCCGATGTAAACTTCGTTGCATGAAGCACACTTGAGTTGATAGACCACTCCGCTCAAAACGCAGTCGCCTTCTGCTTCATTGGGGCATACGATGCAATTTTAGGTCTCACAGGTGCGATCGTACTGTCGATTCCGAACCAGCTGTCGTTTGATGTTGTCCCTTGGGGTATTTATTAATACCACATCCTCGCCGAGATCTGCACGAACCAGGCATCTCCGTACTGCCGCTCTGACTTCGTGCGAAAAGAATGGTAGCTGAAGAACAATTTTGTTGCCTAGTACACCTGAAAGTCCCAGTCGTGCTTTTCGGCGACGTCGTTGCGGCTCGTAAGCATTCTGTCGAGCCATACCGTAAGCCAATCCTCGATTCTTCTCGCTCTTCATTTCCTGTGCACATCTGAGTGGATGTTTTGAACATATTGCGGAGGACGGCGCGTTTAACAGCTTCGGGATGAGAAGATTCCGCACGAATTACTGTGTTCTTCGAGGGCTGTTTTCGATACCACTTGGCATCGTATGTGCAGTTGACCACTCTTATCTGGGTGTTGAGAAAAGGAAGCTAGCTTTCGCGTGGCGTTTTCCTCGTGAGGTGCATGTGCTGCGACTGCTTGTTCAAAATGTTGAGGAGTTCGTCCATTTCCGCCTGAGTTCATGTAGCTACGCAACAGTCATCGATGTATCTGCAGTACATGATAGGAAGTCTAGCTAGCACAGGCTGTTCAATTTTGCTCATAATGCAAACTGCCAAAACTAGTCGCTGACCCATTGCGAGTCCTCTAATTTTGGCGTAATATGCTCCTTTCCATTTGAAGACATTGAAGTTCAGGCATTCCTTTACCAGCGTCAAGATGTGCGTCTTGCTCAGTCCAAACGCAGCAATCCCACTATATTCGTTCAACATCTCTGCTAGAGCCAGGATGGCATCTGTATTAACCACGTTGGTGTATAGCGCAGTCACATCAAATGACTCGACAACGCGCAGTTCTGCTGGTCTCTTAGGTAGCGTAGACAACCAGGAAATTGACTTGTGTTGGTTAAGTGATACGCCTGTTTACACCCCGTCTGGTGATAGATGCGATAACAGTATAAAATTGGCTGATGGGCCATTTGATTCTGCGTGTTATCATTTTATAGATCAAGACCGAGTCATTTTTCTTCCTGCGTATCCTGAGAGATGACAGTTTAAAGATAGCATCGCGACAGGAAACCGAAGGAATTGCGGTGTAGTCATAACCATGTGTACGAATCCATAGTTTCCTTGGGAAGCTGTTTTGTATTGCCTCAAGTCTATTCTGACTACGTACAGACGATGGATAGAAAAAGTTGTTCCATATTCAAGTATTTGGCCAGCATACGTCTTATATGCGAGGAGTAAAGGATCGACAGAGTTCGTATGGGGATTGAAAGCAAATACGGCTGGCTTGAAAGAGCCTCGCCAGTGCAGGTTTCGCAAACTTGATGCAAGTTTGCAACCACATTGCCTATTTCTATTCCATAATAGAGGAACCGTCTCCCTGTCATTATAACAAGCTCCATTTACGCCGGAAATGAATGAGTGGAGATAGCAGACTACTTCTGATGACCTGATTCACCTGATTCCCTGCTAAATGAATTTTCGACAGACAGGTGCAGAACACATACTGACGATTCGAAGTGATACGTAGAGTTCATGTAGGCGAGTAATAGAGTGCACGCAAACGATATCAACAAGGGATAAAGAGGAGCGTTCAACAAGAGGATAAAATTCCGCTCTGGCGTGACAGGCGAGAATGTAGTAGACTACCTCCCATAACCTATGATGAGCTGCACCAACGTGAAAACCGTCAACCAGTCCATATTTGTAAAATTCCGTTCAAATACTCCTATGTACTGATTCTCAGAAATAAATTTTCCTTTCCTTTTTCTCGCATTGTGTACTGGATAGTGTTGCGCCCTAAGTTTTGTAAACGGCTATTCAGCTTCCTGCTTAGATAAATCTTCTCAACTTTACTTACAAATGGAGTTGACTTCTGTTCTCATTCCTTGTTTTGTAGGCTTTTGCTCAGGTAAAAGAGACGTGAATAAAGACTCAGTCTACTTGTATGCAGAGCATCGAGGACAACCTCACCTCTTTCTTCTAGAATTTTATAACAGGTTATGAAGAAATAAGAAAACCACTTAGAATAATCCTGCTAGATGAAGTGTCGCAAAGTATGGGCCCTTCTCCGTTTCCCGGCTATTGCCCTTTTTATCGTGCTCATGGTGCTATTAACGAGAAGTGGAAAGAACCTCTGGAAGCATGAGGTAAGTTAAATTTGTGATCAGTCACCAACGGCAGTGCTGTGCTTCTCGATGCCAAATTCCGGTCCGCAATTGCGTCTCGGGACGCTTTGCGGCCGCACGCGCTGAGGCCTGTTTAGCTTCCAGCTCTGGAGCCGGCTCGAGGTGGCCTTTTTACACAGCTCTCTCCAATTGTTTTAGTTTCCAGCTTCCAAAACCCACCTAGAGTCAACAGATCGGCGGCTATGGAGCTGGAAACTCGTCCGACTCGGGAGCGTGCGGCCGCAGACCATGTCCTTGACGCAACTGCGGAACGAAATGGGGACCCGAGAAGAAAAGTACAATCAGCTTCTGCCGAACTTCCGCGTACTTACTGAATTCATCGTTGTTTCCAAAAAGATGCCTCATTCTAGGAATCATTCTTAAAATCTGGTAATCTTCCCAGTGGTTGTCGACTGCATTTCGCCACACGCTATTCAACAATCCACTCTCATTTCAGGTTATTCAACGTATACTCCCAAATTCAAATTTGACAGAGAGCCCGGGTGGTACAACTTTTTCAAGGAGGTAGATTCGGATTTTCCTCGCGAAAAACTGTGAAAGCGAGGTGTCCTGGGTGTTCTTAGACATCATCGCACCTTCTATTTCATGATGAAGCTTACTCTGCCCCGTCGTGTGCGTCTGCGTGCTCTTTCTCCTTCCTCCTTCCCCACACTCTCCCGTTATCTTAGTTACGGCACACGCTCGCGAAGGATTGAAGAGAATTTCGTTCCGAAAAAGAGTGTACGCACCACACAAAACTTATCTGTTGTTCTTCTTTGCATAAAAAGGATTTTTCTTTGGTTTCGTTGTCATAGCTCTGCTCAAAATGGTCGATTTGAGAAGTAAGAGGCACCATCGAGAGTTCCTTGATATGATATGGCACATGATAAAGCCTCCAATAAAGCATGTATTGTCAGTCTCTCTCAAGTAGGAGGCCGCGTTCAGCAATCATGGGCGAGATCATTCGATCGTTAGTTTCCCCGCGAGCAATTTTTCCCGACAAGCAGCGTCGCGGCTTCCCCCCATCCAGCGATGGACGATAGGCATAACAAAGCCAGCGTGGCACATTCTGTATGCGTTTACTAGCTTGATGTAAATTAGAAAGACTTCCTCTATGCCGCCATGCCTATACATACGCTTTGCTAAGAGTAAGTCATGTGTCAAATTAAAGGCAGGGTTCGCGATAAAAACAAATTTTGAGCTCTCTTCATAAGAATGTAGATTTGGCCATCACAAAAGTAAAAATAAGTGAAAAAACCCAGAAATTCGCGGGAAAAGCGCTCAAAAACAAAGAATAACAGCTAATTACCGGTGTCGGCCGGCCCCCTAATTAACGCGATTTTCATTAATACTTGCTTATACCACATTTATTTTGCTGTCAAAGTAACAAGTAGTCTCCATACAGGTTCAGAGATTACTTTAGAAGCAAAATAAAAGTTGAAAAAGCAGGCTTTTACCCAAATCTCGATAATTGGGGGCGGGAGGACACCAAGCCATAACTCGCTCCTGAGCGTTTTTTCTCCAATTTTTTACTCATTTTCACTTTTGTGATGGCCAGATCTACGATTCCATGGGTATAGCACAACAACCTATTTTATCGAGAACCCTGCCTTTAAGGAAAGAACTCTCGGTGGAATCATGTCTCTCATCTCCATAGTCGACCGCACTAAAGGGAGTTGTGTAAAGAGGCTCAAAACGATTCTTTGCTTTCGGTTGTTTTAAAAACGCATAAAATAAGACAGGTGTGGTATTTTTGTTAAAGGCAGCATACACGCTCGTAAACGTATTCGAGATTACAAGTGAAATAGAATGGTATGGCTCAGATTACAATCCTTCGCATTTTAAAGCGTCAAAAACGACCCACAATGCCGTTACATGAGTAGCAAGTTTGGACCCGCCCGTATTTTCACGTCCCCTGTAATTGCCATTTTCCTCCAACGCAGGGTTGCTGGGTCATCTTACCCGTCGGTACTGTTGGTGGATTGTCTAACAAGTGAATCTTACACGTTACTGAAGGCGAAGATGACCCAGCGACCCTGCGTTGGTGGAGAAGCGCAAATATTGGGAGCGTGAATTAACGGGCGGGGCCAAAATTGCTACTCCTGTAACGGCATTGTGGGTGGTTTTTGACGCTTCAAAATGCGTAGGCATCATGTTGTAGGCCATGCGGTTCGATTGACGTTGTTAGCTCGACCACGTTTACGAGCGTGTATGCTGCCTTTACTGCGAATTCGATAACTTTATTCCAGAAAGTCTACCAGACTAGGACACTCCCACATCGCTATTGTTGAAGTTATTGAGGCAAAAACCGATAAAATATTGTATCAACATGCTATGGGTGAGCTTTTTCAGTTTTTTTTTTCCATTTTGGCAGTTGTACAGTTTTGAAACCATTTCTAAGATAGGAACCATGGCCGATTAGTGCAAATTGAGGAAAGGTTCAAAAAGGAAGATTTGAATTGTCAAATATAAGCAAAATTTTTCAGATAGCATGGATTGCTATGCAAGAGTGCAGGGATATGAGTTCCACGTGTTGAATGACAGTGATTATGTGAAAAGTTGCATTCACAAGGACGTAAGAGTATTTTGAAAACAATATGCGGTTTCTCTTTTCATTACGACTATATGTAGTGGATAGTGGCTTTCCATTCCCTCTATTCAGAACTTGACATACGCAGATTCCCACCCCAATGCTTTTCTTTTGTCAGAAGGCAACTTGACCGTAATCAGAGTTTTTAGACACCAAATCTCTAAGCACGACTCTTTCGATAGCCCTCTGCATGGTGTAACAGTTGTACGTTATTGAATCGTCAGTGTCTCCCAAGTAGGAGATGTTGCCTAGCAATCGGGAGCAGGGATGTGCGGCAAAAGATTTCGAGATTTCGGCAAACGGCAATCGGCGAAAAAATCCCAAAAACGGCCGGCAAACGGCAATCGGCAAACGGCAAAAAACCTCATCTCTCAGATTGACCCAAAAGCTATTCTTATTTGCCGCTCTACTTTTTTCCTTTTTTTTTGCATACTTGTGTCAATATTGTAATAATTTCAATTCAAGAGCAAAGTTCCAAATCAAGGCATCAGATGAGCAGAAAAAAGACATGTGAGAGCCCATGGAAACAAAGAAATCGCCGCTGCGGCTTCGCCAGGTAGCCGTTTCGGCTGATACAGGCACCGAAGCGGCACTATCGCGGAGTCGCAGCGACAATGTCGTGGCGGAACCGCAATAGTGCAGCTGCTCCTCCGCGGTAGTGCAGCTGCGGCTCCGCGATCGGTGGCCGCGTTCTAGCAAAAATAGGACCGACGGCGAGTAACTCATATGAATTGAGTCATAATACAAGTGGGCGGGCCTACGAACAAAAATACACACCTGAGGTAGTTACGACCTCTTTCTGATTGGGACAGAGGTTAGCCTCATTATAGTGATGTAGGAGATTTGGGATGTATTTATTTATTTATTTATTTATTTATTTACATTGTTTAAGACAATCGTAGGAAAGAAAAGAGAAATGAAGAAGTATATTTCAAATGTACCTCAAACTTGGGCAATTAAACTGGCGAAAATCTCGGTCTATCGCTGGGAACAGTGAATCGCAGTCGACGCGGGTTCGCTGATGCATCCTCTTGGAGCCGTGCAGTTCTAACACGGAACTGCTACGGTACTGTCGCGGCAACTTCGCGGCGTTGTCCACCCTCAAGGCACTGCAACAGAATCGCCACGGTACAGTAATACAAGTTTATCATTTGCCAATGGCACGAAATTCTCACGGAAGTGTAGACGTTTTTCTTTTCAGTTTTCCATGTTTGAGGCCCGATATCGTGATATCCTTATCACCGATGAGGCTGCTTTCCTACTCCCTAGTCTGTTCCGAGCTTTAGACGCTTACATCTGGAGAAAGACGGTGTGTGAATGTATCTAACACGCCGCATTTCATTTCATTTATACCCTACCCTTTATCAATTGGGTATCATCGATTTTGTTTACCGTGAGAATTTTGTGCCGTTGGCAATTTATTATCGTCTCACAGTAATCAAAGAGCCCCTGCGGTACTACCGTGTAGTTATCGCGGCGCAGTCGGGGGTCGCGGTACTTTCCTGACCTTGCCGCGGAAGACTTTCTCAAAGTCCCTGTCCATGTGAGTCGCACGAATGCTTCCTGCTTCTTTTAGCTACACCAGAATCTGTCAGAACTCTGGAACAGAAACTAAAACACCACTTTGGAGTTGAACATGTTTCACTACATCCGACAAAGTAAATACTTTCCGTATGGCCATCCATCAGTTCTTGAGTCTTAGCAGGTCAAATGATGGCAGCTCACTGCGTCAATGAATAGACGGTGGGGGGACTAGAACCCGTGAAGCCTATACTCACGACCATGAAGGCACGGGAAACCCAGATAGTGAAACACCGCTTTTCCTTCTACATCATACCATAAACGCTCGCTTATTAGAATACATATGGTGAGATTATGAAGATTTTTCTCGCTCATCTTGCTCAGGAATGGCCAGGCGGCGAAGTGGAGAGGAGATAAGTCAAAACCCTCGGATACCGGTTAGCGATCAATGGGTAGTCGGCTCACCCCATTGTGCCTACATGGCCGTGAGCATAGCTCGCGTTTTTTTTTCAATGTTTTGCCGAGTTTTGCCGGCAAAACAACAAAAATTTCGGCAAACGACAAACGGCAAAAAAGCCCCAAAATGGCCGGCAAACGACAAACGGCAAACGGCAATCGCCGCACATCCCGCGAAGTCATTCGATCAATGGGAATCCTCCCCTCGTTTTCCTACGCTCATTTTTTCCAACCAAGTAGTATCGCGGCTTGCTCTCATCCTGTGATTCACGATATCTGAACTTGACCACGAGTTTAATACCCTTTACAGAACGTCGTAATTCACATCATTCGAGGCGCGAGCGGCGCGCGCCATGCCTCAGCCTCCGTCTGCCCTCCGCTCTCTTATTGTCTCTAACCTCCGCTCCGCACCAGCACGCGTAGGATCCATGTGAATAACGCCGTTTTATAGCCTGTAGCTGACGTTTGTTGGCTGACGCGTTTCGGTAAAATCGCCTTCTTCAGAGCCCGAAAGGATTAAATCAAATTGTGCCTACTCGGTCAAGTGTCGACGAAACCCTACTGAAAATCGAGAAACCGATTGCCTAGAAACATGGGCAAAAACAGGGCAAACCAGGAAGATACCATACCTAACTAAGAAACTCGCTGGAGAGTCATTAACATAGAACTAACGGTAGTTGAAAAGCGGAACACTGATGACGGCCGCTACCTCTCGACGCTAGAGTGCGAGTCTGAGGTAGGGCTTCAGTTCTCCTGCTACAGGCTATAAAACGGCGAAATTCACATGGTTCCTACGCGTGCTGGTGCGGAGCGAAGGTCAGAGACAGTGAGAGAGCGGAGGGCAGACGGAGGCCGAGGCGTCGCACGCGCCGCTCGCGCCTCGAATGATGTGAATTACGACGTTTTACAGAGAGTATACCAGGTTGTTCAATAAGTTTTGTCGTTCGATAAGAGAGGGCGTTGCTACTAGCCCAAATCTTTTTTGATTTGTTGATACACTCTTCATATTAACGTATGTGAATTTCATTTCAATCGGTCAATTCATTCTTTGTTTACAAGCCATTTAGTGTCGCCGTGTCACAGAAATGGAAAAATTGAATATCGTGCAGTGATAAAATTCTTATTTTTGGAAGGTGTAGCACCAAAAGAAATTCACGAACGAATGTTAAAAGTGTATAATGATTGTTCACCTACAATTAGAACAGCAGAAAGATGGGCTGCTGAATTTAAACGTGGTCGTACAAGCCTTGAAGACGATCCACGTGAAGGACCTCCAAAAAGCGCATCAACACCAGAAATCATAGCCAAAATACAGGATGTGGTTCTGGAAGATCGTCGATTGACTGAGAGAGATCTAGTAGATTCTCTACACATCTCACTAGGCAGTGTGAGCCATATTTTAAGTTGAATGTTTGGTTTTAGAAAGCTGTGTGCACAATGGGTGCCGCATTCGCTAACAATGGAACAAAAAAACATTTAAATGCGACTTTCTCAGCAACATTAGGAACGTTTTAAAAAGGATAGAGTGGATTTTGTGCGTTGGTTCATTACTATGGATGAGATTTGGATCTATTACTATGATCCTGAATCAAAACAAGAGGCTAAAGAGTGGTGTGAACTTGGTTGTTCAGCTTCAAAACGAGTTTGTGTCCGGAAATCGGCCAAGAAGGTCATGGCATCAGTTTTTTGGGATGCGAAAGGAATTTTGTTGGTGAGTGATCTGCAAACTGGTAAAACAAGTAATTCTGAATATTAATGCAACCTTTTGGACCAGTTAAAGAACAAAAATGGTGAAAAAAGACCCGGTTTGCAGAAGAGAAAATCCTTTTTCATCAGGACAATTCAACGTGTCACAAGAGCATTTTGACAGTGGCTAAAATCCAGGAATTAAAGTTCGAACTGTTGGAGCATCCACCGTATTCACCAGATTTGGCCCCCAGCGACTTCCATTTGTTTCCAGAACTCAAAAAACTTATGCGTGGTTGGCGTTTTTCATTAAAGGCAGTGGTCGCGATCAAGTATGCTTGTCGTCTTTTTGTCTCTAAACCCTTTTCTGGGTATCGAGTAGTACGACCTATAAGAAAAAATCGCGGAAGAACCACTTTTTTGGGCCAAATTTGAAGTGTGAACTTTCTTGTCTTTTGATGGAGGACGAGACCACTCCACATCATCGGCATCGATGACCTCTTATATCAAGAACATCAGCTGGCTTGAAGATGAATTTCAATCAATGAACCTCTGGATTTATGCACAGATCTAGTCAAAAACATTGACTGGAGTGTTTTCTTTCATTGCTCAACGGTTTTTATTAGTTGTATTTGTATTTATTTCTTCCTCTGAATGTCGATGATTTTTGACTGCTCGGCATGAGACTGCGATCTTTTTGGTCGACGCTGTGCACGTGTGCACGAACTGGCTCCTTTGGGCCCTAGAAACTCTAATTCTAGCCCGTTTTTCACTGCGCTACCTTCATAGCTTTTCAGCTGTTTCTGATCTAAGCTGATTTTTGCAGTTTTTTTTGAAAACGTTTTTCATCGTGACCACTGCCTTTAAAGGCAGTGTTCACGGCAAGTATCGTTTTTCTGCTATTCCGCCTATCTTGAAGACGGTCCCATGCTGATTCCAATGATGTTTTTGGAATCGTACGAGACCTTCTAGGAACGGATTTATGGTCCCTCATAAATTGAGCTAGGGAAGCACGGTGAACGAGTTGTCCAAGGCTTGTAATTTCCGTCTTTTGCAGCCGATGTATGCGAGCTGAACCGAGTAAAGAGAGAAGTTGAGAATGAAGGGAAGAACGGGGCTATTAATCGGAAACCATCGCTCATCTCACAATCTCGAGCATTCATTTGTTCACGTCGGTGGGCGTGGAAAGTGCATCTAGGTGTGACGAGCTGACGGGTGTCCAACTTTGGGGCCGTGGGGGACCGTTCCAAGCTCATTTTTCTTAGTTTTTTCAACGTTAGGGTCCCGCTAGGCCACGCAGCTGCCGATCTCCACCAAAAAATCAGACATGGTTTTTATCGTGGACACTGCCTTTAAATGAAGAGGTCATACCGGCTGTTGAAGCGTATTTTGCAGACCTTCCGAATTCTCACTCCAGGGATGGGATCCACAAATTGGAGTATCGTTAGAGCAAGTGTATTAATGTTCAGGGAGATTATACTGAATAATAAAGTGTATTTTGAACCATAAAGTTGTGTTTTTCTTATCGAACGACAACTTGGTATATAGGACCTCGCCGTGCCGGTTGATTTTTGGATGTTCTCTTGTATCCAAAAAACCTCCAGGGGTTTCCGAGCCTTTGTATCAGTTTTGCACCCCAGTATCTCAACCGGCATCTGATAATGATGGCCACCGTGTACGCTAACTCGGGGACACCCCAGAACTTCCTGTAGCCCGCAGTCTTTCTTTTCCGTGTAGGTGCTCCTCTAGTCTAACATGGAACGAGCGCGCCTCTTTCAATATATTGCCAGCTGCACAGCTGGCACGAGATCATGTAGACCACACCGCGAGCGGTGCAATCTCCCTCTCTACCAGTAGGGCAGGCCAGACATTTGCGTTTTCTACAAATGCGGTTTTATAGACGGCTTCGTATTAGCCGAGGTGTGAGGTTGTTTGGCGGGTGTCAACAATGGTGAAGGAATTTGCTTGTCCAGGGTTATGGAGACATTTCATTAGCGATTTGCCCACTTTATCGGAAATGAAGGGCATTTCTAGGGGAACTTTTCCATCAACTGTTGTTTCCTGCTCTACTCGGCGTTCGCCCCCAGATCCCACAGTGGTGGGATATCCATTAAGAGCAGCAAATTCTTGCGCTTCTTGAATAGATCCTCTACGCTCGGTTTCTCCTTTACAGACACAATTCGCTATTCGGTACATTCTCGACCATAGCTCTTTTTGTCTGTGACGGGTGCGCTGGTTGATAGTGGACATGTAACGTCGGCGTGGATCCGGGAGAGACTCCGCGTTCACTGTTGAATGTTGGCGCAAACTCGGTGCCCCTATGTTATAGCATATGGCACCGAGTTTGCGCCAACCTCCAATAGGGAACGCAAAGTCTCTTCAGGATCCATGCTGACCATATGTATTTGTTGCTTGATTTGCGATATCATTTTGTTGAAAAAGTTTCACTCGTCAAATTTACCTCAACGTTCAGAGAAGGTAGCCGAATTGCTACCGGTTTTTTTGCGTGATTTTTGTTTTTCGATCGGCTATTAATGAGCACAGAACAGTGATCCATTTCCTCCCAGGTGGGTCTGATAACAAAAGAGTCGTCTATGTACAAGGGAAGCCGTGCGACCACCGTAGATCTAACCAGTCCTCTGTTCAGTGGACCAACAACTTGTAACAAAGAATTCGATCTGCCTGCGCTCTTGAAACCTCATAAAGCTTGCTCAGAAGAAGTCGGTCGAAGAGTCGCATGCGTATGTAATAATATCAAGAAGTGAGTCTTATAGGAACTAAAGCGGAAATCAGTTGCGAGCCCGTGGTATGCCAGTAGTGAGCATGGACGACTGAAGAGGTGATTGCAACTTTGGAGTGTCCGAGAAATGACAAAGCACTCGTATGGGCTGGAGTAGGGGTCGTGTCTATAGGAAAAAAGCCAGTGAAATGCAATAAGCATGGCCGTGTTATAGTCTATTGTCTTCAGCGGACCTATTTTGAAGTCAAATTTTGTTAAGGGAAATTGTGGTGAGAAACTCCTGCCAGAAAAGGCTTTCCAGGCCTCTGTTAGGAATGAGAGATCCGTCTACCTAGTAACCACACCGTTCCATTTTCGGGAAGAAATCGGAAAATAGGAAGAAAAAACGAGACGCTCAAGGAAACCGCAACAGAAAAATGGAAGTGTTCTACTCATCCCTGTCTGTGAGGCATGCATCAGTTGATCCAAATACATTGTGTCTTCCGGAAACAGTTTGGCTCATATGGTTACACGCACAAACCAACTTTTTCAGAAGTTCTTCCGCCGACATTGTGTTGTTGCTCAATACTTGAAACAACATCAAAACACAACTCATGTACTATTTATTGATTCTGATATTGGTGTTGTCAACCCCAAAAGGTATGTATGTGAGAGTTCGCAGTAAAGGTGAATCCCAAGTCCTCTACCAACTGGATTGATGAGAAGGGTCATCGTACCTACTCGTTAAGGCGCGTTGAGGAATTCCTTGACCCTGATGCGGAAATCATTTTCTATGATCGATTTTTCAATTGGGAAGTGACAGCAGGCTCCTATCTGGTAAAGAATACTAAGTGGACTCAGGATTTTCTGAACGGTGAGAAACACTCGAACCCCTATGTTGGCGAATGATTCTGCGGGTGTACACTTCCAAGTTTTCTCGAAAGTAGTTTTCAAATACCCTTATCTCATATAGCTAATCATGTTAAGCTAGAAAATCGATATCTCGTTTCTCAGGGCTCGCTGATTATGAATTCCGCTTGCCGAAAAGCTTTCACGGATTTGACAACGGAGCTATTCATGTCAGTTTGTTGTGCTATATTCAGATCAAGATTACCGTGTTTTGAGATTTATGAACGTTAAATTTCAGTGCATGCACTGCACAAGATTACACGTGTGACACTCCGAATTCCAGAGTGCTCCTCCTAATTTCAATTTGGTGTCGATTACACAGTACATGATGTCATCCTTGTCGTGCATCTGACCAGTGTTGAAAAATTGCCTCTCATGCATATTCACTATTGCACAAGTTACAGAAATCTGACACAAGCTCGAACTCAACCTGAGCATCAATTCCTATGGGTTTATTGCAATAAGAATGCAAATCGCGGGCTACTGAGATTTAATGACTCCGTCAGACTGAGTCCTGAGTTGGCTCACGCCTCAATAGGCTTCCAATTGCTCAAATTTCAGTTACCTAGACCAATTAGTTAGCGTTCATGCGTCTCGTCCAAGTTGTTACGACGAAAATATAGAACTTTGATGATTTCATGCATTGCCACGGTACTGTAAATGATCACAGGATATCACAAGGTAGCTTACCTAAACACAACTCAGGCAGAACTCGAACCTGCATCGCATCGTTTCCGGGCGAGAGATAGTGGTATAATGGCGACACTCTCGCTTCGAAACGGGTGTGATGCAGATTCCAAGTCTGCCTGATATGTTGTTATGTTCTTAATTCAGCTACCTTGAGATATTTTTACGAAAATATACTTCATGATCACAGGGTGCAGCCAGACCTCTGTCCCGCATCAGATTTCTCCTATTTTGCCAACCTCTTTTTCTAGCCTTTGGTCCGTTCCACCCACAACGTATAATCTGAAGCCTGATCCAAAAAGAATTTAACCTCTTAAGAGCCACTCGCTTTTTTTGCAAGTACTGAGTGATGGTAAGTGAACTGCAGTCATAATGTGGAGTGTGAGCGGTGCTGCACTGTTACCAAGTTTTGACAAGACAACGAAATTTGCAGTATTTCGAAAAGTGGTCCACGTGGCATTGGGTACACATATAGGAGCTCGGAATCATTCAGTCGGGTAGGTTTTTGTGTGCCTCTCACAAGGGACCACTTTGAACGCAAAATGGAGTTTCGAAAAACGGTCTTTGGGGAGTTGTAAAGGAGCTAGAAAGAAACAATTTAAGATTTTAAAATTTCACTCAGTCCTCACGTCCTAGGTTCTAAAGTTACGACTTGTTTATTGATCCCTTTACCAATGCTTTTTGCATGCAAACCACCGATCATTGCGATGAGATAGTTGGGGAGGGGTAGGGAGCAGAGGTCTGCGTTAATGAAAATTAAGTTTTTCGTTAAGCGTTAATCGTTACTTTTCGAAAAAAAAACCGCGTTAACCCGTTAATGCGCTAACATGTTAATTTTGCATTTCGTTAAACCATAAAAAGAGAAACATTAAGTCGTCAAAATTCAATAAATTATCAGATCTCCCATATCAATCAGTGCCATACAGGGTTCGGTGCGTAATAGAGCCCCACAGGGGGGTCTGAGGTCCGGAGGGGATGAAGAGCCCCGGACATGTCTGACCTTCGGAGGAACACCCAATGGACAGTTGTGTATGTGAAAGAAAACCGCCCGGATCAGTTTTCCACATGGAATTCAAATACGCATTGCGATTTGACTAAAATGCCGTTTGAACTGAACTGCGAGTGACGGTGTTCAATTAGGAGGTTTAGGGTGAAGTCATGGTAAAGGTGTTTCCAAAGTGATAGACAAGATATTTGAATTCTCAATGTGGAGTGTCTAAGCAATTTACCTACTAAATGCCAAATGATTTCTGGGAAAGATTTCTATGAATCAGTAAGGTTAAAGGCAGTGGTTACGATGAAAATGTTATCGAAAAAACTAAAAAAATCAGCTTAGATCAAAAACAGCTCAAAAACTATGAAGGTAGGGGGTATAAAAAGGGCTGGACTTTGAGTTAATAAGACTCTAAATTTCCAGTTTGTGCACACGTGCACAGCGCTGCAAAAAAAAAGATCGCAGTCCCATGCCGAGCAGTCGAAAATCATTGACATTCAGAGGAAGAAAGAAGTGCAAATTTACCTAATAGAAACAGTTGAACAATGAAAGCAAAGCACTTCAGTCAATGCTTTTGACTAGATGCGTCCGAAAGGTAATGTTCATTGATTGAAATTCAATTACAAGACAGCTGATGTTCTTGATATCAGAGATCATAGATGCCGATGATGTGCAGCGGGCTCGTCCACCATCAAAAGACAAGAAAGTTAAGGCTCCAAATTTGGCCCGATACAGCGGTTTTTTCGCGATTTTTTCTCATAGGTCCTACTACTCTGAACCCTGAAAAAAGTTTAGAGAGGAAAAGAAGACAAGCATGATTTATCGCGACCACTGCCTTTAATAATTTGAAAATTGACAAATGAACAGCGAATTCATATTCAGCACCGCGAATAATATCCCTTCAGCAATTTCGAGTCAAATCTGAAACTTTGACCCAATTACCGTATATCCACCTACTCTACCGCAGTCTGTCAAAAATCGATAAACTGACCTGAGATTCTTCATGACCATTTTAAATAATCTCCGAGAGCCAAGTTCGGGCCTTAATTATTTTTTCGACCTCTGGAGCCCCATGAGGTTGAAAGCTCAATGCCATTTTTGGGAGTTCAGAGGTCGAAATATTTTCGCCCAAACTCCGCCCAGGGAGCAATTTGGGGCGCTGAACATGAATCTGAGGTCTGTTTCCAGTTTTTTTGGTGGATTTTGCCATGTCAGGGTGCATTGATTGGTGTTTTCTTTACCGTAACCCATTGTTTGTTTTTGATCTGCCCGTGGGGACTGAGTGAAATTTTAAATTTCTAAATTGTTTCTTCATAAGCCCTATATAACCCTCAAAAGACCGTTTTTCAAAACTCCACTTCGAGCTCGGAGTGGTCCCTAGTCAGTGCTCAAGTAATCCGTTATCGCAACCCATTCACAAAATGCCCTGGCTAGCGCACGCGAGCGAGAGCCAGGTGGCAGCCCTGATTACTTCGTGGCCGCATATAGTTATTACTTGGGAGATTTTACTGAAGCCATAGTACATTATTTGTTGAGGTTTTTGTTGCTGGTTGTTTTCGTGAAAAGGGGAAACCTGTTCATCGCACTGCAAAGCAACAACAGAAAAGGGAGAGTGAGCCGAGTTCTTTAAAACCAGACTATAAACTGTTCCTTATTCCTGATGAAGTGAGAACTCTGCAGAAGAACGAATGGAAGAGGATCAATAGTCAGTTCAACACAGTCTCTAAACTGAATCTTTCAGGCTTACCTTGCCGAAAGGATGCTTCCCGAAGGAAATCCTCGGCTCACTACTTGTCTTTGGATTTACAGTAGGTCGCAGAAATTCAGAGACCTATTTGCGTATGAATCATGTATCAGAGATCTACTTGGAAATCAATCTACATATGAAAAGATCAAAATTTTACCGAAGGTTGGTTCTCCAAGTATCTGTCTTACAAGTATCCGACCGGGCACTTGATCCGTATGTTGAAATACATGGAGATTTAGAGCCATTAGCTTAAAACCTGGGTGTGTTAGAGGATTCTCTACCCTAACAGTTGCATTCCAGGGAACTGCATGGGCTCGCGACAATTGGATGACGAACAGTAGATGGAGCGAGGAGCGGGACTTTATGATTCACAACTGGAAGCTGACTCAACTCAGAGCGTACACAGCAATCCCTTTGCCGTATGTCATGTTTTACACAACTACGTTTGTTTCTTTACTGAGTTTACGCAATCGAAGTATCAGTTCCTGTCGCGTTTGCGCAGACGTACGGTCTTGGGGAAGACCCACTATGCCGGCATTCCAAAGAAACCTTGAAACGTGTCGTTTACTTACATTCAGATACTGCGAGCCTATTTTATCTCAATCTTATATATGCTACCAAAACCCAGCAGATAAAACCCTAAGGAAAACGGCAGAAGAGTACAATTTATCTGCGATTTTAAAAACTTCTCAGAGCACCTCTGGACTGCTTCTTTATGGATAAATTGCGAACTTTCAGCTTCACTGCCAGATCCAATTCGGAATGGTACAATCCTTTGGCGGGATCAGTTGCTTTACAGCTCTGTACTCGAGGGTAAGATACAGATTCAACTTTTTGCCCCTCCCCCCAACACTTAGTTCTTCAGAAGAGTATAACGCTCAATTACACTCACGTTTTCCACTCATTACTATAATGTGGATTCCCAAGCATAACAAGAGGAGGTTATTGTGTTAAATGTGTTTTTTTGACTGTACCTCATACCCTTGTGCTACATATATTCGTCATCATAAATGAAGAAATCAAAGACGACTCATCAAGTTAGGACTGACTGGAGATACTTTATTTTCTTTGATTTCAGGAATCAAACGTGGAACTACGATCAAAACCTTATAGCCAACCGACAAGAGATTGATCAGCGACTAAAGGACTTTGCTGCTGAGGTTGAGAAAGAGCGGGAGAAATCAAGGCTTTATGTGAAAGAACTTGCTGAACGCGCTCCTGTGGGAGAAAAAAAGTAGAAACCTCTGTGATCTCTATATTTTTTCGAGTTCATGAATATGTTCAAAACTTTTTAGTCTACTAGGAAACTCTCGTTTTTGTTTTCTTTTTGTTGTTGATATGAACATTTTTTGAATGACTGATAATACTTCGTCAAATAGGAAATTTGTAGCAGTTCACGATTTTTTCCCTTTTTCTCCGTCTTTGAGCTTGATGCGGACAGCTGCATAGAATGCGAGGCCAGCAAGCTTTTCTCGAAAACTATAACATGATTCCACGACAGCGGCAGCATCCGAGATTACTTGAGGTTTATTGTCTGGAATGCAGTCTGCCGGAGTTTTAATCCACCTCTCCTTCACTCTTGCTTCTTCAGACCACCCGCTATTCATACAGTTGGAAAAATTTTCTTGCTTGGATCTATGAACGGCGAACCATTTCTCACAGTTTGTTTTGCTAAGAAATAGTGGGTTTGCGTTAATATGTTCCAGCCCTGGATAGCAGGAAGTTCTGGAAAGGTGACATTATCGAACGAACGCTGGCGCAATGCTTTCTTTCGAGACCTTGTTCAATCTGTGAAGAGGGAATAAGGATCTTCTCGAGACAGATGGCGGTCATTGCTACGCAAAGTACGTTCAAAAGCAATTGTCCGCCTTCGCGGTCGGCGTGCGCGCATGTCGACCCTCACGTCGGTCGCTTCTGGACGAATTCCGCTCAGCGAGAAGCAGCTGACTGGAACTGTAGCTGTCTAATATTTAAGTCCTTTATTCCCTCCTTCAGTGTTTAGGGCGAGTTCTTGTTATGATTCAAATACATGTCTATGGGTTTTGCTAGCCACGAGTGTCGTTGACCCCCTTCTCAGACAGACTGGTATTAGCATCGGACTAGCGAAAACCCAGTCTCCACTACATTTTCGCTGAAGCAGGCTCAAGGCTAATCAAGGGAGCACTGCTGCTAGGTTCGTGGTCGTACGTGATTGGTCGGGGGCGTGTCTGTCCATTGAAGATTTAGCCTCCCTTGCTGGTTCGTATAGACCACCGCTCGACTTCGACTCCCTTGCTCTTGCAGCGCTAGATGAGGCATGGCGATGATGTCGTAGCCTCGCTCCCTCTACTCTGTGATTCGTTCGATGAGCTCATTTACCTTGGTGGTGTCACAGTTCAGCCCCCTTGCTGATTCCTGATTAGCAGAGATATCCCCCTTCCTAATATTGTTTTCAAAACAGCCAATAGGTAGAGTTCACGTCCCTTGGTGCTCTTGTTTCTCCTATTCCCTTGACATTCCCTTGAACTTGCAACGCTCTCCTTCCCATGACCTCTGACCCCTGGATGTTGGTAGAGGGGTCCCGCAGCGAATTTGGCTTTGCGATCCCCTTGCTGCTGGTGTAACCCAAACAAATCCATGATATACACCAACGATTAGCGTCGTGTGATGTCATCCTGTTTTAGTCAACCTTATTCCGTTCTATACTTTAATCTTCTTCATTATTTCTGGGCAAATCCGGGTTCCTGTTTGTCCAGAGCAGAGTATTTTGATTTTAATAAAGTGATTTATATGGCTTGAATTTGCAGAACTGAACAAGAATTTGGGTGCTATCGTGGTGGGGGGCACCGTGTTATCGTACGTGGCCACGCCCATTTTTTTCGCGCAGCAATTACTTTCCTGATTTTGGAAGGGTAGGAAAGCACCGGTTTGGAGCTTGAATCGCGCTGCGGCATGGTTAAATAGCCAAATATGATACCACGGTAGCCCCCCTCCCCTCGCTGCGATAGCTTGAGGAATCGCCCAATTTGAAAAATATCGCTTCAAAAGACGTTGCTATCGCTTCGCGAAATCGAATTCAGAACCCATCCTGCCGCCTTTCTGTGCATTCCAGTGCGAGCGATATGGCGGGTCCTTATCGAGATTTTAAATGCGGTGTTCGCGCGCGCGGGCTGGCATTCGAAGTTTATCGTGGCGCCAAAGAGCGTCGAGCCGATTATCGATTTTTTTCACATGTTTTTTTCTGTTTTTTTTTTCATCATTGTCCCGTCACTGTTCTTGAATTCTGTGGTAGATCCTTAAGTTTCAAATTTGGTGATTCGTGCACACGTGCACAGCTTCGCCAAAAAGCTCGGAGTCTCGTGTGTGTGTACAGTAAAAATTCATTGGCATTCACAGGCCAAAATAATTGCTAATTTAACTAATAAAAATAGCTTAACAATATAAACAAGCTTTCCATTCAATGTTTCAATTAGGTAAGGGCGGGAGGAGTCGAGCAGACCAGTCTGGAAGATATTGCTCATTGATTGAATCCAAATGCAAGCCAGCTGATGTTCTTGATACAAGAGATCATCGATGCCGATAATGTGGACTGGGCTCGGCCCACCATAAAAAAAAAACTGGAAAAATGGAGCTGATAATTTGACCCAAAATAAGGATTTTTCACATTTCTTTCGTTAGGTCCTACTGCTCTTAATCCAGAAAAGGGTTCATAGAAGAAAAGTAGATGAGGATATTTTGTCGCGACCACTGCCCTAGAGTATAAGGATGGGTGCAATAGGCTATTGGTTAAGGCGTGTGATTCTGTGCTGACAATATTGGAATACACCTGCCGTACATAAGTGGTTGATACCACAAAAATTTCGATTTGAAGGATCTACCCAGTATTGTGACTGAAACGATTGTTGGCCAGTCTATCATATGCATACGGATGGCAAACTGTGAAGTATATATTACCAAACTTCTGGCTGTTGTCTCGATGGTCTCCGCCTCGGGAATTGGGGCTGGACGCAAGCGTAAAGCAGCTTATGCAAACAGCACCAGCGTAGGTGTTTTATTTGTACCTCCTAATTTACCACCTGTCCCAATTAAAACATTTTTATTTAGAGTCTGGCATGATTTCGGCAACACTCAGGACGCTCGTCAACAGCAGTTCAAGCGAATTAACCAAGCGAGGTCGAGGTGGAACGATGTTTTACGCAAGGCTATTGCACGAGCAATGTCAGCCCGACTCTTCGTTTCTTTTTTATTTCGGATTTCTCTAGCAACTCAACATGATCTTGATAGCGCGCTTAAATTTCACAGCGGCGGAGGCGGAGTCCCATCTTTTAATAAGGGCGAGGCCTCTTCCAACAACGATACGGTCCATATCACGGTCCGCAGCGAGTGAGTCTTTCCTATTGCAGTTCGCAACAAATACATTATTTTCATCACTGTCCACAACGAGGAAGCTTTCCATGCTGAGTACCTTCAACGCCTCAACGAAGCGACCTTCTCAACGGATAAAAATCGTCTAAAAAGTGACTCGCGGTCATGTCAAAAGAATACCCCTGTAAGGCCAACCGCCAGGTGTGTATGGGATGAGGCCCCTTGTATACATGTTGTGTGGCTGATAGGCCCGGATTAATCGTGGAGCACTTGATTTATGTCGTGTCTAATGGGGAGCACCGTGACTCGATTGTCGTCTGAATCGCATCGTAGTTGAATCGAAAGCGTGTCGTTGCCGAAAGGGGAGCCTGCGTGCTTCTCGTTTGAACGACGAAACGGACCGTTGCTACAGGAGAATCACCAGGCCGCATCGTTTTTCACAGCGCTTCGTAGTTGAATCGGAAACTTACCGTGGCCGACTTTGACTCGACCACCGTCTGAGTACACAAACACAACAAATTATACTTAACGGGATTGTTGTCACCCATTTTTAGGGCGTTATGCCCTGAACCTGAACCTCCGTTCATTTTTATACACTGTACCGTTCAATGTTCGCAAGACTCAAAGACGTTTTGAAACAGAATGCCGCCCTCTCTCCACTGTATTCCGAGCAGTATTCTCGGAGACGCCATAGCGATTTCACGCTGACGTGAAACCCCGCCCACTTCTTACGGCTTCAGGCGCCTAGAAATCGAAACCATGTTCATTGGGTGCGGCATTTCACTTCATCACCAACACCCAAACACCCACCGCTATTTTGAGTACCTTCATTTTTTAGGGCAGACGTTCGTCAGTATACATACAGTATACAGTACAAGGAAGGCCGCTTGACTCCACGCTTGGTATATTACAATAAGTGTTCGGCCCTGGGTTAAGAGCCTCATATGGTGGGACGAGTTTAAGCTGAGGACCGGGGGGGGGGTGCTGTGAGCCATGAGAAAAATTAACTATTCTGTGGAGGGGTAAACACTGTTTAAGATCAGTTGGCTTTATGAATAATTCGATAATGCCTTCCAATCAGGGATGTGCGAATTTGTTTCTTGGATACAGATAATCGAACAATCAGTTTGTCAGATAATAGAAAAAAATCTCCAAAAAGAGGCAGAAAACGGTATATTTTTCAAAAATCAATTAATAATGTTCAGCGTATAGTATTTGGGCTTTTTCACAGAGTAAAACTTTTTACTCTTTTTTTTTGGTAAATGGTTTTTTTTGCACAAATTCGAAAGCCAACAATTGGCCAGAGGAAGAAATGTGGACTTCCGAGAGGCAGATGATAAATGCAAAATGCCCCTCTAGCTTCTCTTCTCCTGAGACAATGACGTTCGATCACTTGATCAGAATCTCAGCATGCATAGATTTAGTCGTAGCGGACTTTCCCTTCCCTAAGGTGCATAATTGCTGAGTTGCGCACTTCACTACTCTTCAGCGCGCTTGAGTAACGCGCGTACCGCGCGGGTATGCGGTGTGAGTATAAATGTCCTCACGCGCCGCTCGCTCCATCATGGCGGTTTGGCTCCTAACTCTATAACAGTTTCAACAGCTAAATCACAACCCCATCATCAATTTCATTGCCCTGCATCTTATTTAAATTCTGTGTTATCCTGCGCTGGAATGAGTCAAAACACGAACTTAGAATTTGCGTGAATGACACCGTCGGGTTAAAATTTTGCCCCACTCCACCGAAGCGGTGACACTGGAGTATTTTCAGTGTCTGTAGTCATACTCGAACACCGGGCTAGTCAGGGTACGAATAGCGGGCGGGCGCTAAGTAGTAATGCAACACATTATCGTTATTATTCAAGAAAATTTGAGTTTTAGGGTTATTGCTGTAAGGCATACCTTCTGAGATTATCATCAGCGGTAAAGCTCGGGTAAGGGTACCCAATATAAGATAAAGATAAAGTCTCGGCTCTCTCGATCCCTACTGGGATATGCTTCGCATTCGACGTCTACTTCATGGAGACTTGAACGCTTTTCAGACCTCTACAGTGACATACGGGGTCAGTCGACTTCCTAATCAGATATTTCGCCTCCTCACCAGAATCTGGTACCAATTCGAGGACTCCGTAGGGTTGGTAAGTCTGATTGACTCTGAGCGAGAATCGAACCCTGCCGTGTCAAGCGAACAGCAGCACATACTGGCACTACATCACCTCAGCTCGGGTGACCACCTTACAGTTAGAGAGATAGACAAGCTTACTATAGGGAACTGCGGAGAATGCGGGTGAGGGTTTTCCAAACCTATATAGATGTAGGTTTCAAATCTATAAGCTGGGGAACTTGTCTTTGAAGTAAATTCGCCACAAGTCGAAGTTCACCATTTTCTGTTTTCTGCCGAATTTCACCTTTCTTTACAGAAAACAGAAGAGTAGGCAGAAAACAGAAAACTACGCACATCCCTGCTTCCAGTTCACATGAAATGGGAGTGAGTTCTTAGAAAATCAACAAAATTTTTAACTATCATGCTTCTGGGAGGTTTGAGAGAGCCGCCAAAAGTTTGACCAAATCACGCATCTGGGGGGTTCTGAGTGAATTTGTCTTTCTCCACATCTTCTGCAGTAACTTAGCTACTATATCCAGCTCTGCTTTCTGATGGAGCAAGTAATCCCAGAGAAACTGTTCCAGGAGAGACCTCTAACTGAGTAGCAATAGTCTCTTAGACCCTCGCCTTCTACAGAGCAAGGGAGAAATGCGAGAAGTCAGCCAGTTCTCATCGTTTCCTTTCAAATTTTGGGTTGGGGAATAAGTTCGTTCGGTTTTTTTTTCCAAACAGCTTATTTGAATTATTTGTTTGTTTGTTAAGCAAAGTGTGTGTAATCATAAGAAAGTGTTTTTATCTGCTCTTAAAAACTGTGTTGTTTGTTTGGCAATAGATTACCCAGGCTTCAAAAATCAAAAGCTTCGACACCTACTTTTCTTCGCTTTTCATCCCTGTCAAAAATACCTGAGGCCACCCACCCCTTTCTCTGCTTGACATTGACGTTCAGGCAAAATTTCTCATCTCCCGTGTCAATTTGGTATGAAAAGCGTTGTTTATGATCGCGTATTGCTCGGTGGCGCGCGGAAGTGTTGAGCGGCGACTTAAAGACGAATTTCTTTGTTGATCTCGTTAACTCGTGAGGCACCCAGGTTTTGAGTTTTTCGGCAAATCCCATTGAGCTAAAATTATTGAGGATCGTGTTACGATCGCAGTTTATTTTTTCGGTCGATCCACGACTCGTTTGGCGACCATTTTCCTTCAAAATCGCTTTGAGAAGATCCTCATCGAATTCCACAGGTCGTCCGCTGCGAGGCGCATCCTCGAGGTCAAAGTCGCCGTCTTTGAATTTCGCGAACCGCTTTTGTTTTTTTTTAAACTTCCAAACCCCAAGTCTTTTGACCGCGATGAAAAGCGAAGAAATGTAGGTGCCAAAAATGCTAAATTTCGCCTCCTAGGTATTCCATTTCCAAGCCTGAAAAATAGGTAAAAATAAAAATATACGGAAAAACAAATTTCTTTTTAGTTTTGTAGAGCAGAAAAAAGCACTTTTCAATGAATACAAACACCTTGCTAAACAGCTGATAAATCAATCAAATAAAGCTCTTTGAGAAAAAACGAACAAATTTATGTAATTGCCAACCCAAACAGTAAAACGAGGATAACAAGGTTACGGGAAAATTTCTAGACTTCATTTTATAGCCATCGATTCTCACCCCGGCGGGGATACCCTTGCGTTTAAGGGGAAGATGTGCAAACGACCCCAGGTCTCGCTTCAGTGATGTTTCTCTACATACAAATGTTGTTATCTCATAGTGCTCACCCCATGTGCAGGTGTATTGTTGTGTTTTCATCACTACTGACTGGTTCAGTAGCGGTCATAAATTTATTTGCATGGCATTTCTGGGGATTTTATTTTTACACATTCCTCGGCCAAAACTTGATGAAACTCCAGTATCTTACAGGGCATCACAAACCTTGCTTTACACATACACTGGCTTTAGTTTTGCATGTGCAGTTCTGAATATGGGATTTATTTGCATTTCGTGGTAATATTTCAAATGAGAACTAATCTCCCAAAACATTTCTAATACAATTCCAAACGCGTAGCAGTTATTTGCCATGAGAAGATCTTCTGAATCGTATCTCTATCAAAAAAATTTCTGAAGACCGAAAAAGAAACAGATCATAGTATATTTTCAAAAATTCATCCCTATGAAATTGTTCGCATCAGTACCGCTTTAAAATGTGTACTATATGGGCTTCTGGTACGTGAATTCCGCTCTTTCTCGCTAACGTCGACAAGGGATATGTGATAGGTGCGAAATTGCATAAATTCATTTCGAATTTATTTCAAGAGAAATTCTGGTAGAGATTATTTTCTCACAACGTGATACAACGATTTGGAAGGGCTTCTATTGAGGAATATGTGCTACGGGGTTGAAATATTAATATGCTCTGGTAAATCCCCAGTGACCTGTCGAATTTGATTATCACCAGCAGCGCAGCTGCGGGCCTCGATGAAATATAACTAGTGATAAGGAGGTTCCGACGAAAAAGCCACTGCTCCGCGCTGTGATAACCGAAAACAGGAGCTCACTTGAACTGAAATAGAGTCTAGCTATGTTTCGAGGGTATAGTTCTATCTTGAAATTTTGCCACGAAATTATAAGTGAATTCCATATTTAAAAACTGAGACCTCAAAACCTGAGCTTGTTTATCTCTAAAGCAAAGCATATGATACCCCATAAAATACTAAAGTTTCATCAAGTATCACTAAGCCCAAGTCGGGAAATGTATAAAAACAGTATCTGCGAAAAGGCCATGTCAGGTATAATGCTTATGGTATACTTAGGGTGTCTGCGAATGAACTTGAAATCTGTAAGCTTCTCTGTTTCTGCGATATAAATCTTTGTTATACTTTGTTTCGTTTTTTTTGCATTAAAAGTTAGCCATGCTTTTGTAATGTGTGGTTGTGTACCCGTATAAGGTCAAGGAGGATGAACGAGCCCTCATCGTATAGTAAGATCCATTTTAGTGACTGGGGCACGATAAGAGCTCTTTTTCTGAACCGAGGCTGAAAAAATCCAAATAACAGCAGCAAGGGAGACGAGAAAACTCGAGCAAGGCAGGAGAAGCTTGGAAAGATTAGACATGACCTCCCTTGCCTATATACGTTAGCTTTTGAACACCCCTTGCTCACCGAGGATGACTCCCTTGCAAAAAAATATTGTGAGTCTTTCCAGGCCCCATGTACTTGGAACAAAGCCCCCTTGCTAAAATCTACGATTCGACGTGTGTCAAATTTAAACCTCCCTTGAAGGCCCATGCAAGGGGCCTATGAACTCCCCGGGAACGCCCCTTTCTCATCAGCAAGGGAATGACTCAACCCTTGCGCCTGTCCTGCTAGCCGCTTGATGTTACTGAATTGCCTGAGTGATGGGGAGAGCCTAAAAAACATAAAAATCCACTGAATGGATTGGGTGCGTAGCGCCATTTCCGGTTTGTTCCGGTTTTAGCTTTAGCCTTTCAGAACTTGCTTGAACACATCACCAGAAAACACCTCAAAAACACTAGCCAAATTTTATCTTTCTAACAGGTTAACCTTCGACAGATCCCAAAATCAGAACAGTTCACAAATTACGCTACGTGCCCTAAGGGGCTGGTTCATTTAGCGTTCAGCACAAATGCAAGAAACAAACCGGAAATCTTGTGGCGAAGTCCGTGGGTTGTTCTCTAAAGACAGAACATTGAACTCTCACCCGCGGGCGGCTGTTTAAATCTCACCGGCGGCTAGCGGTATGGTAAACTGATCAGCTGCGCTCTTCTTCCAGCCTGAATCGATTAGCGGGTCGGCGCACACGACCGCCGCGCCGGCCGCGGGTGAGTTTGAAATGTTTTTTTTTCTTAAGGAGACAAGACACGCACTCAACTATAAGTAAGTATTCAAAGCACCGATACAAAACTAACCCTAAAGACAGCGTTCACGATGAACATCATCGGTGACTTTCCACAGTGAAATGATAGGCAAGAAGCATTCTAGGCTCCCAGTGTCGAAAGAGCGGCAGAAAACGAGCCAGTGTCAGCAAAATAACAGCTGCAAATAAGCGTTTTTGATGTCCCAGAACCGCCCCGTGCTCCACTTCCGCCCCCTCGATGTGAACAAATGATTACTCAGATCACAGAAATGATCAAGTCAAGAAAAAGCTCACAAGTGAGCTGTTCGCTTGGTTGCACTAATGAGCATCATCCTTCATAGAGGTCAATTCCTACACTCTCAAAAATCAACGTAAACAAGGGAGATCCTATTTTGGCACAAAAACGCGTCTTTCGCGTGCTTTTTAAGCATGCCTTGCTATATAGAACACCATACCTTCAGTAAACCGTGGTGATATCGGAGGTGGAATTTATCGTGAACACTGCCTTTAAGTCCTGGGGAAATGTATAGGAGACGAAAATAATACATAGACGCCTACAGTAACAGTCAGTTGTTTTGCACCGGGTAAACTATTCCAAAAGCGGTTGACGGCAGCCCGATTACGCCGACCGCGTGGGGTGACATTTTCATTCGGACGCATTTTAGCTGTGCGCATATGCAATCAACTAATTTTGATAACGACGCTCAACAAATTCTGATAACGACGCTCAGCTAATTTTGATAACTTATTGTCAAGCATTGCAGTCAGTATGAGTAAGAAGCAACCTGTGGACACCTAACCCATTATTTATTTATTTATTTATTTATTTATTTATTTATTTATTTATTTATTTATGTAATTATTCGTTCATTATTGTAGCACATTATTTATTTATTTATTTATTTATTTATTTATCAGTCAATAACAAATGATGAACAGAACGAAGGAAGTAATCAATGAACATTCAGATTGACTTTAAAAGATTCTAAAAGCAAACTGAAGTTACTGCCCGTGAAAATAGTGGCTCTGTTTGAAAGGTCTGACGTTTTGATACTCCAAGAAAATTAGTGGCCATTGATTTAGGGAGAAGAAAATAGTTATGGCTCAGACTCACAGCGGCCAGCAGTATGTGCGCGCCTAGCGGTTGGGTGTGTAGAATCTAACAAAACAAAAAAAGGATAGCTTATTGAAAGATTTAATAGAAACAGTTGAAGCCAGCAAAATACATAATTTTGTTTCTCTCAAAGCAAGAGCATTCGTTGACCTCCCTCGTTTACATTACCTCCGCCCAAACAGGATATTCGACCAAGTTTAAACCAGTGTGCAGCCGTCAGTGGGAGAACCTTAGGCTCCGACCATAGCAGATGACCAGCGGCAAAGCCGTCGCATGACGCTCGACGGCTGGCGCATTCAACGTGTCCGAGGACGCTCGTGGTTAGCGATGGTATCGATAATATTAGTGACAGCCGTTACGGTCACTATGCCTTCACCGTCAGCGATTGGCCGGCTGCAGTGGTCACTGGGGAGTCGATCGGGAGTCAGATCAATAACAAATGCTGAAAATGCAAACGCCCAGCGTCACTTTACGGTCACTTGACACTAGGACGTCTGCTACGGACGCTGCCTTAGGCTCCGTCCATAGCAAACGACAAGCGGCAGGCGCCAGCCTTCAGCTGCAGGCGTCATGCCGTGTCCAAAACCCTGGCGCATGAAGTTCGGCGGCTGGCGCAATCAACGCGCCCGAGGAAGGCACGGGGTTAAGGATGGTATTGAAATAATTAGTGACAGCCGCTACTGCCACTTGCCTCCACCGTCAGCGACAGGCCGACTGCACTGGTCACTGGGGAGTCGCTGAGTAGCGAGATCAATAACAAATGTTAAAGGTGCAAACCCCCAGCGTCACTTGGCCCTAGGTCGTCGGCTATGGACGGAGCCTTACCGAGATCCAGCGCAACTGAGAGGAGGTCAATCATGAACGAATACACGACACCTCTTTGATCTAATTACGAACTCATGGCACTGACTCGGGAGTGCCCACAGTGTAAGCTATTATCAATCTGTTTTGCAGTGTGCAGTGTTCACGATGAAGCCAATGGGCATACTGGCTGCTCATTGTTTTTGCTACTGATAATGAGAGAAGATACATGAACTTGCTCTAACCACTGGGAGGGCTGAACATTATCCCCATTAAAGGGTGGCGCAAACTAGCTGCACCTATCGTCCATCACTGGATGAGGGATCGCCCCGACGCTGCTTGGCGGGAAAAATGGCACGCGGGAAAACGAAGGGAGAGTGGCTATTGATCGCGCAATTTCTCCCGCTAAGCAGCGTCGCGGCGATCCCTCATCCAGTGATGGACGATATGTTGTAGCATATCGCACCGAGTTTGCGCCAACCTTCAATAGGGAAAGCAGAATATCACTTGGATCCATGCCGCCTGTACGTGCTGCTCTTACTATACTCATATTACTCGTACATGTATGTTCGTTATACAATACCGCTCGTAGGATTTGGTCAGAAGGCGCGCGAGGTCGGGTTTTAGCGTCTTTTTTGTCTGTTTCTTATAACTCGCTCTAAAATCAACTCTGAGCGAAACTGTGGTGATTTTCGTGATCCTGGTGTCAAGGGCTACCAAATGGTATAGCCCTTGTTGGGGTTTCGTTTTGAACTCACGAAGTTTGACAGGCACGGTATACTGTATATTACCATTTGATGGAGGAGGGGCTCGGCGTCCTGTGTCTGCGTCCTCGTGGCTCCCACCGCACCGTCTGCAACGCACTAGTCGTCTGTGGCCTCGCCGACTCGCGTGCTGCCTTTCCCCAGCACACGTTCGGCCTAGCACACTCCCCTATTCATGCTATCTCTCCCATCGAGGCCAGCAGCGCTGATTTTCGCCGGTCCCTCATCCAGCAACTCAATCGGTGTGGGTGCGTTCACTATCAAATGCGCCCGGCACTAAACGACGTATGTTACGTAAATATACCTCGCCTCCGTCGCTAGCGCGCGCGCTCGCGTCGCGGCATCGCATTGGAGCGCTCTTTCTCATAACACAGTGCAGTGCCACGCCCATAAACTATTCAAGCTAGGTGACTTGCGATATTTAGTGTATGTGAGGAGTAGAAAGGCCTCTGTACAGCGTTGATAACTATTGATAACTACAGTATGGGGGGATACGTCACTCAGAAACACGGTTCTCGCGAAAAATACTAACCTGGGTACACAATCACTGAGAAACCCTGCGGAGAGTCAGTCGTGCAGTAACTGTATCGTGCGAGCTAGAAACTTTGAGCAGGAGCTGTAAAATTCGTGCAGGACCCGCTTCTTTTCGGCTTCCATGTCTTTAAATCTACGTATTAATTTTAAAGGGTTGAATACATATTGGGCTAGATAAAATGTAAACAATATACACATTCTACGATACCTTAAAGGCACAGCCCAACCTCAAAATCGTTTTCCGTTTTTCTTGCTCAGCCTTGTGAGGATTTCGGGCTGATCACAATGATGTCTCCAGAATCGCTCAGAACCCACCACGGACACAGCCATTATCCATCGTGACCACTGCCTTCAGCTGTGTAGAAAGCGGGATGAATTCACATATTCGCTGTTTCAGCAGGGAGTCATAGACCTGCTTTTGAGACTCAATGATCATGCACAATGCTGAAACCTGCGGCTCTACGCTGTCTCACGCCATCGATCACCTATCGTTTCCTAGCAGATGGCAAAATTTCTCCGGAATAGCATCATCTAATAGTCTGTACCCCTGAAGCATGCGAGGTGGATTGGTCATCTTTATTTTCTCTTTTATATTTTGATGCCAAATATCTTGATGTTGTCATTTATTGTGGTATTTAGCATTTGAAGTAGTTTATATGGGTTTATAACAATTCGATGTCGCTTAGACATTGTTCCTTCTACTGCCTTTATAATGCAGAAAAAAGATGAGTGCATCAAGTAAAACAACTGCAGTCAGCTGCTTTTCGCCTTGTGAGAATATTAAAATTGAAGGGAGCATTCATGGTCTCATAGAGGACCAGTTCGAGAGAATGAATCCGAAAAAAATTAAATGAGGTTTTCCTCAAAAAAAAATCTATAATCAAGCATAGAATCTCTAAACAAAGGCGAAAATGCTCGACCGACATAAAAGTGTTATAAACTTACAAGAAATAATTCTAATTATCGAAGCCTAAATAGGTGGAACATCAGATGATTAAACAATCAAAATATAACATCAGTTTCAACGGAAAACGAGTCTTCTCCTCACATTTAGCGAGAATAGGGATGAAGGATGCTGAAGGATTTGCGTGGGACTTGACCAATACGGCACGATGCTATGTATCGTATTGTTACCACAATCACAGCTGATAACTTTGTGAGGGGGGAACGTCGAACTGTTCCTTTGCCGCGCGCGGCACCATTCCTGCCGCTTGCCCGCTAGATTTTGGGACAGGGGCTCTCTACACACGGAGGGAGGAGTTGTCCAGTCTTTTGCGGCTCTGATTCCACTCGGGACCACTTCGCTCGCGTCGAGTGGTGTGACGTTTCGAACTGCGAAAATGGGACAACTTCTCCCTCGGTGTGTAGAGAGACCCTGTCCCGATTTCCCAACGGTTCACACAGACTCAGACGTTCGCTGTTGTCCACAGGACAAGAATGAGATGTCACCTCACGCAATGCTCCCTGTAGACATCCAAAAGGGGCATGGATCGCCCCTCGAGAACTGCCCGTCGCCCCCCTCCTTGGTGCCGTAGACAACCTATCCGCGGGAACGCTTTTGCTGTAGACATCCCATCGGAGGACGGTCTCCATCCCCGATTCCGCGTTCACATCCTATCAACATCCTCGATAGCTGATGTTAGCATCCCAGTGAAGCATCAACCGCTTTTTGCCCTCACCCCTTAAGGGCAGCATACACACTCACAAACATGGTGTAGATAACAGCATAAATAGGACCGCACGGCTCCTACCATGTCGTCTACGACGTTTGAAGCGCCAAAAACTATCCAGGATGACAATATGTGACAATGTTTGAGCAATCTTGCCTTCCACGTCTGTATTTCCCACCCGTTAGAGTACGAGAATTAGAAAAGAAACTTGAGAAAACATGTGATAAGAGAGTGATAGCACTGT
Organism: Aplectana chamaeleonis; assembly: GCA_029168955.1. Taxonomy (NCBI): domain Eukaryota; kingdom Metazoa; phylum Nematoda; class Chromadorea; order Rhabditida; family Cosmocercidae; genus Aplectana; species Aplectana chamaeleonis. Next base: position 2,951,648 of record JAPDOI010000034.1, on the reverse strand, counting down.
CTCATGGGAGCGCACGAGAGAAATAGCTTGACTTGCTTAAATGTAACATGTCTGCATACCGATTAACTCTCGTCCATTTTTGAGAATGCCGCTCTACTTTGGCTGACTTTTTGAAATGTTGTTTCTCTAGTGCATTCCCATTTGGTAATGCTATCACTCTAACTTATCACATGTTTTCTCAAGTTTCTTTTCTCATTCTCGTACTCGAATGGGTATGAAAACACTGGCGTGGAAGGCAAGATTGCTCAAAAATTGCCAAGTAATATTGTCATCCTGGATGGTTTTTGGCGCTTCAAACGTATTTGACGACGTGGTAAGGGCCGTGCGGTCCTATTTATGCTGTTATCTCGACCACGTTTGTGAGCGTGTATGCTGTCTTTAAACGGCGGTATGCCTTCTTTCGAAACTTGATGATGAGGCTCGATTTTCCTTATTTCAGTTCTAATCTAAGCGCAACAGAGAAATCGGATCCTCTCAATCAAATTTTCTAGAGAAAAACTAACATTGGCGTGGATCCTAATGAGACTTTTCGTTCCTCTTTGGAGGTTGGCGCAAACTCGGTGCACCTACGTAATAGCATATGACACCTAGTTTGCGCCAACCTTCGAGAGTAAACGCAAGGTCTCATTAGTATCTATACCGACGTTACATTATTTTAGTAATCATGTCCTTATGCGGACAACACTCTCCTGCTTTCAAATGAACTACTATAAGTTATACAAACCATTCCAAATGAAATGTACTTTTCTAGAGCCGGTTTCGGACGTAGAGTCCAAATATGCCCTTTGCAGCTGCCTAGAGTCACCCTGGAAAACGTTATAGCAGTTTTTTTTCTCTGATTTTTGTACCTATTGTACCCTCGAAAAAGCGCATTAATTTTATGAAAATCCGGAAACAGACCTCATAATCGTGCTCAGGGCCCGAAACAGCCCCCCAAGGCGTTCGAATAAATTTGTTCAAAGCTTCCCAACGGCAGCAAAATTTGACGGCAAAATCGACTTTCGACGATTCCTGGAATGTGACAAAAGATGTGGCTCAAATCGTTCTTTTGGGGTTTATTTAGAGTGCTCAACACGAATCTGATGTCAGTTTATGGATTTTTGACAGCTTACGATAGATTACGTTGGGTATACGGTATAGTTGTGCACTAACGAAATTTTTGAAAAAAAAATTTCGATATTTTTTTCGTCCGTTCGAAAATTCTTCGAACGTAATTTTTTCAAATTCCGTTCAAAATTTCTTCGAACAATTTTTTTTCAATTTTCGTTCGTTCGAAATTTCGTCGAATGAATTTTTTTTCAAATTGCAGTCGTTCGAAATTTTTTTCGACGGTAGTTCGATCAATGTCACAGATTTGTCTCAAAGTTTCTATGTGAGGGTTTTTGGGGTGCTGAATACGAATTCGATGTCCATTTGTCTGTTTTCAAACTATTAAGTTCTGCCTCCTAAATAACTTGTTACCTACCGTAACCTACAGTAAATCTATGAATTCCGACAAGCAAACCCCAGATTCGTGTTCAGCAGTACATGTTTATCGCAGTATCCGGAGAAAAATTTAAAAAAAAACACCTCAAAAACCCCACCTTGCCGCGAAGCTATAAAAACGCTCATAACTTCTTTCAGAGTGAGTCTAGGCAGGCTACGATTATACCGGAGTCACTCACATTTTCCGCTACTAGTAGCAAGAACATCCTCCCAGATTATCGCCGTATTCAATGCGCGCCGAATATGCATTCAACCCGAAGACAAGGCGGTTAGGAGCACAGTCAGAGAACGTGCTGCTAGGGAGCATGTGCTCTTATAGTGTTTCAGATTACAGCACGTGCCCCGACAAATAAAACTTTGAATGCGTGCATGATACACATTCAACTCGATGAAAAAAGGATTTCCCCAAAATGGAAAGAATGCGAAAAACTCTTGAGGCGGAACACAGATGCCGGCAGCCTCGCTGGTTCAATTATACGAGTTTGCGGTGCTTTGCTTGCCCAGCCGCTGGAGACCTCGTCCAACCAGTCGCGGTCCTAGATGGTGCCCGGCGAGCTGGCCGAGTTGCATGTCAGTGCGCCGGCCGCGTCGCGTGCCGATGTGCAGCTACGATAACGCTGGACTAGCTTGCAGCACGTGCTCCTACGGTAAAATTTTGCAGCACGCGCTGCTTTTTGGAGCACGTGTCCCTGCAATACACTTTTTCAATGGGAGTGGTCACTCGAGTTGGATACATATTCGACACGCACTGAATGCGGCAAATTTTTAAGTTCGCAAGGTACTCCATTTCGCTGATCCCGGACTACGCTAAAACGGCTTCCCTTGTTAACCAGAAAAGGTGATATCGGCTAACTACGCTTATTTTTTTTAAATCTACAATTTTTTCATCTCGCTACATTTACCTTTCCTCGAGTATTGACAACATGGATGGGAATCAGGGCAAATGAACACCCCCGAGTGATCAGAGATTCCTGACAAACAACTAAAAATGACGCAAATGACACACATAAAGGGATGGAAAAAATCAAAATCTGCCTACGAAGGCAGTTGCTGAAAGCTCCGTAAACCACGGAAACCTTCGGGTCCATCACGGGGAACGCCGCGAGATGCATCTCTCGGCATGCCACCAACACCCCTTCCACGGGAAGACGTTATTAAAAAAACGAATCACAGATCTCTTATAATTAAAAAAAAGAGAAGAATTACCATAGAAGTCTAGAATTACCATAGAAGTCTAGAGCATCATCAAAAAAAAATGAAACGAATTGCAAATCTCATATAACCGAAAATGAGAACTTGGACGGCACGATCTTCGTGATACATCGATTGATGGACGCTGCCACCGCCCCTCCCGCGAATGTTCTGTAGAACAGCCCAGTGACCTGCGCAGCCGTAGACTTCCCGAATTGACGTCCTGTGGACAACAACTCGGTCTGCGTCGATTTAAGGCACTCGGCGGGATTGCCGGTCGATGGGCTGTTTAACAGCCCGTCGCCCCCTGCTCAACAGCACACTGGGACGACCCCGCGTAGAGCTGCCTGTTCGCCAGCGGTGACTCGTTCTGGGCGGATCGACGTCCTGTAGACAACAGCAAACGTCTGAGGAATGGAATGATGGTGGGGGAACCGCTGAAAATCTCAACGCGGAGAGGCAGCACGCGAGTCGCCGAGGCCACAGACGACGAGTGCGTTGCAGACGGTGTGGTGGGAGCCACAAGGACGCAGACACAGGACGCCGTGCCCCCCTCCTCCATCAAATGGTAATATACAGTATCCCCTGCCCGTCAAACTTCGTTGGTTCAAAACGAAACCTCAACATGGGCTGAACCGCTTGGTAGCCCTTGACACCAGGATCACGAATATCACCATAGCTTCGCTCAGCGTTGATTTTAAAGTGAGTTATAAGAAGAAGACGAAAAAGACGCTAAAACCCGACCTCGCGCGCCTTCTGACCAAATCCTACGAGCGGTATGGTAAACCGTTCGCCTTATGGGCTGTAATAAACAAACAAACGAACATACTGATGCATTAAATGCAGTGTTCAAGATAAAAAACCGTATAACAGTTTCCGATGTTTTTTGGTAGGTAAGTTCACTAAAAAGAGGTTATTGGGAAAAAGTCGCTACAGAACAGACAAATACCGGAGAAAAACTATTCAAGGAAATCCATGAAAAAAATAATTATGTATATTTGTGCATTTCCCCGATGTGAGGTTCGATGCGTTGTACGCAGGAATACTGTGCTCAAAGCATCGAACCTGACGTCGGGGAAATGATTTCGCGCTTCAAAATTCCTACGTAAGTGGCATCGTTTTCGGTTTCCTGTACCAGAACTTCTCTTAAAAATAGGGGGAGTCAATGTACATGCAGAAATGTTACAGCATTTCGCGATGAAGAATATTAGAAACTTCGGTGTTTGCTGCTACGGTAACACGGATTCAGGGCAACTGTTACAGGACGTGGGCGGGGTGGCCCAATGAATTGAATTTTCACCCCCTTCCTGGCCGTTTTTTGTCGTAATCCCTTCCTTATAATGCTCAGAAGGACCCAAAGCTTACGTTTTAGCCAAAAAACGGACAACTTTTTCATCGTGAACACTGCCTTTAGCAATTAGAAACACTGCAACGCTTACTAACTTAATGCTTGGAGATACTGTAACACTCACTGACAGTCCTCAGTGCCCGTCATTTAAGACTACCGTCGTCATATCCAGACGGTGCAGTCTCCGAATATCACGACACGCATATCGTCCATCACTGGATGAGGGATCGCCGCCACGCTGCTTGGCGGGAAAAATTGCGCGATTAATAGCCACTCTCCCTTCGTTTTCCCGCGCGCAATTTTTCCCGCCAAGCAGCGTCGCGGCGATCCCTCTTCCAGGGATGGACCATATGAAGTCGCAACAGAAATTAGAACAGGCAATCCATGCAAGAACAATTCTCATACAGCCAAATGAAGAGTATGGATGAATACTGTCCATACATGGGTAGAACAGTCAATTTTTCGAACCTCCGAATATATCTGAAAAACCAATTTTTCGAATTTCCGATCTTCAAATATATTCGAAGACTGAATTTTTAAACTCAGGTTTATGATAATGTTCGAAAATTAAATATTTCGAATGTTGAAACTATTTTCTCGAATTTCCGAATAATTTTTTGGGTTTAACAAATGGTAGTTTTCAATTTGAAAATTCATTTGGAGCTATCATTTACTATGACCATGACTATGTCCAGATATGTTTCAGTTATACTCGCTCTTAATCTCAACCCACTTTTAATCAGGATGGCATGTGGTTGAAGTTTGGCGGACTTGGTTTAAAGAGCCTACCTGTCAACACAAGCTCGAGGGAAACCCGATTCCACTTGTCATCAGTACCCGTAGGGGTCAATACTCGATAGTTTAACAAATACATACTAGGTCTTCAAGGACAATTAATGAATGAGGACAATATGGTTTTTAAATCGATGAAGTTATGAAATACTATCTTCCATCTGTAACTTTCTTTTGATTATTTGGTGAAGATAAGTATTATTACAAACATCTGATGATTTTGCTGAATCAGTCTACTGTCGCACTAGACATTGACTGAGCTTCAGTTCAACAATCATTATTTGAAGGAAAAAACCACTGCTTCACCCAAGGGTGTAGCTAAAGTCTTAGCTTAAGTAGTAAGCTTTGACTGAGCCTATGGCTCTTCCTGTCGCACAAGACAGTCGACTGAGTTGTAGTTGTAGACTAAACGGGAAAATGAAATCTTCATAGGTCCACTAATACGTCGCTCAACAGTTGTTGCAGTATTATTATTTCCTTGCTTCATACTACACATTTTCAACCCTTTCATACTAACTTATTACCATTTTCTATTTTTCAAACTTTTGTTTGAATCCAACCACTCACATTTTGCTCAAAAGTCAATCTAAAATACTAAAATAAGAAAATAAAAAAATAAAAAATAAAAAAAAACAACAAAAGTTTTGCTTGGCTGGGCCGAAAACATTGTTTACCAACTACACTTTCATGAGAGGGCCATACCTCTCGTTTTAAAAAAATAGGGATCTCTTCCAATGGGGGTTCCAATGTTTGCCAAATTGTGGGATGATGACTTTGGAACCCAGCTGGAAAGGTCACATACTCCTTTATCTATTCCAATTATAAAAATACGCATTATTGCATTTTAGGTAACATATTTATGTTGGCGGTGACCTAGGTGGCAGCCCCACCAAACACCTCATCCCACACAAAAGGTACGTGGTCTGGGCCGGCCTTGTAACCTAACAAATGGTCTGCAATTCAATCAAGCAACAGTTTTTCTCCTTTAAATTACTATGCAAATACTACTTTTCAAAGAAGCAAGGAGAATAATGTTAATTTCATAATCAACTTCGGCAATAGCAACACTGCAACCAACTGTAATCCTAATTGTAAAATTTGCAATATTATGGACCATAGTGCTTACATTATCTCAAATAACTCCAGATTAAAAATAAATACTTATTCAACAGAGAATCATAATTGCAATAATGAAAACGTAGTTTACTGCTTGACATGTGATAACTGCAACTACCAATATGTTGGAATTACAACAAGAAAATAAAATGCAGGATAAAAGAACATTTATTTCATATACGAAAGCAAGACATCAATAATTATTTATATGATCATTTTAAATCTACATGCCGAAATTCCACCATATCTGTTTGTACTTTAGACTCACTCCCCAACAACTGTGACAAAGCAGTACTTGCAGATAAAGAACTGTTCTGGATCAAATTACTTAACACTGCGTATCCTTTAGGACTCAACGATAATATTAAAAGTTATGGAAACGTATCTGATATAACAAACCCTCTTAGACACAAGAATAATCACCCTTATTATGCGTTACACATAATAAAGCAACGAACAAGAAACGGTCCTAGGAGGAATAAAATAATAAACAAAACTTGGACATCAATGAATTTTTAGCATTCATAAATAACTGCAGTAATGTTTTAGATATGTATAGATATTTACACAGTTTAAAGAAAAAGTGTTAACCGAATTAAGTTCCTATGTTACAACAGCGAATTTCTCTTGAAAATAAATGATAACAACAGGCATATTCTCATATGCATTCTTTGCAAATTCCATTTTAGTAATACTGCACGCAAAGAACCTGCTGTACGTAAAAATTACTTAAATGTGGATATAAATTACAGAATTTTGTATAATGTCAACATCAACAAACTTATCAATAATGACTACATTAGCAATAAAATCAGAAACAACACTAATATTCCATACATACCTTCCAGAATCGTATATAAGTACTCACCCCCATTTTCGAAACAAATTCTTAATTATAATCTCCTTCTGAGAACACTAAATCTCGAAGATCTCACAACATCTCTTAGACAGGACTGTGTGTGTAACGAATCCGCATACACAAAATTTATCGACATCAATCATGGACATATAGTTAGTGGAGATCTTACTATCGTTCAAGATCATGGGCTTCGAAAACTCCTAAGTTTTGGCACAAAATATATTCAAAACAATAGAACGACAAAGCGAGACATCTACACATGGATAGATGCTTTCATTGGGAACCACGAACAAAAAATTGTAAACAAATATAGAATTAATAACACAGAAGTTTTGAACAACATAAGCACCTGGCTCCGAACTAATATGAAAAATGAATTCAAGCCGCTTTTGTATCACAGAAATTTAAATGAAGGGTATATGTGTAATTTCGATAGGAATCATTTAGCGGAACTAAAGGATAAGTTTGTGATATGTCCACTTGATAAAGCTGCTAACAATTACAGTTTTATTTGCAAAAAATACTATCTACAAAGAATATCTAGAGAAATGGGTATTGTTTACGAAAACAACTTACTGAACATAAGGAATAATAATGAGACATACGCAAAATATGACACAGAAACACCTGACGTTCTTTCTAATGGTATACATTACTTTTCAACAATATGAAAATAAAAACATTCTCAAATCCTAATATACCACTCATTTATGCTCTACCAAAGCTACATAAAAATCCTACTAAGTTTAGATTTATAACAGGAGATTGCAACAGTATTAACAAGCCTTTGGCGGTTGAATTGAAAACTATATTCCACATTCATCAAAAATCATTTTCAAAAATATTGTGAAGCTGTGAGAAATCGAAATCGAAATTTCATCGAGTATTGGTCAATGGACGATATTAATATAAGCAACAAGCTTGTGGATATACAAATGGATAACAAAAAACTATTTTCGGCAGATTTCACTAATATGTTTACAAATCTGCCACATAACACGATAGTCCAGAATATTCAGAAGTTACTACACATTATGTTTCAACAACGCTGATAAAAATACATTGCCTTCAATGGGCACAAAAATATTTTCTACACCAACGAAACCACTCTGTTCTAATTACAGATACTATACCACAACAGATTTATTATATTTTACTGATTATTTACTCAAAAACAGTTTCTGCAGTTTTGGACAAATAATTTATAAACAAATTAATGGTGTACCACAAGGAGGTAATTTCAGCCCTTTGTTAGCCGACTTAACATTATCCATTTTCGAATATGAATATTCAATCGATTGCATTTCTCACAGGAGAACATTTTATCACTTTCAGATATATGGATGATCTTCTTGTAATACATAATTCTGACGAAAACCATATTTATAACAAACTTCAGATCATATACAAAAAACACTTTGAATTTAGAAAAACTCATTTCAACGAATACCACTGCAGCTACCTGGATTTAGATTTGAAAATAGTCAATAATGCTATTATATCCAAGCCTTTCAATAAAACAGACAACTTTGATTTCAAAGTCATAAGATTCCCCATTTTCAATCCAACATTTCAATAAGAATTAAGTCTTCTGTCATTTACACAGAAGTTTTAAGAATCGCACGTACATCAAGTCTGTTACCCGACTTTATAAAACGAGTCATAATGTTGAAAAATTTACTAAACAAAAACTGTTACCCTGAACATATCATACATAACAATATTCTGAAATGTATAAATAGAAACACATTCATATTACTGAAGTATGGATTATACAACAAATTCAAATAATTACATAACATGATCAGAAAAATTTTCTGATATTATCAACTCCAAACTTTCACACTATCAAATTTATCAAAACAATTGGTTTGAGGCAAAACAGTATGGTTCATTTTTTCAATATCATGGCGATATGGTGGCTCCCCCCCCTTTTCTAGAGGAACTTCCTTTCCCCTCTGCGATTGATTGGTGGGTTCGATTGTTTGTTTGTTTCTTTTTCCCTCTTTCTTCTTTCTCTTTCTCTTTTCCTTTCTTCTTTTTCTCTCTTCTTCTCTTTCTCTCTGTTTGTCTCCGTTTCTCTCTTTATCTCTTTCTTTCTTCCTCTCTTTCTTCCTTTCTTTCTTTCATTCTCCCTTTCTTTCTTCCGTTCTTTCTTTCTTTTTTCTTTCTTCTTCCATTCTTTCTTTCTTCTTTCTTCTTTCTTCATTCTTCATTCGTGATTCTTCTTTCTTCTTCTTTTCTTCTTTCTTCTTTCTTTCTTCTTTCTTTCTTTTCTTTTCTTCTCTTTCTCTTTCTTTCTTCTTTCTTCTTTCTTCTTTCTTCTTTCTTTCTTTCTTCTTTCTTCTTTCTTTCTTTCTTTCTTTTTTCTTTTCTTTCTTTCTTCTTTCTTTCTTCTTCTTTCTTCTTTCTTTCTTTCTTCTTTCTTCTCTTCTTTCTTCTTTTCTTCTTTCTTCTTTCTTCTTTCTTCTTTCTTCTTTCTTCTTTCTTCTTTCTTCTTTCTTCTTTCTTTCTTTCTTCTTTCTTCTTTCTTCTTTCTTCTTTCTTCTTTCTTCTTTCTTCTTTCTTCTTTCTTCTTTCTTCTTTCTCTTTCTTCTTTCTTCTTTCTTTTCTTCTTCTTTCTTTCTTCTTTCTTCTTTCTCTTGCTTTCTTTCTTTCTTCTTTCTTCTTTCTTCTTTCTTCTTTCTTCTTTCTTCTTTCTTTCTTTCTTCTTTCTTCTTTCTTCTTTCTTTCTTTCTTTCTTTCTTCTTTCTTCTTTCTTCTTTCTTCTTTCTTCTTTTCTTCTTTCTTCTTTCTTCTTTCTTCTTTCTTCTTTCTTCTTTCTTCTTTCTTTCTTTCTTCTTTCTTTCTTTCTTCTTCTTCTTTCTTTCTCTTCTTTCTTTTCTTCTTTCTTCTTTTGTCTTTTTCTCTTTCTTCTTTCTTCTTTTGTCTTTTCTCTTTCTTCTGTCCTCTTTCTTCTGTCCTCTTTCTCTTCTGTCCCTCTTTCTTCCTGTCCTCTTTCTTCTTTCTTCTTTCTCCTTTCTCCTTTCTCCTTTCTCCTTTCTTCTTTCTCCTTTCTCTTTCTTCTTTCTTCTTTCTTCTTTCTTCTTTCTCCTTTCTTCTTTCTTTCTTTCTTCTTTCTTCTTTCTTCTTTCTTCTTTCTTCTTTCTTCTTTCTTCTTTCTTCTTTCTTCTTTCTTCTTTCTTCTTTCTTCTTTCTTCTTTCTTCTTTTGTCTTTTCTCTTTCTTCTGTCCTCTTTCTTCTGTCCTCTTTCTTCTGTCCTCTTTCTTCTGTCCTCTTTCTTCTTCTTTCTTCTTTCTTTTTCCGTTTTTTTTCTGGCTTTCTGCCTCCCTTTTTTTCTGTTCCTCACCTATACTACTTTTCCTATTTGTTCCTGAATGTCGTCTTGAGATTTAAATCTAAATTGAACTTTAAATGAGGCTGAAGTCAAAATTTAGTTCGAAAATAATGGTTATCCGAGGATGAGGGGGAGTCCCTGGAACTTTGTTCCTAGCTTGACGAGCACGACACAGTAGCTTCAATCAGATTTTGCATAAATCAAATGGAAATTACCAATATGATTATAACATCAAATTTGTACTACCATTCTCTTAGTTTGTCCAAACTATATAAAAATTTCCTAGCTACCTTCTTCACTGAAGAGCCCCGGGGTAGCTAGAGATATGAATTGTCTGAAGACAGGGGCGAAACAATTCGTATCTTAAAATATTCTTTGCCATCGCATATATAACACCATTCCATTCTGACGAGTATATGCTTTATATGATGTAATTTTCAAAAAATTTTCTACAAATTTTATAATTCTTTTACTGATTAAAACAAACATACAAAAACTGAACCAAAAAGAGAGTATTTTTCTTTAATAGGCTTTAGGCGAGATTTGAGCAGGACAACCCCTCTCTGAGGAAGCGCCTTACCGCATATAACAGCAGACGCTAGCGCCGCTCCCAAGACGAAAACCTGCAATAATTTCACGGCTCGGCCTAGTCAAAGTCACTGCCGTCGATCATGCACGACTTCAGGGCCAGTAGCGTGGCAGCTACCGGCTGTCACTGCGTGGTGACAGTGTCGATCAGTGATTGGCTATCGATGTGAACACGCCGGCATAGAATTGCACAGGCGGCGCCCAAGTTAATGACCGTTGTACTCAACCACCTGGCAGCAGGGAGCGTTCTTTTGCGAGGTGGCTGACTGCAAGAAACGGGTGGTGACTTCGCTCACCGCCGCAGAGGAAAGAGAAATAGCGCGCGATGCGAAGAGAATTTTGGTCGATACCGCGGACGTGGGGTCGTGCACGTCCAATGGTGGCGACTTTTTGAGGAAAGTGCGCCCCGAAAGAAGGCAGTGGAGCGCTTGCGAACCGACCAGTCCGCTGTCCACTTATCACCCCATCACTGCAGGGCGGCCCTTCTCGCTGTTTAGTGGGCCAAGGAATAATTGCACCCGCAGGCTGGCAGCCATTTAGCCCCGCTGCCAGCTGGAAGGAAAGACAGGCGAAACGTTCGAAGGTTCAATTGATGATTCAAAGATTCCTGGCGAAGATTGGTGGAGATTCACTTCGAATTGAACGCAGCTGTCATGAAGGAGCCTCCTTTATAGATTTCACATGCTTTACTACTATTCTGAGCTAAATTTGAATTTCCTAGAAGTTGTTTTGATCAGATTCGGCCAATTTTGGATTTTTTAAAATAGTCGCTCACTGCAAGTAAAAACAGATTCGCCAAGATAGCCATCTGAAAGTGATGGCTGCGAAATTGTTTCGCTCTCGAGAAAAAGCATAAAATTCACGTGATCCGCGTGTTCTAGTTACTAAACTCTGTATAATAGTTCATCTGAGTGCGGTTTTTGTCTTTTACTTCTCTAGGAATAATTTCACTACTTTCTAAGTGAAGTGGGAAGCGTGAAACAGACTGAGAAAAATTAGTCCATAATCTAAAAAAATCCTTCGAACTCTGTGGTTTACCTTGTGAAGGAAAACACAAAGTTGCAATGAAATTGCAACCTTGTGTTTTCCACAATGAAATTTCAAAGTATTGCGTATCGTGATATCGGTGATAAATGGCCATCTAACAAAATAATCTCAAAATCGCTTTCTAAACCTAAAATTCTGTCGGTTCGATAATTTTCGCGGAAGACTCTAGAATTTCATCATTTAATGCTGAAATATCGTTATATCTGAAAGATACACATGGGCATGTTCTCGAAACCCATATTTACGACGGCTAGCTCGATCAAAGTTGCAATGAATACGAAGAACTGTGGAGGGAGTGTATGTAGGAAAACATGAAACGTCTACTCATATGTGTGCATATGGCCTAGTGGTCTAAGGCGCTGTAATGGGCATCCGTTGCCTAGGCTCGTGCTGTGTTGGTTTGAACACTTCTACGATGGAGAGTTTTGCATTCAACACCACCCTTCTAGATAAATCTCGTTCCAGAGTGTCAACCATAGGAGGCATCTAGGCGTCACCAACCTCAGGTTGGCTGCCTATTTTAAGTCACCACAATCGGGGATTGCTACTGGCCCAGGTTGGGGGCACGGCTAAGCAAGAGCCTCAGAAATTTATGTCTTTTTCATAAATCTGCCGCCGCGACGAATGGTGCTTTTTGAGGTACGATGAAACAAGTGTTTCGTAATACTAGGCGATTCGATGTTAACCTATATTATTTCTCACATAATAATGCCGGCAAAATGGCCAGATCGACAATGGATTTGGGTTCGAAACTGGTAGCGATATAGTAAAACGCGGCAAACACCGCTACAGCGGAAATAATGATCCAGAGCATTTTGGCGTTTGCAGGGTTCTATCATGTATGTACCGCTTTTCATAGAGGATCCATTACCCGGTCTGGACATTTTGTCCACTATATCCTCTGCAGAGGAGTCAGCTATGAAGTCATGCTTAGTTTTCGAGGCTCAAGGAACGGCATTTCTCGCGGAGATAAAAAGTATGAATAGGGGCGCTAGGGAGGGATGGCGCATATTGAATGCTGCAGTCACGTCAAAGAAAAGGAGTTAATGCTATTCGACTTTTGGTGACGCTGATGACGTTCTGCCATCAAGGCTGTTTTTCTTTCAAAGCGGCTTCTCAGACAGCAACACCGGTCGGATCGCGCGCGCATGGCGGATCGAACAACGCCCAACCCGCGACACGACCACCATCGTCCTATTATGAACCTGACACCTAAACAAAGCTCTAACGCTGCCCGCGATCTGACCGAAACTTCAATGGCTGTCGTCGGTCCGACCGGCGCCTCAAAGGCAGTGTTCACATTCAAAATCTTTTTCTGTTTCCCGCCTATCTTGGAAACGGCTCCATGCTGATTTCAACGATGTCTTTGAAATTTTACAAGACCTTTTGGGAACAGAGTTATGGTCCCTCAAAAGTTGAGCTAAGGAAACATGGTGGACGAGTTGTCCGAGGCTTGTAACTTCCGTCTTTTGCAGTCGATGTATGCGAGCTGACCTGACTAAAGAGAGAAGTTGAGACTGAAGGGAAGAACGGGGCTAGTGATTGGAAATTATCGCTCATTTCACGATCTCGAGCATTCATTCGTTCACGTCGGTGGGCGTGTGTTGTGCTTTTGGGGTTTGCCTTGCGCTCGAAGTGGCAACTTCGGGCTCTTTTTGAGCTTTTCCTGGCCCGTTTTCATGCGTTCTTTCGACGTCAGCGATACAGTATGCCCCTCCACTACCCATTCCTAGTGGAAACTGAAACACATTTTTTATCGTGAACACAGTCTTTGGATCAGGGTCTCTCTACACACGGAGGGAGGAGCACGTACGAGATTTGTTGCTAACGCGACGCGCGCGGCGGAAATTCTATCCCCTCAACTAGAGCGCGTTTGCCAAAAGCTTGCGAGATTTCATGACATTTCATGTTTTGAATAATTCTCACATGACCTTTTCTTCATGTTACGTGGTTGTTCCTCTCACTATCTTATCTTGCCCGCTCATTTCAATAAATCTTGTATGTTCTCGTGCCGTTGTAACAATCTTAATACCTTACTAATCATGCTTTTAGACATATTTATGATAGCATCGCTGGTATTTTTATCTAGCACGCGGACCATGATTGTTGTAGGACATATCACTGATAGCTTCACTATCAGTATGATTAAAGTCATGTAAGAATCAATCAAATCATGAAATAACGTGAAATTTCGCGAGCTTTTGGTAAACGCGCTCTAGTGATGGAGCAAGAAGTTCCGCCGCGCGCGTCGCGTCAGCAACAAATCTCGTCCGTGCTCCTCCCTCCGTGTGTAGAGAGTCCCTGAACCCTTTAAGAAGATTAAGAAAGCAAGTGCGACGAAAAACGGCCGGTAAGATCTCGTGGACCAGTCAGCCCATTTGGCCACTCCGCCCAAGTTTTAAAATAGCTGCCCTGAATTCGTGGTTAGATGCGCGGTGGTTCCCGATCAAAAGTCCTGTTCTTCCCTTCATTCTCAACTTCTCTCTTTACTCAGGTCAGCTCGCACACATCGGCTGCAAAAAACGGAAGTTACAAGCCTCTGACAACTCGTCCACAATGCTTCCCTTGCTGAATTTCGAGGCGCCACAACTCCCTTTTCAGGGGTCTTGTACGATTCCAGGGACATCATTGAAATCGGCATGGACCGTTTTCAAGATAGGCGAAAAAACAGAAAAACGAATTTCATCGTGAACACTGCCTTTAAAGGGTCACGATAACCTTCATTTTTTTAGATTAATGTCTAAATCGATGATTTGGCCCCCGGGTGGAACTCAAATAACGAAATAATTGAGAAAACGCACTAGAAGGGCACGAAATACTTCATTCTCACCCCGCCTCTTTGCTCTTACAGGAACTGTTCTTTGTGACAACGAAATCTTTATGGACCCGTCCTTCACAATTACCTGATTTCCGTTACTGCGTTCTTTGTTTTGAACCATAGCTAATACTGTTTAGGCCCCGGTCAGAGTTGGTGCTATTTGCATCTGCATCCCCCCCCACCCCCGCACCCCCCCCCCCGCACCCCCCCCCACTCACCCGGTCGATACGTATGTTTAGAATGATAGAGTGAGGTTGAGAACATCACTCGGTGTATCCAACTAGATATGACGATGATTACGTGGCCAACAGGATTGCACCTGTTCAGAGAAATAGTGGAGGCGAGTATGGTGAAGTAACGGAGGTAGCAGTAAGGCTAGCTTTCTAGTGATACGCAATGTTTTATCATAGGCCCGCCCACCCGGAAATTTTCTCATTCGCCGTCATCCACGTATTGCATGGATATCGACCGCGTCGGATACACCGAGTGATTTTCTCAACTTCACTCCATCTTTTTAAACATACGTATCGACCGGGGGGGGGGTGCGGGGGGGATACACCGAGTGATTTTCTCAGCTTCACCCCACCATGTTGTTCATACGTATCGACCGGGTGGGTGTTGAGGGGTGTTGGGGGTGCGGGGGGGATACACCGTGTGATTTTTGCATCCCATTTTCAATGCATTCTGTGTGTATCGACCGGGCTGGAGACGTCGGCTCATCCAACTATGACCGGGGCCTTAGAGTAAAATACTCTTCCATTTTCGATCGACTCCATTTTTCAACGGTCACAACCACCGTGAACATGTTCATCCGACAGGACAACAAGTCCCTGCCAGAGAATGTCACTGAAATAAGACATTTTAATGCGTCTCTAGCCGTTTATTTTTGTCATTTTGGTATTACTTATTGTTAGAGGCATTCGTATTGTTTTGAGTGGAAAACTCGTAAACGAAAATCATTGGAACACTGTCTTGATTATCCTCCCGCCATCAGCCCAACAAGCGTTTTGTTTACCGCCAATCGCCCGTCATGCTCCCTCGATCAGCCCGGAGAGGCCTTTCAGCGGGAACCTTTATGTGGTTGATTCGCTGGCATACCCAACACTCGACAACAAATTTCGTGATCCGCTGTTAGCTCCACGTCAATAACAAACTCTCGATTTCAGAACGAACTTCCATTTGCTTCTCATTTCTTTTCACAGGTCCCCTATGAAACAAGAGAATTCGGATTAGAAGTAAATTATATTCAAACCTTTCTAAGGCCCAATTTATGAAAACAGCTGGGAACTCCTCATGTGTTCATTATTCGAACACCTTATTTCTTCTTATTTTTTTCTGTAGCTGATTTTCAGGTTTCTGATAAAGAGATTATCCCTCGAATTGTATTCGATTAGTCTTCAGTGAGCTCAGTTGCTCCACTTCAAGTATAGCCTAGCCCTCTCATTCTGAGCCGTTCAAAGTAAGGCTTATCGGGCTTATCATGTCAAAATCTCCTTATCACTGTTATATTTTGCCATGACTGACATCTCCGCTGCTTAAAGGCAGCATACACGCTCGCAAACATGGTCAAGGTATCAGCATAAATAGGCCCGCACGGCCCCTACCATGTCGTCAACGACGTTTGAAGCGCTGAAAACCATCCAGGATGACAGTATTTGACCATCCCTGTCACGCACGCACGTATTTTCACACCCCTTCGAGTAACAGAATGAAAAGGTAAACTTGAGAAAACATGTGATAATTGAGAGTGATAGCACTATCGAATGAGAGTACACGAGAGAAACAGCTCGATTTACCTGGATATTACATACGATTATTACGTTTGTGCACTGATGAAATCATCCACTTTCAAAAGCCATCCGGAGTAGGAGGAGAGTTTATGGGTGTTTAGACAGGTAATATTCAAGTAAATCGAGCTGTTTCTCTCGTGCACTCCCTTTTAATAGTGCTATCACTCTAAACTATAACATGTTTTCTCAAGTTCAACTTTTCATTCTGTTACTCAAAGGGTGTGAAAATACGGGCGTGCGTGGCAGGTATGGTCAAATACTGTCATCCTGGATGGTTTTCAGCGCTTCAAATGTCGTTGACGACATGGCAGGGGCCGTGCGGGCCTATTTATGGTGATATCTCGACCATGTTTGCGAACGTGTATGCTGCCTTTAACCCGCCGGGTCTCATCCGAGCGAGTTAGGCTTTAACTGCTCCTCTGAAAAGTGAGAGTTTTAGAAGCTAAAACCCTGGAACTGCCTATATTTGGCTGACAGTTACAAGATTAACGCGAAAAAAAAACAGAATAAACGGCTTTAATTGGCGTGCTATTCGAGCCAACCTATCACATCCGTGGAGCCCGTTGCACGATGACGCAATATTTCACGCGAACTAAGCGTGCGGTCACCCCAAATCGTGAGAAGGGTAAATGATGGGTCAAGACAGTACTTTAATATAGTGTTTTCAGAGGTCGTTGAATAAGAACTTGTAATTAATCGGGGAAGGTGCATTTTGATTATTCGAAATCCCGAATAAATCCATTATGCTTATATACTAACGTAATCGAATTGCTACAAATGCTCGAAAGTCTGTTTGTAAAATATTCGAATTTCGAATACTATTCGAGTCCGATTTCGAAATATACAAATTCCGCTCATTATCCGAAAACGATTTTTTTTTCAAAGCATTCCCCTTTCGAATAATATTGGAAAACAAAAGTTTCGAGTTTTGAATGATTCAAAATTCGAAAAAAAAATATTCGAATAATATTCGAGTAATACATATCGGTTCGAGGTATGATGGATACGGTCGACATCATTGCCGACGCGCCGTTGACCAAACGAGTAGACCCTATTGATTAGCAATAATTGACGGTCCTCCGTCATTTTTCGTCTGTGCCTTGGATTAGACGGTCGCTTCTTTGAGATAGAAGTTTGTTTGGGGACGTCTCCCCATTTTCCTTGCCGCACTTTTGTAGCTTACGTATACACCACTGTTTTCTTATGAACGTGCCGCAGCTATGTATATATTTTGATTTACAGTTGCCTGGTGATGGGTCTGTGACCCGAAACTCAAAGCGGTTCTCTGTCGCCACTAGCCGCTCGGGGTTCAAAAAAAAACTATTCTTCCATACAAGAATGAAGATCAAGAGTACAAACATTAATTCGTATAAAAACATCAGAAATCGCAGACCTCCGAAAACATACTGCTCACAATTTGGACAAGTTACTATGTGAAGAACTCTTCAAATATTTAGAATGTGATAATCTATTAATATTCGCAGGTGCTGAATCCGTTCGTCGCTCGTGTGACAGCGTCTCAATTTGAGGCATTCTCAGGGCGTTGTCTGATCCTCGCCCGCTGGATGACTGTTGTTCGATACCGGCCTGAAAGTCGGTATTGAATGCAACGACTGCTACTAAATATATGTAAGCTATTCTAGTCGAGGTCACATATTTGATTAGAGCTCCACAAATCGGTTTATTGATATGCTCCACACGATTCCGATACGCATCTGTTGATGTTTGACATATCACTGCAGATTTTGGCAAATGAAAAAGTTTAGACCCACACTAACCTAGTTCTTCGGGTGTAGCAAAACAAATCTTTACCGTAGCCAGCACGCAAGAACCCTTAAGATTCGGACTAATCCGAATTCTTTCCTATGTTGAACATAATCCAGGAGACTAGAAGGAAAGGTCTCTCAGACTGTTTGAAAAAATATGTTGGGATTTTTTGACGTGAGGCCACAACACGCGCTACTGGGTTAGGCTCCAGAGGTTCTCATTATTTCCGACGTCGACTACATGTGAACGTTTTTATAGAGGTGAGGCACTTGGAAATATACCGGTGAAAATACTCTCAACTGGTTCCGCTGTTTCAACCAATGAATTCCTCTCGTCCTCTTTTATCTTGCAACACAAATCCTCTTAATCGTCTGTAGGATCATCTAGAACGTTTCACTGAGCGTCAGCTACGTTTCGCTGCTTGACTTCCAAATCCACATTTCAGACTCTGCTGTAATGTCCCTGAGAGATAAGCTTCTGCCTAAAATTATTGTGGAGTCAATCCAGCTACCTTCGTTGTTTGGGGTTCTTATACAGTGACTTTCCGTGAAACAAAAGGGTGCTACACAACAAGTACACCAGTCAGTTATCGTTATCGTTTCTGGTGTTGCCTCCAGGAGGTCCGATTTTCCCCTCTCAATCAACCGCTCTTCCGAACAATGCAGTGAAGCGATCAGGGCATATCTTGTGAAAACTTCTTTCGTTAGCTACTACATCTTTGAGTTGCTCATAGAACGCGCGAAATTTGTCATACGCAGCAGTTGATGTTGGGGTATATGCGTTGATGACAAAGAATGCTGAATGTCCTTTAGACTTGAGTCTTATAACGGTCAGTCGCGAGGAGAAGATTAAGTGCAAATTCAGAGTGTGCGCAATAGTGTTGTTAAACAGAAACCAACGCTACTGACGTTTCTTGCCTGGACTTTTCTCCCGATAATTAGCATCCTTTCATCGTTCAATTTCTGCATGAACTCTTTGCTCGCCCTGGTCTTCTATACTGCTCAGAGGTCGTGAAATATTCGACCCGTAGCTCGCAAAAAGACATTCTGATTCGCTTCGGTTGATAAGGATCTGCCTTTGAAAGGGCAAGTCGTGCACAGTCGTTGTGTTTGTCCGATCCAGGTTGCCCATTTCCATAAAACATCCTGCTTACTCCGACACTTGAACGCCCTTCACCGGTGGCCGTACCTTCCGACGTCGCAGACAGCTGAGCGGTGAGCGGAGCTAACTGAATGGTCCTAAGCAGGGCAAGGGCGTGAGATGAGCCCTCTAGACACTTTGGCGCTGGCTGGACACTGAAATTCTAGGAGAAAGACATTCGGATCTGTTTGTCGTTTACTCCAAGACACGCCGATAATCCCGATATGGAGGTGTGAAGGCTTCCACCGTACACTATCGAGGCGATAGATCCGAGTACAAAGTTTTTGATTTTGAGACTTGGACCACATACAATTGAATAAAAAGTTTGAATCATATCGAGTTTAACGGGATGCTTCAAAAGCGTCAGAGAGAGAAGCGACGCGTTTTCAAACTCTATATTACATTTTGCTGGAGGAGTTTAACCGAGAAAGGATAAAGTGGTTCAAAAAACGGTTGTTATCCGGCCACTTAGTGATTGGAATTGCCTAGCATTGTCGTGGTATGATAGTTGACGTGAATTCCCATTCGGGATCTACTTGATATCTAACTCAGGACATATTCTAATCTTTTCCGTCTTGTGCCGCAACCTACTCGATTCTTTGAGCAAACCATCCCGTTTGCATTATGGACCTTGCAGTGATTTTTCCCGACCTTCAATTGCTGCTCGTCACGCTATCTTCCATCATCCATCATCTCACATCTAGTAGATGAAGCTCTTGGCAGGTTTATGCCCACTTTTTTTAAATGTGTTCGACTGCATGAAGCTCCAAGATTCGTACGGAATCCTTTGAGAAATAAAGAGAAAAATAAACGGACATGAAGCCAGATGACCATCGACAGGTAATAAGATTTCATGCAGTGCGATCGCCTTGCATGGTAGAGGAAGCTATGAAACCTGAGAGATTTCGTGGGATGTACATATGCATATGCACTAAATTGGGAGTATAATGGAGAAACATGCACTGAGAACGTACCTCACCTCCTGTGTATTAGTCGCGAGTGTGTGGAATACCGGCTCGGTGGCTCTGTGTTGGAAACGACTGCGCATCTTGACGAGTAAATCCGACGCACTCCCTCTGAAATTACAAAGGCGGAGGCTGCGAATGTTGAGATGTCGCTAGCGTGCGACAGCCGAACATTATATTCACAATTTCTTGGGATGAGTTAATTGTTAAGGGCCCGCATCTCTGGTGTAGGTCTATCGATCCCTAAAAGATATTTGGTTAATTCTATACAATAAGCTCTGCCAGTGTACCCAGCCTGGCCCAAACAAGAACAGGGAACTGAAGACGATTTTTGTGGTTTTTTCGCAATGATGATGTCTCTAGTCATCATTTATACTTTTCGCCATCCTTTTGTTTGCTAAGAGGTCGTTTTCACTAATCGCAACACTGCAAACTGCCATTCACTAAAGGCACAGTGCACCCATGTTACGTATGTAATAACACCTCTAGTGTCGCCGTCGCGCGGCGCGGCTAGGGCCTCATCACGATCAAGGGTGTGCGTTTTTCGATTATTCGGTTTTTTTGTTTTTCGCTCTTTTCGGCGAAAAAAATCAATATCGAAAAAAACGAAAAAGTTTAATTTTTTTTTCGGTTTTTTTTTCGGTCTGAAATTTGTGGTTCTGATGCGACTTGAAGTGGATTCTTTGCTGCCTACAGACGTCTACAGCAAGTTTACACTTGTCGTTCATTTGGTCTCACAAGGGAGGCTTGTTACCTTCCGGTT
Source organism: Aplectana chamaeleonis (assembly GCA_029168955.1). Taxonomy (NCBI): domain Eukaryota; kingdom Metazoa; phylum Nematoda; class Chromadorea; order Rhabditida; family Cosmocercidae; genus Aplectana; species Aplectana chamaeleonis. Next base: position 2,930,642 of record JAPDOI010000034.1, on the reverse strand, counting down.
GCGATTTTGAAAATAACGTTGTCGTTGCTGTAGGTCTATGAGAGTATATAAATGACCCGTGCTTGGAACTGGCTAAATGGCTAAGAAAAGCGGCATTTTGAATGCTCACTGTTTAGGGCGCTGAATCCGAATATGGGTTCTATTCCGGGCCAGACAGGGTTAGTGTAGGTTACGGTAAGCATAATGCCTTTTAACAGGCGATACCTGCCTTAAAATTTCGAAAATCGAAAGATGGACCTCAACTTCGTGTTCAGCGTCCCAGATATGTAACACCCACAGTGAAATTTTGAGTTAAATCTGAGACTTTGACCGAGCTACCGTATACCCACCAGGGATGTGCGTAATAGAAATTTTGCAATTTGGTAGTCGTTAGTCGTTCAACCAGCCAAAACCCTCGTTAGTCGTTAATCGTTAGTCGTTAAAAATCTAGGCTTTAAAAACCAACACAGATGATTCAGAAAAAAAGCCCTTATGAATACAAAAAAAAAAGAAGGCACAAAGATAAGTTTTCCAAAACATTCATGGCTATTGAAGACACGAATCACTCACTGTTAGAGAACCTAGTTCAAACTGCAAACCTAAATATACAAAATTAAAAATATGCACCAAAGCCTGATACTCGAGAGTATGTGTTTATCGAGTTTTGTCCTTTTTTTTCGGTAAGAACAATATGGGAAACCGAGAAAATCTTGAACTTTGCAATTTTTCCAGTGTGAAATTTGCTATTCTGCGCTATATGATGTTAGTCCAAATCTACCCGATGTTGACAACACGGAGATTTGCACCGACTTTGCACTAATTATTCTTTGCTCAGCGTCGCGAGCCGAGCGCTCACGTGGTTCAAAGCTTGTTCCCATAATGGGGAAAGGTCGGAAATCAGCAGCGAAAATTTTACCACTGAGAAGTCGCAGCACCACTTTATAGAAACCCCATATCTCAAATTTATGACTGAAAATCGAAGGACGGCACCCTTTACAATCCAATCATCGGATACAGTTCCCGTCGTTGGGCAGTTGTGGTCTGCAGGCACCGCTCCATATTATCACCTCTGAAAGTGCCCTCTGTGAAAAAAAACTCCGCTGGAGCCGGTAATGTTTCGGGACTGGTTCAGCGAGCCCACCATAGAATCGTGCGACCTACACGAAGTCGAGAAGTGCTGCTCCGGACCTTTGCGCAACATTGAGTTGGCGTCAAAATAGGGAGGAGGTGGGGTTTCAGAAGTGCGAAACATTGTCTTTTTGCCATTCACCTAGAACAACCAACAGGGCGATATGTATCAATCCTAGAGTAAAACTTGGGTTGAGGCGCGATTTGAATGACTATTGACTTTCTAACGAATTTTGGGATTGCTTACGAAAATATTTTAAATTTCGTTAGTCGTTAGTCGTAACACACAAAAAGCGCGTTAGTCGTTAAATTCGTTAGTCGTTAGTCGTAATTACGCACATCCTTGATACCCACCGTAACCTACCGTTATCTATCGAAAATCTATAAACGGGTTGCAGACAGGGCTGGGCACACGTCCCGGCATGGCGATTCTGAATATGCACCCCCCTTAGCTCGGTAATTTTTAGGCACCCCCTTATGGGAAATCGAAATCGGCTGTTTTTCGGAATAGTTCAACAGCCATGATCTTGACTTCCTGATTTTGATAAACAAGAATATAAAAAAAGCACTGAATAGAGAAAATTCCGAAAATGGCAACAAAAAGGGTAGTGTAATTTCTGAACTTATTACAAAAGATAAAGCATTTTTCAATACAAAACAATTGAACAATTACCAACAACGGAACTACTACTATTGCGATAACTAATGTTTCCTGTCGAATGCTTTCATAAACCTATGAAGGATTAGTTAATCTGTGTTTGATTGTTCTGATGTGGAAATCAGAACTATTTTGTGTTGTGGAACAATGTTAGGATTCATGTGATTCGTAGGGAGTAAAAAACCCAAATTTTACCCTCCTAGAATGCCGCAATCCCTTAAAAAATCGGCTTGCCGTGCGATACGGTGTTTGTACGCAGCTACACAGCGCACACGGGAATGGACGCGCACACAATATTAATAAAAAATGTATTTTATAACAGAACGGAGAGGAGAAAAGGATTGAAACTGAAGGAAATGAAAGATGGTAAAGGTAGTCTATTCTGGATGTACCCACTTTAGAAATTTAATGTAAATAAACAAAGTTAGAGCGGGTGTAAATATTTAGCCGTGATAAGGTTCATGCAAACGAACCTAGTTGATCAAAACTAGCATTAAACTGAGAGCAAAGGACATTGTGAGAAAGAGGAGAATCTGGCAAACATTTTAGCATCAATGGGACCGGTTTCTAATAGGATTTAAGGACCTTAAATCTCGTCCCGGTTTTACCCCGAAAACCGGGACAAAACCGGGACGAGTTTTAAGGTCCTTAAATCACATTGAATATCAAACCTATTGCTATTAAAATGTTTGCCAGATTCTCATCTTTCTCGCAATGCTCTTAGTTCTCATGTTTATGGGTGTTTTTAATCAACTAGGTTCATTTGAATGAACCTTATCACGTCCAAAAAATTCACTCCGCTCCAACATAGTTTGTTTACATTAAATTTCTATACTGTAAACATTGAAAGAATCCTATTTCTGCCTGCTTCAATTTACTCCAGTTTCAATCATTTTCTCCTCCCCGTTCTGTAATAAAATACATTTTTAATTAATATTGCGTGCGCGTCCACTCCAGTGCGCGTTGTGTAGCTGCGGACAAACACCAGATCGCACGGCTAACCTAGTCTATGAGAGATTGCGGCATTCAAGGTGGATAAAACTCGGGTTCTTATGCGCAGGGTACTTCTAAATGAGGAGAAAACGGTCATTCGCTTCTTTCATAGTAACTTGCAGTCTTCAATTTTTACAGTTGGCTCTCTTCATAGGTAAGTCACATTCTCATGAATAAAAATCTATTGACTAGTTGTGATGCTGACTGTGCTATCTGTACTTTCAAACTGTCGAAATAAATCCTAGCCTGCTCGGATGAGTCCGGGCGGAGTAAGCAGCGAAGCGGTCGGTCATGGCAAAGTATAAAAGTGATAAGAAGATTTTGACATGATAAGCCCGATAAGCCTTGCTTCGACCGGCTCAAAATGAGCGACCTAGGCTATACATCAGTTCGCTAATCTTTTTTTGAACTTGAATGATAGTTTTCCTGGGCGCTGTCTTAGTATCTTTGCCTCGAATCGGTAGCCACCCGCGTAATCAATGAACGCTGCATCAAAGAAACATGACACCACATCAATCCTTACTTGCTACAAGATAACAGAGTAGTGTTAAATCCTTCATCGAAACAAACTTCGACAGCAACTATGAATTATTGCGAACACAACCTGCATCTCTATCAATAATTTGAATTCTTTTCGTGTTCGACTCAAAAAGCGGAGAAGAAGATATGACAATTTAGAAGAATAGTGCGTACTATTTTTTTCCTGAAATTCGACAGAACATGCACTTCGTTCTTTTTTTTTGGTGTTCGGTTTAGGCACCCCCCTTTGCCCTCTCTGCAACGTCTAATATGCACCCCCCTAAGGTTACCCGGGACGCGTGCCCAGCCCTGGTTGCAGATTCGTGTTAGGCAGCCCGAATAGCCCCAATGTACAAGTTTTGAGGCAATTTGATCGTAGGATCCTCGAAATCGTCAAAAGTTGCGTTTAGAGCAGCAAAATTTCCTTCATTTTGAAGCTTCGGACAGAATCGGACGTTTTTTTTTTGAATTATTGACAAAAGGGCCCCAGATTCTTAATCAGCACCCAACACGACCTCCAGGAACAAGTTTTAAGCCCAGTCCGAGACAATTTTTTCGAAAGCCCTAAAAATTGTGATTCCCTTGCCAGAATCATTTCGCATAAAAGCAAACATGATCTGCCCCTTGTACAACGGTTAATTCTACGACATCACTTTCAATAAAAAATTAGATTGACTGGATCTGAATTTCTTGGATTTCCTGTTTATCAGCAGACTAGAACGACTACGGCGCATCTTGTGAGTATGGCCATAACTTTCAGGGTTAATCCTCCAAAGAACCAAAAATATGAAATTCGACAGGCGGAAACATCACCAATCTAAATAATAACGCTAATCGATTCCGCATAGCTGATAACCTGCATCGGTACTTTAAAGGCAGCGTTCACGATAATAATTCTCAATGACTGTTCGTCGTAAAATGATAGGCGAGAAGAATTCTATGCTCTCAGTGTCGAAAAAGAGGTTTAAAAAGAGCTAGGAATAGCAAAATAACGGATGCAAACAGGCGTTCTGAGGCCACCAAAACGCTCATGTCCCCTTTCCGCCCCCTAGACCCTCGAGGTAGTGATAACATGAAGTAATCAAGTCAAGGAAGTGCTGATAAGCGAGCTCAACCGCTTGATTGCATTTATAGGTAACATCCTTCATAGCGGTCGATTCCTCCACGCTCAAAAGTCAACGCAAGCAAAAGTGGCCCTCTTTTAGCACAAGAACACGGTTTCCACGTTCTCTTCAAGCATACCTTGCTGTATAGGGCACCAGACCTTCCGTAAACGGTTGAGACATCAAAAGTGAAATCTATTGTTAACACTGCTCCAAGGTCATGAATTTCGTTTTCATTTAAGATGTTCATGAAAAAGACGTGGAGAATTGCTCTTTGGAAGCCCATAGTTTACAAGCGGGAGCCAAACTGAATTTTTCTGCTCCCTCTATCGATACATGCCAAAAAAACTGCGAATGAAAACATTCTTGGGCGAGCGGCATCATGTATAGTTCAACACAGCAAAAGTGGTTGAACCTAACCCCTGTGTAGACACCACGACTCAATGCGCGTGGTTGCGTTGCGGCCATGAACTTCCAATAGCGGCGAGAGACTGAGCTACTGGTTGGTGCTGACCTCAACGATATCACTCACACTGAAATTCAACATGGCAGCGCAAGAAGTTTGTGCTATACATCGAGAACTATTGATGTTCGTCTCTGTGCAACGTTTGTTCCGTTTTGATCTGTGACTTGCCCACGATTTTCAACTTCTACGAATTCGGTTTTTTTTCATAAAGTTAAGGACGACATTCGAGCCCACAGTTTTGATCAAAAACTCGAAAAAACGTGGACATGATTGTTCAGAGAACTACCGCAGTTTTAAACAAAAAGTTCACGATGAGAATTTAGGAGGGTGTTCAGCGCTGCAATTTTGTCAGGATTCAACACTGCAACAAGGGTAAAATTGCTCACATTAATACGTTGATTGCGTATGCTTTTGTTTCACTAAGAAAACATGATTCTGCCATTATTCGAAGCTTTTCGATTACGTTGCCTTGTTTTTCCAATCAAAGACATGTAATTACGAAAATAAGACCTTTCAAAAGACAAAATTTTTTCGGTTTTTTTTTCGGAATTTTTCGAATTCAAAACCGAAAATTTTTCGTTTTTCGGTTTTTCCGGTTTCAAAGTTTTCGCACATGCCTGATCACGACGCGACTAGCCGTGGAACTGTACTGGACAAGGGCGCTTTATCGCACCGCGACGCCCCAGCCACGCCGTCCGACGGCGACTGAAGATGTCTTTACGTAACATCAAGTGCACCCTCAGACATGAGTTTTTTTGACTTTTACTTGTTTGTGTAGTAGAGGCCTCGGACATAACAGCTTGAGATCTCAATTCCTCCAAATAAGTGAGATATAATCGACCACCACAGACCCTACCTCATTCGCTCACCACCACGGGTCACACCCCCTACCAGATTTCCGAACTCGATAACGGCTAAATGGTTGAACGAATTCTCAACACTCCGTCGTTATTCGGTCCACTATCGGACTGTCTCCATATCCTGGCTCGCTCTTGCGCAACGATTACGAATGAAGGGAAATACAGGTCTGAGACGACTTGTCCTTAGTATTTTTCACCCTCATAACATGGGCATCTTCACGGAGCAATAACTCTGTTCATAGGGGATCTTGGACGATTTGATAGGTACCACTGTGATCAGCTTGTGACCCCCTCAAAGACCAGCACAAGCTGAAAAATAATTCCCTGGGTGTTCTGTACCTTTAATCGCAGTGGTCACGACGGAAAACCTTATCGAAGAAAACTACAAAAATCAGCCTAGATCGAAAACAGCTGAAAAACTATGAAGGTGGCGCGATGAAAAACCGGACAGAATTGGAGTTTCTAGGGCCCACAGATGCCAGTTGGTGCACACGTGCACAGCGCCGCCCAAAAAGACCGCAGCCTCATGCCGAGCAGTCAAAAATAATCGATATTCAGAGGGCGAGTAAATTGCAAATTTACCTAATAAAAACAGTTGAACAATGAAAGCAAGCACTTCAGTCAATGTTTTTTGACTAGATGAGTCAATGTTCGTTGACTGAAATCCAATTTCAAGCCAGTTGATGTTACCTACAGTTCACCTCCGCACTGCCGTTCAGTCCGCAAAGTGCACCCTGATTGCGAAATCTTGCTAAGGCGCGGTTGCGGACATCCTCAGACAAGGATGTGGGATCACCCGGGCTCTTTTGGCCTTTGGTGCCCAGGTGATGCCACCGCCCGGGTGATCCCACATCCCTGTCTGAGGATACTCACAACCGCGCCGCAGCACGATTTCGCAATCAAGCGCACTTTGCGGACTGAAAGGCAGTACGGAAGTGAAGAATATATCAGAAATCATCGATGCCGATGATGTGGAGTGAGCTCGGCCTCCATCAAAAGACAAGAAAGTTCCGGCTCCAAATTTAGCCCAAAACAGCGGCTTTTTTTTCACGATTTTTTCTTATAGCTCCTACTACTCGAAACCCAGAAAAGGGCTTAGAGATGAAAAGAAAACAAGCATTTTTGTTCGCGACCACTGCCTTTCAGTCCGCCGCCCCAACAGATCTAGGTCGGGATCATACTTCCCACTACCAGCGACAGCGACAGTGCATATCAGGCATACCGATTTTTGGTCAATACTGATGGCAAAGAATAAGTCGCGTCGCTCGTCGCAGGAAGTATGATCCCTGCCTTGCTCATTCGCACTTGGATGAAACACATGGCATTTTTAGTCACTGAGTGTTATGAATTTGACAGTGGTCGAGCAACTTGGGTTTCACGATGGGTATAGGCGATCTCTTCGATTTTCACCAGTCACGATTTTCTCCTGTCTTGATATAAGGCCATTAGTACATAAATCAAGACTCTTCGTCAGCAGATGGCTCAGTCATTCATTACTACTCGTATAGGGACCAGTCCCAGGCAGTAGAAAAGTGATTTCCCAGGAACACTGGGCATGTAGCAGTCGCTGTCATTGATTCGCAGAGGGGTGCTACGTCCGGATAATGAAAGGTGTGCTGTAACCGGCAGCTATACGCTGGTCCGTCGCAGCCCAGTGCATTGCGACAGGCGTCAGCGACCGAGCCCAATCTAGTATCGTTCCAGTGGCCATATTGATGAAACTACGGAAGCCTCCCGGGAGGGTCAAAAGTTTGTCCGTCGCAAATATGAGCTGTCTGTTGAAGGCAGTGCCCACGATAAAATTTAAATTAAAAAAAAATTAAATTTGTCTTTGTTTTTTTTCGCCCAAATTGGATGCTCGGGGTCTAATTGAAACAATAAGCTCGAAATAATAAACAAAAAAAGCCGGAAGGGCCCTATGCGGCCCCGAAGTCCGATCGCGCTAGGCCTTTCAGCTCGCTGTCGAGTTTTCAGTGGACGAGTTTGGCCCGGCCCACATTAGCATTAGAGCGCGAGCGCTAATGAATTTCAGCGTTGGGCGCTCGCTTCGAATTACTGCAATCTTCCTTCTATTGTTGCCTTTTTACTTGCACTTGATTCACCTTTTAACTAGTTCCCTACTTAATCTCTATTGAATATATTGGTGATAAAAATTGATTAATTTAAACGAAAAATGAGGTGGATAAAAATCTATTTGACATCGTTCTTCTGTTCATAGCCAGGAAGCCCGTCCAACATGAGAATCATCCTTTGAAGGTAGGAACCATCATTTGAGCCTTTCCGTCATTTTTCCCGTGGTTCCTTTTTCACTAATGGGACAATCAGGTCCCAAACCTTTCATTTCTAATGAAAACTAGGGAATGGCTTTCCCTAGTTTTTATTAAAAATGAAAGGTTTGGAACCTGATTGTCCCATTTGTAGACAATATCTTGTTAACCTTCCCAAGAGGCTTCCGTACTTCCATGAGTACAGCCACAGGTATCTCTTGGTCTGCTGCCGCGACAGGCTTGGCATCGGGTATAACCGTAACCAAAGCAGACTCCTTTTTTTTGCTCTAATCTCGACACTGTGTTGTAAGCATTCTTGCTCAATATGTTACAGACCAAGTACGTTATAATGATTTCTGCACTTGACCTGACGCTGGCTTTTGTGTAAATCAAAGCTGTAGACCAGGGCTGTGCGTTAATAACGTTAACGTGTTAACGCATTAACGGGTTAACGCGGCTTTTTTTCAAAAATTAACGATTAACGGTTAACGAAAAAGTCCCGAAATCACGTTAATTTTTATTTCGTTAATGTTCCATCCATCTATGCTTTTCTGCATGTCAGAATTCCTATTGTTGAAGAGTATTCGCTAATTGTTCTGGCTGATAGTATTAATAATCCATGAAGATGATTTCCAAGTTTGGAGTGTACTGACTGCGGTGTTTGGTATGGAACGTGTTTCATGTTTTTTTTGGGACGTCTGGTTATTTATCGATTTTCGCGGTGGTCAGGTAATGTTTTCAAAATTGTTAACGAAATGCAAAATTACGTGTTAACGCATTAACGGATTAACGCGGTTTTTTTTTCAAAAAATAACGATTAACGGTTAACGGAAAAAAATTTCCATTAACGCACACCCCTGCTGTGCACCTTATGTCACTCTAATCCACGTACTTTTTCTCCACCGACTTCTTCCTGTCATCGTCACACTTGGCTCCGTGAATTTTGTCCGTTGATCCCCTAAAAACCAGTAAAGAATCGTAACGTCCAACTATTTTGTCGTATTGGAAAGTTCATGAGTGAATACGTAAACTCACGATGCGCTTGATCCATCACTATTTCCTGTTTTCTTAAAGTCGTCCAATGAGTCAACCTAAAGCAAAGAGCTTTACAACAAGGCACATCATCTTCGGATAACCGCAGAATATAAAAATTGAATTTTTTTGAGTAGATTTGCCTTCTCGGAAAGCTTGCCTTTTTCAGTGTTTTGATGAATTCGACAGCACTCAGTTGCTCATCCAATTTGTCACTGTTGGAAATGAAAGCGTTTAAGCTCATCTGAGTGCCGGGTGCTCTGGAAGATGGACAACTACGTAATTACTGCAACAATTTCACACAGCGGAAGCGAGAGCAAAAATATCACAGCGCGTGTTTCAAGATGTCAAAGACAGAATCCAAACGACCAATAGCAAAAACGCATTCGTAAGTGCTAAAAGAGAAAGACAGATTTTAGAACCTTAAGAACCTCACCTGCATGTTGAACGTTGCTGCCCTATTGCACGGATTAGTAAAACGCACACTATTGTTACAGAAATGCCTTTGTTATGGCACATCCACAGATTCCGGATAAACGCAGCGTCATGTCTATATCAGCTAGGACGACATATTCGTTGGCATTCAAAAGATAGTGTGCAGCACAGCAAAAAGACCTCGTGGGGATAAGGTCTTAGGACTGTTAATAGACAGCATTAGGATATGTAGGAGTCTTCAGCTATTGAATGTGGTGACTGGAGATGAAAGAAGGTCGGCGGTTTTCCAAGAGGCTACGATGTGGATTACGGATGGGTGAATGACGATTAAAAGCTCCCAATATTTAGATGATAAAAGTTCCCCACATGGATAACGAAAATCGCGTCGCTGTGCCATCTCATATGGGTTTCCGCGCTGACAAATCAGTGTTTATTGTAGAATGCAACGCTCTGGAACATAAAAATTTTCATTTTGGTCTAGAAAAAGGTGCGCAAGATGTTTGACCCGAATGGTGACTGTTTCGATATTTTTATTCTCAACTATATATGTATTGTTGACGTGAAGCTATAAACGGACCGCAAAGCCGATCGTATGCGGTTTGCATTTATTCTCCCGTGTTGAAGAATTCCATCTGCGACTCGAGGAGGCACCGAGGTAGACGCACACGTTGTAAAGCAAGGTCCCGAGAACTACCACGGAATTTTCCTCGATACAACTGTGGAACTTCCCAGAATCGTGGGGGGGGGGCGAAGAGGACTTGCCGACAGCACAGTGATAGGACAAGTTGCCACAGCAAGTTTTTCCTTGTTCTTCTGAGCGCAGGTCTTACCCATAATGTCGCAACCCAACACCCATAGTTCATTGATTGATTAGATATCACTTGGACAAAATCCGCTGCAGTTTCTTGTCTTTATAGCGCTAAACTATCCTCTGGTTCGGGATTAAATTAGGTGTGTGCCATTGCGTACTCGCGCTGCGGAAACGCGATGCATCGGTTCCGTACGAGCTTCCACGCTTGCCCTCACCAGCTGATCATATGGAGTTTTTCGGAATTGTCTTAGTTTTTTCCCATTTGTCACTTCATTTTCAACAGTTTTTGATCTTTAAATGCTGCGTTTGTTATATAACGACCGTCTGCTAAAGTTTTGATTTCAGGAAGAGCGGGAATCTTCAGCGTCGGAATCTTCAACAAAAAATACCAACATGACCCATATTCAGAAAAAAAACGGTTTTGGAAAAGTAAAACAACAAAAGCGCACATTACAAAAGCAGTTTTGAACAAAGAAAGGAGATTCAAAATGAAAATATCAAATACGTATCGATTGATTAGAAAGGACTAGCGCGAGCGGATTTTGGAGCCGATAGTGGCTCTTGCGAGCCCGTTTTTGTTAGTTCTCTCGACATTATCGCCCCAATGAGGAGCAGGCCTTTTGATTTCTGGCGAGAAAACGAAGACAAACTTCATCGTGGACACTGCCTTTAGTACAGGCTCTGATTGTGTAACACCACGAAAAAAAATCATCGAAAATCGACGGTTCCTATTCGTTGCCGGCTCTTCCTGCTATTCCTGAAATTTAAACTTCAGCAAACGAGAGTAATATCACAATCGAGTTTACAAACCCAAAAGTGTCGAAAATTTGAGAAATAATGAAAACCATGAAAAATGGCGCGGAAGCTCGTACAAAACCGATGCGTCGCGCTCTCGCAGTGTGAGTCCGCAATGACACACACTAAAGTAAAATTCGAACCAGAGGATACATAGAGGCAGAAACTATGACTCCCACATCGGTAGGGAAGTTCCCGAGGATAATGGACCTGGTTTGGTCGTTATCGATCGATGAAGGGGGGTAAGGTAAGACGTCCCCTCCAAAGAAGTGATAACGACCAAATCTGCTATGGTTGTAATCATGTATTCTAACGCCAGCAAATCACACATTCTTCACCGTGGGTTGACCGCGAATCGGCCAGAGCTAAGAAGCGAACTAACTAGCTCTTTATCAAGCATCAGCCATGAACTTTTTTGTAAGCACTCAGGCAAACTGGGGCGTCGACAACAGGTTGATCCGTCCACCATGAATCACCGTTGGCCAGCGCGCCGATATTCGGGGTGGCCGCGAGTTACCATCTGGTCGATGTCCAGCTGTTGCACAGCTAGCGTTTTCGCGCTCTAGATAAAAGGGAACTATACGACGAATTTTTTCAGGCATGCTTCAAATGACAAGAGTGCAGCCGCTTCAATTTCCCAAGTTTGCAGTACGTTGTATAGTTGTACACGAACGAAATTTTCGAAAGATTTTTCGAAAATTTTTTCGTTCGTTCGAAATTTCGTCGAACGAAATTTTTTCAAATTTCGTTCGTTCGAAATTTTTTCGAACGAAAAAATTTCGATTTTTGTTCGTTCGAAATTTTTCGAAGAAAATTTTTCAATTTTCGTTCGTTCAAAACCCGATTTTTCGAAATTTTTTCGAAATTCGTTCGCTCGGAATTTTTTCAAACAAATTTCGAAAAAAATTTCGAAGTTTTTGACAAAATTCGAAAAAGTTTCGAAATTTTCGACGAGTTTCGAAAAAAATACGAAATTTCGAAAAAAATCTAAATTTCGATTTGTTTCGAATTTCGTTCGTTCGACCCCCGAAATTTCGAAAGTTTTTCGAAATACGTTCGTTCGAATTTGTTTCGAACGAAATTTTTTCGAGCGAACAGTTTTCGATTTTCATTCGTTCGAAATTGTTTCGAATGAAATTTTTTAATTTTTCGTTCGTTCGAAATTTTTCCGAACGAAATTTTTTCGTTTTTCGTTCGTTCGAAATTTTTTCGAACGGAATTTTTTCATTTTTCGTTCGTTCGAAAAGATTTCGAACGAAAAAATTTCGATTTTCGATCGTTCGACATTTTTTTCGAAATTGTACAACTATAGTACGTTGGTATCGCCCAGCATCTGGGGCAGCATGCACGCACGCGAAGGGTTAGGTTGGGGTTGGGCAAGGTTTGGTGATTGCTCCGCGAGTGTTGGAGATAATCAATTATTGGTGTCTCAGCGGGGTTCTGGCTGCCCCACCCAGGGTAAAGCACCCTCGGTTTCGGTAACCAGGGGGAGCCGCAACTCTGGGCTCCAGGAAGGGGGGGGGGGGCGCAGGCTCCCTGCCGGTCGCCATGCGGAAGCTGTTGGGACTTAGTAGAATGGAAAAATAGCGAAGTTTTGAATTCATTCCCAAAATAACTCATAGAAAGTTGGGCAGGATCTGAAAAAGATAATGAACGATTGATAATAACTTCAGTTATCCTCTGTTTCCGAGTGAAATTTAAATCCGTTCATAGCGTGCGTCTGCGCTCGTACGCTGCGTCTCATTCTCCCCCACACTTTCCCGCTCTCTCTGCCTTCGCTCCGCACAAGCGCGCGAGGGGACAGAGTGACTTATCGTAACAGGCCATCTTGTACTGCTGGGTACATGTGGGAACCAGGCGTAGCCCAGTCCTGACCAAGCCTAGCGATGATAAATCGCTGGTTTGCGAACGTTTCTAAAGAAACCCTGCTGGGACCCCCGGTTTAGCGTTCATGAATTCCAGCCCAGGCTCTCTTTGTTTTCGACAGCTTCAGAAACAGAGGCCAAATAATGAAGTGTAGCTTTCACATGTTGCAGTACGATGAATGTTCGAGCATCTGTCATCACCCAAAGTGTTTTTTGCATTTTCGTTGTGGCATCAAGATTCGAATGAAGTTCTCTCAGGATTTCAAGTAGTACAGTATAGTTGCTGAAAATATTCTGGACAGATGGCTGCAAACTGGCAGCAACAAAAAGTTACTGCCTGAGTGCCAGGTTGATTGGTCCCGTTGAAGTTGAAAGCGGGACTTCGTAAGTTCCAAGTGCAAATCTTATGTATCGATCCGCCGGGTAGCCGTGGTATGCATGGTGCCGCAAAGCGTCAAATAATGAAAAAAACGTCTTTGATAAGTTGGGGGGGGGCAAAACCGGTAACCAGGGCATGCCTTACCCTGACCCCACCCTCCTAGGTAGGGTTGGCGCTGCGCGGGAACAAATTTTCGGTGCTACCCCAACCTCGTTTCAGCCCTAGCGCTGCTATCATTAAACGCGCCGACTCCCCAAACCCTGTCCAACCCTAACTTAACCCGCCGCGTACGTGCATGCAGCCCCTGGAGGTCCTGCCCTTCCGGTGGCTCCACCAGTGAAAGCTGGGCTCCCAGCCGCGACGCGTGTCCGTGTGCCAACCGCTACGCGTGTCGGTGTGCTGGCCGCGATGCGTGTCTGTGTAAAGTAGTTCCTTATCTAGATGAAACAGCCCTGCAGGATGTGAGCTGCTGCTGACTAGGCAGCTAATACGCGACACATCGAAATGTCAACAGGCGGACGCTGCTGGGCAACGGGCAAGTCTCAGGCTGACAATGCCATCGATTTGATTTATCTACAGGGAGCGATTTATGAGATGACACCTTATCTGCCTGTTGTCAACGCCCCAGTTTGCCTGAGTACCTGTTACCTAAAACAGCACTGTCCCTAAACAATAAGTTATGAAAAATTACAAATGTATCTGCTGTATCTTTCGAACATTCAATTCAAAACAGTTCGCTGAGGTTTTTCCTGATCGTAGGAAAATATTTGATCCTTTGGATCATTATAAAGACAGGGCAACATGTGAAGCTGAATATCGGAGGAGACAGTGAGAATTTTTATTTTTGAGGGAATATTACAGAAAAGAAACGTCGAATCGTACAATGTCTTGCAACTGCTATTCTGTGCCATATTATTTGTAAACATTAATAAACACCAAATAACGTTGCGCTACACCTTTTCACTCATTCTTAAGTTACAAACAACGAATTGGTAACACATTGTTTATATTTAGCTTGACAGCATTTGTTTGTACATAAGACGGGAAAACTATTTCAAAAGTGTGCGTTTTAGAGAAACAAAGCTAGAAATTTAGTCACATTAACCGCTAGCAAAAAGCCGCGAAAGCTTCCGTCGATTATACCCACATTATAGGGCAACTATCCATGCAAACTATGCTCTCAAGTAGCTGTTGCCCAGTCACAGGCATTCATGAAGAGAGAAAAAATTGAGAACATGACAGATTCGAAACCCTAACATCCAGGAGCGAGAATATTGTGAAATTCTCAAGTATAGATTACATGAGAACATCCGGAGCAATCATGAAAGTGAGCCACTTGACTATTCGGGACGAGAAAATTACGGATTACTTCGAATCGAAGATACCACTGGAGTGAAAAGCAATTTACTAACGCCTGTGAAAATTGGACGGCTCTGAGGTGAGAGCCTTCAAGTAGGGATTATTCACGGGAGGTTGGAGAGAAACTGCACATTAGAAAAAACTGCAAGAAGGCTAAAGACTGCGTAGGTTTGACCCTAGCAGTACTATCAGCGTAGAATACAAGCAATTTGAATGCTGAGAGCGAAAGAATCACGAAAGAAGAAAATTTGGGGGCATGAACGTTCTAATTTGCTGAGGGTTCTTAGAAATGAATACTGGTAGTTGTTTTTTTGTTAGTTGCCTGGCGTTGATTGATTTCCCCTTTGAGAATTGTTAGGGCAAACTGTTGTGGAATAAAGCATGTCGTGGCAAATTAGGTTACGTTGGCGTTGATGGTTTGAATTACCTTCGCCGACAAATGCTCCACATTGACGGAGCTACAAACTCATTCTACGGGCCAGGTGTATTCACATGCCCAACTACAATATCGGACGAATCGATTACTGAAGTCGTTCTCATACCCACACAGCCATGAGAGGCAAGTTGACTACATGAAAACTGAAGTCTCTTAAATATACGTCACTTTGGGTTTACCGTTTCCGGAGCTGGTCAGGCAGAGCTGTGGCCCTTGCAAGACAAAAATATTAGGGACCGGAAAGTAATGTCGTTTTCTTACGTTAAATACCACTACATACATTTTTAACAAGTCTTTATTTTAAATCACTGATATATTCCCAGTCATTGTCAATAGCCTATTGCCATCTGGTGAGCAAATGTCATATTCCTGATCGACAGAAATTACTCGGTTTTAGGTGAAATATCTAGAGTTGGCATTTTGGATATCATCCAATTTTGCAAATTTTTTTAAAGGTAATAAAATTGTTTGAGAGTATACAGAAATCTTTTTTTCACAAAAACACACAAAAGTATCAGTGCCAACTAAATGTGATCAATGGAGCTCGAGAAGGGCCAAGTCGGCGATACGGAAGGCAATTTGTGATCATCAGTTTCAGGCCAGTTCATGACCCTTGATACCACAAAACATCCTTAGAGTCGAGCACCAGCAAAAAACCGACTGATTTCAGATTGATATTTTAACTTCAAATGGGGCTTTTCTCGTGTATTTTTGTATAGATCCTACTATGGTCAATCAAAAAACTACTACTAATGCACTACTAATATTTTTCCTCGTGAACACTGACTTTAAACGCGGAAGTGGGAGCAAATCTGTGTCAGACGATCGAGGAGTTGTCAAGAAGTCTTGAAGACAGCGTTTACGATGATCATCCTCGTTGACTTTCCACAGTGAAATGATAGGCGAGAAGGATCCTAGGCTCCCAGTGTCGAAAGAACGGTAGAAAACGAGCCAGGAGCGGCAAAATAACGGCTGCAAACACGCGTATTGGTGCCCCAGACACGCCTCGTGCCCCAGATCCGCCCCTCGGAATGGAGAAATGAAGACTCAGATTACAGGAATGACAAAGTCAATGAAAAACTGATGAGTGAGCTGATCGCTTCATTGCACTGATAGGTATCATCCTTCTAGCGGTCAATTCCTCCACGCTCAAAAATCAACGCAAACGAGAGTGGGCCTATTTTTGCTCAAAAACGCGTCTTTCGTGTCCTTTTTAAGCATGCCCTGCTATATAGGGCACCAGACCTTCCGTAAGCCGTGGGGATATCGGAAGTGAAATTTATCGTGAACCCTGCCTTTAACCAGCCTTGGTCCGCCATCCACATTGGCAAAGTAAGGAGAGCGGGTGTTTGGGCAGTAGCATTCTCCAACACATTAATGCAAGATCACACGGCGCAAGGCGAATCCTAGACAAAATAATGAATTGGGTTGAGAAGTGCTGCCTCATCCACCATAATCGCCCGATGTTGCACCATCGAATTCCCACTTATTCCGAGCGCTGCAACAGTTTTGAAGAGGCAGTGGCTTAATTAGTTACTGTGCCCGTCGCTGGTTTTTGACCAGGCACAGCAGCAAATTCCACTTTCTATGAGCGGCGCAATGCACCTGTGCACGGAATGTCATCTTTGTGTTCTAACAGCTTTACTTTTAGCGCGCTCCTCGCCGCGGAACATTTGCAGTTCCTCAGCTGTTTTCGATCAAAACAGATTTTTGCTGTTTTTTCAATTACTTTTTTCCATCGTGAACACTGCCTTTAACCCAGCGCCGCCGCGGGGATCTTTAGGTTTATGCATAGTATTGCTTGCTTCCACTTCCGCCCTTAACACCTGGGGAGCGATTCATGACCGCGTTTTCGCTGGTTTAGTTAGGGTTTGTTCCGGGGAATCGCTGCAAACCAGCGATTCATCAAGCTCCGGTTTGGCTATCTCTGGGTCACGGGTGGGCTAGAATCTAACCCACCTCGGAGCAGCTGGTTAGGGTGGGTTAAAGGCTGTGGTCACGACGAAAAACGTTATAGAAAAAACTACAAACACCAGCTTAGATCAAAAACAGCTGAAAAACTATGAAGGTATAGCGGTGAAAAACGGGTTAGAATTAGAGTTTTTAGGGCCCAAATAAACCAGTAGGCGCACACGTGCACAGCGTCGACCAAAAAGATCGCAGTCTCATGCCTTGCAGTCAAAAATCATCGACATTCAGAGGACGAAATAAATGCAAATTTAACGAATAAAAACAGTTGAACAATGAAAGCATCACTTCAGTCAATGTTTTTGACTAGATGTGTATATAAATCCAAAGCTTCATTGATTGAAATTCAATTTGAAGCCAGCTGATGTTCTTGATATAAGAGGTCACCGATGCCGATGATGTGGAGTGGGCTCGTCCACCATCAAAAGACAAGAAAGTTCAGGCTTCAAATTTGGCCCATAACAGTGGTTTTTCGCGATTTTTCTTCTAGGTCCTACTACTCGAGACCCAGAAAAGGGCTTAGAGAAAAAAAGACGACAAGCATATTTGATCGCGACCACTGCCTTTAAGTGCGGTTAGCCAGCTAGACGTGCGATTTCGTGCAAATCGTGCAATTACACAAAGCTTCTAATGTGACGCCATGTTTTTTTTCATTGCTGAAATTCCATTATCCTCACCATAGTTCTATTTTTTTTTCGAAGTTTTGACTTCCTGAAATGCTTACTGAGTTTCACATAAATACATGGAGTATCGATTACTTCGTTTCACTTTACATCATTGGCTTTCTTTTCAGATTGTTTTCTTTGAAAATAGATTGTAGTGAATATTAAGTAGAACCCAATTGAGGAAGATTGGAATAGAAGCAGCCAGTGAAAACTCGTACAGAATGCTACTGGCTCAGGCAGAGTAGGGTTCAACAAATGAATAATATCGATTTCCCCAATAAATTCTATTTTTTACCTCACTGGTTCTAATTGTTTCTGGTTCCAATAATTGCTCTAAAATGAGCGTGCCCATGACTGACGAAATTGTAGAATTTTGTCCATTCGCTGAATCTCAAATTAGAGTTATTTGAGTCTTTTCCGAATATTCGTCGAACAGGTGACGATTGCAATCTTGGGAATCAACACAACGTTTTTTATGAATTATGTTAACGTTCCTCCTAAAGTTATTAATGGAACCAGAAAAAATGATTATAAAAAGTCATCAAAAAATTAAATTCATTTTCATATTGAAGCAAAACTTTGATTTATTTGAAAAATCAATATTATTCGCCTGATACACTATAAGGTAGGGGCAATTTGGACTGGAAAATTGCGCACTGATGACAATATTATCTCCGGAATACCTCAGAACCGTCAACAAACACAAGCAAAGAAATCAACGAATAGTATAGAAATAAAATCCGATTTGACCTGAATTGGTCAGCATACACCGATTTACCTGTCTAAAATCGTGTTGAACAACCGGTAGCAAACCAAACCGGAGAAAACGTTCATGAATCGCTGGTGAGCGCGGGCAATTGGTTTGGTTACGGGTGGGCTTGCAAACCGAACCAAACCCTAAGCAAACCAAACCAGCGAATGTGCGTTCATGAATCGCACCCCTGGTTGTCCGACGTTGATGGTCTTCCTGATCGATACTAGTAAGAAAGTTCGAAGCTACCCAATATGAAGCTGAAAACCACCTTTGACGTTAACGATGTCCAATGCATTAGGATACATCGCGAATGTTTTTGGTAGCAACTATTGCGCCCCTTGCGAAACTCAAGAGGCATGCAAAGCCGGATGTGTACCTCTTCTGGTATTTGGCTGAGCTTTTATCCAAAAATACAAAAAGAACTGTAATTCAATTGTCTATAAGTAAAGGAGTCTTTGTAACCTCACAATGTCTTTGGCCCGCCTCTGAACCAAACTGATAAAAGAAAATCAAGTACTGACTTGTGCAGAAACGACATTACTTTCAGGTCTCCCTAATATGACGCTAGCATTCTCGATGAATTTTGATTCAGAGCTTTCCGCAGATTATAAATGGTATAGTACCTTACATAACATATATCGTACGCGTCATTCAATTAGAATACCGCACTCAGCTAATGGGCATATAATCGCCTCATTCAAGAAATGGGCCGACAGAGACCAATGATGTTTTCAGTTCAATCAGACGGTATATCTTGGCAGCTATTTGCATAACTTCTCTAGGTAAATAAGCCATTTATTGAAGGCATATGTAACCTTTTTAGATAATCTTTTGTCGACTTGAGTTTCTCATCAACCTTCAATTTCCAATTAAAAAGCCAGTTTTCATGAAAACTCTTTCACCCGGTGAAATAAAGCTTAACAGCTACGTTGGAAAGCACGGGAAAAATCACAGAAAACTGGCTTTCAAAACCTCAATAGAGCTAATCTCCGCAGATCATTCTTCAGAGTGAAAGCGCATCGAGGAATCGTACAAATCATCGAGTCAAAGACCGCATATTGGTGTTATTCGATCCCTCCTCATTGGCGGGCCGTGCTGCTGTTAGAAGCACGTGTTGCTGAAACGAGGTCAAGGTGAGACTTGCTTGAGTTTCATTAAAGCGGTTTAGCTCCTGTCTAAAACGACTGGACAGCATTCCAGAGTGATGTACCATAATATTGAAAAGCCACGCCCATCTGTCGCGATCTCTACGATCTTTTGAACACAATCCATCTATCGCCATTCCGCTTCAGGCTCCGTCCATACGTGGCGAAAGCGTGTGATTACGCAAAATCGATGTTCATCAAGGGCACACGTTTTGCTTGCCACTCCCGCGCGCTTCTTCTTGCACGCTCCCGCCCGCTCGCTCTTGCTCGCTTACGCCAGCTCAAAAAAAGGAAGCAGCAAGTTTCGAGCCTATTGCTCAATCCCTAAAGTAGGATACATTGAACCTATTGCAGAACTATTGCCCTTTGTTTCCATAATCCCATCACGGAAGTCGAAAACCGTGGGAAATCATCAGCCGTGGCGCCGACACGAGCGATTGATCACCCGATCAAACGTTGTCAATCAAATCAACACGAGGCAGGGGTGTTTGCCTGTGTTAATTTGCAGGCAGCGTTGAAGAGCGTCGAGAGGCGCACAACAGCGGGAACGCCCGCTCTCGCCACGTATAGACGCTGCCTCATACGTGCACAGCTCCGCCCAAAAAGATCACAGTCTCATGAGTGTAAAGTCAAAATTCATTGGCATTCACAGGTAGAAATAAATGCAAATTTAGCTATTGAAACAGTTGAACCATGTAACCAAGCACTCCATTCCATATTTTAACAATATCAGGACATAATTACCCTTCATAAAACGTCGGAATTCAGATCATTCAAAGCGCGAGCGGCGCGCGCGAAAGTGAATTTTGCCGTTTTATAGCCTGTATACGATCAGGGCAGTCCCAAGAAAATTGCTGATGTACTGAATTCCAAGCCAGCTGGTATTCTTGGTATTAGAGATCATCGTTGCCGATGATGCGGAGTTGTTTCGTCCAACATCAAAAGACAGGAAAGGTCCGGCTTAAAATTTGACCCAAAAATACGGGTTTTTACGCAATTTTTCGTCATAGATTCTACTACTCTGTATCCAGAAAATGGTTCAAAGGGGAAAAGGAGGTAGACTTATCTTATCACGACCACTGCTTTCAAATGTGCGTACGCGTCCCGAACGGGAAAAATAGTGTGACGGAGCGTTCGCGGTGAGATTCTAGTGATGGTGCGCGTCTGGAATGTCCCCGCGTACCACGTGCGCACGCCTTCTCGCTTACACACGCCGTGGTGAACGAGCGGGACAGGTTCGGTGCGCGTCTTTGCGACCTCGAGTATCTTGGTACCGTCACAAGAGAATCTACCTGTCCAGCGCCGCTACCGCAGCTCTCCTCCCTAGCTTCAAATCTACTGTGCGCCTTTGCCGCTTTCTCCAAGTCTTTGCCGCCCGTCGCTGCCGTCTCGCCTTTTAGGGGTTGTTTATACTTCCGCCGCCAAGCGGCGCGGCGAGGTGCAATTCTATGATATTGATCACGCGGCGAGGCTCGATCAATAGCACAGAATTGCACTTCGCCATGCCGCTCGACATTGGAAGTATAAACGATGCCTTGCAGTTGTATGGGCTCTCTGCGCTCTAGGATGGCCCACTCGACGGAAATGGAGTATGGCCTTTCGTCCTCTAGATCATGCTGGCAGATAGAAGTCCTAACAGATAGCACAGCGCACTCATTCATTTCATCATTCTAACAGTCATTATTTTTCTACGTCACACCACTGGCTTCTGGCTTCAAAGAAGTAACACAGTGTCAGAGTCCTCATAAATGCTTCACTAATTGCAGTCTAGACATGAAGACAGGAAAGTAACCAGGTGCTGAATCAGAGTGCTGTTCACGAACTCCTTCTACTCAAAGCGAATTACTCAGAGAACTTGGATGAGTGCAACTCTGAGAACTCTGCCAAAGTGATGTTGCTTGGAAATTTAATATTAAATGTTTAATTTCTTTGCAACAATTTTAAGTTCTAGAAATATACTGCAGAAGCAGAATCGCTTGCGACGAAAAATAACGAAATCGTGAGCTTATCAGTTATTTTGCTTGCGTGAAACACCTGCGTACTCAATAGTAGTGACGCTTAACAGAAACTCATTACATTCCACTCCCACACCAGGCCACGCCCTGAGTTTGCATTGGGTGATCACAACAATTTGTACAACACAAGATTTAGATGTCACATCTATCAAAAGCTGCTGTTGATGCAAGCTAAACAATTTAGAATATACTGCAGTCCCTGACCGCCTGAAGAAGGTGATTCAGTTTAGAGGCTGTGAATTCTATAGAGTAAAATTCAAATGAAATAACATCCTAGAATTTTAATCTTCATTTAGCGCAAACGAAAACGAGATAGTAAAGAGCTACTACAGCGCTCGTGGATAACGAACCCTTTCTTAAACAAATCATTGGAACACTCGATACGGGTGATTTCGTATTCCCACTAAATATTTTGACGCATCGCCCAAGTCATTGAATCTGGAAGCCTCGATGCAGCCAGGTCACATACGTAGCTGCAGGAAAAGCGAGGAGTTTTTTTATATTGAATAAATGGTTTATCGCCGAGCGATAGGCGCAGCACACATCAGAGGAGGAGTTTTCCTGTCTTTCCCAGTATGAATCCCATTAGGGACCACTTTGTTTTTCAATAGTAATCGGCGTAGTGGACCGGCGTGAATCGCGGTCAATCGAATAAGCGAGTTTGGATACTAGATTCTTCATCTCAATGAGTCTGTGTGAAAAAAACTTTAATGGCATTGCTCACGATAAAAAAGTTGCCAGTTTTTTTGGCAAAACATAAGCTTTGGGTCCTTCTGAGATGATAAAGAACGGAAGTGCGAAGAAAAACGGCCGAGAAGTCGGCGAAAATCTCGTGGGCCAGCCAACCGATTGGGCCACCCCGCCCATGTCCTATAACAGTTGTCGACGTCCGTTTTACCGTATGAATAGGCACCGAGTTTTTGAATATTTTTTTTTATCGCGAGAGATTCTAACATTCCAGCATGTGCAATAGCCCCTTTTATTTTTTAAAGAACATTCAGTTCAGGAAGCAGAAAGCAAAGCCACTTACCCAAGGATTTTGAAGCGCGTAACCGTTTCACTGACGTCAGGTTCGATGCGTTGTCTGCATTCTCCGATACACTCACACAGGCATAGACAAGTTTTTTCAGGGATTTATTTAAATGGTTTTTTTTTCGTTATTTGAGTGTTCTGTGAGGATTTTTCCTTATTAACCACTTCTTAGTGGACTTGGTTACTCGAAAACATGTCTGTTGAAAAAAAACAGCGGAGCAGTGTCTGTTGTTGCCCATAATCTCTAAAGGCACAGGACTTTCGAAAATGACTTTTAGGATTTTATGCTTATCTTGAACAGAGTCCCACCCTGATCAAAATGGTGTCTCTGTAATTGCTCAGGGCCTCTGCAAACGAAGTTACGGCTACTCAAAGATGCTTATAGTTTGAGGGCGAAATTTTAGTGGACGAGTTGTCTCAGGCCTGTATTTCTGTTCACTCGCAGTCGCTGCAGAAGAGCGAGCCAGAATGATGAGAAAGATCAGCAAGGAAAAGAAAAATTTGACGCAGTTGAAAATCGTCCATTCACCGAGTCGCTATTAAGTTCGAAAATCAGAAAGAAGTTGTTGCCCGGGGTAGTGAGGGGCCGCTCAAATCCCGCTTATTTGTAGGAATTGAGATTTCACGTTTTGCAAGTGTTATACAGGAGGGGTATACTACACAATTACATGAATATCTCAAAGTTCATATCTAAGGGTGTACCCTTCATTTCCCCGCCTGCTACTCACAGTCGTATTATCACAACCGTAGATGCGAAGCAGTTTTTTTTTTAATATCCAACTATGAAAATGCGAAATCATTTCCAAGACCACACCTCTTCAATGACTGTGATTCAGAAAACTTCGAGTAGCGGGAAATTGGAGGTTACTGGGCCTTTAATCAGTTAGCTATCAGCGGAGGCTCACTATGTTATGTACGTAGTGCACTTTACTAGCCTTGGAAAACACAAACCTTGAAAAATGAACTGTGAAGAAAAAACGATAGTTGTGGGATACGAATTATGCTTTTGTAGTCAGAACGCGTACCCTATCCAGTGGAGTAACTAGTGCCACTGCGGCTCACTACAAATAGGACAAAAACATGGGCTCGGTGAGAACATCGGCAGCGTCATTAAAGTGTTTGTAGGGTATACAATGGAAATTCTTACCCTTGAACTATCCTCGATTCTCCTGAGCGCTAAAATCAACTCTATTTAAGTCCGTGTAACATAGCTAAACAATGATACCTACTTGAGATTAATTCTCAAAAAAGCAATTCGGAGGAGAGAGATTTCCGGACGACTTCGTGTTGGAAGCGAAAGATGTTTATTACATACATAGATGCCTCCGTAGTCGCGATTTGTATCCGGCATGCCCCAGCGTGTGAGTGTGATACCACGCCACAATTTATTTCCTTGACGACCGGTACTCAAGTAGATTTCTCCCTTTACCTTAGCTACCAAGGAAAACGCGTGAAATAAAATGCTGATCTATTTCACCAATGTTATACTGGAGGATCTGTTCCCACTTGGTGCAAGGGACATGACCTAGAAACGCGCAAAGTTTGTAACAATGGGAATTTATGCCCTACGCCATC
Source organism: Aplectana chamaeleonis (assembly GCA_029168955.1). Classification (NCBI taxonomy): domain Eukaryota; kingdom Metazoa; phylum Nematoda; class Chromadorea; order Rhabditida; family Cosmocercidae; genus Aplectana; species Aplectana chamaeleonis. The sequence goes on along the minus strand of JAPDOI010000034.1, from coordinate 2,906,403 downwards.
AGTAAAATTTCTAGATGTAATACTTCCTAGCATTAATTCAAGAGCATATATTGTGTGAAACATTGACGATGTATTACATAGAGTTCGCTCAATAATTTTAGTCTGATGAATGGACGAGGCTGCGACGGTAGATCACTCTGTGCGGAGCGAAAACCCATTCTCCAGTGAGGCCGCCAACCTCGCACGCCTGCTCCATGCTCCAGCCCCAAGAGTAAATTGAAAACGGAAACCATACGTCTATTTGTTCAACAAGTAGCCACTGTCCGGTTAGAATAGTGCAATTAGTGAGCGGATCTATTTCGATGGTCCAGTTTCTTTTCAGTGTTGACCCTTTGCAACCGTCTGGAACGGTTTTCAAGTGTCATTTGACAGAGGTAGAGGTTTGAATCCGTTTTCGCGGTTTTCACTATGATAGCGGGCCAACATGGGGCGACCTTCTGCTAGCGCGCAATATTGTACGTGTGGCATCGAACAGTACGCGGTCCCTCAACGACATCCGAGGACTTTCGGACCTTCCGGTTTCTAAATGGACTGCTCTGCAATCTCAAGCGCTGAAAACACAATGTCGGTAATGTAATGTAGGCTCCGCGTCTGACTCAACGTCACAAACTCTCAAAGCTGCAGTTCGCCCGTAGGAACTTGGCTACCAACTGAACAGATGTAAGACGCTGAAACTTCTGGCCTGATGAGTCGAGAGTCAGTGTTCTTAATTTTAGATTGTGATTCCTAACAAGAAGAAGCGGAATCTAGATGGCCCAGATGGTCGTACTAACTACTGGCGGGATTAGCGGGAGGAAAAAAGCTTTTGTCGAGGCGCAAATTCGGAGAAGGAAGTCTGATGGTCTGGCCTGCGTCTTGTGGTCACGGACGAGTCGCCCTCGACTTCTTGTTGTGCGGTATGAACAGCACAGGCTATCAATGAGTGCTAGATGACCATCTAATGCCCTATCTTAGGCTTCATCGGCCAGGAAGTCTCGTGTTTCAACAGGACAACGCTTTGGTTTACGTATCATGGTCGACTGTTGAGTGGCTAGAGGTCCATAAGGTGCAAGTTTTGGAATGACCCGCATGTTCTCCTGACTTAAATCCAATGAAGAATCTGTGGGGCATCCTTGTGAGCAAGGTTTACAGACACGGCGCAAAATTTTCGTCAATTTCTGAACTGAAGACTTCCATTGTGGATGCATGGGCTTCTGTAGACCAAACAGCTATCACTAATCTTGTCATCAGCATGCCAAATGGGATTTTCGATGTTTGTGTCAACAAAGGAGGTGCGATTGAGTATTAATTCTGTTTTAATTGTTGTAAAAGTTACAATTAATTATTGTTCCCGCCCGTGGCTTAATAGTTTTGCACCACTCGAGAGTGGTTGTTTTCCGGAAAAAAAGACACGTTACTCTTTATTGGACGAACCCAATTTTTGGAATCATGTCTCCTAGGATTTTCGACCCTTCCAAACCCATTGTTTAAGCGCACTTTTCTAGAAGCTTGAGGTCTGATCTCCTAGATGCAAAAATTATGTTGGCTCTAAAGTTTTGCTCCGCACTGTATAACCAGTAGCGAGCGGTGGTTTTCTGACGAAACATCATTATCACCAGTGGTAGTTCACCATGAAGCACCGCCCAGCTGGTAGTGATAATTGAAATCGTTAGCTCTTCAGAAACGCTCCAGGGACCACCCCGTAACTTCAAAACATTAAAGGGAAAACGTTTTTTAGCCCAGAGTCAACAGCAGACAATTTAAAAAAAGTTACGAATTTTCGCTAATGGCGAAATAGTGGTTTGCAAAGAACTGCTCTCTTCAGTGTCACTAACTCAACCCCGCATTGACAGCTTTACGACAGAATCGCTTGCGTTTATGCGAAAATCCTTCCATTCAGCGGAGATCACCGATTTGATGCGACTTTGCCACTCATTTCAGGATTGGAGCCGTCAACCCTCACCAGTACTTAATTTTCTGTTTTTGACGCTGGCTTCGTTTAAGCAGTTGTGCGCAGCCACATTGAAGCGGTCACATAGCGAAATGGATCCGATCTGGTTGATCGGCGAAGGTTACGGCGGAAATTGATAACTGCCCGAGTTTTCGTGAAAACTTGCCGTACTGTTTTCCTCTAATACTCTCTCGTGTAGAGTGCGGAAATGGTGGCCCACAATGTACCAGGTTGTCCAATAATTCTTGTCCGAAAATTTCGCCATTTTTAATTTTTTTCAACTTTATTGAAAAATAAGTCTAATCAACAATATAATCACCACAGTTATCCACAACAGTGGCCCATCGATTGGGCAGGTCGCCGATGCCCTTCGCCCAGAACTCCGGGGGCTGCGACTCGAAGAAGTCCGCGATGTCGGATTTGAGGTTGTCGTAGTTGGTGAATTTTCTTCCGGCCAAATGGTGCTTCAGCGGGCGGAACAAGTGGTAGTCGGAGGGGGCGAGGTCCGGGGAATACGGCGGATGGGCAACCGTCTCCCAGCCGAGCGTCGCCAACTTCTGCTGGGTCTTCTTCGCCACGTGGAGGCGCGCGTTGTCGTGCAGCAGGTGGACCGAGGCCCGTCGGGGACGCTTTTCTCGGACGGCGGCTAGTTTCTTGAGCTGATCGGTGTATATGGAGGCGGTGACTGTCCTGCCTTGCGGAAGCAGCTCGAAATACCGCATGCCCTTGGTGTCCCACCAGCAGCAGAGCATGATCTTCAGCGGGTGCAGGTCGGCTTTCGGCGTCGTCGGCGGCTCTTCTCCGGGCGGGATCCAGACGGCACGGCGGGCGACGTTGTCGTAGAGGACCCAGCTCTTATCCACAGTAACCAGGTCCCGAGAAACTCCTTGCGATGCGGACGAAGGAGGAGGAACTGGCAGACGGCCACGCGGCTCTGCTTGTTGGGGTCAGTCAGACGGTGGGGGATCCAACGGGCCAGAACTTTGTGGTAGCCGAGTAAGTTGAGTCGATTGTGGGTGGTGGACTTGCTACAGCCGAGCGTCGTCGCCAGTTCACGGGTGGTGGCTTCCGGCTTCTCCTTGATACAGCGACGGACTTCGTCATCATCCACCGTAGAAGGCCTCCCGCTGTGCTCCCTGTCCTCGAGGCTCGTGTCGCTACTCTCGAAACGATTGAACCAGCGGCTGACCGTGCGTTGGGACACTGCATCCTCCTTGCACGCTCTGCAGGTGTTGGCGACCGCGGTGCCCGTGTCGTTGCCTAGCAGCCACTCGTAGTACACGAACGTACGAATTCGACCTTGGTCCATTTTAGCTTGTACTGGTAGCTAGACGTGGCGACTGCGCCTTATATACCACTAGCTTAGAACTTTGGAGAACCTTCTAGAAGGTTCTTACACTTGCCTGATATTATAACACTTCTAAGGGAAATTATAGAGTTTTGAAAATTTTCGGACAGGAATTATTGGACGGCTTGGTATACTCTGCACTGAAATGTGATGTTTGTGCTTATCGCGGTTGACAGTGCTCGGGATAGGCACGCTCTGGCGGGCCGGTGGCAGGTGAAAACGTCAATTCTGCTGCCTCTTATTTTATAATTTTCTCAAAAATTTATTCTGGTTTGCGTTATGAAGCCATTCACAAAAATGCGCGAATTTTTCAAACTGCAAGAATTCCGCTATAATGCACAAGTAAATTCTTGATGGGAAATCGAAACCTCATCAGGCGCTTATTTGTGAATTCATCCTTTAACTCATAACACCAAACTAGCACATTTTACCTGAACTGGACTGCACTTTTCTTTCCTATAAGGCGTCGATGTACTAGCTAACAGACACCATTACAGTATGTGTAGAAGAGAGATGTTAATACAAAACAAAATAAAATGGCAATGGCCATGATAATCCTTCACTTTTTCACAACCAATGCAACAATGATATGTGATAAAAATTTAATTAAGTCATTGAAGAGAGTCTATTAAAGTCCATAAATATCGATTCTGCAACTACCATTTCTCATTTGCGATGATGCGCAAATCCCTCCTTGTTCTTCTTTTTCTTCTTGTGACTGTCCACTTTCGAGAAAGATCTGTAAAAGAGAAGGCTCACTTGCACCTAAATCGATGTGAATAGTCTTCAGTAGTAGGAAGTTCTCCTAGACCTCTTTGATTTTTTGCAGTGTGTTGCCGTAGTTCCAGGTTGAACCCTGAAGGAAAAGATTAGGGAGAATTTCGACATTGCTTCCTTGTATTGGAGCGCGTTATCGAGATTCTTGTTAGGGTCCATTTCCCCATAGAAGAGCCAATTCAATTCCGCTTCCAGACTCGCCGACTGCATATAGATGAACATGTAAATTATCTAGCCAGTCAAATGAACGCTAGTGCCCTGACCGTCGGCAGTTGACGATGCTGGTGTTTTTTACCGCAAACTGGCGAATGGTTGCTGGGTCAAGAACACCCGGTAGCGATGGTCATCTGAAGAGGTCCAAAACACTCAAAACTCGGAGCCTGTGTGCAGAGATGGAGTATCATCAACCGCTGCAATACTGCAGACCAGGAAACAACCGACATATTGCTAAGAAAGTTTTCCATGAAGTCCCTGAGAAGAATTATGTACCTGGTCTTTCTCGGCTGTTCCCTAGCGTCCTTCTTTCCACCCAACAGTTCGCTGAAACGGTTGACTGTCAAGATAGCTCCTACCTTTCCATATCGGGTTTTTTCATGACTAACCCTAAATCCACAAGCTTCGGTGGATCGTTAGCTATTGGCCGACTTTCCCTAAAAACAACAAAGTCGTGAATCTTTGGGGCGTCAGATAGAACAAAAGAGTAGATTTTCAGATTTATTCTCCTATTTGCTTTGCCACTGTTGAAATAATGCACTGATCCAAATGGGACACTGCACTGGCAGAACGCTTGCAGAAATGGAGGGGCTTGAAATTTTCCCAGAGAAAGCCATGAAATGACTCATCTAGGTTTGCTCATGGGATGTACCGAAAGTTACGTTAAAGGAGTGAGGAGCTTTATTATCGGTTTTCGGCTTTTTGCATCTGTGATCTGATAGGTCTTAAAGGCATCGTACGCGCTGAGAATCACTCACCGTTTTTTTTTGTTTGAATAATTGGTTAAGCCCGACTGAGAACGTAGGTTAAGTTTGTTGGGTCATCAACGCATTATTGTGAAGTTATGGGAGATAGAATATGTCGAATTCCTCCAAAAGAGGCCGGCCCTCCGACAGCTATCTGGCATCAAATGAGAAAAGAAAGTAGCTTACCAACAAATGAAACATCAACTTCCACTCATTAAAGGCAGAGTTCACGATAATCTTCGATTTTGAGATTAATCGCTAAATCGGTTGTTTGGCTCCCGAGTAGAACTCAAATGACGAAGAAACCGAGAAAAACGCACCAGAAGGACGCGAAATCCTTTACTCTCAGCACGCTTCTTTACTCTCAGTGGAACTGTTTGTTGAGACATTGAAATCTTTTGTGGACCCGTCTTTTGCGATTCTCGATTCTCTGCTGCTTCGTACATCCTTTCAGACCCAAACTGATACTGTTCTGCCTAAAGTATTCTTCCAATTTTGAACACCCCATTTTTCACCGTTCACAAACATCATGAACATGTTCATCCAATCGGACTAGTCCAGGCCAGAGAATAATGCCACTGAAATATGACGTTTTACTGCGTTTCTCGCTGTTTCTTCGTGTTTTTGGTGACACTTGGTTGCCAACCCATTGTTTTGAGTGGAAAACTCGGGAACCAAAATCATCGTGAACACTGCTTTAAGGCTATATCATTTGTTAATAAGCTAAGTTCTTTACTTATTTGATGTCACATGGATGTCGGTGGGCTGGCCTCTTGGCGGAATTCGAGACATTCGATCACCCATATCTCAACAATAATGGTACGATGAAGACCTATCAAACTCTACATAGAGTTCGCGCAATCATTTTAGTCTGATGAATGGACGGAGCTGCGACGGTAGATCACCCCTCGCGAATTGAAACGAATTGAATAAGAAAGTAGCTTTTTAACAAGTGATAAGCTTCAATTAGTGAAAGTTGATGTATCATTTGTTATTAAACTACTTTCTTTTTTCACGTGATGCAAGATAGCTGTCGGAAGGCCGGCATTTTTCGAAGGGATTCGAGACATTCCATCTCCCATATCTTCCTCAGACAGTCGGGGCTTAGTACTTCGGCACAATAGCGTTAGTACGCCGGCACAAATGAATCGACAGCATCCGTGATGTAGCTGCTGGTAACAGCAGGACATGCTGCCAACGACCAGGAGCTCCTGGTGCTTGTGCTGGCGTACTAACGCTTTGTTTATCGCAGCACGCAAAATACTGCCAGACCTCTCTCCTAGTGTCTGCTGACACTCTCCTCCATTGATTTGTTTGATACGAATGAACATTGCAGCGTCTTCTTGTACGACACCGTCGGATGTATAAGGCAGCCAGTCTCACCGAGGAGGCAGTTAGCCGTTTGAGGCGAGTCCGAGGAGGTGATCTTGTGTCACTTTTCAGACCTTAATTTTGAATGCTGAGGAAATCATCCACGTGGCCATCGCGAGGGAAGCCTCCTCGTTGTGGAGCATGGCGAAAATGATGTCCTTGTTGCGGACTGCAGCGAGGAAAGTGCTTCTTGCTGCAGGCCGTGGCAAGGGCCATACCCAACACCGGTAAAGAGGGTGACAGTCCAAAGTCTTTCATCGTTTGCAAAACAGGATGTCGACAATGAGCGTTAGAACGCCAGCAGACGTTGGCAGAATATGCTGCGGTTGCCAGCAGCTCCTGCTTACAACGAGCGTTAGTACGCCAGGTTGCCCTGTAGTACTAACGCTATTGTGCCAATCTACTAAGCCCCGACTGTCTGGGTACGTTCTCAGATACGATGACCAACGATTGAAACCCAACAAGCGGTGAGGGCTTCCCACCGCGTACCATGCCTTTAACGAGGAGAGTAGAAAACGGTCACTCCTATAAAGTTATAATGAGAACAAACTTCTTTTTCTCCCGTCCTTTTGACATCTTCCGTGGAGAGTCCAACAGCCTAGAATATATCATGTCTAATTGATGGTTTTCTCTTCTGTATCCATGTGGTGAAAAGAATTTAGATTCTACATATACTCCAAAGCTACAATCCCAAGCACCTAAAGAAGAACGAGATAAAGCAGTCATTTCGGCAAATATGAAACAAGGAGAGGATTCCTCTTTAACAGTACCTGTAAATCAAACACCGCTGGGAATGATGAGAGAATTCTAAGAGAACTTTGAATATCTACAAAGGCTCGACCTCTTCTCATCTATGAGAAAAACGAAAACGGCTCCTCGGCAGGCCATGGCGCAGCTATGTTCCGTAGGCGATTCCCAAACCTAGATCATTCAGAATGCGCAATCAAAAAGCTCAGTTTCCAGAAAAGGCGCAGTCGGCTCCTCTTAGAGTGTGTATTGCGGTGGTGGCTGTGGTGGGAGGAGGGAAAGTTGAGTTTTGTGCACCTTTGGCTGTTGACTGGCACCCTACCCCCGCCTCTCTCATGAATACACACTGAGCGGATCCGACGAGCAACTCAAGCGACTCTGTCACAAATCATCTATCCACCCGAGCGACCGTAGTCGAAAAGTAGCTTTTAGAGGGTGTCTGGCTAGACTCGTCGTCCACGAACTGTTCGAAAGGCTAAGTGAGCTCTTCGTCACAATGGTGCCATAGATGCCGGTCGATCCTGGGATCAGCAAATGGTGGGACATCGCAGTCGCCACGTGAGCAATCGAAATGAAGTACGCTACTACTGCTGCAGCAGAGCAAGAGTCGCTGTTTCTCTCACCTGCAGTCCATGCGATGTTGTCACAATTGTGAGGACCCGCCCTCCTATGTGAGAGGGGTTTGTGCAAGTATTTTGATGGAGGGACACCACTGTTCACCAAAATTGTGATCCAGTCCGTGGGCAAAATGATATTTTTCGCAAGATCTGACATTAGAAGGTGGCCCGAGATCACCTCGACACCTGAGAATACTCCAAGAAATAATGATTCTAGCGGATGGGTTAGCGTAAGTCCTTCGAGTCGCTCGAGTGATTGGTCACGCGATTCCAGGTTTGGATGCTGTGCTAGGTTCAAACTTGAGCTCCTTACATTTGAACCTCCTGCGCGACATCCACGTATTCGTCTTCATCTATTCCCGGAACCTTCACACCGCCTTCTCTGAAACTACACAGATTAGCTTATTAGAAAGAAAAAAGCAAATCATTTCGAAACATTTTCAACAGGTGTCTGACGCTTCTGAAGATACCCTTTTTTGCGTAGTTGCTCATAATATTTTGTACAATATGACCAGTGGTTCACTTGCAATCAAAATATATTCTAATCTTGTAAAACCTTAGACATTACTAGAGTGCTCTAATGTGATAGACGACCAGCTGCGAGCGTCGATTGAAAAATAAATGTTGATATCGGTGTCCAGAAGAATTACTTGATCCTCGAAATGCAGTATTCCTCAAGAAGAATGTCTCAGACCTAACTAAGCCTCGGTGCATTACTCTTTCCCACGTATAGTTCATTTGTAATTTCTAGTCTGTCGAAAAGGCGGAACGCTATTTGCGGTGGCCCCTGTTGCGTTCACGACAGCGCCAGTCCGCGCTCTTTTTTGATCGCGAACAACGATCGACCACCGAAGTTCCTTCCATTCTCAAAACTAGAATATATGAGTCGACTATACACATTGTGGCTGTCGTAATGTTTCTCAACCGCAACAGAGACGAGGTGAATGGAGGAGGAGCGAACTGAATGACCGGGCGGAACATGACTAGCCCAGTGTCTCGTCTAATCAAACGCTTCGCTCTCCACCGTTCCCCTTCCCCCCACCTTTTCTGCGGCTAAGAAGCATTCCGACCACCATCCTCATAATCGGAGGTGGGACGCGGTCCGTGCGTAAATGCCACCGCCAGAAGCCAGCTCGGGTGCGCCGCCATTGGTCAATCCGGGAAGGATCAATATATGACGTCAAAAGCGAGCGAGCTGGTGGTCAGGAACGAGGCAGGTAGGCCTCTTTCAGATTTTGATCGCTGTACAATGCGACCGAATAAAAATTCTGCGTATTGATCAGGTCGCAGGCCCCCTAGTTGAAATGGCGCGAATTACTTACATTGTCAGGTCGCTTCGCATTGCAGTGCACGGCGACTCGACTGCCTAGGTGGTGATTCGCAACGCGGAATATCTTCTCAATATATGACGTCAAAAGCGAGCGAGCTGGTGGTCAGGAACGAGGCAGGTAGGCCTCTTTCAGATTTTGATCGCTGTACAACGCGACCGAATAAAAATTCTGCGTATTGATCAGGTCGCAGGCCCCCTAGTTGAAATGGCGCGAATTACTTACATTGTCAGGTCGCTTCGCATTGCAGTGCACGGCGACTCGACTGCCTAGGTGGTGACTCGCAACGCGGAATATCTTCTCAATATATGACGTCAAAAGCAAGCGAGCTGGTGGTCAGGAACGAGGCAGGTAGGCCTCTTTCAGATTTTGATCGCTGTACAACGCGACCGAATAAAAATTCCGCGTATTGATCAGGTCACAGGCCCCCTAGTTGAAATGGCGCGAATTACTTACATTGTCAGGTCGCTTCGCATTGCAGTGCACGGCGACTCGACTGCCTAGGTGGTGATTCGCAGCGCGGAATATCTTCTCAATATATGACGTCAAAAGCGAGCGAGCTGGTGGTCAGGAACGAGGCAGGTAGGCCTTTTTCGGATTTTGATCGCTGTACAACGCGACCGAATAAAAATTCTGCGTATTGATCAGGTCGCAGGCCCCCTAGTTGAAATGGCGCGAATTACTTAAATTGTCAGGTCGCTTCGCATTGCAGTGCACGGCGACTCGACTGCCTAGGTGGTGACTCGCAACGCGGAATATCTTCTCAATATATGACGTCAAAAGCAAGCGAGCTGGTGGTCAGGAACGAGGCAGGTAGGCCTCTTTCAGATTTTGATCGCTGTACAACGCGACCGAATAAAAATTCTGCGTATTGATCAGGTCATAGGCCCCCTAGTTGAAATGGCGCGAATTACTTACATTGTCAGGTCGCTTCGCATTGCAGTGCACGGCGACTCGACTGCCTAGGTGGTGATTCGCAGCGCGGAATATCTTCTCAATATATGACGTCAAAAGCGAGCGAGCTGGTGGTCAGGAACGAGGCAGGTAGGCCTTTTTCAGATTTTGATCGCTGTACAACGCGACCGAATAAGAATCCTGCGTATTGATCAGGTCGCAGGCCCCTAGTTGAAATGGCGCGAATTACTTAAATTGTCAGGTCGCTTCGCATTGCAGTGCACGGCGACTCGACTGCCTAGGTGGTGACTCGCAACGCGGAATATCTTCTCTTTCCCAGAAGAACCCATTTTTACTTAATTCTCTATTTTAGTTTGTGAAATTCGACGGAATTGATTTGCTTTATTCATCTATATTATTCCCCTCACGCATTCTAAAGTCAGTGCTTTTTTCTGATAAGACTTTTCAATAATTATCTGTAATAGTTAAGCGTCCATGGGCGGAGGGGACTCGTTTTGAGGGTGGATTTTTTTTTCGTTGTGTCCTTTTTTTCTAATCTTGTCGGCCTGTGAACTGCCTAACATACAGGCTATAAAACGGCAGAATTCACATGATTTTATGCGTGCTGGTGCGGAGCGGAGGTTAGAGGCAGTGAGAGAGCGGAGGGTAGACGGAGGCCCAGGCGTCGTGCGCGCCGCTCGCGCCTTGAATGATGTGAATCACGCCGTTTTATAGAGGGTACTTATGAGTTTGCCAAGTATGAATCTCAGAATGCACGAAACGGACCATGGGGCTTTCACAAAAAAATTTTCATCGGAGACATTCAACATCACTCACGGCCAGCAAACTCTCATAAATAATTGTTCACAACATTTTTCACCATCACAGGTATCGTCATGTGTTATCACATCATGAATATGCGAAAACGACCGCTTGAGAGGAATTCACCGCTAATGGATTAACTACGGACCTAAATTCCAGCGAGCAGTTGAGACTGATAACGATAATTATGAATCAATACGCAATTAAGATCATCTTAAGCTTGTCTCGGAGATTATCAGGTCATCTTATCAGATTAATATCAGATCATCTGTCAGGGGTAGTTTACTACAGCCCAGTAATTGCTTGGGCGGCAGTAGAGACGAAGTCGCAAGAGGGTAGCCAATAATTCCAGGAGTATCCAAATAAAGCATACTCCGCCAACGCGTAGCTAAATGCCTCACACGGAAACCAGAGATGCCCAGGGTTTCGGAGGCTTTTAGTCTAATTTTGACGCGAGAATTTACGTAAATTACGGAAGGTTTAGCCTCAGTTGGTGAAATTTTAGCTAGAGCGCCCGCATATTCTACGCTTATTCTCGTTGCAGCACTGGGTCGATCGACCCACCCAGTCTTGATCTGTACTAGAAAGACGATCCCTGCTGCGATCGAGCGCATCGCCGTTTCTTCCCCACGGCCTGCAGCATACCGGCGGCCAAAATTATCCCTTGCAAGGTCTTGCAGAGAGCGACACGGGGTCACCCTCCACGACCACCCACAGTGTCCAGTTCTCCGTGGGTTGACTGCGCCGAAACTGTTCAAACCGCATCCCTGCGTTCCGCGTAGCCAACGCGGGTTTGAGATTGAATTCAACACAGGCTGTCGCGAAATCCGTAGATTCTCGCTACAAAATTATAGCGAGAATATACGGGTTTAGCGTCAGAGAGAACAGTGGTTCGAACGACACAAGAATATGCGGGTTTTAGCTATCGTAGCTAAAATGTTATTAAATGGCAAGGATTGGCCGTGGGTCAAAGTGCGCCGGAGGCAACTCGAGAGGCGGAGCGACCACCGAGATCGTACGGGAACTGGCCACCAATGAGAGAACTGGCAGCGAGCCAACTGAATGGCCATAAAAGGGCCTCCGAGATGGCAAAAGACCTTCAGTCGTCATCTTCCATCGCTCCTCTGGCTTCGGCCATTTTAACTGTTTTTATTTCTAAATAAACTATTTGTGGCCGCTCTCTGTGCCGCATCCCCAGCAACTCCCAGTTGTCGAGCATTTCGCTCACACTGACCGCGAACCAGGGCCAACCCTGGTACATGGGGGCCGAACCGACCGGTCATAGTGAACGATAGTGCTGAGATGCTGGGACGTGCAGCTAGAGTTTCAGGACACTGGGCGGGCCAGCGGAAGTGAATTGGACGATCGGCAGCAGTGGTGGTTGGTACGCGAGGCGTCACTGCAAACGGACTCTCTGGACGAGAAGGCGATTGAAGCGAAGGATAAAGAGTGGCTTGTACGCAGGGCGTCGCCACAGGGATACCTACTGTGATTAGCACGCGAGGCGTCATCACGAAAAAGCCTACGCGGGCACAAAGGAAAGGAACGGAAAAAGGCTTGTACGGGCAGCGTCGCCGCTGAGATAGCAACGGATTGGCAAGGGCAGACTGGTACGAGGGTCGTCGTTTGCTGCCAGGGAATTCGGAAACGGCTGGATCAAACCGATCGCCGTACAACACGGAGGAGTAGGAATTTCCCGGACCGGAAGTAGCATTGATAAGGGGAAGAGCACTGAGGTGTATCAATAGGAATCGTTACTGAGAGGCAGTATTGAGGAGGAAGTCAAGTGTGGGCAAAGTTATTTCATCTGGACTCGCTCATTTCATTGAAGATCAGTAGGCATTGCACTTTTTCTGATATTGCCTGTAATTTCATCCACTTTATTGTTGGAATCGTTCAAAATCACGTCAATTTCCAAGTAGCGAAAGTAACTTTTGCTTATTCCAGAAGGATGGATTCGAAGGTCTCACCGAGCAGATGCTACTGGGCTCGCCGACGAAGTCGAGCGACGAAGAGACCACAGGAGGAGGTCGCGATCGATAGAAACGTGAGTTCGCTATTATTGGGAAGGAAAAGGAACTAATCAAGCAATTAAACAAAAGCTTGTCGCTCATACGTATTGAAAGCGAACAAGTTCTAAGCAAGTGTTTCCAGTACGGCTGACCCGATTAGGAACAGTGTGGTAGATACAGTGGAACAGCAGATTAGGATAGTCAAGAAACAATGGGAAATGCAATAGAACGATTCTCTCAGGACTGTGCGGGCGCGAATAGGGTAGTAGACACGCAGAGAGTTGAGGAAGGGGTGCTGGAAATTCTGGAAGTGGCTAGATTGACTACTACCAGTCAGCTGGAGCAGTGTTTGGACGAGAAGATGGCAGACAGAGAAATATTAGGAAGTGTTTGTGAGCAACTGAGGTGCAATCCGAGTGATATAGAGAGCAAATTGAAGAGTATTGTGGAAAATGTGGGAAGGTCTGAGGATACGATTTCTAGGCTAAAGGATGAAGTTGAAGAAAAAGAATTGCAGGTACAATCACTGACGGAGCGGATGAAGATTTTGGGTCAAGCCCCCACGACAACGCAAGAGGAGCCTTTTGGCAATGGAGGTAAATGGCAACGATTCGCTTGCGTCAGCACAAAACTAAAAAATGAAATTCAGGATGTAACCCTGCAGATCTCGAAGGATGGGACGCCCACCTGTTACTCGCCTACGCACAGCAGAAGATTCGCCGCGAGAAGCACCGCAAACAGGGATACATCGGCCACAGGTACCCATATTATCAGTTCAAGCAATAATAATGGGGCTGAGATGTTTGCGCAGGAGAATGCATTAGTAGAATACATGCGGACGTCAGCGCTTCCCACCCTCGAACCCTTTTACGCTACCGAGGACAGGAGTTTTAGGAAGTTTCTGAATGATTTCAATGTTCGATATCGCAGGCCGCAATGGGATGACCGCAGCCTTATACAGCTTTTGAGAGTTTTCTGCGAAAAAGGCGTTGGTGGTGTTTGAGACTCTTCCATCTTACATAAAGCGAGGTACTTTTGAGGAAGTAGTTGAATCAATGAGGAGCGATTGCAGGAAGATGGTAGTGCGGCGAGGATAAAAGCTATGGCACAATTTCGAAATGACAATGAGACCTGATCAGACGGTGGGAGATTTTTGTGTATTCCTCGAAAAAGTCGCTAACAAGGCGTATCCAGACGTGCCACCGGAGGTAGTGTCACTACAAAAAGCGGAAATCCTTTTCACGCAGCTGGCTCATTGGCAGGGTAGTTACTCATTATCGAGGCAATGGAGACTAGTAGCAGCGAGGAAGCTTACGAGCACGTCAAGGCAGCGGCGCTTAGGGTTAGAGCGAAATCGTTCTGTAGCAAGAGAACGATCAGTCGGAAGTGGACAACAGAGAAGCCCTTACAACAGCGGATCGATAGGCGGGGGTTTCGCGATTTTCTGATATTAACAGGAATAATTATAATCGATTTTTCTCCGCCAGGAAGGTAGACCAAATCAGGATCGCAGGCAGGGTCAAATGGTATTTACCAGCTGATACGTCTAGGTCACGAAATGCGAACGAAAGACCACCCATACAGTGCTTTATTTGCAGTGGAAGGGGACATATGGCGAAGGATTGCCCGAATCGCACCCTATCGATAGGGTCAGAATCGAGACGACCCCCGCAGGCCAGCAACGCTCGCTCACAGGCGGTGATGTTAGCAACAAAGACAGGAGGAGCTTTCTCAGTCCTTGTAGACAGATTAGTGGGTAGTACAGCAAAGATGGAGAATATGACGCGGAGAGAGGACTTTTTGGCCCTAAATCATTAACCACTATAGGCATGATAGGAAAGGAAGTTACAGCAGTGCTGGATACTAGGTCGGAAACGTCAATAATACCACTAAATGTGTTCGGTAAAGCGCGTAAAGAGGGATGAGACTTGGACGAGTATGTTGAAATGCTCCCAAACGTGGACTCAATAGTTCGTAATGCGTCCGGAAGCAGAATGAACTTCTTAGGCACAGTGAGGTTAGCAGTGACGCTGAACAACAGAAACGAACCTAGTGTCATGCTACATTGGTGAGGGCACAGGAGAAATAGTGATTCTAGGGACAAATGCCTTGGAGCTTTTCGGCATCACGCTGACAGCGCGGCAAAACCCAGAGCCACAGAGTCGTAACTCGATAATTTCGCAGGCTGTCATCAAAAACGAGTGCTGATTCCACCACAGTTCCCGAACTGTAGCACTGAAGTAAGCTCAGTGGGACCTGGCGACTATTTTTGACATCAAAGATTCATGCATAGGACATGGCTTGTGCATGGTGGATAAAGGGCAGCACCGCCGTGGAGGCAGTAAATCAATCCGATGAAATTAAGGTTTACGCAAAGGGACATGTAGTCGGGGAGTGCTCTAGTAGCGATTGGTTGCCGGCTAACGCTCATGAATTGGGAGCAGATATGCTAGAGGAGGTTAAAGACTTTGGGCTAGATAACGATAAAGTGCGTGTGAAGGACCTACTGACCATTTTGAATACAAATTCGCCTATTTCGACGGAAATGAAGGAATTGGTTAGACAATACAGTGATGTGTTTGCGGTCAAGGATTCGGAGCTAACCCAAACAGACCTAGTAGAGCATGAAATCGATACCGGAGATAGCCCCCCAATAAGGCAGAAAACTAGGGCGGTTCCCATCGGGGCTCGCGAGGAATTCAAAGGGATAATAAAAGGTCTTTTGGAGAGAGGGATTGTCACTAGAAGTCAGTCAGAGTGGGCCTCTCCCGTGGTAATTGTAAGAAAAAGGACGGCTCATTACGATTATGCATTGATTACAGGGCCTTGAATAAGGTTACAAAACAGGACTCCTACCCCTTGCCGTCAATTGACACTGTGCTACAGAGCTTGGAGGGCAAGAAAGTATTTTCGACACTGGATTTAGCGTCGGGATACTGGCAAATTCGCTTGTCCCAAACGGCAAAGGATAAAAGCGCTTTTACTACAAGTGAAGGCCTTTTTCAATTCGAAGTACTCCCATTCGGCTTATCTACAAGTCCAGCACGTTTCCAGAGATTGATGGATAGGGTACTCAATGAACTCGGAGTGAAGGATAGCGAGGTATTTGTGTATATTGATGACATCCTCATTGCGACCCAAACGGTGGAAAGGCACATGGAAGTCTTGAGAATTTTATTTCAAGCATTTCGAAAGGCCAATTTGAAGTTCAAGCCGCAGAAATGCGCATTTTTCAAAGAGAAAGTTGGGTTTTAGGTCATGTTATCGATATGAATGGGATAAGTACGGACCCTGACAAAGTAAGCAAAATTCGACAGTATCCAGCACCCAATAATATCGCGGAATTGAGATCCTTCCTTGGATTAGCCTCATATTATCGAAAAATTCATTTTGGGATTTTCAAAGATTGCGAAACCTCTATATAATCTGACAAGTCCAAAAGTGGAATGGAGATGGACGGCAGAAGAAAACGGTTCTTTTGAGAGATTGAAGAAGGTAATGACTGAGGCTCCAATTCTGGCACAGCCTGATATCTCTGGTGCAACAAATGGGACAAAACCCTTCATAATTTATACGGACGCTTCAGGAGAAGGACTGGGTGCTGTTTTATGTCAAGAAGGAAATGATAAAATGCTCCATCCTATTTATTTTGCATCTAAAGGATTATCGAAAGCAGAGAAAAAACTATCACGTAACTGACCTGGAGGCATCCGCTCTCGTTTTCGCATTGAAGAAATTTCATTTCTTTATTTACGGAATAAAAACTATAGTGAGAACAGATCACAAAACATTGACGAGTCTTTTCAAACAAACAAACGTGTCCGCCCGTGTTTTACGATGGGCACTGGAAATTCAGAAGTACAATTTGGAGATCCAATACGTAGCCGGTAAAGCCAATGCGGTTGCCGATTGCCTCTCGCGGGGAGCTGTAGAAGAATCCGAATGTGAAGTAGCGGTATGTTCCGAAAATGAAGTAGTAGTCGGTCAGGTGGAGGTAGAGCGCAGTGGCTGGCTGACGGAACTTCGGGATGATCCAGTATATGAAGGCATCATTGACGCAATTGAAAAATCAAAAGAAGACAAGGAAATAGTGTTACCACGGTGTACACAAAGATACAATACAGCGGACTTCATAATTGAAAACGGCATGCTGAAAGTTATCACGGAATATGGCCCTGTAACAGTAGTGCCTAGGAACCGGAGAAGAGCCGTTTTCGAAGACGCACATTCCGGAGCAATGGCTGGGCATTTAAATGGTAGAAAACTTACTCGGCGACTGAAAAAGGTGATTTTCTGGGAAGGAATGGAGCAGGATATTTGTAAGTGGGCAAAATCGTGTAGGGAGTGCTTTTAACGAGGCCACATGAGAAGAATATTCCCCTTTGAAGCCCATCACCACCGAACGACCATTTGAACTGGTGGGAGTCGACATCGCAGAACTAGGATTATCGGAGTGGGAACCGTTATGTCCTAGTCGTTATTGACCACTTTTTCGCGATTTCTAGGAGCTTACCCCATTCCGGACAAATCAGCACGTACTGTAGCGAAAACTCTTTTGAACGATGGATATGCGAAGGGTGTCGCTGGCCAAAGCAGCTGCATTCAGATCAGGGACCGGAGTTCATAAACAACGTGCTTTCTGAAATTTGCGCAATCTCGGGCATTCAGCAAACCATGACTAAGGGTTATAACCCGAGAGAAAACGGGATTACTGAGCGAGCAATAGGAACTATTTCGCGAATGCTGAAGAAACGTACTGTAATTCCAGCCCAGTGGGATGTATTATTGCCTATGGTAGTATTCGCCTACAACTCTTCCCCCCATGAGGCGATTGGGGATAGTCCGTTTTTTATCTTGCACGCTTTTGACCCAAGTTTTCCTTCCAAGGAGGTGCCCAGTGAAGGCCTGACATGGAACCATGTGGATTTTGATGATTACAAGTACGAGTTGCTAGCAGGACTACAGCACATTCAGGATTGCACCAAGGACCTAAACGATAAGTATAAGGAAAAAATGAAAGAAAGATATGATGAAAGTAATAAAGTGAATGTGAAAAACTTACCGAAGGTGGGAGACCGCGTGTATATGAAGCTCCCGAGGGAAAGGCAGCTTCCAAGCACCCAAAGCTAACAGATAATTGGAGTGGTCCATTTAGGGTTTTGGAGGTTAGCGATAATTCGGCCTTAATTACAAATTTAGTGCAATCAGAAGAACCAATACGCGTGCAGCATGATATGCTTGTTATCTTACCTCATGAAATCAGCGACGCTCCTGTGCAAACTAGAACCAGACGTGTGAAACGGGGCAGAAAACCTAAGAATGGTGGTGACGACCGAATTACTAGTTTGTATTGCAGAGCGACTACGGCAGAGAACGCGGAAACGGCTGATAACAGTGCCCTGGGACTCCTGTACACATGCTCGACAGCAAAGAGGAACATCGGCGATCAGCAAGAAGACTTCAATTGTGTGATACATAATGTGACATTTGCCGATGTTGTTCCGTATGAGCAGGATGCTATTATTAGGTCGCTCAAGTTTTCATCCGTTTTACTCCCTAGCTAAACTTATCGCGGCATACGAAAACGAAGTGGACGTGGATAAGCGGCGATTTTTATGAGAAACAAGTCGTATGACTTGCTGACCAAATCTGCGGTCCAAAAGCGTACTGCTACTTCAAACGAAATTGTGATCACGTGCTCAACGCCCTACTTCTCCACGATGGTAGCAGTGTAGCAATGAAAACAGTGCAGCCGAAAGGAACAGATCTTATGCAGCTGAACGAGCTGATGAATGCCGGTATTGCATATGCTATGGAACACACCTGGGATGACGTGAAAGTTGAAGGGCCGAAGCTGAGGTCGCTCGTGCTATTACCATATGGATTCCGCGGATATGGCAGAGTGCTGGAAACTGGAGATGGTGTGACTGTGGCTGTGTATCGCGACCTACGAGAAGCCACTACGGAGATCGGAATGCGGAGGACTTGGGAATATGCGTATTCGTAACGCCGACAACCGATAAGAAATTTCCGCCTGAAGAATGGCAAATGTTGTCAATGGTTGGGGATGACAACGGCAGTGAGGCGGGGATGTAAAATAATCGCGTCCAGTGGACCACGCAGCGAAGCGGCATGGGAGAAGAACAGGAAGGACACACGCGACATGATGGAAGTACTGAGGGAGGCCTCATCGACACTGAAGCGCAACATCATCACGATGTTCGGTGTAGTGCCGTCGATGGAGGAGCCGTGTGGAGCGCTAGAGAAACGAATCGAGAAACCCCGAAGGAAAGCTATGCCACCAACATTGTTCGAGCATTTATGGTGGCCTGGACAAACAAATAAAACCGTACGTCAGAGGGAAGCTATTCGATTTTCGGGAGGAGACCATACCCCGCAAGGATGCCTACGATGATGCGACGAGCACGAAAGGAAGGGAGAGAGCGGCAGCCTAGGATGAATCATGGTAACAGTATGGGCCCCAGTAGTTCCCGAGGGAGAGGTCGCTACCACCCGTACCACCAGCACCGTAAGGTAGACTCATATGCGCGATACTGAATGTGGTAGCGCCACGTTGAGAAACTGTAAGATTGCTTTAGTTTTTGTTTGTAAAAAAAAAAAGTTTTTTTAGGTCGTTTTAGTTGTGTTATGTTTATATGGTTTATAAAATAATTGTTAAGGTTCAATTGTCTATCATCGGTAGGGACGCCGATTTCAGGAGGAGGGAGTTGTTAATAAATGGCAAGGATTGGCCGTGGGTCAAAGTGCGCCGGTGACAACTCGAGAGGCGGAGCGACCACCGAGATCGTACGAAATGGCCACCAATGAGAGAACTGGCAGCGAGCCAACTGACTGACCATACCAGGCCCTCCCAGATGGCAAAAGACCTTCAGTCGTCATCTTCCATCGCTCCTCTGGCTTCGGCCATTTTAACTGTTTTTATTTCTAAATAAACTATTTGTGGCCGCTCTCTGTGCCGCATCCCCAGCAACTCCCAGTTGTCCGAGCATTTTCGCTCACACTGACCGCGAACCAGGGCCAACCCCTGGTACAAAAACCCTTAAATTCTCGCTACATGGAATGGGGCGGCGTTTCAGGCCGCGCCCTCGGAGGCATCTAGCTACGCGTTGGCAGAGTAATGATGTAAAAGGGGCACGCTGAAAGGTGACTTATCCACGAGAATGTGAGCGCGCCTTGCGCTCTCAGGTCTCTCCCATATCAGCGTGCCTTTTCGGCGCACCCGAACAATTTCGCGTTGATTATACGCTCCACAGTTCCAAAAGGTGGTGGTGAAGTTGCGTCTTGGCAGAGCCCCAAGGAGTCTACCGCTTGCTCAGTTTGTTTCTCGCAACAGTATCACTGCCTGTTTTTTTTTCGAACGGTGAGCTTCATGTACCTTCTCAAGGGGAGCATATGAGAACCTTTAAAAGGAGTGGAAAGTGAAAAAGTGCAGACGAGGAGAGTTATTGGTCTAATGCAAACCTTTCTCTTTCTCTGATCTCCATTTCTTGTTGTCTGGTGGGTCTCCCTCTCTTTTCGTCCATCTTACGCCTGCAAGTAGTCTCCATTGGAGTTATGGATGGATTTAGTGTATTGTATCAGAAACAATTTGTGCAAATTTATATTCGATCCCAGGATTCATTGGGATTGAAAGGCAAGTAGACTCTGTTTCATTCCAAGTGAACTCATGTTTCGGTTATCGCAGCGCGGAGCAGTGGCTTTTTTGTCGAAACCTCCTTATCACTAGTTATCTCTCACCGAGGCCCACCGCTCCACTGCTGGTGATCATCGAAATCAGCAAGTCACTAGGGATGTACCAGAGCTTATCTGACGCTTCATCAATCATGGACTCTTGACGAAGTAAAGCTCAGTTGTTTCGCATACCAAACGATTAATGATTTACTGCGGAGCACAGACTGCGCAGGAAGTTTCGTTCAATTTCAAAATCGTTGCGTTGATTCAAGATACTTTGGCATTGCTGGAAATGCACTTAAGGGCGATGAGAAAATTCGGACTATTTTTTTTTAATTTGGAAAAATGAAAAAATTATTTTCAATTCTTCTCCAAACGCGACACGTTCGAATTTTGTTCGACTGCATAATACCCTACCGAAGAAAAACCGATAAGCAAATCCTACATCAAATATTCCTCATCAGTTGATCGATCAGCTTTATCTCACAACAATACCACCAATTTTAAACAAACCCCTGTGGAGGTCTCTGCTCCGCATTCCTTGGTGGTCTCACAGCTCCTCGTTCTTCTCGTTCGTTTCTTAAAAACACTTTTCTACCCTTTTGCTAATTTGCTCACTTTCCCCCCTTCTTTACCAAATGTATATCATTTTCTCACCGATTCCGCTGAGGGCCTCCACGTTGTCTCGGGGTCCTTTTACCCTTCGAAGAGTCACCCTTCTTCCTTGAAATGATTGCAGTCTCTTTTTATTACTGTCGTTGTGAAATAAACTTTTTCTACCAACTTCGCTTGTGTAGGATCGGATTCTTCCACGTGGGGATAGTACTCGCTACTCAGAGGGCTGAAGCATGAAACATGATGTGTGAAGCAAAACAGACTACTGGCAGCATGACTCACGGTTTTGCAGGACGACGTGGAGGCTCTATCAAATGTTCTGGCCTAACAAGATCGACTGATCTATCGCTGCTTTCCTTTTCCTCCTTCTGAGGAGGTCCATCAAGTTTTTTGTCACTTTTGACAACGCCCATCCTGAAGATGTTCTCGAAAGTGCGAGAGACTAATTCCGGATATACTTTCAGACAACGTAAATTCCATGAATTCCTTTTACACCGTTATGAGCAGTTCATTGTTTTTACCTCACGCAACACAGTGTGTCGCATCGCGACAACGTTTCAGCAACAACATTCTCATTTCTCATATCGCGATGCGACGCTCCAACCTCGACCTCGCTGTTAGTTTTTTTATGTGCGAAGAATATGGCTATGAGCGGTCGCTCATAGTCGAATGGGAATGAAAGAGTATAGGGGTCTGCAGAGTTGCACCGCCCGGCGGCACGCCGACGAGCGAGAGGTTTGGGGCGTGGCCAAACCCTGACGCGGCGGCGCACTCCAATGCCTCGCAGAGTGGCAGCGACGCCTGCCGTCGTTCTCCATTTTCCACTATTACGTACAACCTCATTCATTCCACGCCAAAATTTGAATCTCGCCGATTTCAAAATTTTGTATTTATTTTCCTAGGTCGTTTTTATGTGTTCTTTGGATTCACCATGAAACCATATTTGAACAGAAATTTTAATCTTAAAGACGCCAGAATTGAAAAGCTTCTCAAAAATAGCTCGACTTCTCTCTGTTTCCGGAAGATTTTCGTCATTTCAAAAAAAATCGAAAACGCTCTCAGAAGCGGGCAACATAAAATGTAGCGGCAACGTCGATTCGGAATTTCTCGTGAGAATCGATATTATCCCACAGAAAGTGAAAACTGAAATAAAATCAATTATTCCGGGAGTGAAATGGAATGGATCACAAAAAAAGCGAACAAATGAAAAAATGTTCAAGTGTTTATGGACACGTGTCAGAGTGAAGCTGAAAAAGTTTTCGTGGATGACTGAACAACAGAAAAATTCATTAATAGGATCCATGGCGGCGCTCCTCGCCGACGATGAAAATGGTCCAGACCATTCCTCGCCGCCGCTCGCTGGCGGCGTCGCTCCGGGAGCCGCTGCTGTCGCGGCGGCGAAAACACTCTGCGAGGTACCCACGTCGCTGCTCTCGCTCGGTACGTCGCCGCCCTCGCTCACTGCGTGGCGCCCCCCACTTTCCAACACTGTCGTGTCGCAGCGGGACTCGCCGCGGCGCAACTCCGCAGACCCCTTATCTCCAGCTGGAGCGATTGGGCCACTGTGTACTGAGTTGCTCGCAGCACAAGGTGTGAATCCAAATGATAGAGCCACTCCTATTTCTCGTGGTTACGAGGTCTGCGAGAGGTCTTGAGCTTCGCAACTTTTTTATCGGATTCGGAGTAGTTGGTTGAAAACCCCTTACACCGTCATCATTACTGCTAATAAACACAGTAACATTTTTTTTCTATTTTCTATATGAATTTATGGGTTTCATGCCATATCATGATGAAATGACCGGAAGTGAACATAGGTTTATATACGAAGAGTTAAAACCTCGCCTCATTGCGAAATCATCCGCTGCATTCTCAACATATCCGTCATCAATATGGTCTCTGTGCAGTGCTTTTGAGGCCCCCGTCAGACTGTTCGGAATTGCATCACTTTCCGATGTAACGTTTGGTGAATTTGTTCCTATACCTATTTATGTAATACATTTGGTATTATTACATTTATAACACATTTATTGTTATGATAATCATTTATTACATTACACCACGCTACACCACGCACTATGTTCTTCGTTATAAGAGATTGTTTGTAATTGTTTCATGTACCGTCTAGTTCCGGGCCTGATTTAGTGTGTGCAATTGCGGACTTGCGTCATGAGGGCGCGACGCATCGCTTTGGTACGAGCTTCCGCGCCCGCCCCTCATCAGCTGATCGTGTGCAACTTTTTCTTTCTTGGTTTTTCCTAGTTCTTTGATCGTACGAAAGCGATGCGTCGCGTTCCCACGACGCAGCTCCGCAATTGCACACACTAAATCAGGCCCGGAACCAGAGGATAGCTTGTTCATCGCTTTGCATCGGAGGCGGTTCCGCCGGTGTCTCCGAGACACCCAACCCCCTGGCGTTGAGCGGATTACCCTTTTATACCCCGACAAGGAGCGGAATGCTTTACACTGAGCGTAGCTGTGTACTAAGGCTCGTAATGTAACAGCCATCTGAGACATGAGTCACAATCACTATGTATCATGAACAAGGATTCATGACAGACTTAGTCGAAAAGACAGAGTCCGACTGAGTCCGGTGCAGAAAAACCAACCTCGGGTGCTTTGTTCTTGCCTGTGTGCGCGCGTGGAACACTAGTATCGACTGCGTGGACTGCGGACGCAAGCAGACGGTCGCAGACGGATTCATGCTGTGGATTTTCTGCTGTCTGTCACTATTTCGGTGTGTATCGACCGGGTGGGACTCAATTGTTCGATCAGCTTTGATGGAGGCCTGAGGCCAAAAATTTGAGCTGTCCTTAATTTTTATGGCAAATGAAGCCATCGCAGAATCGTTGCAAAGCTAGGTCGTTCTGGCAGCGTCATCAGCCGTTTCCCAGAGTACTCCTGTGTATGCGTACGGTTAAAACCCGTCTCCAGGCCGCCCTAGGAAACTTTTCGACCGACATCAGAGGCGAATCTGCTTTTCATACAGACTTCTACGATGAGCGCCAACAGGGTGCTGACGAAGTTGGGGCTCTCAGCGTTTAAACGGGCAATAAAAAAGACTGTGGTCAGGTCTGAGAACATCATAAATGGAACTGCGTGCCCGTGCCCTAAGCTATTAGAACGACCATGAAGAAACCCGTCAACAGTTTGCTCGTAGAAAACATTAGTGCAGACTGGTCGAGGGAAGATAATTTGGGCTTCGTTTGAAATTCAGTCTCTAAAGAACCTAGATACTATACAGGTGATCTCCTCCGATGAAAAGAAGCTCAAATTGGAAGGGACGGTTATGGCAACCGTCACTACACGCACGAATCGCAATGAATCCTGTCTATTTTAATCGCCGGGACCTTGGTGACGGCTCGGTAATGCCTTCTGCAAGAGTGGTGTCCTGAACCTAATGTCCGTCAGCCCCCCCCCCACCAGATGTACTCCTCCGATTACCAGGATGTGCTTGTGGACAATCTGCCCCGTTTTCGAACTGCTTTGGACACGATATCTCTTCTGGTGAAAGCCGGAGCTCTCTTGCTTAAAAGTACTCGTTAAACCTTTGAAAACGCCAGACGTGGCGAAGGGAATGACGGACTTTGCAGGTCAACCAGACCTCTTTTGAGTTTTCTTACCCTCGCGGTCTGCCGAAGGGATGGCATTTGACCCCGTTTGTCACAGAATATACCAGAGGGAACGTTCTTCTATAAAATGCTCGCTATTGCTCTCTCGAAAGAGCGCTGCCAACAACTGCAAAAAATAGCGACATTAGCACTTCCTTCTTCAAAAGTTTTCAAATCCGTCATTCAATAATCAACTCTTCCTGTCGTGGGCAAAGCCAGAGATTAGGCAGTTACCTACTTCCTGTTTGTTTTTTCTCGATTCTTCATTTTTTCTGTGGGAGAAATGGAAAACATCCCAGGGTCCCGTTGAAGAAACAAACTATTTGCATATGAACACTGCCTTTAACGGGTAGTGTTGTTATTATGTAAATAGAAAGCAGTGCTAGCATCGCTCAACTGAGTCACCTTTTTTGGCATGAAGACATTGTGTATCGAGAAACTGTATAATGTTACGAATACTTTTTGTCACTCTTTGTGAGTCCATGTTTTTGAAATAAAAATCCGCGTCGCTATTGGAAGATATAAACTTCTCCTTCAGATCATGCCATTTGGGAAGGCCATCCTTCTTCTCCAGTACTCTTTGTTTTTGGGATTTTTGGGCTATTCGTAAAGGGTATGAAAAAGTGAGGAGGCATCAGGGCTGGGCGTAATTACGAATTACGGTTTACGATTTACGAATTACGGGCGTTTTTGGCAATTTTTTTACGATTTACGATTTACGAAATTTCTATATAAAATCGTAACGAATCGTAACAATTCGTAAGAAATCGTGAGATTGTGATTGGGCGAACAACTCAGGCGATTCTCGGCTCCGAGCTTACTTACAGTTCGGCTCGTTCGCAACAAAATCTGCTGCTCAACTTCTGTTGCTTTCCTGGCCACTTTTGTTGCAGTCCGGGATCCTGCACTCCGCCCGAACAGCAATAGCAATGGCTCAGAGATTGAAAGAATGAGCCGAACTGTCAAGCGGCCCCAATTCTGTTCGATGCGGTTCGGGGCCGAGAATCGTCTGAGAATGTAAATTTGCTGTTTATAGCATAGTAAATTAACTTTTTTGCATTCCCAGTACTTGATTGCTCTTTCCCATTTCAACTTTCGGTGAAACTTTTCCCTGACATTCTCAGCCGGGCATAGTTACCAGTAGAGGGTTCATGGCGAAATGTAGTTGTTGATCACGAGATTCCCATATGGTCGGCCGACTGTTCCTCCCTTCACACCGACCGGCTCAAACGTAGATACAATACCGCCGGTAACCAAGGGAAAAAATGGGCAAAGTGGGCAACTAAAGCGTCTTTCGACCACAACTCGCCTCAAAGTGCTCCATTTTCAATTTCGACAAGACCAAAATGTTCACCGTGCCACAATCTATCTAACTCTATGAGACAAAATTGGAATTCACTTATAAAAACGCTTTTTTAGATGGAGTTAATTATGATTTTGATAATGTTATCACAAGATAACGAGCCCATTCTGACAAAAACAACCGTACGCGATATCTAGCATGGTCAAAATGCAAATGTATTCCGTCTTGAAAAATGATGTTTCTCTCAAATTTCGCGAAATATTTTTACACGATGTACTAGATCACGACATGCTGTACACTTTGGCGTCGAAATTGAAAATGGAGCTTTTTGAGGCGAGTTGTGGTCGAAAGACGCTTTAACTGCACACTTTGCCCATTTTTTACCCTTGAATAGCGGCGGTATTATATTACTGGCCCCCATGATGAAAATGAGAGGCGCAGACATCTGGTGGTTCAACTATCTACATCGGAGCGAGATTCCGGTGCGCAGTGGCAGACAACAGATGTTGCAACATATAGTGCAAAAGAATTATGCTTTGAAGACATGTCCTGGCTCGATTAATCTTCATCCCAGCATCATCACCTTGAAGCTGTGGGCTGCGAAAGCGGTTGTGTGCCACTGTCCCACCGATATGGACATCGGCGCTGGGCTCTGAAGACCTGGTTGGCCTTTGACTTACTTGACTTAATCGGTTGCCTTTCGCCTGACGCGGTCATTCCGCATCTTCACCGAGGTGTGCCGTCCTAGTAGTCAGCCGTGTCCATTTTTCACGGTCTTCAGTCACAATTTGAACACATTCCATCCAGCTGTCACTATTCCATTTCCTGCGAAACGAAACATCGCGCCTGAGCTGTCTTTCGATGCCGAGTGACTTCAAATCCTCTTTAACCACATCCGTCCAGAACTTTCGCCTACGCCCAGGTGGCCGTTTCCAGACAGGATTTGGAAGCATTCTTAAAGCGTGTTGTACGAGACGATCCGGCGTTCTTCTTAGTACATGCCCGAGCAGTCGAAGTCGACTTTCCATTGCTGCTTGAGATGGCGTTAGGAGATGCTCGCACCTCCCTCGTGTCAAGCGTTTATGCACTGCGTCGATTTCCTTGTAAAGGTCTTCGTTATGGCATACACGCGGCCAGAAATATCCAAGCAAACGCCTAAAAAGCTTCCTCTCCGTGCAATCCAACCTTTCAATCTGCGTCTTCGGTGCTGCCTACGTCTCCGATCCGTACATCATGATAGGGCGAATAGCGGATAGGTAGACGCGCAACTTGACTTCCTTCGCGATGGTGGTAGACCACAAACACTTGGTTAGAGAATTAAATGCAGACGTAGCTTTCGCTCATCGTTGTCGAATATCCGCTGCATAACTACCATCGTTCTTCAGCAAACAGCCCAAATAACAGAAATCGTCCACCAATTCGATACGTTGTCCGTCCACACAAACTCCCGTTGAAGGCCTCTGAGAGACCCACATCTGCTTGCATTTGTCGGGACGAAGACGAAGTCCATAGGCTGCGGCATACTTCGAAACGAGGTTCTCAATCCTTTGCAGTTTTGCGTTGTTTTCAGCGAATAACACGATGTCGTCGGCGTACTCCAGGTCGACAAGGGAGCGTCCTGATGGTGTTAGGATCACATCCGCAGGAAACTGTTCTGCAACTCTACGCATGATGTCATCAACGGCGAAGTTGAAAAGAAAAGGTCCTGCAACGGCTCCTTGCCTTACTCCTGTTTTCACCTCGAAAGCTGACGTAAATCCGACAGGTGTACGAACTGCTGCTGTTGTTCCTTTGTTCATGTCCTCGATTAACCGAACATACTTTTCCGGGAGAGCATTGAGCAATCGATCACGATGAGGAGAGTCGAACGCGGCTTCAAAGTCCAAAAAAGCAAGCTGTAATGGCTTCGAATACCGCTGCCACGATTCATTTACTCTTCTCACGACGAACACTTGGTCGATGGTCGATCTTCCAGGTCGAAAACCGGCTTGCTCATCTCTGGTCGTTCTTTCACGATATTCGATAAGTCGCTCGAGAATGATACGTTCTAAAACCTCGTACATGACACGAAGTAGAGAGATTCCTCTGTAGTTCTTAGGATCCGTGACGGATAGCTTCTTGTGAAGAGGTACGATGATCGCATGTCTTCACGAATCGGGTATCCTTTCGCTCATCCATATAGCACGGATGGTGTTGGTCATTCCACGAATCCCAGACGGAGGAAGAGCTTTCAGCATTTCAGCAGTGATGTTGTCATCTCCACCAGCCTTTCCATTCTTCATTTTTCAGACACAATCCAAAACTTCAGACTCTGTCGGAGGTTCCTCACTGACATCGTAATGTGCTCTCTGAACATACGGGAGCTCAGGTACTGATGGCGCTGGACGATTCAGTAGTGAACTGAAGTAATCCTTCCATATTGGCAGCGTCGCATCACCAACTGCAACTCCATTGGTAGTGTTCAAGACAGGAGAACATCTCATCATCTTCCCGCTATACTGTCGCAGCAACGTGTAGGCTTTCCTCGGATTCTTCTCCTCCCAAGCCTTCTCGAACTCCTTAGCTCTACACGTCCACTCTCGCTCGCGGTCACTTTGAAGCTGCCGACGCAACTTCCTCCTCAGACGCTTCTCCTCCACAAAGTTTACTGCAGTTCGGAGAGCACATACTCTGTTGTAGGTAGATGTTGTTTCTTCTGAGACGTAGGCGAACTTCTTCTTAGGCTGTACAACCGGGAGTGCCTCTTTCGAAGCGTCCTGGATGCACTTGACAAAAGAGTCCGCTTTGCAAAGTTTTTTCTTAGTCCGTACTCCGATGTGAATAGAAACGCGTTGTCGAAAATTCCTTCTGCACTCATCATCTCTGAGACTTGTCATGTCAATCCTCTGGAGAGGCTGAGCCCCTCGCTTCCTCTTATGAATCCTCGCAGTGAAGTTCAACAGAACAGGACGGTGATCCGAATCGAATGCGACATCCCACACAGCTCTAGATCTTCGCATGTCCGATACTGGAATATTCCTCGTCAGGACATAGTCAAGCTGTAGTTTCAAAGTTGTCATCTTCCGCTTCCGCTGCTCTTCTGGAGATAGCTGGCCTGGCTGGCCTATGGAGCTAAAATGTTGGATGGAACCCAATATATACTGCTCTGCAGAATTTCAAGGTGATTTTGAAATCAACCCTCTCCAGCCAGCAATCTTGAGCGGTTCAAAAATTGCCAGCAAAAAAAAACTAGTTTCCATGTACGACTCTCATTGAACCTCGGCATTAGTAGAATATTTTTGAATATGAATACAGCTTGGCACGAGGTGATAACCGACTTTATTCGACTGACGTTTCGGCGGCTTCGCCTTCTTCAGAGTCTGAAAGAGCCAATTCCATTTATAAAAATGCACGATCAAACGCCGTAACGGTAAACTCTCTACAGAAAATCGACTCCCAAATTTCCAAACTGATAAACAGGAGAAAAGTAGACAACGTATCGTACCTAATCAAGTCCTCAAGCGATCATGGATCAGTAGGAGTACGGATGGGCACCGGTGGAACAGAAATTCGGCCCGAATCAGAAGGCAAGTCTGATATAGGGCTGGAGTTCCCGGGTTATATATAGGCCCTCGTCCTTCCGGTTGATCTTGGGATCTCTCGCATGGATCCAGAACGCCTCGAGAGCTTTTCGCGCACTTGTCGTGACCTCCCCCGCCACTATCTCCACTCGCACCTCAAAATCCTCGCCCCGGTGGCAATTATCTCTGTGGGTCCCCAGTGCAGTGTAACTGCGCGACTTTCCTTTCCCATCTAAGTGTTCTTTGATTACGCACATGCAATGGTCGAGCTGTCTCTCCGATATATTCCTCACCGCAGCTCTGGCATGTGATGAGATAGATGACACCTGTAGCAGCACAATCACCTTCCCTGCCCTGAGGGCAAATGACGCATTGTGGTATAACGCAGGCGCGATCGTATAGGCGATTTCTGTCCAGTTGACGTTTCAAATTATTGGGCGGGATGTCTACCAAAGCCACTGTGTTTTCTAACCCCGTTCTTCGCAAGCACTTTCTGACGGCGCTGCTCACTTCATCCGAAATGAAAGGTATCATGAAGAAAATTTTATCGCTGGGTGGTCTGTTGGGTCCCTGCTCGCGCCCGGGTCTTGACCTCGTTGGATGAGGTTCATATCCGTTGAGAAGTGCGATTTGACTTGCGAGTCTTTTAGACTCCTGCCGTTCTTGTTCGCCCGAACACACATTTACTGCGGTGTGGAACATGTTCCGGACAACTGCCCTTTTAGTTTGGGTGGGGTGGGCCGATTGCCAGTGGACTAAAATGTTTTTGTTTGAGGGCTTGCGATACCATTTTGTTATTTTTCTGTCCCCCAAAAGCTGAACCTGAACATTTAAGAAAGGCAACCAGCTATCGCAAGGCTTTTCACGAGTTAGCTTGATGTGTTCGGACTGGGCGTTCATTAGGTCGAAACAGTGGTTCAGCTCCTGTTGCGTCTAGCAAATTATGAAACAGTCGTCAATGTAAAGACTATAAAACAAGGGAAGGGTTTCGAGCACAGGTGTTTCGACCTTTGCCATGAAGGCGATGGCGAGCGTTGGTGCCAGCCGCTGTCCCATAGCCAGCCCCCGCAGTTGGGAAAAATAGCTACCCGCCCACTTGAAATAAAAAGCTCTTCAAAACTTGAAATAAAAAGCTCATCAAAACTCATAAATTCGGGGCATCGGAGGACCTTTGTCAAGTCGACCCGGCCGCAGTCAAAGTTAGACCCATCATCAGCTGCGTGGGTGGTCCCACGGACCGAATCGCGTGGTTTCTCAGTTCAGTACTCAGCCAACTCTTACCTTTCATTCCAGCTCACCTATCCAATACACAAGATTTTCTTGACCGCCTGCGCTCCACACAACTAAGCAGCAGTTGTGTATGGGAATCTTTTGACGTTACATCGCTTTACACCAATGTTAGCAACGACTCCGCAATGCAGGCAATTTTCGAGCTTCTAAACCAGCACCAAAGCAGCGTCAATATGTATGGGCTCTCTGTGCGCAGTCTTATGGTTCTCCTAAAAGAGTGCCTCAGTTGTAATGTTTTCAAGTGGGCGGGTAGCTATTTTTTCCCACTGCGGGGGCTGGCTATGGGACAGCGGCTGACACCAACGCTCGCCATCGCCTTCATGGCAAAGGTCGAAACACCTGTGCTCGAAACCCTTCCCTTGTTTTATAGTCGTTACATTGACGACTGTTTCATAATTTGCTCGACGCAACAGGAGCTGAACCACTGTTTCGACCTAATGAACGCCCAGTCCGAACACATCAAGCTAACTCGTGAAAAGCCTTGCGATAGCTGGTTGCCTTTCTTAAATGTTCAGGTTCAGCTTTTGGGGGATAGAAAAATAACAAAATGGTATCGCAAGCCCTCAAACAAAAACATTTTAGTCTACTGGCAATCGGCCCACCCCACCCAAACTAAAAGGGCAGTTGTCCGGAACATGTTCCACACCGCAGTAAATGTGTGTTCGGGCGAACAAGAACGGCAGGAGTCTAAAAGACTCGCAAGTCAAATTGCACTTCTCAACGGATATGAATCTCATCCAATGAGGTCAAGACCCGGGCGCGAGCAGGGACCCAACAGACCACCCAGCGATAAAATTTCCTTCATGATACCTTTCATTTCGGATGAAGTGAGCAGCGCCGTCAGAAAGTGCTTGCGAAGAACGGGGTTAGAAAACACAGTGGCTTTGGTAGACATCCCGCCCAATAATTTGAAACGTCAACTGGACAGAAATCGCCTATACGATCGCGCCTGCGTTATACCACAATGCGTCATTTGCCCTCAGGGCAGGGAAGGTGATTGTGCTGCTACAGGTGTCATCTATCTCATCACATGCCAGAGCTGCGGTGAGGAATATATCGGAGAGACAGCTCGACCATTGCATGTGCGTATCAAAGAACACTTAGATGGGAAAGGAAAGTCGCGCAGTTACACTGCACTGGGGACCCACAGAGATAATTGCCACCGGGGGGAGGATTTTGAGGTGCGAGTGGAGATACTGGCGCGGGAGGTCACGACAAGTGCGCGAAAAGCTCTCGAGGCGTTCTGGATCCATGCGAGAGATCCCAAGATCAACCGGAAGTACGAGGGCCTATATATAACCCGGGAACTCCAGCCCTATATCAGACTTGCCTTCTGATTCGGGCCGAATTTCTGTTCCACCGGTGCCCATCCGTACTCCTACTGATCCATGATCGCTTGAGGACTTGATTAGGTACGATACGTTGTCTACTTTTCTCCTGTTTATCAGTTTGGAAATTTGGGAGTCGATTTTCTGTAGAGAGTTTACCGTTACGGCGTTTGATCGTGTATTTTTATAAATGGAATTGGCTTTTTCAGACTCTGAAAAAGGCGAAGCCGCCGAAACGTCAGTCGAATAAAGTCGGTTACCACCTCGTGCCAAGCTGTATTCATATTCAAAAAAAAAAACTAGTATTTCATGAATTGAAATCTGCTGAGGGATCCGGACACTATTTTTCGAACCCGAAAGCACTATTCGATGGAGAGTTTTACGGGTTCCCGGAATAACCTTTGATAGATCTCTGTCTCCAGCTTCGGGAGGAAAAGTGGGAGTTTTAAAATTCGGTTCGGAGCATTTCAAAGAAAATAAAATCAGAAAAGTTTGTATAGCGGATCAGACAGAGGGTTTGCCAAGGTGCAAAACAGTTCTTGTGTTTAATTTTCTAGATTATGTATCTGCGGGGGATAAATTCTGATTTTGTTGTTATTTTGCTTATTGTTTTATTGTTGTTTATTCTCGAAATTGGAGACTTGGAGGGAACCCTTACCTTATTGCATTTTGGAATCTTAAACAGCCTTGACATCTCGAATCGCTCTCTCCAAACCAACAACCCTATCTTTATGGGAAGGAAAGTCTTTAAGAGTTCACAAATATAGAAGGCAGACATGATTTCTGCATCAAAAGTGGTTTTGCAAATGTATGCTTCATGAAAGGGCCACCTTATGCAAAAGTGTATCCTTCCCTAGACAAATATGGCCTAAAATTCTCGAACACCAACACCGGTTCCTATCACACTGTTTCCCTCCTTGGCCTCCACCGAACTGTGTTTGATAAAGCGATGATTTTTTTTATATTTGCATATTCAAGAGCAGGGCAAAACGTGGCACAGGTTTGGTACTTGGTCGAGCTTAAAATTTTACTTTTGCGTATTTAAACCGTTTCTATCCCACGTATGTACACTGAACATTTTTTCAAGTACTGCTCAGAAAAGTTTTATTTTGAAACCAAACCTCAAACCCTACCTTCGATGTAGAAACACCTCAACACTGGTGTTTCCATATCGAATGAGGTTTGGGTCATGTGTGGGCGTATTACTCATTATCAGTTACGAATCACGAATTACGATTTACGAATTACGACGATTTCGAAAAATTACGATTTACGATTTACGAAATCACAAAATTCAGTTACGCACAGCCCTGGGAGGCATCATTCAAGTGATCTACACGCGTCTCTTCAGCGGTTGACAACATTAGCCACTGAAGAATTTCTGACGCCATCAACAACTACAAAAAATTTCGACTTTCCGATGAACAGAGAACATACTGCGATACACTTTTGCAGGATGGAGGAATCTCGTTCAAGACCACCTACAGTTGGCATTTTTGGTTCCCGCTTGTAGCGTAGTGTGAGTTGGCGCAGACTTGGTGCACATATACTATAACACACGTGCACCGAAATCGCACCAACGCTGTTTCAAAAGAAATCCAAAAGTACCATTGCGATCCGTGCCGACTCTAGACCACTTCCTCGACTGCTGCCATGCTAAAAAACGTGGCATGCGGGTAAACAAAGGAATGATGGCTCTGGCCAAATTAGTTCGCGCCTATCACTTTCCTAATTGGTGAAGTGGACGATACATGCAGAGCGTACACGTTTTTGATTTTGATGTTCCATACCGTACATCAGCTCCAGGTCGCCGTGCACTTTGTGTTCTCGCGAAGGCTCAGTTCATAGCAGCATACAAACCCATGGTTTTCCTTGTCCGCGGGTCACCTTTACCACACTCAACAATTGATGCTGAGCGCCGCTCACTATCCGCTCATCGTCAATGCTTACCCAAGGTTTCTCATCATTAACCTTGGCAAGGGGATATATCAGGGTACAGAAGTTTTGCCTTTACTAACTACAAAGGTGAAGGACGCTAAGTTTCAATGGTCTAGTGAAGGACTAGCACAAGGAAAAGAAAAAAGCTGCAGGACGACAAAGAACATCAAGATCAAAAACATGTAAACCAACTATGGTTCACATCCCTCCAGGTCCATTGCTAGTATGCAGATGATTATAGGTTTCAGCAAATAGCAGAGTAACACCGCGATAAATCAGAAACGTTCGACATGCTCGGCGTGACTGTAGCATTTTAAACAACTTGAGCGCAGATTATGTTGTTCTAACAGTTTTACAACGGCCATAATCGCTTTCTACGTGAGCGTGTCTAGCATGATGGTTTGGAACGCCCGCGGTTTATCGTGGTGTGGCTCTGCTATGCACTTGTAGTTATCATCAGTCACTGGATGAGGGATAGCCGCGACGCTGTTTGGCGGGAAAAAATCGCGCGATCAATAGCCACTTTCCCTTCGTTTTCCCGCGCGCAATTTTTGCCGCCAAGCAGCGTCGCGGCGATCCCTCATCCAGTGATGGACGATATATTCGAGTCTCCCACAATGCACGCATGAGTTTTGTAGATGCCCCTTTTTTAGAAATGTTTTTCCGAGATAAAAATGCGGAGAACCCAAGTGAGCTCGGCGCTGCGGCTTCAGTGGTCGAGAGCTGTAAGGCGCTCCCCGTAAAGAAATGATGGTGGTTCTGGTTCGTCCAGAGCTAAGCGCTTCGCAGCCAACTCAACATCTTACGGCAACATATCTCAACGTATGCTGCGGCTTAGGACAGAAGTACGGCAGAGAACATCAGGATTTGAAACAAATTTATCGTCAGTTGAATTCTATCTTGACGCAATACCATCAAAGAGCTCACTGATCGAGTTCGAGACTGCGTTCATCCTTTTTTCTGTTCAGCCACTTTTTCAGATCCTCTGGGTTCACTTTTGCGTCTTCTGGCCTCGCTTGTTGCCTCCTATCGTAACCTGCGTTTCCTCTAGAGCACTCCTTGTCATTCTCTTGCACAGCGTTTTTCTCGCCACTTCGATTCTTTTTACTTCTTTCCGACATGGCGGTGACCACAGAGTCAGAGCTTTTCCTAAACATTCAATGAAGGTATAAGGGTTGCTTCGAATAATATCGATTTTTTCGAATGAATGTAATCTTCTCTTCATGATCGAGATGGTTTCAACAGTGCTCATTTTAATACGTTACGGTAAGTATTAGGTACTCATGTTTGATGAAAGAAATAGGATTCCGTCTGTTCATTAAAATGCCAAAGTCAATTATTTAAGTTTTCCATTCGAATAATCGAATAAATTTTAATAGCACTTCTGCGATTGGACGGAAATTTACTTTTTTCATAAACTATGGTAACCTTGCCAATATTACCTCTTCGTTTTTCCTCTTGTCATTTTGTCGCTTTTCTTGTGTTTCTTTCTCTTATCTGAACTTCTAGTCTTTATGACATACAGTTTCCGTTTTCATTTTAGTCTGACGCATGGACCAGGCGGCTGGCCGTGCGGGGTTGGCGGCCTCAGTGGGGAATGGGGTTTCGATTCGCGCGGGGTGATCTACCATCGCAGCCCCGTCCATTAATCAGACTAAAATGATCGCGTGAACTCTACAGCTCACCGCAATGTTAAAAGGCGGTGGTGTGCGGCTGCTGTCCGCACACTGACACTACCATGGAAAACCTGACAATTTGCCAGATTTCATCATCCGTCGACAGCACAGCTGCTATAATGCTTTTCTTAAAGTGTGAGGGGATTTGGCGCTTTTTTTTTCAATTTCAAAGTAGAATTTGAAAAAAACACTACTAAGCCCAAACAAACCGCAGATTCCCCTCACGCACTAAGAAAAGCCCCATTCGCAATACTAAAAGTGTTAGAGACAAAGATAGAGCAGAAACAAGCGTGAGATAAAGAGAAAACGGAACTCACCCAGAATACCAGCTGTGCTGTAGCTCGATGACGAAATCTGGCAAAGCGCCAGGTTTTTCACCGTGTGGTGCCAGTGTATCGCCAGCAACCGCACCAGGGGTGTGCGGAAAATTCTTTTCGGTAAATTTTTTACCGAAGGTTTTTACCGAATTTTTTTCTCGGTAAATACGGTAAAAACGGAAAATTCGGTAAAAATTCCGACTTCGACTTTGGTACATATCCCATACTACAGCACAAATAAACAATATTTATGCATCATTTTTAAAAGTGCATGAGGATAGTGCAAATAATGAGCGAGTTTTACATATTATACTGAGCTCAATGGCTGAACCCGATCAGCGGGACGTTGATTTTGAGAAAGAGTAGCATTTTCAAATTTTCTGCCGTCAAGGCCTTTTTCTAGTGACTCAAAATTAGGCCAGCTGAGGAAAACATCCTTTCCGCCTCAACTGTGCCAGGAGGCGCGCACAAGTTTTTATTGGTGGTGCTATGTGGGATGGGGGAAGGGCACTGTGGCGCGATGCACTTGGCCACGCCCATTTCACCGTGCCGCACTAAATTTGAGCCTCTACCCGGGGTTTCCCTCTCCTGCCAAAATTAGAGTCGTTGCGGCACGGAAAAATGGGCGTGGCCAAGTGCGATACAACAGTGCCCCCCCATCCCACAAGCAACTTAATGGTCAGTGAGGAAAGGTGTGGATACGATAATTTCACAATGCAGTCATCCCAGAACCGCGCAGTGGATTCAGTGTTGTGTCCGGGGGCTCAAAAGAATTTTTCCACTTCCTGAAATATCTGCTTCAGGCCTCTGCTGCGTTGCGAACCTTTTCATATTCTGAATAAAATATGTATTTCTCGTAGTGGTACGTATCTCGACAAGAAGAAGCACTTAATAGAAAAAGTGACGAGATCGTTTGAATATTCAAAAAGTAAGCCAAACAGTTAAAAAAAGAGTAACAAAAATAAGGATGAAAACAGATATCGTGCCAAGGGCATGCCATAACAGTGGCAATCACGTGAAATACGAGTAAGAAGTAGGCCGAATCGGCGAAAACATCCATTTTTTCTTTTCGGTAAAATTTTCGGTAAATTTCGAGAAAATTTCGGTAAATCGATAAATCAAAATTTTCCGAAAAACACCGGTAAATCCGGAAAATCGGTAAATCGGTAAACGGAAAATGCACACCCCTGAACCGCACCATCGCCTTCCAACATTGCGGTAAACTGTACGCCCATGGTCTCGTTCAACAGAAGTAGGCAAGTGGAAGGTGGCATCTGGGTATCGACCGGAGATCATGGTGTACGCAACATAGTACACCGCTAACACTTAAACTGATCCGTTGGCTTTTAGAGGCCACGCACCAGGAGGCAACCTCTGGCGAACGTGACTATGATGTTCCATGGGAGGGATGTCTGCCAGTGATAGCGTGTAGCATGAAGCTAATTAGTCTCATGTACATCCTACTGCATAGGCTCTGGTATCCTTTACAATCCTCGCCATCTCAGCACTCGCGGGACGGGCGATGGACTATGAAACTGCAAGCGTCATGCTTTTTGAGCGGCGCTGGCAAAGCGGTGCTGGGTGGGCGGCGAGCGCATCATGCGCTTGCGGCGCTGTGAAAAGTTTCATAGTCCACTGCGCGTTCCTCGCGTTAAACGCTTGCGGAGAGGACTGCAAGGGATGCCTCATACACACACCGATGCAGAGAAGCTATTTGGGTAGACATCCATTCAAAGCAAATGCTCCTAGAGTTTTCCCGATCGAGGCTGTCCGCCCACGCGGAAGGCGTGCGTGTTCAACAGCCGTCGCTAAGCCATTTTCGGGATCGTAAATCGATCGGCAGGAGTACTAGACGAACAGCAAATAATATCCTAGTCAACTGCTTGCAGCCGTGGTAAGGCTCGTTCGAAAAATGCTTTCGCGACGGAAATACGACACGCACGTCAACCGCATAAACATCTCGTTCAAACAGACTTTACTTCCACAAACCTTTGGACGTCTGCTTTCCGCTTTCAGCGCTGCCTCTTTTCTCTTGTTTCCCTGATAAACTTTCGCTGCCACTAGTTTTTTTCTGGCTGTGTCGCTTCGAGGAATGATCCCCAGACTTGGATTTTTTCTTCTTCTTTGACGACTTTCCTTCGAGACTTTTATCATCATTTGTGGACGAGTCGGTAACTGAGCGCCTGAAGATTTTTCTTCTCTTCCACTTCTGTCCTTTCCCATTCCCAACTGTTTTTCCCTTCTTTGAGGAACCTCTCTTGCTACCACTTGTAGAGGCTCCTACATTTTCTGAAGACCCTTCTGTTTTCTGCTTTTTCTTCTTTTTTCTTCCGGAAAATTTCTCCTTTTTCTTTGAGGACGAATCTGTGCTTATATCCTTAAAGATGTTTTCTTTTTTCAATTTGTCTTTTCCCTCTCCGTCTGTGCTTTGCTCTCCTTTTGTCGAACCTTCCTTGCTACCTGTTGAAGGGGCGCCCACATTTTTCAACAGCCCTGCTTTCTGCTTTTTCTTCTTTTTTCCTTTCGAAGATTTTTCCCTCTTTTTCGAGGACGAATCTGTGATCATGTTCTTACAGATCTCTTCCTTTTTCAGCTCGTCTTTTCTGGCCCCATCTGTACCTTTCACTCCTTTTATCGAACCGTCCTTACTACCAGTTGAAGGTAGACCTTCGGACTCCTTTTTCCTTACAGAAAATTTGTCTTTCCGTTCCGAGGACGAGTCTGTGTTTGTGCGTTTACAGATCTTTCTCCTCTTAAAACCCTTCCTTTTCGTTCCATCTGTAGATTTTTCCTTTTTCTTCGAAGCTTCCGTGGTAGCAGTTGTGAGTTGCTTCTCCTTTTCCAATGACGCTCCTTCCTTGGACTTCTTGTTCCTCTCCAGAGATTTTTCGTGCACCCTCGACGATGAATCAGTGCTTGTGCGTTGCCAGAACTTTCTTCTCTTTGAACCCTCCTTTTTCTCTCCATCTGTAGCTTTTCCTTTTTCTGTCGATCTTTTCTTCCTCTCCGAGGTGGGTACATCTTCCTTTTCGGTGGAACCAACGTCTTTGGAATTTTTCTTCTGGGACGATTCTGGTATTAAGGGTTCGACTTTTGCAACATCTGCACTCTCGCATTTCTTTGTCGAGTCCTCCTTGCTACCAAAGTTAGATATGCCTACCTGTTCCGAGGATCCTCCTTCTTTCACCTCCTCCTTCCTCGCACATGATTTGTCTTTTTCCATTCCCTCTTTTTTTGCCCCGTCTGCAGATCCTCTTTTCGAATTCTCGTCTTCCTTACTATTGGCTGCCGGCTTGCTTTCCTTTTTTGAAGACTTATCTCTTCTTGTCCGCTTTTTCCTCTTCTTTGACGATTCTCTTGAGCTTGAGCTGCGAGGTTCACTGATTTTCTTCCTTCTCCACCTATCATAGTTCATGTACCATTGCTCATCGCTCATTACTGGACCTTCAGTTTTTCTCTTCTTTTTCGAGTCCTTATCGGATGTGATTTTGGACGAAGCTTGCTTGCTTTTTTTGAATTTTTTTGAAGAAGAGCTACTGGTATGACTGGCTGCCTTCGAATCCTGTTCTGTCCTCAACGTTTTCGAAGACCTCCGCTTTTCTCTAGACGCAGACTTTTGAGTTGCCTCAGCACTTAGGCTCTTTTCATCAAAAGAAGAGAGTTTGTTTCTTTTCACGGCTTTCTCCTTTTTTTCAGAAGTCTCTGCACTCCCACTTTGGTCCTTTGCCATTTTTCGCATTCTGTCTGAATCCTTTTTCGAGCCTTCAGCACTACCCAATCTGCCTTTCTTCTTCCTTTTTGAACTACTAGTACTGTGTGATTTCTCCTTGCTTTTTTCCTTTTTCATGCTCTTCCTACTCTCCGACCTTTCCGACACACTCTTCTTTTTTAGGCCTTCCGCACTGCCAGATTTGACCAGATTTTTTTTCTTTCTCAAGCTCTCTGAGCTTCTCTTTTTGTCTTTTTCCATCTTCTTCTTCTTTGAGCTTTCACCTCTCCCACTCTTCTCCTCTCTCTTCCTCCTCTTGGAAGTCTCAGCTTTTCCTTGCGTGTTTTGGTCTGCATAAGTGCTGCTCCTACTCTGTTTGTCGCCAACCTTGTTTTTCTTTCTTCTGAGAGACATTCTGCAACAAAAGACTCCAAATATTTCGTTTATCTGTACCTATCTAAACTCACTTTGAGAAAAAAGATTTTGCCTTCTCCGATGACGTGAGAGTTCTCTTCCTGAACATTTTCAACTGTTAGAAATAAGCATTAAGACCCTATTCAAGAGTAGAATTCTCCCGGTGCCATCGCGTGCGTAAGCGCCTGCACGCCCCGGACGCACTGCCAATGTCTCTCTCCTCGCTCGAACCCGCACGCGAAGGAATAGAATGAATTTTGAATAAGTGTGACGATGCGAAGGGTAGCGGTCACGACTCAGATCCCTGTCATAGTTGGGCAATAGTACGAGGTAAAGTCTGTCTCAATGAGACTGTCTGCCTACGCGGTCTGCTATAGCCTGTAGTGTTGCCCTAATATTCGATTGATCGAATAATATTCGGATATTCCAAGAAGTGGATTATTCGGGTTATTCAGATATCCGAATATTTGAAGATGTGGAAGACTCCTTTATTTGAATAATCAAATATTCAAAGAGGTGAAATATTTGGTTTATTCGAATCATCGAATATTCAGCATGAATTATTCGAATATTCGACAAGATCGCACCCCCTTCTACACTGATTTCCAGCGCAGCAAGGATCAAGGATTACTATGATTCCGAGAAATCGTTCCGAAAAATTTCTATGTCTATTGAAATGTATTAATTTGATTTTGAAAATGTGAATATAATGATCTCAATTTATAAAAAATAATGTGAGCTTGCATTGATCGTAAACAATGAATAAAGTAGAGAATGAAGATATCATTATATTCCGATGTATGTCAGTTAAAAAACGGATTGCTCATGAATAAAGGGTTTGTGAATGTTTCGTTGTCCTTTTCGGAGCGTTTCGGCGCAGATTTACAATGATCTCCTGCCAGTTTTCGTGTTTTTTTTTCTGCTGAGTATTTGAATATTAACTGGAAGTGGATTATACGGTTTATTCGAATAATAGAATATTCAGAGAAGTGAATTATTCGTTCATTCGAATATTCAAAGAAGTGTAATATTCGTTTATTCGAATAATCAAATACTTCAAGAAGTGGAATATTTGCTTATTCGAATAATCGAATCATCAAAGAAGTGAAATATCCGGTTTATTCAAATAATCGAATATCCAAAGAAGTGGATTATTCGATTTATTCGTTTATTCGAATATTCAAAAAAATTATTCCTTCCAACACTCTACTAGCCTGTCATTCCAACACTCTACTAGCCTGTCAAGCGGCCGTCGCGAAGGCACTTTTCAGGTGTGTCTGAATCAAATCGCATGATTCTAAGACGCATACTGAATAATATTCCAGTCAGCTATTTGCAGTCGTGTGGAGGCTCGTCCAAGAATGCCTTCGCGATGGCTATTCAACACGCGCGCCTACCGCGTAGGTGGACAGTCTCATTCGACTTTGGTCCGCACTAGATCGTGCGTATTCCCACCTGGGTCACCCGCATTCCTAATGGGTCTTTCGTATTCCCCCTTTGGTCGTTCATGAGCCAGCCTTGACCGCACTCGACTGGGTGCCACAATGGTGTTGATGGTATTATTGCTCCAACTTGAATTTAAGTGGGACAAAAAGGGATTAAGTACGCCCCGGGACGGTCTATCGGAGGCCGAATTTTATCATAGGACAGGTTTCTGTCATCATTTTGTGAGTTAAAATGAGGGAGATAGACTATGAATGAGGGAGATAGGCTTAGAATGTATCGGATATCAGCGACCCTTATTTATAGTATGATTCGGATATATTCGCTATGCGACTCGGAACTAATGTATAGCTCATTCTAAATTTTGTCAAATTCCAGGAGCATGTGGGACTGACAGTGTCTGTTTTGTTATATGGAGATAGATTAAAGTACACAACATTCAACATATCTCGACGTCACAGACTCACTCTTTCTCCGATTCCGGTGCCTTCTGGGACTTCTGAGTGCTCTGGTCTACAACACTGTAAAATGATAATGTCACAGCCTGCTACCACAGCGACAACGCTGCGTTTTCCCATTTATTATGAATTGCCTTGAAGCATTGGGGTCGCTGTGTCGTGTCATGGGTGACATTCCCTAACACATCATCGGTATTTTGAAAATTTTTAAATTAGCTGTGCAACTAGTTCGGACGTAAGACTCGGCTCACAACTCTAGAAGGCATCGTGCGCGCTGGGAATCACTTTCACTTCTGTGTGAACATATAAACAATTCGGGCTAGTTGACATCTCCCACGGAACTTGAAACTGAGAATGTGCGCCTTAAAAGTTATGGCAGCCTAAGACTCCTAGGATGTTTTCATACAGTATTGATGCGACCGTCAAACAACAAATCTTTAAAATGTCAGTGGTATCGTCTCCAAATGCAGAGCAACTTCAAAACGATTTTGGCGCCACCTTCAAAATCATTTTTACAGTGTATTCAAATTGTTTTTTTTTCTCTACAAATATAGGTTTTTGAGGGCTCATTTGGCGTTTTCACTCCCAAAAGAGGCCAAGCTATACAACAACATGACAAGTAATGTATAGTTTTCATCTCGTGCCATGACTTCAAGGTAACCATCGTCCTAGTCCAATAGTTGTTAAAAACTTGTTTTAGCAGGCTGAAGTTCTACTGAGAATCATATCCACGTACCGTTGACGACTTTGGGCGACTGTTGAACCCAGTTTTTGTGGCTGGATTTCGCGAGATGAAGGCCTAGCATGAATCGCTTCCCTGCTGAAAGTCCAAAGTTGGCTCATATAAGAGAAAAAAGACTTGAAAATAAGAATCTTTTCCTTGAACAAGCGGAAGTCACTTTCTTCGAGAAAATAAAGGGGAAATTGTGATTTCCGTCATTCGCAACCGATGAAGGCAGGAACGGGGCTGTTGGTTGAAAACCATCTTCCCACTGTTGGGCTCGAAAGGTCGGCAAAGGGGGCGCGGCAAAGAGGCTTCTTGCTATGGGCGCCCAGAGTGGCTTCACTCCATTTCCTGCCTTGTTCGCACTTGTTGTGTTCGCTATTGAGCAAGATCAAAACTAACCGAAGCGACCCACTCCTCTCTGAGAGAGCAGTCTTCACATTTTTAGCTGACTTGTCGGATGCGCTGTCACTTTTACTGTTAATGCGTTTCTGCTTGCCCACTCGGATACTTCCTTTTATAGCTGAAATGATTCCTTCAACAATGAATGCTAAATAATCGTTAAAAGCCAGGGTTCACGATAGATTTCACTTCCAATATCTCTACGGTTCACGGGTCTGGTGCCCTATATAGCAAGTCATGTTTAAAAAGGGCGAAAAAGACGCGTTTGACAAAACACGCCCTCCATTATTTATCTTCTGTTTCCGTGTGAAATATATTTCCGTTCATTGCGTGCTTCAGCTCGCGTATGCTGCGCCTCCTCCCTACACCTCGCCGTCTCTAACCTCGCTCCGCACAAGCGCGCCAGAGAGCAGAGTAAATTCGACTCGGAACCAGAGGATACGTTGAGTTTTGAGAGTGGAGGAATCGACCGCTGTGAAGGATGATGCATGTCAGTGAAATCAAGCGATCAGCTCGCTTACCAGCACCTCCTTCACTTTATCATTCCTGTAATCTGAGTGCTCATTTGTTCACATCGATGGGGCGGAAATGGGGCACGTAGTAGCAACGCGAAAATCCCTGATTTAAAATTCGTTAAAGGCAGTGTTCACGATAATCTTCGATTTTGAGATTAATCGCTAAATC
The DNA here is from genome assembly GCA_029168955.1 of Aplectana chamaeleonis. Lineage (NCBI taxonomy): Eukaryota > Metazoa > Nematoda > Chromadorea > Rhabditida > Cosmocercidae > Aplectana > Aplectana chamaeleonis. Next base: position 2,862,437 of record JAPDOI010000034.1, on the reverse strand, counting down.
GATTGTTTGGCCCCCGAGTAGAACTGACATGACGAAGAAACCGAGAAAAACGCACCAGATGGCACGAAATCCTCAAGTATCAGCCCGCCTCTTAAGTATCAATGGAACTGTTCGTTGTGACAATGAAATCTTTTGTGGACCCGTCTTTTGCAATTCTCCAATCTGTGTTGCTCCGTTCTTTCCTTCGGGCCCTAACTAATACTGTTTTGCCCAAAATATTCTTCCATTTTCTATTAGTCCCATTTTTTACCGGTGACAACCACCGTGAACATGTTCATCCAACCAGACAACTAGTCCAGGCCATAGAATAATGTCACTGAAATAAGACGAATTAGTGCGTTCCTCGCCGTTTCTTCGTGATTTTGGTGACACTTGGTAGCCAACGCATTGTTTTGAGTGGAAAACTTGGAAACGAGAATAATCGTGAACACTGCCTTTAAGACAAATATTTAACAGCTATCGATTTTCCCATGAACCCCATCATATGTAGCGCTGTTCGGCTTGAAGCTGCTTCCATGAAATTTTTAGTGTGTTTTCACATCCGTACAGCCAATTAAAATATGTGGTTTTCATGCTCAAAACCGCACCTCTCTGCTCTCAGGGCATTAAAGTAAGCTCCACCCGCCTCATGTAACGCTCATAGGCTTGAAGCTACTTTCATGAAATTTCGGGCACGTTTTCACATGTGGACAGTCACATTCTAATCGTAGTTCCCGTTCTTGAAACTGCACCTGTGTGCCCTCAGGGTGCAAAAATCTTATCGAAGTAAATTGCAAGAGATATTACAGTGAACAATGCTCTTCTCACACTGTCAACTATCCGTTTCCCAGAATTGTGAATTTTTTATCTTTAGCGGGATCGAGCCTTTGAATCCTAAATCGGCCATAACTGCATCTTCGATTACGAAATTCCAGAACAGCTGTGTCATTTCGTTGACAGGACAGTCCGCTTGCAATGACCTCCATGACAGTGAATACTCAACACCACTGCTGCTGACATATATAGGAGCACTTTGGTGATACACTTCACCTGACCACGACTCCGCTTCCATGTTGAACGCTTCCATGTCTTCCATGCTACTGCCGTCTATTGTCTTGCATGCTTTCTCCACTAATGTGTTGTCACCTTTTCTTGTGAGTGCCTTGTTTTATTCTGCATTATTTTTACATCTCCATTTCATATCCTGTCTGTTTCTTTTTTGATCTCCTGTCTCATTTTGCTCTCTCACCATGATCTTCGGCTGAGAACCCGTCTTGGGCCTCATTCACTCCTGGGGCCGTATGCATGCCTTCCCGCGTTGAAAAACAGTCAATACGTACCAAATGCTTATCTATTCCACATTACACACTACATCTCCATTTCATATCCTGTCTGTTTCTTTTTTGATCACCTGTCTCATTTTGCTCTCTCACCATGATCTTCGGCATAAACCCCCGTCGCATAGAAGCTCGAGATGGCCCTACCACAACGACGATCGAGAACCAATCCGGTTTTTGAAAGTTTATTAGCGCAAAACATCTCATCCCTGCTTGCTCATCTTTAGCTTTCCCTTGTTTTCACATGGAATAGATGAGCATTTGGTAGGTATTGACTGTTTTTCAACGCGGGGGAGGCATTCATACGGCCCCAGGAGTGAATGTGGCCCACTGCGAGGATTGCTTCCTCGATAGATTATGGCTTTGTTGCCGACGTTGGGAAGCTACCTCTAGGTCGTGGCAAAAGTCGTATCTACCTCCTCTAGAAATAGCTCCTTCTCTTTTGCAGGACTTAATTCTAAAAAAGAGAGGTTCGACTCCAGTGCCCTTCCCATTCAAACCTTGTTCAATAGAGTGCAGCCCTTTTGGTGCAGAAGTCCTTCCACAGTCGTGTGAGTATGAGGGCAACGTCACCAAAAGCCATGAGTGGTTTTCTGCGCTGACAGAACAGTAAATTGTTTTACTCACTTTCTCTCGCAAGGTTGTTAGTTGAACCACCGCTTGGCTTTTCTTCGATCAAGGGGGCCATTATTTCTTCGTCATCTCTCACCTGCACAGCTTGGTCACTTGGAGTCGCAAGTGTGCTAAATTTGAAGAACTCTCTACATGTCGCTCTGCTTCCTTGCCAAGATCACTGTTTTGTATCCTCTGTTTCCGAGTGTGATTTTTTTCCGTTCGTCGTGTGCGTCTGCGTGCGTACGCTGTGCCTCCTTCTCCCCACAGTTTCTCGCTGTCTCTACCCTCGCTTCGCACAAGCGCGAGAGGAAACAGAGTAAATCTTCCTCGGAACCAGAGAATATATCGCAAGCGGTATTTCTAAACCCGTTTCTTTTCCTTCGCCGTATTGTGGCGTGCGCGCAAAGTGTGCACAAAGTTTGGCTTAGGTATATTCCCTCGCGGACGTCCTAAACACAGGGTCTAGCAGCCCGTTGGCAAAGGCTGCGAAGTGCTTACGATCCCTCTCGGTGGTCAGTCCGCGCCCAGAAATGTCGGGAATTGTAACGGCTTCCACCCACCCCCCCCCAGACGGTTTTACATCAAAATTCCCGATTTTTCACCCAGGGTAACCGAATCAAGCGCGATGGGCTTCGCGGCAAAACACATGTTCGCGTAAAGACCGAAATCCTTTGTTGGTCGGATTATTCGAATGCAATGTATAATAGACTCGCAGCTAGCCGTTACGGCGGTTGCGGGGTGTGGCTACACTGCATATTCGTATTAAAACTAGGAGACGATGGCGCTGTATTTGTAATAACGAAATCGGAATAGGCGATTTCGCCTAGAATGCGAGGAAACCTTCTACTCAGGCTTGACGGCAACTTTACAGAACAAAAAGAAGCACAATTTGTAGGAAACACCTTTGTTGTGAACTATGAGCAGGACATTGGGCCAGTTACCACGACAGCCGCCGTCAGAGTTATCTTTGTGTGATAGGGGACCACTGGTATAGAAAAACCGGAGAAAACTACAAAGGGAATTGCAATTACTGAGTGCACTCCCAGTTGGGTCCTGCCCACTTTTCCCGGCGCTCTGCGCTTTCTTAGTTGAATCCCGCCTCGTTTTCTGGCGCTATTCTCACTTTCAGTTGGGTTCGTCCACGTTTTCTGGAGCTCTGCGCTCTCCTGGTTGCGCTGCACACACTTTCCGCGGCGTTTTGCGCACTACCCGTTGGACTCTGCCCATTTTTTCCTGGCGTTCCACGCACTTCAAACTGTGTCCCGCCTATGGAGCAATGGGTCCCTGATAGACGTGAGGCACAACTACTCTAGCACTCCAAACCAATCCAGTTTATCACGTGACTACTCCATTTCCCTCAAAAGACCGACCGTACTTCTTGTCACTCAACTCCAGACACATACACTCGCACACACATTTTAGAATTCAGGATATTTCCAATATCTCAAGACCCACGAGGCGGATTCTTCTCGTTGTTATGTGCGAGAAGCGGGCACCACATTTGACATTAACTCGCCCACGCGCATCCCTGTGATTCCGAAATCAACGCTCTGAGTATGTAACTGTGGTGATGTAGTTTCTTTTCCATTGAAAAGAGCGTATAAAACTGATCTGTTTTGGGCAATCTAGGGAACCTTTACCGCTCCGTCTTTGTGGAAGTGCCGAAAATCAAGATTTCTTCCGAACCGAGATTCTGAAATGAGGGGTCTGCGCATAAGCAATTTTTTACCAAATCAGGTGCACGCTTCGTGTGCACCATATATGACCATCACCACAAAGCTCTCACTGAAGTGTGTATCATGGTCCATCAAAAGTTGTACATCTACATATCAATGAGAAGCGGTCAGTTGGAGATCGATAATCATGACACTCATTGCAACACGAATAATGTTATCTGGCCCACCCCCCCCCCCTACAATCAGCTCATTGGCCATAGGACAGATTTTTGCATTGAAGCGCGCTTTTCGCGCTAGCTTTCTAATCTTCTCAGATAGCATCAATAACACTTTTTTGAGTGTTTCTTCTGTTTTTGAAGGTTAGAAAAACTTGATTGAAGAGTGGATCTGATTTCCTTACTGATGATCTGAAGCATTGATGAAACGAAGCACAATGAAAGTCCAGTTACTCTCTTTGCATGCCATTCCTCAAAGAGAGTTCGTATCATATCGCATTTTCGCGTTTTTTCAACTTACTCTTCCCTGAAGCTGAGGGTGGCAGCCTCAAAATTTGTGTTCCCAAGCTGAAAACCACAGTTCAACAAAAAATTTTCACCGCCAGAGCCGCTTTCGCTTATCTTTGTCTATCTAAGAAAATTCTATTCGCCAGGTGTATGACAGCTTTTAAGCGAAAAATTTTGAAACTGTTACGTAGGGCTTCAATAGTCCACGACTACTTCCTGTTAATTCCTTTCTACTTCACATTTCATGTGTTTTATAGCTCTCTCTTGGTTCCTATGCTGTACTAATCTCTAGCGTCTGCCTTAGGACTCGTATCATTGTCTAACGTCTACTTTAGGGTTCGTATCGAAGACATAATGGAAAGAATCACTCAAATAATACCATTACAGACTCCACAATGCCTCCCTCACTATAGTGTCATATTTTCTCAAAAGGCCCCTTTGCGCTACGCAATCTATACAGGCACCTCAGAACTGTACATACATAATAGGACCGAGGGGGAGATTCAATTCGAAAAAGATAACTTCAAAGCGGAAAAAATGTGGCGGCAAAACAAGATTTAACTACGATCTGTTTGAAAACCGGTATTTAAACTTGAAAAATTTTCAGAGGCATAAAGATTCAGATGAGAGGTGAGTCCTAATACTTTAATAATTCCGTACCTGAGCAGTATAGGAACCAATAAAAGTTAGTCGTAATGTCAAATTGAACGAAAATTCAGTCTTGACAAAATAAGGTTTGTTTTCTACAATATTTTCTTCCAGACAGCGCATGTTGGTAGCAGCGAGGCAGATCAGTCTTCAACGAATGATGACATCGTTGCATGCCCAGTCTGTGATGAATCTTTTCCGTAACACAGGAAATTTGCCGAGCACTGCCAGAGGGAGCACCAAGAAGAAGACCAAGACTAATCGTTGACTGAAAAAGAATTTACTATCTGGAAACTATTCGAGATAGCGATTCTTCCATTTTTTCTCTTTTTGACTACATTCAGCTTTCTCCCACTTAGGAAAGTAGTTATACAAAGCGTAGGTAGCATCTGTGTAAACGAATCATATCAGTATCTATTTGGCACCTATAGTAAAACTGGGCAGTATCCCGTCTCCAGCTGCTGATTCCAAAAAATACGAGCTTTTATCGCTTTGCGAAAATGTAAGGGTACCAATCACAGATTTTTTGGGGTGTTCTGAAAAAAATTTTCGGATTTGCCCAAAGCTTGTGCGCAGGGGTAATCTAAGGTGCTGAGAAGGAATCTGGGGTCCGTTTCTCGGAATGAGGTTTACTGTAGATTACCGTAGGTCAAATTCCTTTAATCGGGCAAAACCTACCTTAATATTTTGAAAATTGACAAAGGGACATCAAATTTATATTGACCACCCCGAACAAACCCCGCATACAAAGTACTCCGAATAGACCCTAGAGAAACATTTTTAGCCATATCTATTGTAGCATTCCGAAAATCTCGAAAGTGGCGTCTTGAACTCAAAAATTTTCCCCGCTGAGATGCTTTGAACGAATTCAGTCGAACACTCTGAAAAATCGACAAAAACCCTTATATTCGTCATCAGCGCCCTAAATTATCCGACTGTGGAGTCTACGCTCTGATTGATTCAAATTTGCTGTAGCTCCGCTTTCAGGAAATCTTTGCGAACGCAAAGATAGAAGTTTAGAAGTTGCTGCATGCTTCGGCCTTATTGGTCACCTAGTGAAATCCGCAGCGCTTCTTTAACACTCAAAGACGAGAACACTGTGAAAGCTATGCTCTTAAGAGGCATTTCAGCTCAAAAGGTGAGATGATTTTACACAAATCTGTAATCTGTAAGTTGATCAGAGATGAGATCTGAGAACTGGTTAGATCACATGTCCACCGAAAAACAACCCCGTATTGGCTTTATCTCTCTGAATAGTATCACGTAAGAAACAACGGTTTTATTCGCAGCTCAAATAATACCGAACACCAAGATTTTTAGAAATATTGCTACACGGAACGGACTTGTTGGCGGAAGAACCAGTGATGACGACAGAGAGCCACTCAGAAATCTACTGGAAGACAGGACAGATATTGCTGGATTCAAGTTAATCGAAAGCGATAATCCAGCCGGAGACGGTTTTGTCCTAGGCTCACCATTTTTTACGGCATGGATTACGTTCATGCAAAAAGTTTGTGTCTTTCAGGCTTTGTGAGCAAACCGGGAAAAAATACTTGGAACGTTTTGGCAGTCGCGGGCTGATGTTTGACTACACCTTCAATGTTACCCGCTACGCGTTCAGGCTTGCCACACTTATGGTGACAGACGATGCCGGTAATGGATTCCAGTGCGGCTACCTACTATCACGCCGAATCACATCAAATGAGGTGCAGGTGCTCTAGTGAAGGTCTCTGGTCTCAGATTTTTTTCCGTTTTCAACAACCTCAAATGAACTGCATTTTAAGGAGCTTGTCCCCAATCAGCCTACGATATGTGATAACGGACGACACATACGTCTTTTTCAACGGATACAGAGCAATTTTCCCTGATAGTAATGCTGCCAAAGTTTTGTGCTCGTTCCACATATCTGAGTGGTTCCATCGCAAGCACAACGACTTTCTGAAGGCTAGATCAAATCTGGAGTTTCCCTACTATTTTCTATTACCGACTTTCAGACCGAAGACGTCGCGATGGGTGATCGATTAATAACCGATCTACTACGAGAAACAGATCCAACTTGTTTCGAAAATCGATATGCCGCGTACCTAACGTGGCTGGACTCTATCGATGCGATGCTAAGGATATGCTAGAAGTAGGTTATGCTGCGACAGCGAATAGGATTTTCTTTTTTCATCTCATTTCATTTCAGTATGTGGGAAAAAATTACTCGCACAGGCGTTAAGAATGGGCCACCAGCTACAGGACACAAGTTCATTACGACATCTAACCACGCAGAATCCTGGCGCAATCACTTGAAAAAATGCTGCCTCAAAACAAGCAATTCAGTAGACTGGATTTCTTGGTCTACACACTTCTAGAGCACTGCCATAATTGTGATCTTCAGCTGATCACACAAGTTAGATTCCAAAGCCCTTCTTCAGCTTGCTATGGACTATATAGCATATGCCTTCAGTCTCTACGTGGAAATGCAGACGGGTTCAGCCGGCAGGCGAGGATGCTCCGGCGTCACAAAGCTGCATTAATGCACTACAAAAATAAACCGGTACTACACCACTTCTTAATCTTTCTTGGCCATGTATCCATTTTGTTTCGATGCATCTATCGTACAAACGAATGATTCGCAGTGGACGATCGCTTAACATCTCGAGAAGGCGTGTTCTATTAAGTAACTATCGGTCCGCATTGTAGCTGCACTGAGCAGGTCAAAACACCACATCATGATTTCTCAACAACAAAAACACATTCTCCGCAATGTTGCAGGTGAACTCACAGTGCACTCGCTGTGGTGCCTGCGCATATCAAATGCAGTGCTCATATCCGTATAATCACTTCGCTTGAGTGTCGTACCTTCACGCACATGCAGTTGCGACCCTTGCAAAAGGAGGTTAACACAATTCTCATTGCGTTTCCAATTGTTTAGCTTCGTGAAGTGGTCCACTTAGCGACGGACTTGATTCGTCTTGTCAGACATCGTCTGCCAAGTGGAGGCAGCTCTCCATGTACTAGCTCGCTTGAAACAGTGACAACGCCAACTGATCCAGTGGCACCGCCAGCTCTACTGTTTGACGAAAACGATTGCGCCGAACCTGCTGCAGATATTGTTCTTGAAAAAAGGGCGGAAGAATCGTATCAACGATTGGAGAGTGCAAGTCATTTTCAATTAAAATAGTCGCCTATTGTCTTCATTAGTTCATAGTTGAAAAAACGCAATTTTTAGATACTCGCGCAAGTCGCGGAGGCAGGCAAGGTTATGCTGAGTAAAATTATGGCGCAGGAAATCGAGCAGCTAGGAACTGTGATTGAAGCCGAAATGAAAAAGCTTTCCACAGCAGTCTTTGCAAACCAGGCATTCGAAAAAAAGAGAAAAGTACAAAAACCCGGAAGAGCACCTAGACCAAAGAATTTCATGACTTATTAAAGAGCCAGTCTATGAGTGCACGCTTCAATTCAACAGAATAACTGTTCTATTTCAGGGAAGAACTACAAAGGCAGAAAACAAGGCCAAACGCACGCTCTCGAAGGACGCTGATACGGTGGTTGACAACATCATTGGCGTGGATAGAGTCCAGCTTCAAAGCTGCTTTGTCTGCGGCGGGAGAGACCCACCCGTTGACGGAAGGAACACAGTAGCCTGGTCGAGCTGCTCAAACTCAACAAAGTGGCATGCCTGGGCACACCTCAACTGTATTGATGGCGTTAGAACGAAGTGTTGTATTTGTCATCAAACAGGGTAGTGGGGTTTTGAAGAAGTATAGTAGTGTTTTATATTGTGAGTTCATTTGTGCCGAAAATTTGTGACCTTCCTGACTCGTTGTGCTTTCATACCCAGTCGTTTAACCCTTTTAGTACATTGTACTCGACATAGTTATGTCCATCTTATTACCTTTTCTCATCTTGCCGCTTAGTTCTCATGCTTCACTTTAAATTTTATATTGTTATGAAATGACTGATTGTGCACTCGAAGATTTCTCTAGTTTGTATTACAATCCAATGTATGCCCATGGTAACATGAAAAAGTGATTTTCCAATAACGGGGGCGAAAGGCCTTAAGCCTAAACTAATCTTCCAATTTCGATGCTCGGGAGTCAGAAAATATGTGAAGCTCTCGATATACAGTTCACGAATGCTGTCTCAACGATTGTAATAAAATATATTTGGATATAGTCGGCAGTGAGGAATAAATTTTTTGGGCTCCATTCCTTGTCATCTAGAAGAAAATTTGCTGACGCTTGTTGGGTGTTCAAAATACTATCTTGTCAGCTCTCCATACGCGCGTCAAAATTCTATAAACTCATTCCTTCGAAAACTAGAGATACTTCCCTAAAAATTTGGTATTCTAAACCAAAATTAGGCATTAGGGCGCACTCATTTACAGTTCGTGCTGGATCGACTTATTTAGTAGCTCTGAAGAGTGCCATCTATCCATCCCTCAAAAGTTTTTGCTTCTTCAAACGAATAGCAAAAACTATTCTTATGAAGTTTTTGTATTCCATCGCTCTACGTTTGATTGTTTTCACATTGCAGATGACTCTGGTTCTAAAAGAATTGTTAGAAAACAATTAACTAATTTTGGTGTGTTTTTTTGTTGACTTTTGATGTCTTTATCATGGCTGTCTCAAATAGTCGTAAATAAATCAATCAATCAATATATACATAGATATATAGATGTATATCATAGTTAATAAAGCATAGTATTATCATTATTGTTCTTCAGCGATACATTTCTCCGTTGTACAGTCAGCCTGCATATCGAAATGAGATCCATTCGTAGATTGAGCCGTTCCACCCTTTAACCCTTGGGATTAGCGCTTACCATTTTCTTAAAAACGCGTTATTGATGCTATCTGAGAAGATTGGAAAGCTAGCTTGAAAAGCGCGCTCCAATGAAAAAAGTCTTTCCCACGGCCAATGAGCCGATTGTGAGGGGGGGGGGTGGACCAGATAACATAATTCTTGCAAGACAACCGCTTTCGCTCGACCGGTGGCGAGCTCACTCCTATAGAATTCTCATATTGATCTCCAACAGACCGCTTCCCATAGATACCGTATTTCCTGATATTGAAACCCCCATCTATCGTTGCTGTCTTACAGGGAGATATCCGCGCTCAGCAGTTGGGTGCGAAATCGTTCGATCAATCCCTTCGCTTTCTCGCGCGCATTTTTCCCGCCAAGCAGCGGCGCGGCGATCCCTCATCCAGTGATTGACGATACTTAAATCACTCCCTCTAATTGAACCCCCTTTCGGTGAAGGCTGAAAAAAGAGAACACCCCCTCATTAGAGCCCCCTTCAGCTGGAAAACATTGGAAATCTTTAACTGGGATCCGCTTGCTGCCTTAAAGTTTTTCACTTAATGCACATGTGTTTGCCAATCCTTCACCTACTTAAATACTTCGCGTAGAAGGTGAAAAGTGGCCCTCTGCCAAGGACACAGTAGCCAGAGAAGCACGGACGCAGAGGCTCTCTCAGCAAATCTTCCATCGTGGGACGCCGATAGTAATCCGCCAATCTGAGGCAGTGCGAGAACCGTATTCTCAACGGCGAGAAGGAAGTTACCTTGGGCGGCGATCCGAAAGCTCCACCGACGTCTGTGAAGTGGGTTGCGACTGCATGGAGGCAACTTTCAACAGAAGTTGTCGCTCGTTCCTTAAACCTCTGTGGGATTACGAATGCCGCATACGGCTCCGAAGACGACGTCATTCACTGAATCCTACCCATTCCTACCGGACGTGAACTGGGTGCAAAACTAGTTGAGGGGGGGCACTGAGAGTTCAAGTGAGAAATGGATGATACCGCTTTCAGAAATCGATATAACTTCGTGAAATCTCTAGGGAATTACTAGTGACAATGTTATACCATATGTTATTACGAAAGAAATTTTCATTTTCATGGATGAATCGTTTCATTTCAATGGGTAAATCCTGAGAGCCCCCCCCCCAAACTAGTTTTGCATCGTAAACTGCAACGCGCTGCTCGTCATGTCGACACCCAAAACTTGTCGACATTTTCGAAAAGATTGATTCCGAGGAGGACCTAAACAATGACTTTATTGATGATGATCTCTTGGAGTTTGCCGAGTAATTCATAATTGTCCCACTTTGGTTTGCCTAATAGACTTTGTTTGTCTATATTGACTCTTGAATTTTAGTTTGAAGAAAAGGGAATTTAGTTTACAGTAAGAATTTTGTGGTGCAAGGTACTTTATAATTGTCTAGGCTGTTCATTGGCCTTGGAACTGGTTCTTCTCAGGTTGTGAGCAGTTCCAACTTCGTTTTTAATTCACAAAAGCCACTTTTTTACAAATACAATACAAATTCTATAGCGTTTTGGGCTCTATCCTCCTGAGGAGGGGGAGGGGCACTCATGAACCACATGATAGAGGCCACGAAATGAAAGTGAACCCTACTCTCAACTAACAAAATATCTAGAACAAAAACGTTTGCTATCACAATGATACGAAATGATCTTGTGAGTGACTGTGGTATAGTCTTTTCATTTCTATGAGTGGCTCCCCCTCCTTAGGATAGAGCCGCATTTTGTTTCTTCTTTTTTGATGAATTTTTACCCGAAAGGTTCACGACCTCTCCCCCCACCCCCCTCACAACCCGTTGGCAAGCTATTCGCACCTGCTGGACGGCTGTTGCCATATCTGGATACCCTTGTAAAAACGTACAACCGTCGATTCTGGTTGTTCAGTACAAGAATATGAAGAGGAAACAACACGTTCATAACTTGTTATCAACAGGTTCTAACTCGTCAAGGTATCCTACACTACTACTGTGTAGGTTTCTGCAAGGGTGTCCATTTGGAATCACCCCTGCTGGACCCCGATTATGGGGCCCCCGTCTAGGATAGTACCTTCCCATTATCCATAATTGTCCTGAACTATGGTGTCAACCAGTCAAAGCGCTCGGCCAAGCGTGAACACTTCATGTTCAAAGTGGTGTAAATCCGCTACACAGTATAAGTCGTAATCAAGTATTAGCCTGCGACGCATCTTCTCCTTTATTTTTGCCCCAAGGCTTATCTTACCTGTGTCGAAAGTCAGAATTCTGGAGCCCACGATTTCGAACAGCGCATTTCAGGAAGCTGACACAGCATGTTGGAATGAGTAGAAATACCGCAGCTACAAATGAAGACAAAAATGGTAAACATCTTAATTGCCAGCACAGGCATCAAATCGCTCCATCCACACCGCCTGAACTACTCACCATGGACATAGCCAACTTCCATGCTACGAGAGCACCACTAGGCCGCTTGTGGGTGGCATAAATGAACCCTAGCAAGGTCTCGGGCTGCTTTCGTAGTTGGTCTGCAGTGATATACTTATCACCGTTGATTGTATGAACCAGGACTGATTATTCGCCGTCACCAATTGGAAAGATTATGTGACACATTACGGTAAAGTCCCACATGTTCTTGTTTTCTTTTTTGTTACTGCACATAAAGAAGCATAAAGTAACATGTAAAGTTTATGCAAACAACAGGCCTGCCAAAGTGACTTACTGCGGCCGGATGCATCAACGCGCCGGATTGGGGCAGAGGCAGGGCGGTCGGCATATTTGAAGATTGCAGTGCGAGGGCAGTAGGTCATCTAACCAATCGTGCCACAGCAGAGTTTTTCGCTGCTCTAGCTGCCCCAGCCTCCTAGATGTGGCAGCAGGGGCACGATTGATTTTGTGGTGTACGAAGATCCTCAATGCGCAAACTGCCCAGCCCCTGCCCCGGCCCCTGCACCAGCCCGGCCTGTTGATGCATTCGGCCCCTGCTGCGGCCTTTCCTGACGAGGGGAGGATCATTACATGCCGTGACCATTCCCAATGAAATATGCGTTTCTAGAATCATTTTTTGACTTAGAATACGAATTTTTACATTACAGCTGCAAAACGTTCCCCAAAACAGAGCTATATGCCTTTTAACGCTTCACTCGTAGACTCATCACAACGTGTATTCCATGGGTCATCGTCGCATCCTGAGATACACCAGGAATCATGGCAACATGTTCCTGCGTTCAAATACGCTATGGGATGATTTCCGGTGTAGATCACATCGGTGAATCTCTGGAGGCGACGAAGACTCATGGATTACACGTTATCATGCGTCTACGAGTTAGGCGCTAAAAACGCACATATCTCCGTTCAGAGAAAAGTTTTGCAGCTGCAGTGTAAAAATTCGAGTTCTACGTCGAAAACTGATCCTAGAAACGCATATTTCATATGGAATGACCACGGCATGTAATGATCCTTCCCTTGTTAGCGGCTTCTTCCTACATCTCGCTTATTCGGAGGTATTGAGAGCTCGCACTTGGCATATGTTTTATAGGGTGGGTCTACTTCACAAATATGTGGAAATCTCAGACTTTGTCCCTGAGCTTAGACCGTGCCTTTAATAAAGTCCTATGCTGTTGCAGTTGAGCTGCCGACGGACCACGAAGTTTGTATTCAAGTCTAGGGTGTGTCAATGATAGCTCCCTTTTGCGGCAGAAATTCGATTTTCGAAAAGCAGCAGATTAAATTGTACAACAGTTTATTTTGACTTTGGCTTCGTATTCATGTTAATCGGATTTGAACCATTGACGTACGATACTAATTTCATGTGTCTTTCTGATCCTTCCTGACCACCACTTCTAACCACTCCACTCTTGCGGATTTACCCGCACACAATCGCGGTGACAACTCTTCCTCGTCCAGCTTTCTCATCTGCTTCAGCATCTCTTCGGCAGCTTCTTGGTTCGTTTGAACCTTCGCCTTGTGGAATTCACCGCTTGCAGCTGGTGTTGCTCCAACCAAACTATTTGAATGTCTAAAAACATCTTGTATTCGCAGGTTTGCCATTTTCATCAGCAAGCAATATACAAATCCGTAAAACCTTAAGTTTTAGTGAGCGTTCAAGTACATATAACTTTTTTGAGATTGATATCTATGCTGCGATAGAGTTTGCCGTGAAATTTCAGCGAATCTGCCTGGTCGTAACCTATAAGACTACAGCCCGGCAGGTTGAAGGCACTTGTTGTAACCTCTGTACGACTCCAGCTTTTCAAGGTGCTCCAAATCCGATGCGTCAACGGCTCCGCAGCGCAAGCTACAGTGTGCCGAATGTTCTAGAACGTCGGGCGCGACGCTTCAGCAGCTCTGCGCCAATCGCTTCGACTTCCCCTCGACCAGTCTCGTCTCCTGCCGTCTTCGCGAATCATCATTGTTCGGTCGATCATCTTCCTTTGACTGTGCTTCTCTGGGCCAAATTCCGGTCCGCAGTCGCGTCTCTACACGCTTCGCGGCCGCACGCTTCCGATTCGGATGAGTTTCCAGCGCCGCAGCCGCCGATCTGTTGACTCCAGCTGGGTTTTGGAAATCAGAAACTAAAACAAATTGTAGAAAACTATAGAAAAGCCACATCGAGTCGGCTTTGGCGCTGGAAACTCGACTTACTCGAGCACGTGCCGCCGCAAAGCGTGTCAAGACGCAATTGCGGACCGGAATTCGGCCCAGGGAAGCACAGTACCAGAGAAGTGTCGCAGCTGCCCCAGCCTATTAGCTGGGTTGGCCAAGGGAGCAGTCGGTTAGCGATCTTCCGCTTCTGCAGGATAATCATCAAAGAAGCCAACGCGTTTACCCCCTACCCAGCACTGCCGCGTTGACGAATCCGGCCCCTGCCTGCACCTGGACTCCACAACGTGCTGCGACCACGCCCAAGGCCATCAAGGGCAGTCTCCTAGGCGCTCGTCGTTCCAGGTAATCTTAACGCGCCTCTGAGCGGACGTGGACACACAGCGCATGCTCAAGATACGCTCTGGGATTGTCGTTTCAGGTTAGAGCCGTTTACGTCATTTAGGCGCTTGGGCAAGGTCCATCTCAACTCGCTGGATGTGTACGTTTAATATATTGTTGTTGTACCGCCAAATGAAAGAGTTAATGTAAACATATGCGTCAACGGTGTTTCTTGTGAATTAAGTACCCTGTCGCAACAAAAGTATTCGAAATCGATTGGCAATGGCATTAATTGAAACTTCGGAAAGTAGAATCGCAAGGTGGGTTCATGAAACTGTAGCGATGTTCATCCCGAATGTGGATATGGTGTCACTCACAGTAGTTTTTGGTTGAGGCTGTGGGGCAATTGCATTACGGCTCACTTACAATGGGCACGGATCGCACTGATATCTTGCGTTTCCTATTGAAGGTTGGCGCGAACCCGGTGCACGTATGTTTTAAAATATGGCGCCACGTTTGCGCCAACCCCTAGTAAGGAAGGTAAAGTAACAGCGCAAGACCGCGATGCTCGTTCCTCCACGTGGTGCCGCTGGAAACTGTCTGAGTAGTGCCATGACATAACACCAACATTAAAGGTAGGGTTCAAGATTAATTTCACTTCTAATATCTCCATGGTTTACGGAAGGTCTGGTGCCCTACATAGCAAGGCTTGCTTTGAAAGGACGCAAAAGCCGCCTATTCTGGCCACAATATACAGTATGCCCTCCCTTGTTTACGTTGATTTTTGAGCGTGGAGGCATCGACCGCTGTGAAGAATGATGTCTATCAGTGCAATCAAGCAATCAGCTCACTTATCAGTACTTCCTTGACTTGATCATTCCTGTAATCTGAGTGTTTGTTTGTTCACATTGAGGGGGCCGAAATGGGGCACCGGGCGGTTCTGGGACTTCAAAACACTTGTTTGCCGCACTTATTTTGCCACTCCTGGCTCGTTTTCTACCGTTCCCTCGGCACTAGGAGTCTGGGATTTGATCAGTCTTCTCGACTATCATTTCAGTGTGGAAAGCCACCGAGGATGATCATCGTGAACGCTGCCTCTTATAAGAAATCTGTGTGATTTACCGCCTCAGACTGAGCTGAACACGAGCCCAAGCACCGGTGAAGAAATCGGTGTGATTCCTGTTCAAGATGTCCGTTCCTGTCCATGTCCGTACGAGACTTGTCTAACTTTTACACTTCCTCCTCAACCCTTCTTTTCAAATTTTTTCCTCCAGCATTAAGAAAGAATTCTGATGCCAAGCTAGCGCTTTCCACATAATGCATTTACTTCCATTATTGATAGCGCCGCTGGCTCACCAGGAGTGGCAGACTCTTGCAACGCATATAATGCGGCCTCTGGGAGGCGTTCAACGTGCTTAGCCATTTTGCGGCAGGGGGGCGCCTTTAGCCTCGGAAATGAAGATTTGCGGTATTTTGGCGGCTGATTCGTGGCTGATTTTCTTCAGAGTTGCGGTCTTGCTAACCTCAAGTATCGCATGGCTAACTCCAAAAAATATGGCAAATACGCCTATTGAGCATGAGTCCATTCAAATTAAACTGTATATAGTAACTTCACCCGTCCTGTTTCGTAGCTCACCGTTTTTCCTCGCTCTTCCCCTTCGTCAGTCCATCGCTTTTCATCTCCTTTTTATCGAGTGCTGAAAATATTTGATTGCTAATTGAACAACAGAACTAAAAAGCAGCACATCGTACTCGCGGTAAGTTCGGCAAGACGCCCAACGTTCATTTCGCACTCGGTCGCGTTCAGACCGCTATATTTGAAAACTTACCAATCTCATTAGATGTAGTAAGGGCTTGGGTGGCTGTCGTTAGGTGACCAAGTAGAAGAAGGGGCGGGCAAATGAGACACGAAGACATTGCCGAGCATAACAGAGGCGCAGAGATTCCGTCCAATAGAGTGGCGAGCTCTCATTCTTCCTGCCAGTTCCTCTTATATCACCTAGCGACCACCACCCTAGTAGCTTGGTTTTTATTTCGCTATAGGAGTGTCTCGGTTCAAAAGTGCATGGGGACGGCCTGAGACTTCTAACGCGACGGTAGTGCTTATCCTTTTGAGGATTGACGAAGGCAGGGTCAAGCACGCGGTGGAGTCAAGAAATGGCCGTAGCTTGCGTGACGCACTTATCTATTTATCTGGTCTAAGGTAGCTTATGCATCCTTCATACCCTTAACCGCAAGCGCGGGACGCGCGTGCCTTCCAGCACCGCCACAGCGGTTCCACAATTTTTATCAATACTCGTTTTTCAGTCTAAGTCCACTCCAACATAATTATTTTTGGGACGCAAGCAAGGAATTTCTGTGCATTGAGGCTCAACCTTCTTCTTCTTCTTCTTCGCAGCCACAGAGAGGGGTTCTGTCATAGGTTCAGAAACTCGGCCACTAGCACTGGGTTCGTCCACAGATCCATTGTCGTCAATGTAGTCGGTCTCTTCGGGCAATTGAACAGGTGCGCAGTAGTATGCCCTTGACTACCGCAATCAGGACACTCGTCAGGTTTGCTGTTGTCAATCCTATGCAAGTATGACATAAGCATGGGGGAGTGTCCACAGCGTAACGATGCAAGGGTGCACCTGGCACGCCTGCCAAGTTCCATCTCTGTCTCGGAGACCTTTGGAGGTGCGACTCCCAGGATGGAGTTTATGGCAACTCTGCTCAAGTGTTCCTTCACAAATCGGGTATGCTCCGCGCGCAAGAGACGGAGGCTCAACCGTAACCCGCATCGCCCTAGCGATGCCGCCGGAGACTTCATAGTTGTTTCCATGCTCGTCCCGCATGGTGAAAGTTTCATAGTCCACCGCTCGTTCCGCGCGTCACGCACGTGCTGCCCTTACAGTGACGACTATGAAGGATGCCTAAGCGGGTTAGATGGACTCTATGATTATGATTTTATGAGAGTATTATCGAATGTTTCTCCGTAGTTGTCCTACTAGTTTTCTCCTCGTAACTGTCTGCTGTAATTCTTCTCACATAAAAGAAATTTTACCTAATTTGATTCCCAGTATAAAAAGGGATTCGCATTATAGATATTCGTTGTCGATTGCTCGTATGATTTGGTCCGAACCAAAGCAGGGCAACAGCACTTGCTCAATTCTCGTCTTCATACCAGCTGTGTCTTTCCTCTCTCCGCACACACACGCGAAGGAAATCAGTAATTTCGCTCTGACGTCTCTGAGAGTTTTGGCCGAGAAATAGCCGCGAAATGCCTGCTTGCCGCGTAGTAGCCGTGAAATAGCCGCCAAATAACGCTCGCAGCGAAATAGCCGAGAAATAATGCTCTCCAGTTAGATTTACGGCGCATTCCGGAGGCATGATCTAGATTTCAGCACCTCCGTC
Source organism: Aplectana chamaeleonis (assembly GCA_029168955.1). Lineage (NCBI taxonomy): Eukaryota > Metazoa > Nematoda > Chromadorea > Rhabditida > Cosmocercidae > Aplectana > Aplectana chamaeleonis. The sequence goes on along the minus strand of JAPDOI010000034.1, from coordinate 2,844,581 downwards.
GGTTCAATTACCCAAGTTTGAAGTACTTGGACTTTGTTCAGCTTCTGGAGACCCCGCCCAACCGCCGGCGTCTCCAGTCGGTGGCTCTGCGAGCCGGCGACGGCTGCGTCTTGGTTAATTTTGTTTACCTGTAATTATTTCTCGGTTATATCCCGGCTATTTCTCGGCTACTTCTTGTCCGCTCCGTGAGAAGCCGAGAAATAGCCGCGAAATAACCGGGATATAGCCCACCAGGAGCCGCTGCGGAGCCTGGTGGGCCATTTCGCGTCCATTTCGCGGTCAAAACTCCCAGAGGTAGAGCACAACATCAGTGTCATTGTTCTAGGAAACCACGACGCTGTTATGATATCGTTATCATAGAAAGCGGGCATGGGTTTTGTGAAACATAGAATGATGAAATTGAACAAATATCCGCTTTGCTTGTATGACACCGATAAGCATAGCTGGGTCGCAGCTTCTTGAAAATGCCATAGATCGTATTTTTAGGTGCGTGCCAAATCACGCTTGCACGTACCGACTTTAGGTGATTGTTTTTCCTTTCGAGACTTGATCACTCTTTTTTTCGAAGATTTGTCCTCTTTTTTGATCAGCTTCAACATTTTCCTCATAGATTTTTTTGCTCTTTTTGACGATCCGTCACTTGAAGTCTGCCTCTTCTGCTTCTTCGAGGACCCTTCATAGAATAGAATTACGAAATGGAGTTTTTTTGTTGTTTTAAAAATGATATTTTTGTGACTTACCTTCAATGTCTTCTAATTCTTTTTTCATATTTGCAGCTTCGTCTTGCTCTTGACCCTTGCGCTTCCTGAAAGAGGTGCTGTCCGATGAATCATGTGATTTCGCCACTCCTTGTAGTTTTATTTTCGCCTCCTGCGAAAGGGACTCTTGAGTCACATCGACTTGTAGGATCTCTCTTCGTCTCTTCCGCGATAAAGATCGATTCAGGGCGATGGAAATCTTCCTTCTTGCTTTTCTGAACATTTTCCGTTCTTTAGCAAGTAGAATACAGGGAAACTGCTCATCAGGCAGAGCACCCTCCCAAGGATGGTATGAAACCGACATAATACATCCCGCAACAGTGTTCGTTAGCCTGGGTTGATATTTCCTGCGATGAGCGATGCGAAATGTTTCTATATCGTTCGAAAAGCTCAATGGATGGTAAGCACTTCATCGCGTCGTCCATCGCGGGTAGTTTAGGGGTCTGCAGAGTTGCAGCGACCGGCAAGTAGTCGTCGGGAGTCAGCGCTAACGTCGCGACAGAAAATTCTTCAAACAATAGCCTCGCGGCATAGATTAACGATTGCTAGCAGTGTCGCAGAGTCATCGCGAGGTCAGAATACTTTGCGCTCCCCCCCCCTACTCAGGAATTTCTGAACAAGTTACCTGAACCTTTAACGCAAGTTGCATAATGGCTTCACGCAACTTACTCTGAGTTCACAAGTAACTTGAAGTGATGTTACGTGTAACTTGACCGGATATTTGATTAAAGTATCATGTAACTTGCTTTAGTAATACACAACATTGTGAGTAGCTTGCACTGTTGCCTCATGTTACCTGATACCCAAACGCGATGCCGCCGTCATCGACACGCGACGCAGTCACCACATTGACTCGCAGCAAGCTCGCCGAGCACGCAGGCAGCCGCCAGCGCATAGGCGCGGTCTTCAGCCGGTGTGCGGGGCGAAGTACCTCAAACTTGGGTAATCGAACCGACGACGCTATCGCCCTGCCTCGAGAGTGCGTCGTATACCTCCCTAGGAGACAACCTGCCCGATTTAAGTTGCATATGCATAAATTAAAACATTTAAGTTACACGTCAGTACTTCATGTCACGTGTAAGTCAACTCGCACCGTGCAACATACTTCCTTTGTTGAAGGTCACATGTAACTTAAAGTTACGAAGATTAGTCGCAGGTAACATGTTTAGAGTCCTTCATTCGCATGCAACTTTATCAGAAATTCCTGAGTATTCGCGTTTGGGGCCGATTAGAGTCCCTCCGTTGGCAGGCGCGGCAGCATGCAATGGAGGAGTGTCGATCATGCGAAGCTGCACGATCAATTCCCCTCCATCGCATGCTGCCGCCCCTTCAAGCGGCGAGACTCTAATCGGCCCCTTTCACGGTGCGTCGGTTGCCGCCGTCGTCCAATGCAATCGATATTGCAACCCCAGCGTTGCTAGTCTGCAAGCGACGCAACGACTTCCTCTGTGCTGACCCCGTGTGGTGGGGACAGGGGCTCTCTACACACCATGGGAAAGGGTGCCCCCTTTTTGCAGTTCGAAACGTCACGCTACTCAATGCAAGCGAAGTGGTCCCGAGTGGAATCAGAGCCGCAGAAGGCGGGACAACTCCTCCCTCGGTGTGTAGAGACCCTGTCCCCGTGTGGTGCCGTCTCAGTCAAGGATGCCCGTTTCCAAGAAGACAACTCACAAGGATAGGTTTTTCGATTTCTCTTTTGGGCTTGTCTTGAAGAACTTCCTTGATCCTTCCTTCACCTTGCCATCTGGGTCCGTCATCTGTTTGCCACTAACCTCTTCCTTCACATCCTTCATTCTCGAGTTCTTCATACTGCCTGTATCGTCTTTATTTTTCTCCTTACTCCGCTTTCGGAACCTGCAAAATTGACCGCAGGCTGTTTCGCTTGTTGAAATATTATGCTAGCACTTACTTGGACAAAAATGATTTCGTCTTTCTTGAAAGCGACAAATCTCTCTTCCTGAAGATTATTCTTAGAAATATGTGGGTGAGACGCAAATAGCGGTGGAATCGAGAATTTACTTTGATGATTTCTTGCTGTCTCCCTGTGAAGGCTCCTGCTTCTCTTCTTTCAGTGGAGTCCTTGAATTCATGAATCACAGTAATTGACAGTGTTATCTTACCATCTAATGCTCCTTACAGGAGAGTCTAGGTTGCACAAGCTCCACGGTCAATCAGTCCAATGAGTTTTCAACACTCTAGAGACCGCGTGTCCACATTGAGCACCCACGGCTGTTTTGCCTTTCGGACCGCGTGTCCACACTGCGCACCCACGACACGAACTCGATTTTATTTGTTTTACTCCGTAACAAATCCCACTCCTTTATATCATTGCTTGAATAACCACACTTGAAGCAACTTTAATAACTGTTATATCCTCTGGTTCCGAGCCAAATTTACCCTGTTCCCTCGCGCGCTTGTGTGGACAGTGTAGAGAAAACGAGAAAGTCTGGGGAGAAGGAGACGCGGCGTACGCGCCCAGACGCACGCGATGAACGGAGATAAATTTCACTCGGAAACAGAGAAAATTTCAATTTAACACAATCGTTCACAAAAAAGTTCAGTTTAATAACTTACTGGATTGATTGGCCGCGGAGCGCGCCTCACTGTTATTCGCCGTGGACAGGCGGTCTCTTGAGCGTTAGACGGAATTTTTCTTATAAACGACTATGTCAAAAGGAGATATTCGGTGCTCAATAATTGCACACCAAAAATTCAAGTTTTTTTTAAAGTATGGATATTCCAGCTACAATTAGAAGGAATCCATTTTTCTTGAAGAAAAACGAACAAAATCGAGTTCATGGCGAGGTTGAGCAGTGTGGACACGAGGTTCCAGGGGCGAAACAGCCGTTGGTGCGCAGTGTGGACACGCGGTCTCTTAAAGGCTAAGCAACAGCAACCGTGGAAAGTCTGCGTGACCCAACTGGAAGTGACCACCTCACGCGTAGCAACCGCATCACTCGAAGAGAGCGAAAAGTGTGCGGGACCCAACTGGAGGTGCGCGACGCGCCATGGAAAGTGTGCGGGACTCAACCAGAAGTCGCCACGTGCCGTGGAAAGTGTGCGGGACCTAACTGTAAGTGCGCCACGCGCCGTGGAAAGTGTGCGGGACCCGACTTGAAGTGCGCCATGCCCCGTGGAAAGTGTGTTGGACCCAGCTGGAAGTGACCACCTCACGCGTCGCAATCGCGCCACTCGAAGAAAGCGCGCGTCTCTGGTAAAGCGCTTTCTTCGAAGGATCAAAGAGTGTGAAGGAGGTACGCCAACGACGAATAGGGGCAAGTAGGTGAGCGTACTGTAAGTGGTCAACTCAGAAGCAGCTCTCCACGGAAAAGACTATATGTTAACTTTGAGGCATTTCTGAAGAGCTCTCGATATCAATTATCGCCAGCAGCGAGCAGTGGCGTTTGGTGAAATATAACTGGTGATAAGGACGTTTATGCTGGATGGACGATGAGTAAAACTTGTTGTGCAAACTCTGGGGCCTTTCCAATGAGCTCTCGATTTCGATTATCACCAGCAGCGGAGCAGTGGGCCTTGGAGAAATATAGCTCTGTTCATAGAAAAGCGGCCCGCCCTGTGTTGCTGGTTATTATAGAAGTGGAGAGCTCACTGGAAATGCTACAGAGCTTAGTCGTGAGGGAATCTCGGATAGTACCAAACCAATAAAGTTTGTCGACAAACGCGCAAACACGGAGTCTGAAGCGTTGTTGGAGAGACCTGGCGGGCCATCAAATCTTTATCACGCGCCTAAAAATTTGGAACGGACAGCAAGAGCAGACATGCAACGCATCGTGGCAAATTTTCACACCGATCAATACGACTCGACGACGACAGGTGTTATCGATCCTCACCTTCCAAGTTATGAAAGCAATAAAGAAGAAAGAAGGAGAAAACTCTTTGTGATCCCGATGGCATTTCCGGCGATCTCCTACTCTTGGAAAATTTGCCCCAGTGGCATGGAAACCGTGGCAACTGTATTTAAGCACCGTCACGGCGGCGTTGCTACCAGGTCGGGTGAGCTTGATCAGCCATGGCTGGTGCAGGAACTCTGGATAAACCCTGTCCTGAAGGCACCGGTTAGGAGCCTTCAAGGGAGGGTTGGTCTACCACTGGCGCAAATTTTGTCAGAGTAAGAGCAGGGGATGATGCAATGTACAAATTGCTGGCTAAACATTTCAACCCACACCTCATGCCTTGGAGCTGGTGTCGTAGCAAATCAGTGAAAAAGCTCGAGGACAGTTCTGGTCTTCAAAAAGTGAGACAAGGAGGATATTAGAAATTATCGTTCTATTGTTCTGTTGCCAAATCTTTATGAAGTCTTCACCAACATCATCCTAAATCGTTTGTTAGACCAACATGGATTCCTACGGCCAGTGCAGCAAGCCTGGTTCAGAAAAGGTTTCTCTTGTATAGACCGTAATTTACACCATTTCACGTTGAGTACAAGAAGGCATTTGACTCAGCGAAGACCAACGCTTTTCTCAATGGGCTGTTCCACAAAGGAGTGGACCCTCATATGTCAACATGCTAGTGTAGTGCAACAATGGAACCTCAACAATGATACAGCTGCTCCAACGTAGACTGTCCATCCCAATCGAGAAGGGTGTTCGACAGAGCGACACGATTTTGACAAAGACTCACTGATCGGCACTTCAGCCCGCAATGAGTGAACTTGACGGGGAAGACAGAGGCCGACATATTGACGGAAAGAACCTATTCAATCTACTTTTTTCGCAGTCAAAAGCGAGAAAGCGGAAGAGCTAAATTTGATTCCGAACGAGCTGGAAGGAGTGGACAGTGCAATTAGTCTTGGCATGCATACGCGAAAGACCCAGATGATAATTAACCAGTGGTGTGACGGACAAACGAGTGCTTCTCAATGCAAATGTCGTGAAATAAAGTGGACCGTTGCTTCTATGTAGGACGTGAGGCTAACAGGGGCGGCATGCACGTACGCGGCGGGTTAGGCAGGGTTTAGGGTTTGGAGCGTCGGCGCGCTTGATGATAGCGGCGCGAGGGCTGAAAGAGGGTTAGGCTATCACTGAAAAATCTTTCCCTCGCAAACCCTACCTAGGAGGGTGGGGCAGCCGAAACCCCGTTTAGACACCAACTATTGATTATCTCCAGAACTCGCACAGCAATCATGAAACGCGCCGACGCCCGAAACCCTGCCTAACCTCAACCTGACCCGCCGCGTACGTGCATTCCGCCCCAGAACGATTGAGCTCACTCTTAAAATCCGACGTCGCAGAATTCGTGGGCTGCTATGTACACGATCGAGAAGTCACTACTTACAAGAAAACTACTTTTAGTCAGGGCATTCCATATGAAATGTACTTTTCGGAAATCATTTTTAGACGTGGAGTCCAATTATACCCTTCTCAGCTGCCCAAAATAACTCTGAAAAAAGTAATAGACGTTTTCCTCCTTATATGCACACCAATTGTACCTGCCAAAACGCGCAGCCATCTTTCGAAAATGTGGAAACGGACATCACAACCGTGCTGAGCGCTCAAGACAATCTCTCCGGGACAGTTTGGTTGTAAGCACATTTCTTGAACTCAGCACAGAGTAATAGCGTTCTCGACTTGTACCGATTGTTGGTTGAGCGACTGTTGGACATTAGCGGATTTTGAAAGCGTTTGGGAAAAACCATATAATCATATGGGGAAGTTTTAGTTTCGACCCAAAACCTCACCATAGTGGTTATTTGGTGTGCTAATCACGGTTATGAGGTTATATGAAGACTTGCCAATGTTTTCGACTAAATTTGTTCAGAGCTTTTTATCCGGGGAAAATTCGAGGGCAAAACGCGACCTGCGACGATTTACTCAATCCTACGATCGATGTAGCTCAAATCTTTCCCTGAGCGTTATTTGGACGTCTCAACACGAATCTAAGGTTCGTTTATTGATTTTCGACAGATTACGGTAGTTACGGTGGGTATGCGGTAGTTTGGCCTCAGTCTCAAATTTGACTCAAAATTTCTTTGCGGCAGTTATTCCGGGTGCGGAGCATGAACTAGATGATCATTTTTCGATTTTGCGTCGCGGCTTCATCAAATTATTATATGAACCATACGTCTCTAACGCTTCTCCCTTCTTCTCTGAAGCGACCGAACCCTACCGCGCTCACGCATACGCTCACGCATGCTGTACTGCGCCATCGCAATCGATAGACGGCCGTGCTTGTTTTGTGTCAACCTAACCTCTGAAATTTTATTTTTATTGTTTTTCGGAATTTCGCGCTGATCGCAACAATATCCAGCGGTGAGGTTGGTGCAACACGACGATTTACTGAGGGCGAAGTTTGCTATTTTTCTTCCCTGAGTGCCCAAACAATACATATACTCTGTCTCCGAGTAAAATTTATTCCCGTCCATCGTGTGCGTCGGCGCGCGTACGCTGCGTCTCCTTCTCCCCACACTTTCTCGCTGTCTCTACCCTCACTTCGCACAAGAGCGCGAGGGAACAGAGTATTTCTCGGAACCAGAGGTTAGGGTCACCTGGAATGACATGCATGAATGCGGAGGCCGGGGTAAGGAGGTGCAGCGTCGCATGTTTGCGTTGCGCCAGAATTCGAATTGGAGTTGTGACGCGTGCGTGCAGCGTTGCGCCCCTGACCCTCGCCGACGCGTTCATGCATGCCACCCGTGGTAGAGTGGTCTCGAATTCTTGGAGATTTTGAGATTATTTCTCAAGGGGCGTCCGCCCGTGGTGATTCTGCAGTGATCCTAAAGCCCCATTCGTAGCTGGTCGCTTCGACTTGAAGTCTGCCGCGATTTGAAATCGCTCCGTGCCGCGACTTGGAATAGCTTCCTCCAGCGATTTCAAATCGCTCGAGCGGACATAACTTCGCGTGAAACAGACGGACAATTGCGGATCAAGCCGCGGGATCAAAAAAAAAACTTTTCTCGGCATTCCCACTTATTTTTTGTGGTTGTTGCCCTTACCTTCTAAATAAAAGAGTTCTGCATAGTTTTCGAACCAACAATGGTTCCAAAAGACGGTGGGGAAAATTTGCATTAACAGCAACATAAAACTAAAGCTCAAGTTACTAGTTGCTCAAAGTCGGCATGAAATGTGATTTTCCGGTAACTTCGTTACTTTTTCTCATCTCTCTCATCGTAAAAGTATGATAATCACTTTTTTCCCTTTCACATGCCGTATTTTGTGCGAGTGAACTGTGACGTCTGTAATTTCGCGCCACATACGCAAGGTTGTGACGAAAGATTGCGGACTAGTCGCTTCGACGAGAGGAATCGCGGCCCTCATGGAAGCGGAGCGACTAGTCCAAGCGACCTAACAAAATCGGGCACGTAGCTTCGACCAGCTATGAAATAAATCAGTCGCTCGGCGATCGCGACTAAAACTGCCAACTGTTCCAACCTGCGCGATTCACTGGAAGACCTATTGCCGCGAAGGGTTTTCGGAACTGTTGGCAGTGCAGCGACTAGTCGAAGCAACCTGCTATGAATGGAGCTCTAGAGTTTTCCAAAGACTCTTCTTGTTCTACTTTATAAATCTATACAAAATCACTAACCGTCGCATCGACGCTGTCATGCCCTGAATTGATCGCTGCTTTGATGGAGGGGCCACCAATTTGCTATGAGTGACTGCCGGTGGCTTACTAAAAACTTTTCGTCACAATTTGGTTGGGTCATGTGATTCAGAAAGCAAAATGCATTTTCGTACCTTTCTACAAGATCTGCGTTTTCATAGCTATGCAGCTGTTTTCTTGCGTGTCGTGAATAGAAATCTTGCCTAAAAATTCAATAACAAATCCTACCTGGAATTTTGTTTTATTTTCTCAACTACAGTCGGCGCGGATCGCACGGATACTTTGCACTGGTTATTGTGCGCTGGCGAGAAGTGGGTGAGCATATGGTATAACATGCATGCCCGAGTTAGCGCCAATGCACAACAAGGAACGCAAAGTATCAGTGCGATCCATACTGAGTGCACTTCATCAGGATTTTATTGTACGCATGCACATTTAAGCCGCTACCTCAAAAATCGGTTACCCGCCTTATTCTTCTTTTTCTATAGCGTTTGTCCCGCTGAAAGTCAGATAGACCCTTTTGTTAGGCCGGGATCATACTTCCAGCGACGAGCGCCGCGACGTAATGTTTACCATCCATATCGACCGAAAATCGATATGCCTGATGTGCACTGTCGCTGTCGCTGGTCGCGGAAAGTATGATTCCGGCCTTGCACCGGCGCCATGCTTCTCTGTCATGCACACGGCCTTTAAAGTGCGTCCGAAAGCGAGTGTCCGCCCACGCGGTTCGCGTGCGTCGCATCGTGTGCTTCTGAACGAGTTTTACACTAAGGAAAGCAGCTGACTGCAGCTGTAACTATACCATAATGTTGTCTGCTTTTCCTTTCTCCAGTATTCAATGTAAGTGTTTTATACAACATGTTTCAAATGATTCTTGGTAAATTTTCAGCGGCTATGCGTGGGGTTGACCCCGTTTTTTGGGGGAGAGGGTCGTTTTTTGTTGTTCTTTTTTTTCGTCCCGGATTGGTTTGGATTGTTTCTTACATTTTTAGTGAGGGAAACAGATGAAATATTCCTTTTTTGTGTTTTTCAGTAATGGCCTTTCCGTTGAAAAATGCGAAATTCTATTAATTCATGACATTTTTTGTAATAGGAACTCCCGCTTTCTAAGCAGACCCTAGAATAGTATCGTTTTTCACAATTCGTCAGCTTGTCTTGCCCCAGATGCACAATGATCAAGCTTGACCGCCATTTCTCAACATTTAGCCAGAACTGCTTTCTGAAATAACCCCCGACCGAGTTTTTCGCCCTAGAGGCGTCTATTTCCCATGAAAAAAGTCATGATAATTTCAGACTGTAATGCGAACTAAGTTTTTCTTGCGTTTACCACGAAATGGAGGAAACAAATTGAAAAAAGAATCAAAAAGAACAAGAAAAAATAAAGCTCCCATCACCGAAACGAGGTCAACTCCACCAAGGCTACCAAAATCTCATAAGAATCTATGTGAAACATTATGAGTAACCAAAGCTCACCACTGTACTCAGGGACGGAGTAGAAAACAAAATAACGGGTAGTTACAGCTTCAAACAGGTGTTTTCCGCTAAGTCAAACTCATCACCGAATGGGAAGGCGTGACGGCCGCTAGGCACGCACGCCGACCGCGTGAGCGGACATTAACATTCTGAGGCACCTTACATTGTCATGCAGCCGGTCCAGCCAGCTTTGGAGAGGCGAATTCTAGATTGCAGTCAGTTGAGATGATTGACCCAATATGCATGAAGGATTCAACACTCGGTAGCTCGATACAGCCTATCTTGATAGACGCACGCATCTTTCTACTCGTGGACAGACTTATAGTTTGCGGCAACGGAAAAAGGTGGTGGAGCGGTTGTCTACTTCCTCCAATGTACTGTAGCCCTTTAAAGGCAGTGTTCACGGCAAAAGTCGCTTTTCTGTTTTTCTACCCATCTTGAAAACGGTCCCCTGCTGATTTGAATGATGTCCCTGGAATCGTACAAGATCCCCTGGAAGCGGAGTTATGGCCCCTCAAAATTCAGCTAGGGAAGCGTTGTGGACAAGTTGTCCGAGGCTTTTAACTCCCGTTTTTTGCAGCCGATGTTTGCGAGCTGACCTGAGTGAAAAGAGACGTTGAGAGTCAAGAGAAGAACGGGGCTTTTGATTGGAAACCATCGCTCATTTAACCACGAATTCAGGGGAACTGTTATAGGACGTGGGCGGAGTGGCCCAATAGGTTGGCTGGCCCACGAGATTTTCACCCACTTACCGACCGTTTTTCGTCGCACTTCCGTTCTTAATCTTCTCAAGGGGAACAAAAGCTTACGTTTTAGCCAAAAAAAACGCGCAACTTTTTCTTCGTCAACAGTGCCCTTAAAGGTGCAGGACACCCAAAAAATTAATTTTCAGATTTAATGCTAGTCTTGGAGAGAGTCATACGCTGATCACAGTGGCATCTCTGAAATCGTCGAAGACACCCTTTGAACAGAGTTATGGCTCTTCAAAGATGCCTAAATTTTGAGGGTGAAAAATTGGTGGACGAGTTGTCTCAGGCCTGTATTTCTCTTCATTCGCAATCTTTGCGGGATAGCGGGCCAGGATTCAAGAGACAGCCCGTCAGTGGACTGAAGAACGACGACTTGTTGGAATTCATCCATCCATTTAGCCGCTATCGACCTCGGAAATCTGCTAGGGGTCGGGCCTGTGGTGGTGAGCGAAGGGGGTCGGGCCTGTGGTGGTCGCTTATATCTCGCTTATTTGGAGGGATTGAGATCTCGCATTTGGCATGTGTTGTACAGGAAGGGTCTTCTACACAATTACATGAAAATCTCAAAAATTCATATCTGAGGGTGTACTGTGCCTTTAAAGGGCGAGTATAGAGCTTCGGGGGCCGTTTTGCTACTAAGCAAACCATATTAATCGACCGGACGTGCAATCGTGTGCGACACCTTTTGACAAGAGTTTTGTAGATATAAAAGGAAAACTGATCTCCCAATTCCGATTTACGCAGGTTTCTAGTCCTTGGAATTCCGAAATTTTGTAAGTTGTTTCGGTTTTTGATTTCCAGCAATTTAATTTTGTTTCGATTTCCGAAATTCAAAATTTTATTGCGCTCATCCCTGATTGGGAGCAGGGATGTGGGAAAATTTTTTGAAAACGCGAAATTATAAATTGAAGATTCTCGCTCCGAGGCCAAATTGTTTGTGCAGATAGGCCTTTTGGGTGCGAATATTTCTTGAAAATTTTTCGGTATTGATTTTTCGAAAAACCCCGATTTTTCAAGGTGTATTATTAGTGTAGCGAAGCATTCTACAAATTTCTGACCGAAAATTTTTCGTTTTTCGCTTTCGGAATTTTTTCGCACACCCCTGATTAGGACAAAACGGATTTTACCAGCCGGGATTTTGTGTTATCGTAACCGCATTCGCCGTGGAGCGCGTTATCGTATCATCGAGCGCCAGCTTCACAACTAAGTGGTATTTGAGGCTGAGATCAGCCACGGGGAGTGTTTTTGTTCTGAAACTGAGTGTATTTATCATGTACATTGTATGCTCAGGTATTTATAACGCATTTAGGTGTTTTTCTTGCTTGTCTCTCTTCACTTAAAAGTCTGTGTTCTTTTTGAACTTTTAGAAGATGAATTATGTTCTGTATGTAAGATCGGTTCGTTGCAATATAGCGAAAATTGACAGACTTTTCGAATGATCTCCCAATAATAAAAAGTTAGGCTCATCTCCTGGTATTAGAACGAATACGGATACTCGCCCCGTGTTGTCGACTTGCTCGCCTAAATCACCAGCAAGGCTTAAATAGAGTGCTTGACGCGCTCACCGTTTGCGCTCTCAGTAAATATAACTCATTTGATCTAGAAGAGTTTTCTTCTGTTTATGACTGTTACCTGAAGTTAGGCTTTCGATTGCTTTCCGATTTGTTCTGTTTCTCACGATATCTATGTGCTATATCTCGGTACGCCTTAATAAACACATAGTTATGACTGACTTCTTCTTTCATATAAACGCAGTTGTTTTCAACATGTCAACACTGTAGTGAATTTTTCCGCTCGTCACTACTTTTCATCCTTCGTGACTGAAAAAGAACATGTCAGAAAAATCTTACATAGGTTTACTACGATCAATTATTCTTTACCGCCTAACTCATCACAAGAAAGTGCTTTTCGAATATCGAGTTCTCACAACAATAAGGAACGCCTGGACATACGCTTGATTGGAATGTTCACCTTCCTAAATTTGCCTACAAGTTCAGTCGTCCGTCTGCAGCTGCGCTTGAACACCATATCTGGACCTTTGTTTAAAAAAAACTTGGTCAGCAATAGAAACCATGACTGCGAACATTTTTCGGCAAGCTCATTTTTTTCTAGTGTTCCACGCACTCAGATTTTTGGGAAGGTGATCATCGTTCAAATTTGTGGTAAATAGCCCGGAGTCGTGCCTACCATTACTGCTGAGGAATATCAATTTTTCATCTCAACATCCACACCTGTCTTTATCTTGGGCCCAACAATCAGTAGCTGACGAGATGGACTCCCAGAAAATAAGAAAGAGGTGGGCCAGCAAGCAATCCAAGAGAACACAGACTTTTTAGTGAAGAGAGACAAGCATTAAAAACACTGAAATGCGTTATAAATACATGAGCATACAATGTACATGATAAATACACTCAGTTTTAGAACAAAAACACTCCCTGTGGCTGATCTCAGCCTCAAATACCACTTACACTTAGATGTGACGCTGGCTCACGATGATACGATAGCGCGCTCCATGGCTACTGCGGTTACGGTAACACAGAATCCCGGCTGCTGAAATTCGTTTTGTCTGATTAGGAGCCGATCAGGCCCCCGAAGCTATACCGCTATTCCTCATTTTGTTGTGTCAATGATTTTTTTTTCGAAGCAGCTATGATTTATCGGTGAGTTTTTTGCTTTCACTGTTACGACTACAGTTGGTGAAACAATGAAAAGCAAAATGTGAGGGTGGAAACAATTAGTTTATGATAAATTATATATGGCCCGGAAAAATGGTTAATACGGGAAAGGCTACAGCATACTGAGAGAAGTCCGCAACAACACCACAGCATTTTCCTGGGGCTATAGTGCAGTACTCCAGAAGTTACACATTTGCATTTCAATAAGAAGCGGTCGGTTGGAGATCAATATGCGTGAAACTCATTGCAGCACAACCGCTCTCGCGCAGTCGATGGTGAATGTGCTACAATGGAATTCATGCATATTGATTACTAATCGACCGCTGCTCATTCATATGTACATAAATGTGCAGATTTTGGTGAGCTACACCATATAAAGCCTATTTTGCACATTTGAGTCCGAGCGAAGGTAGCAGCGGAGCGGTCGGTCATAGCAAAATACAACGGTGTTAAGGAGATTTCGACAGGATGAGCCTGATAAGCTTTACTTCGCCCGGCTAGAAATGACGGGGATAGGCTATATCTGCCCGTTTCCCCAACATTGAGGCGTGATTGAAAACAAGGCAGCCAGTTCATCCAGGCTTATACCTACCAATCAAAGTCACTTTTACCTTCATGTGCATGCACTACGTCACCAACATATTAAAGCAACTATTGTGACAGTTTCTGCAAGCCTCGAATGATGGTATTGATCACAATGGCAAAAAGCAGGACAGAGCAGATCCCAGGTGCGTTTCGGCAGCAGCGTTAGCAGTTAGAAGTTTCGTAAGAAGTTTCTTTCAGCATAAACAAATATGACCCTATCGATCAGCTTCTCTTGGATCTACCGTACAGTCGCGAAGTGACCGAGATCACCTTAAAGACAGCATACAAGCTCGTAAACGTAATTGAGATAACTGCGGAATAAGAATGGCATGGCACAGAACACAACGCCCACGCATTTCGAAGCATCGAAAACGACCCACAATGACGCTACACGAGCGAGAAGTTGGCCCCGCCCCTGTATCTGCCCGCCCCTGTATTTGCGTCCTCTTCCAAAACAGGGGTTCTGGGCCATTCCCGACTTCGTCGATGTATGTGATTTACTTATTGTACTTATAGTATCACCCACAAACGTTGCTGATGGTGAGAATGGCCCAGAACCCCTGTTTTGGAGGAGGACGCAAATACAGGGGGCGGGCAGATACAGGGGCGGGGCTAATTTCTCACTCGTGTAGCGTCGTTGTGGGTCGTTCTTGACGCTTCAAAATGCGTGGGCGTTGTGTACTGTGCCATACCATTCCAACTCCATAGTTATCGTCCATCACTGGATGAGGGATCGCCGCGACGCTGCTTGGCGGGAAAAATTGCGCGCGGGAAAACAAAGGGAGAGTGGCTATTGATCGCGCAGATTTTCCCGCCAAGCAGCGTTGCGGCGATCCCTCATCCAGTGACTGACGATATCTCAATTACGTTTACGAGCGTGTATGCTGCCTTTAAACGCAGTCTTCACGGAAATCTTGGTTGTGTTTCCACTCAAAACAGTGCGTTGGGCGCCATGTGTTACTAGAATCGCGAAGGTGGGAAAAGGCACTAAAACGCGAAAAGAGAATTTTAACGGACAGATTCACAAAAGATTTAATTGCCGCAACAAACAGTTTTTCTGAGAGTGATGAGGCGGGGTGAGAGTACGGCTTTTCATGTGCTTCTGGCTCGCTTTTCACAGAGGCCGAGTTCTTTATTTTTCAAGTATGATGCTGAAATTGCCAAAACTCGTTCAACACACCCATCGTCCACAAGTATAGCCGTTTTCGTATCTGCAAACACTCTATTATCCTCCTTTTTTGATGGTTCTTGCTGTTTGCTACCAATCCGTCGTTGCTTGCTCGGCCTGGTTCGATGTAGATCCATCGCTATAAAGAGTAGTGTGAGAGATCTCTGAAGAAACCCACGAAGAAAAGTTTACACGGAAAGAAACGTACGCTGCTTTGGCGGCTCCTTTACCGCTACTGCTGCTTGCGGCTTCGTCTCGTATGCAGCTGGTTCATTCTCCTCTCTAGCAGCAGCAGCCACATCATTGTCTTCTCCAGCGGCCAGATCTTCATCAGGAGTTGCACCGAGCGTTCTGAACGTCACGGTTTTACAAATTCTCGACGCATAGTGGGAAGACACATTATTTGCAGTAAGCGTATTATTTTCACGGATTGCTCGGAACCGTTTATAATTTCACTACTTTGTTCGGCGATCGGCATTTCGAACACTGGTGCGATTTCCCACTGTGCAGGCCAAGAAACATATACAAGTTGTAGGAATTAGTAGTAACGCGGTGGCTGAAAATAGAGACATCTCTCATAATCTGACTAAGTATCTCAGAAAATCGCCGCATTCAATGTGTGTCAAATATGTATCCAACTCCACACCCATTGAAAGGCTGTATCGCAGGTGCACGTGCTCCAACCAGCAGCACGTGCTGCAAAATTTCATCGAAGGACAATGTATTGCAGAATTTGATCGCAGCAGCACGTGCTGCAAGGTAGTTCAGCGTTTTCGTAGCAGCACTGACACGCGACGCGGACCGCACACCGACATCCGGCTCGGGCAGCTCGCCGAGCGCAAACTGGGGACGAGGTCTCCAGCGGCTGGGCGACCCAAGCACCGCAAACTTGGGCAATTTAACCAGTGGGCTGCCGACATCTGAGTCCCGCCCTTAGAGTGCGTCGTAACTTTTCCTTTTTTAGGAAATCTCTTTGTCATCGAGTTGAATGTGTATCATGCACGAATTGAAAGTTTTGTTTGTTGGGGCATGCGCTGTAATTTGAATCACTATAAGAGCACGTGCTCCCCTAGCTGCACGTTCTCTGACTGTGCTCCTAACCGCCTTGTCTTCGAGTTGAATGCATTTTTGGCACGCATTGAATGCGGTGTGTGTCTGAAATGATAACCTGACTGAGACTTGAAGGCGCATTCCAACCTCAGGAACGAAATCTGGGAATTGCGCATAATTGTGAAGTAGTCCGACCCTTTACAGCACCTACCAAACGCGAGCTCTTGTATCCCCCGAGTTTGCGAGATGAGGGGAGAAGTTATTCTAGCGCTCCAACGGCAAGAAGTCACTTTGCCACGTTTCATAACACGACCACCTGGTGTGCGTTCCAAGACCATTCTCATGGAAACGTAGCACGACCGCGTGGAAGCATAAATAAATGAATTTTCTCGAGTGCCTCCACCCAACTGGCTTCGAACTGTCGCATACATCGGCTGGTCCTAGAAACCCTCCCGGGAGGCATCCATAGTTTCATGAATACGGCCACTGATGTAACATCGGCATGGATCCTTAAAGGCAGTGTTCACGATAAGAATCGTTTTTCTGGTTTTTCGCCTATCTTGAAGACGATCCCATGCTGATTCCAATGATGTCTCTGGGATCGTACGAGGCCTTCTAGGAACGGAGTTATGGTCCTTCAAAAATTGAGCTAAGGAAACATGGTGGACGAGTTGTCCAAGGCTTGTAACTTCCGTCTTTTGTAGCCGATCTATGCGAGCTGACCTGAGTAAAGAGAGAAGCTGAGAATGAAGGGAAGAACGCGGCTAATGATTGGAAACCATCGCTCATCTCACGATCTGGAGCATTCATTGGTTCACGTCGGTGGGCGTGTGTTGCGCTTTTGAGGTCTGCCCTGCGCTCGAATTGGCAACTTCGAGCTTTTTTGGAGCTTTTCCTGGCTCGTTTTCATGTGTTCTTTCGACGTCAACGTTACAGTTTGCTCCTTCACTACCCATTCCTAGTGGAAAGTGAAACACATTTTTTATCGTGAACACTGTCTTTAAGGGACTTTGCGTTCACCGTTGAAGGTTGGCGCAAACTCGATGCCATATGCTATAACATAGGTGCACCGAGTTCGCGCCAACATCCAATCGGGAACGCAAAGTTCCTTCAGGATCCATGCCGATGTTATGCGGTGTGCGGACTCTGGACCCTCCCGGGAGGCTCCCGTGTTTCATGAATACGGTCTCAGGTCCGCTGCCATGCCTCAGTTGTAAATGAAGGAAATTACAAGTCTTCGGCAGCTCGTCCACTTTGCCTTCGCCACTCAAATTCAGGCGATTTTTGAGGGACAATGACTCCGTTCTGAGCGATTCTGGATACATCATTAAGATCAGCATGAAATTGACTTCGATTTAAAGGCAAGGTCCGGTCAAATTTTGACACTACCGAAATTTGGGTTAAATAGATTGGGCTGGCCTAGCTGAACATCGTCTGAACGTTTCGCGAACTCTGAGTCCTTAGTTCTGAAGAAAAAAACCTCAAGGTCAGGGATTACGGTATTTACAGCATGATAGTCATGGCTGGAATGACCGACATTTACACTGCAGTTTTGAAGAATGCGTGGACGATTGCTAAAATATAGACGATGGCCACACTTTTCTGACTTTTCTGACACAGCGGTTGACGGAAGCTGCTGGAATAACTTGAAGAAGACCGGTTTCTACGCAGTTTTCGCATGTTCCTTCGGACTACCTGTAGCAAGAGCACCGATTCAGCGGGAAATCTTAAAATCGAAATGCTGCCTGGACCCTGCCTTTAAGCAGAAAAACTGGAAAACGAATCGGGACTATCCTGGACGAGTATAGCCACCCTAGATTTTCTCGTAGAAATGAATGGAAAACCTGGTAAAAGATGCTTGTTGCTGCTATGTATCAGTCATTGTTATTGATGAAATTCTATAGAAATACTTCGAATGATAGCGTTTTAGAGCGGTGGTTCATTTCATTTGTGACTTGAATCTCGAGTGCCCCCCCCCGTCTAGGAGAGTCCCAACGATTCTAAGGTTGGACCGTGCCTTTAAAATTGCTGCGAATTATCGTTAACAAATTTTTTTCAGGTTTTACATCTTTCAGAGAAAAAGGGCAAAGAGGTGGCCTCGGCGGCACATTAGATTTGAGGTGCTAGGTGCTACCCCAATTGGGGAGGAAGGAGGGATGGTTCAATGGCTCACTCAGGCTTCAAAGACAAAATGAAATGAATGACTGATTGATAAAGCTATATTCTAATCTACTCTCTAGGCTACTAGCATAGAGTCGCAGCGCAGATTGGACAGTAGGAGTCATTGTGATGCACGCTTCGCACTGCATGGAAGAGCTGCAAGATTCGGTTGTTGATGATCACCATCCAATTTATCACAGGCGGTGGTCGATCTCCTCGTCTTCATTATTCATGAGCGTAATCTCAGACAGGAACACCGGTCGGATGGTTAGCGAATGGCGTACCGAATAACACCCTCCACGCGATCCGACCCATCGTTCTAGGTTGAACTCGGCGTGGAGAGAGTGCTCTAATGCTGCTAGCGACCCGCCCGAAACTTCAAAGGCTGTAGGTTCGACCGGTACCTTATCATCCTCCCGCGGTCAGCCCGGCTAGCGTTTTGCTTACCGCCATCAGCCCGTCATGCTTTCGCGATCAGCCCGAAGTGGTCTTTCAGCGGCGTCGGTCCGACAGGTGTTAGTACCCAAGTTGTGGTTCCGCGGTGAAAAGCTTGGTTACATGTCACGTATTTAGCAACGACCGGTACAGCTAAATAGCAGACAATCACGTGCTAATTCATACCATGGCCAAACTCCATCCAGCGATGATGACGATTCTTCAACTGTCGATTAAATAAATGAAACATCCGGTGCTCAGACAGGCTTTTATACGTTGAGAGCTATCGATCTACTGACACTTATATCTACTTGAAAGCATGATGCTCTCGACTCTTCCGCACGGTTGTGAGGCCAACGGCTGTGAGTTCTATCTTCAGAAATCACAATTATCATTCATCGTCAACCAGTGCGCTCCTAAACGTACCGTCCAACCTCACGGGTAATTTTCGATATTACATGTAGTCCGGCTATCGGGTATATATAGCAGCCCTGCCCAGTGCGAAATTTCAGTTCGCTCAAATAAGCAAGAAAAGGCTAGGAAAACGCTGACCACACCCCCAGAAAAGAAAATTAGAGACACGCCTATCGAAAAATTTCAATCTCGATAGGGAAGAGGCGCGCTACTGATTTTATTCAATACCTATGTTCTTACATTTGCTTACGGTCCTACTTTATATTATGGCCTGCTTCAGAGTGACAGCTGCGAATAACGGGATAAAAAACAGGATCGAGACGTCCACCAAAAGCTCGTTGTTAAAATTCTCAATCTTGGAACAATAGATGTTGGGATGTGGCACCATGGCGAAAGCCTGCTGTTAGAACTTCTAATACTCTGCCGTCTAGAGATTCCCTTCGGCTCCCCTCGATTCGGAGGGCTACCCAGTTGTATCGCAAAAAAATTTACTTCGTCGTTCACTGGAACTTCAACCACCGACGCGTGAGATTGAACGACCCGACTACTTAAAACGAGATGCATGTTCTATAATAAGTAGATTCACTCCTAACTATGGAAGTCTCCAAATATGAGTTCGTATCCTCTGTAAAAAAATCTTAATTCTCATCACTCATGGCGCATGCGGCGCGCACGAGGCTGCACCCTCCGTCTGACCTACGCTCTTTCGCTGTCACCAACCTCCGCTCCGCACCAGCACGAGTAGGAACCATGAGAATTTCGCGTTTTTACAGCCTATAGCCGCTACCGAGATCATCAAGCCGGGTTACGGAGGGGTTTTCTCTTCGAAGCGCAGAAGAATTTGAATTCGTGCTCAGCACTCCAAATAGCCCCCCCTCAAAGAGAAGTTCTGAACGAAATCTGAGATTTCGAACAAGCTACCCTATAGGGGTCCAAACAGAATTTCACCGCTGAACGCTGCGGCAGCACGTGATGGAGCACCGATCCTGCGCCTCTACACGATTGGTATCCCTCCACTGCATGCTGCAGCGCCTTTTAGCGGCGGGACTCAATATGGACCCTTTCACATCGTAACCTTCTGTAATGTGTGGAAAATCGATAAACGGACCGTATATTCGTGTTGAGCACTCTAAAAAAAGCCCTCTACAGAAATGTTTTGAGGCAAACATGTCGTAGCGTTTGGGAAATCACGGTAAGTCGCATTCCGCGTACAGGGGAGACCATTTTAGAGTACCCCGAGTGAGGGGAAACGAAGTACAATACCGCTGCTATCCACGGGAAAAAAGGGGCGAAAACCCCGAAGTGGGCTACTAAAGCGTCTTTCTACAACAACTCGATTTAAAGTGCTCCGTTTCGAATTTTTGAAACGCCGAAATGTTCAGCACGTCGTGATGCAATCAATCATGTAGAAAATTTCTGCAAAATTCAGCAAAAACCTTATTTCTGGAGGTGAAATATTTTTTTCATTTTGACAATGCTCGAGATCGCTTACGGTTGTTTTGAAATGGAATGGCTCGATATCTTGTGATGTCATTATCAAATCCGTAATTAACTCCATCCTAAAAAGGGGTTTCATTTCATATAGTTGGATACTTGTAGCACGATGAACATTGTGGTCCTTTCAAAATTGAAAATAGAGCACTTTGAGGCGAGTTGTGGCGAAAGACGCTTTAGTTGATCACTTTGGCTACTTCGCCCATTTTTTTCCTTGAGTAGCAGCGGTGTTGTACCTTGCGAGTCGTAAGAATGGTGAGTTTTCCTCGCCCGAACCCACTTCCCGAAAAGTTGCAAGCTCAAAGCGGCAGAGGGTCCGCAAAAATTCAATATTTTATTCTTCGCCCAGACTTTGAACAGGGGGGTTATACGAGGTGCTGAACACGAATACGAAATTCGTTTGTTTTTTCGAGTTTCTCGAACCACTACAGTAGGTCAGGAAAGTATAATGCCATTTTTACAATAACCTATCGTAGTCGCTCGAAAACCAAAAACGAGCTTTATAATTCCGTTCAGCAGCCAAATACTCTACAGACTTTTGCCGAAGAAGAAAAATTGAGATTTTTGGTGGGCCACCTACCGTTTTGAGCTTGTAACTTTTTGAGATCTGGGTTTGCGCAGGGAAAACTGGAAGGTCTTCAACAGCTACAAACATATATTCAAAACCGTCATTGGTGATCAATAAGGTGATTCCCTGATGAGTCGGCCCTGATTGGTAAATAAGCTTTAGAGGACAGAAACTTCACATCATTGATCCCCGCGACAAACAGTGTCCGGTAGACCTATTTAGCATTCATGTATAACGTTCCAAATTGATGCTAAACTTTCTAGTGCCTTGTCAGGATTACCCCCACCTGCTGATTTCTCCACCTTTTTTTAACTTGACGCACGACAATTTTGAGCATCTCAAAGACAGGGTTCGCAATAATAACGATATTTCAGCCGTCAGGAAAATGTAGATTTGATCATTACAAAAATAAAAACAACTGAAAATGTGAAAATTTGCGGGAATAGCGCACAGAAACAAGGTATAATGGTTAATTATAAGTATCCGTCCCCCCCCCCATTGGAGGGACGGATACTTGCAAACAATCTTTTGTATAATTATCGTCTAATTTCTTATTTATATACTATCGAGCGATTAATCTGACAATAAACTTATGTGTCGTGAAATTTGTGCTTTGTTATGTCATTGCACAATTTTGATATACAACCGTTAGTCATTACTATAGAGAATATAATTTGTTGCATAATTTTTACATTACTCATTGATGTACCATCACGTGATTAATTTGGAAATAAATTTGTATATAATCATTTTCGTGTTTTGTTCTTATGCAATGCGCTTGCATCGAGTCCCCCAATCGTGATCTCCACTGGGCGTCTATTTCATACTGGAATAGCCAGTAGTGGGCACCACGATTGTAGGTTCCCACTGCGCTGTTCTGAGCTCCTCCCATCGGAAGGGCGTCGTGATATTATTTTTGCCCGCGGTCCGAACGCAAAGTGCCGTGATGCAGATTTGCGTTCGGAACGCTCACACTTTCGTACAGACCGCGGCGGTATACCGGTCGGAACGCTGGCAACGGTGTGGTCGGAACGTCGCTGATCCCGCGGTCGGTCCTATCGTTGCGCGCGGTCAGCCCTTTTTTCTGTACGAGAATTACCGGGATTTTAATGAATGTTTGTTCATCCGTATATTACGTTGCTCCTAAAGTAGTCAGTGGTCTCTGAAAGTGTTCAGAAATGACATTAGAAGCAAAATAAAAGACTACAAAACAGGCATTAATACAAATCTCGATAGTTGAGGGCGGGCGGACACCAAGCAATAACTTATCCTTCAGCGTCTTCTCTCCAATTCTTCGCTTCTTTTCACTTTTGTGGTGGCCAGATCTATCCTGCTTCCGAGTGGAATTTATTTCTGTTCATCGCGTGCTTCTGCGCGCGTATGCTGCGTATCGTTCTTCCCACAGTTTCTCGCTGTCTCTACCCTCGCTCCGCACAAGCGCGCGAGGGAACAGAGTAAATTTGGCTCGGAACTAAAGGTTACGTTCTCATGAGGATAGCACAACAACCGTTTTTATTGCAAACCCTGCCTATAACTACCAACAGGCGCTGATTTTGATTGTTTCTCTAGCCCTTTGTAGAGCTTGGGAGAAACAGAATAGATGAAATTTATCCCGTCAAGCATAGCCGCTAGTTTACATAAACTTTGATACCAGCGTTTTTAAGACTGTTGCGGACCTTTGCTTCCATTGATTTCTAAAGAACTCAAAGATATCGTAGCATATAGAAGCGATTTATTCAATTCAAAAAAATACATATGATGCAACAGTATAGCGACCTGAGAACATCCGTCATCTAAGAAAACACCCGAACTTTTGATGGGCTTCAGCACCTATTCATTTATGTTACAAAGGGGAAAAGGTGGTTCACGCCTTATGCATGGTCCAGAGAGTTCTTCTTCACGCGAGTTACCAACAGCACACATATAGCATTGCCCTCCTGAGGAACAACTCTCATGAGCCCATGCTTTGCACAAGGGCCAATTAGAGCAACTGAGCCAAGCTATCGTTGCATCACTATTGCACGATGGGAAGTGTAAACCGCAGACGAAGCAAACGAAATTTCGACGGGGTACTTCTATGGGATTATCCACTCGGACTGCTTCCTGGTCTTCGAGCGTAGCCTTGGGTCGTTTGCATTTGTTGCTCTTTGATTGTCTTACCTATAATAGCTCTAAACAGTATGGAGTAGTCTATTAGTATGAATGAGATCGTTTAGATCTCTGTCATAGTTGATAGATAGTCCGACGCAGCCCCTCATAGGTCGTTCGTAGTCCCTCCTAGGTCATTCCTAGTCCCCCCTAGGTCATCCATGCTCCAGCATCGGCCGCGCTCAACGGGTTGCCGCAATGGTGTTAATGGTATCGTCGATCCCGCTTTGATCGGGGTGAGACAGGTAGGGACCACGGACGACCTGGGAGGAACTTCGGACGACCCAAGGACTATCGAAAGACAATTTTGGGCTCATTGCGCGTGTTTTACTTGCGTGGCGACCGCGTGGCACTACGGACTATCGTCCAACTATGACGGGTGCCTTATTGTACTGAACTCACCGGTTTAGGCTTTTCCAAGCGCTTAGATTTGGACTTCCTGTTACTGGACTGAGTGGAGGAGCTTGGCACGAGTTTCGAATTGAACCCAGCTTGTTTGGCAAATTCGTTCCCGACTGCCATAAGTTTCGCATTTAGTTCGCGCATCAGACCGAGCATGCCCTTCTCCATGCAATGCCGCATTAGAGAGTTGATAAAAGAGTCCGCCTAAAAACACTTTTATCACAACTTTTAGCCAGCTGTTCAAAACAAAGAACTCTTGAGAAACGCACTTCTTTGAAATTTTGAAGGACCTGCTTGATTGTCTCCTCCTGATTCTCGCTTGTTCGGCAGTGCATGTCAGAAGGATGAGGTGCGGCGACAGTTGCCACATTTTCATAATCCTCGTCACATTCTCTGATCTCGTCTGAAATCATTACCAAATTTCAAGCAGTCGTCTTCATTTTACCGCCATCGGTGAGCATGAGCCCATACTGTGCTTCTCTGGGCCAAATTCCGGTGGG
Organism: Aplectana chamaeleonis; assembly: GCA_029168955.1. Taxonomy (NCBI): domain Eukaryota; kingdom Metazoa; phylum Nematoda; class Chromadorea; order Rhabditida; family Cosmocercidae; genus Aplectana; species Aplectana chamaeleonis. Next base: position 2,820,442 of record JAPDOI010000034.1, on the reverse strand, counting down.
AAATTGCGTCTCGACACTCTTTGCGGCCGCACGCTACCGAGTCGGAAGTTTCCTGCGCCGCAACCGCCGATCTGTTGACTCTAGGTGGGTTTTTAGAAACTGGAAACTAAGAAAAATTGGAGAAAACTGTATAAAAAAGCCCCCTAAGTATCGGCTTTGGCGCTGGAAACTCGACCGACTCTAGCGCGTGCGGCCGCAAAGCGTGTCGAGACCCAATTGCGGACCGGAATTTTGGCCCAGAGGAGCACAGTACCCTCCAAATATTTTCAACAACCCCCTTTCCTATCGTTGTCTTAGAAACAGAGAGACCATCCATGACTACTTCTATAACTCCACCGTCCCATTTTTCACAATCAACCGCTTCTACCATGATTATAGGAAGGTGTACTAAAGAAAATTAGAGTCAACACGATTCACAGTGGTGGTTCCTCTGACGCAATTTCCAGCGCGAACAATCGCGCACGCTGGAGCAGCCTTAGTGCACGTAGAATTTAACACCGCCGTAGTGGGCCATGCGATCGAACCTCATTGGTTGCGTGCGATCGCGCCGCTTGCTCACTTCTGCTAGATAGCCTGCGGTAGGATAAATATCTTATCTCGGCGGCATTCTGCAGCTATTCCTAGTGCTCTTCGGCCTCTGAGTAGTTACCCCATCACAGGCTATCTGCTACAAATGAGCACGTGGCGCGACCGCACGCAGCTGGTGAGGCTCGATCGCCTGGTCAACTACGGCGGTATCAAAAATTACCACTGGTTCTGCGTGGGTATCTTTAGCAAGCTGGACTAATTTGTCATATTATGACCAAGGTTGTCGCGGTTAGAACACACGTCGGCCTTACCACTGTTGATTTTATATGTTCAGAACATGAGCACCTGCGAATGCCCACAGAGGAACAATGCAAAGGTTTATAAGCTTCAGATTCCGTATGGCTGACTTTACGCAGGACTGCATCTAGAAAGGTTCTGAAGGCCGCTTTCGCAGGACTCTGTGCGCTCGACGCGTAAGAGACAGAGTTGACCTAGATTTCAGTCGGCCCATCTCTGTATATTGATTCTTTAGGAGCATACGCAAACGACGTTCTTTTTCATCTCTCTTGCGCGGTTTGATATTTTTCTCGATAATAGTTAGGATGTTTGAGAACACTGATATAAGGCCTCAAGGCCTGCAGTTGCCAGGGTTCTTTCACTAGTAGCACTACAGCCTCGAAGTGCAGATGGTCGGATGGGGAGATCCTCGCACAACCAGTGACGATCAAAAAGCTGCACTTCGAAAAAGTTGCATCGTTGTCTGTCGCATCCATTGGTAATATCCATAATGAGTGGGGCGTGTGGGCCAGATAGACCAAAGTTGCGTTTGATCTTGCCTATGAGAAAATTTTCACGTAGAAAGGTAGAAGCAATATGCATACTCTCCCTACAGTTTATTAGGATGGTTGGATAGAAATGCAAATTTTTGGTCCTGATTTTCAAAAAATTATATCAAAAAAATCAAAATTACATTCCATGAAGTGTTCTCCACCATTATCAGCAAAATTTCGCCGATAATCACGAAGAATTTGTTCGCAAAACTAAGCCGACTGCGAGTGAAAGAAGGCGACCGCTCAAATCAAGCTTCATCAAAGTTGTCGAACTCCCTTCTCGCCTGAACGCGCTGCATCGAGCGGAATACAGCGTTGGTATTCGGTAGGTGCGAGGTCCTAACAATAGTGAACGTGGCGACAGTCGACTTTCGCCTTCTATGTGCGGGCGAGCGTTGTTATGGAGCAGCTTGATCTGAGACGTATTCAGTGAATGGAGCGCCATGCCCACTCGATCAAGGTATTACGAGTAGACTTTGGGAACGACAAGCTGACAAGGTTTCGGAATCTTCAGATAAACAAGACGTTTGGAATTGCACCTGCACATAGCACAGCCAATTTCAGGGCGGGTTTTGGCTGCTCACCGGCGGAGATCGTCAGTCATTTCCTGATGAAACCAACCTCTGCCAGCGCGTAGCTAGATACCTCACACGAAAACCGGAGATGCCCAGGGTTTCGGAGGCATCTAGTCTAATTTTGACCCGAGATTTTACGTAAATTACGGAAAGTTTAGCCTCAGTTGGGGAAATTTTAGCTACAGCGCCCGCATGTTCTACGTAAAGTCTCGCTACGGCACCCGAGTATTCTACGCAAATTCTCGTTACAGCACTCGGTCGATCGACCCACCCAGTCCTGATCCGTACTAGAAATGCGATTTCAGCTGCGATCGACAGCATCGCCGTTACTTCCCCACGGCCTGCAGCATCCCAATGGTCAGAACTATCCTCTCCATGGTCTCCCAGATAGCGACACGGGGACACCCTCCAAGGTCAGCCACAGAATGTCGAGTAATCACCCAGTGAGATGACTGGGCCAACACTGTTCGAACGGCGTCCCTGCGTTCCGCGTGGCCAGCGCGGGTTTAGGATTGCCTTTCAACCAGGGGTGTGCGTTTTTCGTTTTTCGATTTTTCGGTTTTTTCGTTTTTCGCCCTTTTTGGCGAAAAAATCAATATCGAAAAAAACGAAAAAGTTTAAATTTTCGGTTTTTCGGTCTGAAATTTGCGGTTCTGATGCGACTTGCAGTCGATCCTTCGCTGCTTACAGATGTCTCCAGCAAGTTTGCACACGTCTCTGACTTTATTCCAGAATCAAGCAGAAGCAAACGTATGATCTGCACCTTGCACGACGGTTCCTTCTACTACATCACTTTCGATTAAAAATTACATTGATGGAGCCGAAATTTTTTGAATTTCCTGTTTTTCAGCAGACTAAAACGACTCGGCGCATCTTTTGAGCATGGCCATAACTTTCAGGAATAATTCTCCGAAAAACCAAAAATACACATTTCGACAGGCGGAAACATCGCCAATATAATAACGCTAATCGATTCCGCATAGCAGATAACCTGCATCGGTAATTCGAAGGCAGCGTTCACGATAATCATTCTCGATGACTTTCCGCAGTGAAATGATAGGCGAGAAGAATTCTATGCTCTCAGTGACGAAAAAATGGTTTAAAAAGAGCTAGGAATGGCTAAATAATGGATGCAAACAGGCGTTCTGAGGTCACCGAAACTCCTCATGTCGCCTTTCCGCCCCTAGAACCTCGAGGTTGTGATAACATGAAGTACTCAAGTCAAGGAAATACTGATGAGCGAGCTAAACCGCTTGATTATCACTGTTATAACTTTGACTTTAACTTTATTACGCGCCCTTGCAGAAGTGTAGAAACATAGGAAAGGCAAAAAAAAACATCGAAAACATCAAGGAATTTAAAAAATGACAAGTTTCGAAAGGAAAAAACGTAAAACAATTAATAGATCCTTGCTCGACAATGTAGGTAATTTTTGACAAGTGTTTTGAATTTAACAAGTTGATCGGTATCTGAACAGTATGACTCATCTTCAAGTATTCCATGCCGGCTCTGAAGGTGAAGAAGCCGCGCCACAAAGAGGTGCGCGGCTGACGGAATTTAAGCTTGAACCTTTCTCTCCTAGTATTTGTTATATTTTGCTATGACTGAGCGCTCCGCTCTTTACTCCGCCCGGACTCATCCGAGCAAGATAAGCTTTAGCATCCTTCGTAGCGGCTGATTCCTCCACGCTCAAACGCTCAAAAGTCAACTTAATAAAGTGTGGCCCTCTTTAAGCAACAAAACACGGTTTCCGCGTTTTCTTCAAGCATGCCTTGCTGTATAGGGCACCAGAATTTCGGTAAACGAAAGAGATATCAAAAGTGCAATCTATTGTGAACACTGCTTTAAGTTCAGGAAAATTCGTTTTCGTTCAAGGTGTTCATGGAAAGACGTGGAGAATCGCTCTTTGGAGGCCCATAATTTTCAAGCGGAAGTCAACCTAAATTTTCCTGCTCCCTCTATCGATCTATACCAAAAAAGTGCGAATAAAAACTTTCTAGGCAAATGGCATCAAGTACAGATCCATCAAGCGAAACTGATTGAACGTAACCCCTATGTAGACACCGCGACTCAATGCATGTGGTTGCGTCGCGGCCATTACCGTCCAATAGCGCCGAGAGACTAAGCTACTGGTCAGTGTTGACCACGACGCAATCGCTCACACTGAAATTCAACATGACAGCACAAAAAATTCACGCAAGAGTGTGCTATCCATCAAGAACTATTGATGTTCGTCTCTGTACAACGTTTGTTCCGTTTTGATCTATGACTTGCCCACGACTTTCAACTTCTGCGAATTCGGTATTTTTTCATGAAATTGGGGACGACCTTCGAGCCCACAGTTTAGATCAAAAACGTGAAAAAACGTGGATGTGATCGTTCAGAGAACCACCGCAGTTTTAAAACAAGAAGTTCACCACAAGAATTTAAGAAGGTGTTCAGCGCTAAAATTTTGCCAGGATTCGACGCTGCAACAAGGGTAAAATTCCTTACATTGATACGCTGATTGGGTATGCTTTTGTGTCACCAAGAAAACATAATTCTGTCATTATTCAAAGCACTTCGATTACGTTGCCTTGTTTTTCCAGTCCAAAATATGCCTTACGAAAATAAAATGTTTCAAAAGACAAAAAATTTTTCGGTTTTTTTCGGAATTTTTCGAATTCAAAACCGAAAATTTTTCGTTTTTCGGTTTTTTCGGTTTCGAAGTTTTTCGCACATGCCTGCTTTCAACACAGGCTGTCGCGAAATCCGTTACAACATTATAGCGAGAATACATGGGTTTAGCGATCGAGAGATCAATGTTTCGAATTAAGCCTTTTTAGGTAGAATACGCGCAGAATTTGCACCCTTGTGCCGTCGACACAAGAATATGGGGGTTTCAGCCATCGTATCCAAAACCCGTAAATTCTCGCTACATGGAATAGGGCGGCGTTACAGGCCGCGCCCTCGGAGGCATCTAGCTATGTGTTGGCAAAGACGAAAGCCGTCTATTATTCACTCGGGATGACAATCAAATCAAAAGGCAAGTTCTTGAACTGCGGACCGAGAATTGCGCTGAAGGCGGCGCGTGAGCCCGTGTTCGCGTCACTCAGTTGAAGTGTCAGCTATTTCCCATCACGACTTTCCTTCTAAGCAAATGAAGGTTCTTGGGGATGGTTCAGCTGAAACACCTGAGCCAAGAAAGTCCCCGTGTTGGCTGAACCGGATTCGATTCGCCAGCACCCTTCAGTAAATGGGCGTTTGAAATCTGTAGTCGACTTTCGTGATTTCCGTCTTTCATGAATTCAACGTCATCCTTGAATCGCTCCAAACCACGATATCAATGGCTTCTCAAAAGAACTAAACCTCCAGGTGCTTCACAAAGTATTCTATGGGAGCGGCAACGCATCAAACTTGTTAGAAGTCGTTCAGCATACGGGCTAGTACAATGCCTTCCTCTCGATTACTTTCTGGAGCAGTTTTTTTCTTCACTAATAATGCTGCAACATCTATGCGTAGGAGAAAGAACGTAAGAGCACCTAATCGTCGATTGCTAAGCGTGGCAGGCTAATGCGAAATCAGCTCGCGCAACTTCTCAGTTAGGACTGTAAAATTCTCATTTATATCCGTCACCCTAATACACATGATCTCCGTATCATATTTAGTCTAATGAACGGACCAGGCGCAACCATTGCGACGTTGACGGTATCACCGTCCAACGCAGCTTCGATCGCGCGCGACGATCTACCGTCTCTGACCCGTCCATTCACTAGACTAAATTGATTACGTGGACTCTAAATGTCTTCGTGCAGCACCACCATAGAGACTCAAACGGCATTGGAGACCGGCTAATTTTCCTCAAAACGCGGTATTTGGTCTCAGAGCAGAATTTGGGATTAAATACCTAAAGAAATGTCGTCTGCTGAAGGATCAAGTACGTAGACACTTTCTGCAACAGCATCCACTTTCGACATTTCCAGTAAGGAAGACGACCTCTTCGAACGTGTTCGCCCTCCAACCTTTACACCGTTTTTTTCAGCAAGACGCCTAGAATTACGTAGAACAGCAATTATCGCAATTTTTCTCTGAAATGTTCGAAACTCACCGCACAACCTTCGCGGTAACATAACACAAACGCTGTTGTTCATCAGGGCCAACATTATGATTCCACTTTTCACGACGGATGTTCTTCAATAGCTGAAAGAAGCGGACTAGTACTGGCGAGAAAAGGTATTTTGCTCGAGGAAGGTCATCTGAGAGAAAAGAGCGAGGTGAGAAGATCCGCAGAGATTCTGAATCAAGAAATGCACTTGATTCTTGAGACTACGCTATCAGTTTCGTTGACTTTCACTTTAACGGATCAATTGCGTACTGTCTGTAGTCTCGGCGCACCCTGAAGCCGTGAAAACTTCTGCACTTACTGATGGGACATCCAGTCCTAGCTGGAGCATGCCGAGGATTTCCATCTCATCTTCTTTTGACAGTTTTTGATGTACTGAGCTAACAACATGGCCAATATGTCCCACACAAGCTTCGTAGGTCACACTACCATCGCCTTTCACGAAAACCTAAAATCACTAAAAATTCACACTGAATCGCACAATGTGGGGGGTAAGCTACCTTGAGAAAAGCAGGACAGTGGGAGTGAACGCGCTTGCGTCTCCCATCAAGCTTCCGAACTTTTTCAACATCTGCTTCTGTCCCTCGTCCACGAGAATGTTGACAGACGTAGTATTCTTTGTGTCCACCATTCCATGGCGTAGAGCTACGTTTTGAAAAGCTTGTGAGCGATGACTTCTCCACTGACACTTTCCAATCCTGAACTAAGAGCAAGCCTAGACTCTAGCACTAATGTGCGAAGTACAACGATCACCTCAAGGGCAGTGATGTTATCAAACTGTCCACTTTGTATGGAAAAGTCCTGTAGTCTCTCTTGATCTTGGTGCGAGTCCTCACAATGTTTAGCCAGAGCAGGATTAGAGGTGAAAGTATGCGAGCATTCCGGACAGATGATTTTCCTGGCAGAATCGATGCCGTGTTCCAGCTCAAATGTTCACTGATATGATTGTATGTATAGTAATCGTAGAGTTGATCCAGTGAAGCCTTACTCTTTTATGACGTAGCAGGTTCTGACGGTTAGTGTAGATATGCTCGCAAACATCGCATTTGTAATCGCCTCCCTTTCCAGATTTACGCCTTATCCTTTCCTTTTCTGCTTTCACCTCTTCCTCCGTCCAGAAATGCACAGCGCGCAGATGCTGGTACAAATTGTGCAACGCATGAGGTCCTGATCCACAAACACTACAGACTTCAACAGTTTTCATTCTCGTCTAAATTGAACAGCGTTCATTTGAAGGCACAGTCCAACCTCAGGGACGAAATCTCAGATTTCTACATAATTATAAACTAGATCCACCCTATATAACACCTGCCGAATGTCAGCGCTCTACTCCTCCGAATAGACGAGATATAAGAAGAAACCACTCTGGCCCTCCCACAGCAAGAAGCCAGTTCGGCACGCCCATATTGACGGCCTTTCAAGCTCAACAGTGTCGAGATGAGAGATGGTTCTTAACCAATAGCCCCATTTTTCGCTTCATTCTCAGCCTCTCTCTTCATTAAGGTCATCTCGCATAAATCGGTCGCAAATGACGGAAGCTACAAGTCTCGGACAACTCGTCCATTAAGCTTTCGTCGCTAAATTTTAGGCTATTTTTGAGTGGCCTTAACTCCGTTCCCAGGAAACAACATTGGAATCAGTGTGAGACCGGACTCATAGTAGGCAGAAAAACCGAAAAATCTATTCAGAGGACAAACCTCTGAATCTCATCGGTCAACGCTGTCAGTGTGATGGTATCTCACTTTATCGAAGGAAATCAGTGGTCAAACTAGACAGTTATGAGCTTTTGAGGGTCCTCTATCAATTGAACTCACTGCCGTATAATTTTATCGATTTTCTGGAACTATCGATTTTATTGATTTTCGCAAAAATTTATAAAAGACTGTGGAAGTGGATTCAGTCGATAGAGAACCTTCGACAACCCCTAAAAATTCCGTTTCGCCTCTGCTTTCTCACCGTAGATGGAAATAACCATCGCACTGCTAGCGATCACCGATGAGATTCAGAGCTTTGTCTCGCAGAGCACCATCTGGGGCCGCCAGGGGTTGGACGAGGTCTCCAGCATCTGGGCGGGCCAAATACCGCAAGCTTGAGTTGAAACTGGCTACGTCGCCGACATCTGAGTCCCGCCTCTAAATTGCGTCGTATGCTATCCATTTTTGGAAAATCGTTTTGTCATTGAGTTCAATGTCTGCCATGCACGCATTGAACGTTTTCTTTGCTGAGACACGTGCGATCATTTGAAACACAATGGGAGCACGTGCTCCTATACCAGCACGTTGTTTTCTGACAGTGCTCGAAACTGCATTGTTGTCGAGTAGAATGCATCTTCAACAAGCATTGAATGCGGCAATTGTCTGAGTATGTGTTACGTTCGTTACATTTACAGAAGGCGAATGTGCAAGAGACATGTACGCGAGAGCCATAAAGCCACACAAAACCGTCAGCAATGGATTTTCATATTTTCGGCCGCGTCAAATTCAATTTTTTTTATTTTAGGTCAAATTTTTGGCGATTTTCTCGGACCCCCTCCTAGGAACGTAATTTTTCTGTTTTTGTTGTAAAATTGAAAGAAGAGGAACAACATAGTCCAGAAGATGTATAATTTAAAGAAGAACAACCATTCAGAAAAGACGTGAACAGCGAATTAGAACACGGACGAGGCTAATAAGGTATTCGGTGGAAGAGTGGAGAAGATGAAGTGATTGACGAAGGCCAAGAATACAAGATGTGTTGAAGAAGTAAATGTGTTTTCGAACTAACATAAGTTCGTAAATAAATTTCGCAAGTCCAAGAAGAACAGGTCACTTCAGATGTATTTACTGCTACTTGGAAACAGCGTTATCTAATCTGGTTACGTTGCGAATTTCATTCTCCGAAACCCACTCATACACGAAATACACGGTTTGATCCCGCAAGGTGTTTAATTTTTGCAAGACTTTAGACCTCACTTTTTTTGGCAAGGTGAGGGTCGCGAAAGTAGGATTTTCTAGTCGAGAGTGATATACAGTACCGTGCAAAAGTCTATTTGCGTGGCATTTCCGCGAATAATGTTTTTATACATACATATGCCTTAGCGAAACTTGATGTAAATTTAGTATCTTACGGGGTTACTGTTACTTTAGTATCATCACAACCCTTGCTTTACACCTACACAAAATTGGTTTTCGAGCATGCAGTTTTGAAATATGGATTTTATTTATCGTTTTAATGGGTTTATCTTGAATTAGGGTTTTTCCTACAAAACACAACTATTATTATTCCAAACCCGTAGTAGTTATTCGCCGTTTTGAGATCTTCGGAACCGTTGTATAACCTTGTAAAAATTTAAACATCCTTCAGGATTTTTTGAGAAGTAAATTCGAAAGAAAATTATGCGATATTGCATCTATTGAGTATCTCTCTTTAACGTTATCGAAAAAGAGCGAAAGTTATGTCCCAGTTGTACTTTGTCAAAACTTATAAAGCACATACTTTGTAATGGTTTTGGGGTGAATTTCCATAAATTTACTCCAACCTGTTCGATTTTCGGTCTTCAGAAAAATTCTGATAGAAGCTGATAGACTATTTTCTCACAAAGCTATACAACGGTTCCGGAGACCTTCGAATGGCAAATAACTGCTACGGGTTTAGATTTGTAATAGCCATATTTTGAGGAAATAGTCCTTATTTAAGACAATACCACAAAATGATAAATAAATTTCATATTCAAAAACTTCACGCTCGAAAACCAGTTTTGTGTATGTGTAAAGCAAGGGTTGTGATGCCCCATAACATACTTAAGTTTCATCAAGATTCGCTAAGGGCAAGCCGAGTTATTTATAAAAACATTATACGCGGCAATGCCACGCGAATAGACTTTTCACGGTACTGTATTTACTAGATATACAAACTTTCACCGCTTAAGATGGACGTTTAAAGGCGGTACTGTGTGGCCCATACCTGCCGCATGTTCGGTCCCGCTGGAAGTCTACATCTTTGCAAGGTATGAACCACGAAAAATACGATACTCGAGCGAAGCGTGGTAAATTTACCCCGGGTACAAACTTTAACGGCATCATAGGAACGCTAAAGACCGCTACACTGCGTGGGCTTCCACTTTTCCCAAGTGTGGTCCGGTCGGAAGTCGGCAATTTTGAAAACTAGGAGCTACGAGAGTAGGGTAATTGAGTGCAGTGCAGTCGATTTACCGGGTACACTCACTTTCCTCACTTTCACCGTCCAACATGGATGCTGAATACCGCTACAGTTTGAGGGCTCACGCCTTTTTCAGGTGTGGTCCCGCCCAAAAGGGGCATTTTTGAAAATCAGGTGTCACGAGAGCGGAATATTTGAGTCCAGCGTGGTTGATTTACTCTAGAAACAATCTTTTACCGTCTCAGAGTAACGTAGAAGACAGCTTCATAGATAGCGGAACAAGGTAAGAAAACGTCCAAGTGGCCAAACCCGAAGTAGGGTTTTAAAACAACTGTGACTTAACCCATTCACGACCACGCCTAATTTTGAGTGGCTGCACGTTCGGACCGCGTGCAATATTGCGTCACCGTATACAGTGTCCCACCGGTGGGCCACTTTTGCTCGAATGGCACACCACCAAAAAATCGATTTTCGTTTTTTTTGTTTACTGTACGACTGTTGACGTCAGAATCATGATGACAAGAATTTAGCTTCCATAACTCTTTCCTTTCAGAGAAATCGCCTCCTAAAATTTTTGATGTGTAGATAAGACCATCCACAAAATCACGTGAGTTCGTTGAATTCTAGCGATTTAAAACAACAATTATCGTAGATTGCCATGATAGACAATCTTTTGTTCTTCAATTGACAGGAGATGCTTAGAGAAATGATATTTTTCAGATTTGCTTCAATTTTTGCGTTAGCTACCCCCCTTGCGGTCTATCGCATTCCGACAGAAGTTTTTTTTCTTGTAGTAGACATTTTTAGCATTCTTTTTGACAATTAGGCGTAGAAAATACTCCTCAATTTTCATATTGACTGGGAATGCTGATGGAAATGACTTTTTTTAGATCTTCGCCCACTTTTTTTCTCTCAGCCACCCCTCAACTCTCCAGTTCGGAGCCTTCAATGGTTAGATTTCTTGTAAAAAAAACCTTCTTGGGCCTTCGTTTTTCAAATTAACACGCAGAAAATAACTTATTATTACATATTGACTAGGAATGATTAGTTTAGTAACCGTTTTTCGGATTTTCACTCGTTTTCTGCTCTGGCACGTTCCCTTTTTTCTCGTCAGCTCCTCTTCATGGTAGTTTTGACAGAAGTTGGAGCCCCGGCCTACGACAGTACACCAACCATAACCAAGCAGGACTTTCAAAAAAATACAAAATGGTCTCTGCATTGGTGATCTTTGCATAAAATAATTTCTGTGAACAAAATACGGACGAAAGAAAACCCGATTTCGCGCAGTATCAGTAATCATATTTCTGTGATATATTAGATAGTGCTATACGATCTGAGTATCGTTTCTCGAGTAATGGAAAAAAGAAAAAAGTTGCCATTAATTGCTTGTGAAAATGCGATCTGTACTAAAGTTTGCGGTTTCTGACCTCGCCGCATTCGAGGGTCAGATATATTGTAGTGGTGAAGCTGCCAGCGGACCACGACGTTTATAGTCGAGTCTAGAATATGTAAATACATTGACCATAAATAGGTTTGGAAATTCCTTCGTGCGGTGGAGGTATCGATTTTCGAAAATAGTGTCCCACCGGTGGGACACGCGGTCCGAAGTGGTAGTCAACGCGTGCCCCACCGGTGGGACACGCGGTCGTGAATGGGTTAAAGGCACATTCCAAGCTCAGGGACGAAATCTGATATTTCCACATAGTTGTGAAGTAGACCCACCCTATATAACCCCTACCAAGTGTGAGCTCTCAATTCCTCCGAATAAGCGAGATATAGGAGGAAGCCACCCTGAGGCTCCCACATCCAGAAGCCACTTTTACACGCCCCTTTTACGATCTTTCGAGCTCAACAGTGGCGAGATGAGCGATGCGAGTGTTTCCGATCAATAGCCCCGTTCTTCCCTTCATTCTCAGCCTCTCTCTTTACTCAGGTTCGCTCATATACATTGATTGCCAACGACGGAAGTTACAAGCCTCGGGCAACTCGTCCATCATGTTTCCGTAGCTGAATTTTTGAAGGGCCATAATTCCGTTCCCAGGAGGTCCTGTACGATTCCAGCGGTATCGTTGGTATCAGCATGGGACCGTCTTCAAGATAGACAGGAAAACAGAAAAACGATTTCGAGGTTGGACTGTGCCTTTAAGTTCCAAATGAGCTACCTCGGGTTTGAGCAAAACTAAGAAACTAGGTTTGTAGCCCTAAAGAACGGAACCTTACTCGCTCCCAGAAAACGCCTTACAAATAAGTTTACTAGCTGTGGACTTTTGATGTGTTGAGCATAAAAGTCCACACCTAGCCAGCGGATTTAGGTGTGAACTTTTGTGCTCAAAACATCAAAAGTCCACACCTAGTAATTTCTTCTAAAAGCCGACTTCTGGGGTCGGCAAGGGTCTCATTCTGTGAGTTACAAACCTAGTTTCTTAGTTTAGAAAAGTGCGAGCCCTCATACTGTAGCGGTGTTCAGCATCCATGTTGGACGGTGAAAGTGAGTATACAGAGTAAATCGACTACGCTGGACTCAAATATCCTACTCTCACAACTCCTACATTTCAAAATTGTGGACTTCCGGCGGGACCACACTTGAGAAAAGTGTGAGCCCGTGCAGTGTAGCGGTCTTAGGCGTTCCTATGATGCTGTTCAAGTTTGTATACGGAGAAAATCGACCACTCTCGACTCAAATATTGTATTGTCCTCACTAATGTAGACTTACAGCGGTACCGCACCTGCGGCAAGTGTGGGCCACACAGTGTAGTGCCTTTCAGCGTCCATCTTAGACGGTGAAAGTTTGTACATAGGATAAACCAACCACTCTCGACTCGACTATCTTAACTTTCGTGACCCTTACTTTGCAAAAAATGTGAGGTCTAACGTCTTGAGAAAATTAAGCACCTTGCGGGATCGAACCCGCGTCGTGTGTTTCGTGTATGAGTGGGTTTCAGAGAATGAAATTTGCAACGCAACCAGAATGGACGACGCTCTTTCCACCAAGCAAGTGCTTGTGCCATGTCTGGTCTGCCTGAAGTTCATACACCTATGTTTGTATCTCACCACTTATTAAAGTGTGTTTTCCCATACATTTAAAGAGACCTGTTCTTCTCTAAAAACATATTTGTTTCTTTAATACATCTCGTTGTCTTCGCATTTGCCAATCACTTCGTCGCACGCACTCTTCTCTTAAGCCCCATTCCGTAGCTTTCAATCATAACTTATTTACAATTCAATACACAACTATACTGGATACACGCCCAGAACCGATGTGCTTTATATTCAACCGTAGGAGAATCTTCACTATAATATTAACCTTTACGAAAACTTAATTACAACAAGGTTTCATGTTAGTTGAACGGTATTATCGAATTCTTCGCAAAAAATAATTCTAAACAGTATACCTACCCCAGTCACAATGTCCACCTGGTCTTCCGGTGGAGCTCAGACCCCCCTACCTCCACCCTTGCGCAGCTGGGATCCCCGGTGTGAAATCCACACCCCGCGCCGAACCCTGTTTCGTGCGATTGTGAAGTGGAATACTCTTGCACAACACTTGCCAAGTGTGAGATCTAAATTCTTCCGCACAAGCGAGATACACAAGGAATCCATTTTATCACGCCCCCTCCTACAAGGAATGGGCAAGAAGGATACAAGTCGACCACAATAAGCTTTAGATTCGCCTACAAAGCGGTTTGGACGGCAGTACAACCGGGCGCCAGCACCATCGGGCAGTTTTTCGTCGAAATGAGAGCACGGGCGGCAGTACTCGAGGCGCCCACTTCAGGCCTATGGTATACCTTGTCGCTGTAATGAGCCACAGGCATGCAATCCAACACAAATCGTGGCGGGACCCGCATCGAAGCAACGGCAACGGTTGTCGTAGGAACAGAAGTCGCGTGTGGGTCGCAGCGACGTGTCGCGGAGGGCTGATATGCTGCAAATGTGCCATAGCCTGTCAATACCACTGTCGCGCGACAGCGACCACCTCCGGTCCTTTAAACAGTGGTAGCGACAGGCTATGGCACTTTTGCAGTATGTCAGCCCTCCGCGACACGTCGCTGCGACCCACACGCGACATCTGTTCCTACGACAACCGTTGCCGTTGCTCCGATGCGGGTCCCGCCACGATTTGTGTTGGATTGCATGCCTGTGGCTCATTACAGCGACAAAGTAAACCATAGGCCTAAAAAACGGGATGCAGTCGCTGTTGCTGTGCAGAGCGGCGCGACCGTGTGTCGCAAGAGCATACCATACCCCTCAAACATGATACGCCTCCCATTCGACTACAAAGGTATTTGAACGACTGTGGGCTACGATGCTAGTATTTAGCTTCACGGTGCTCACAAGCCATACAGCAGGTAGACAGAGCTGCCTATCTCATAGAGACGCGATTGGCATTACGTGGTCGGTCCTGGTAGGTGACCTTGAGTCCCTATAGAAACGAATGTTGTGACCGTGGCTGGGACGATATCTTCGCTCCGAGGTGTGGCAGACTGGCCTCCTTGCAACGAACTGGACAAGGATGGCATCATAGTTGTGACACTCGACCTTATCAACGGGGTGGGGCTCCGAGCGCTTTAGGGTGCGCCATCCTGTATCCTACGAGCAGGCGCAGTCCGCTGGGTCCATAATATCCAAGATAGTCCAAGAAGTTGGAAGTGTGTCTTCAAGAGTAAAATTTTGCAGTAGCATAGCATTAAAATGGACCGAATTGTGTTTCACGATTGGTGGATGAGTAGAAGCCGAAAGAAGAACAAGCATTCGATGAAAAAAACGACTGAGCATTTTTTTTTAGAAAAAAGGATCTCAACCAGAGAATGATGAAAATAATGCTACAATATTTTCAGAAACTTGAATAGAAATGATTCTTCGAAAGATTTCAAAACTTCAAAGCAAAAAGAAACAATAAAAGCACAATTACCGGAAGCTCAGCTGTTATGAGATTACTCAGATAGTTTTGAGGCACGACGCCTCGGCAAATGGCCGGCGGTCGAACCCCCCCCCCCGGGAACCGTCGACCACCATTTGCCGAGGCGTCGCCGAAGATGTTGCCATTGGAGCGCGTTAACTACACCGGCACAAATTTTCGTCGAGCGCGTCGCGTCTGCAGCGGCGTTCTCATCGGAGCACGATAGGCGCTTTTTCACTGTTTTCGCTGCGCTCCTTCCCTTCGTTCCTATTATTCTTGCACCGAAACCTACATTGAGCTGCAAACTTGCTCAGATTTTCCAAATACAAGTCCTTATTTCCCCCAAGTCACCATAACAGAAATATTACAAGTATTTGTTTATTCCATAACATTTTATAACAGCAATTTCACTCAATACAATGGTACATTCGTGGCTCAAAATAAAGCAGTTTGTGAATAAAATCTTGTGAGCTTGGTAATCACAATCAAGGATAATTCCCAATGACCAGGATGGCAGTAGGGAACGAAATCGATGAAAAAAGGCTTGGAATCTGCATCAGTCCGCATTTTTCATCACGATCCTTCATTGTAATTTTATAGAATAAAAAATTGCGCGTAAAAGTACGTGTAATGTGTGTACAACAACAGCATACACTTCAATTTCCGCCGAACTGCAGTTTTTCACGTTTCGCCCGCTGTATACGGTTTCAAACAGATTGCCAAACTACTTTTATCCTAAAATCACGGAAGATTCTAGAACGAAGAGTCCTCTGCTTTAATCATAGTGAAATAGACTGTTTTGGAGACATCAAATTTTTTGCGCGTAAACGTGCCTGCGTTGTGTGTGACCTAATCAAGCGCAATTTATTTCACGCCTGCTTTTGAATTTCCTCGTTTTGTCCAATTCGTCGTAAATTTGAATTTTTCGAACTTTCTGCGAATTTTATTTTCATCTGGAGTTGTGTAGCTGTCCTATGTGAAGTTCACACCTATCAGTAGATCTGATTTCTAGGGGAAACAGAGTATTTCGCACCGATATAGGTTGTGTAAGTTAATGTCCTTCTTCTAAGCGCGCCAACAAAATGTGCAGTGCAATTTTTGCTCAAGTCATATGAGCCCTTTTCACGCACCTTTGGGAGCAGTCATTCCACGTCTATTTCACTGAAAAATTTGGAGTCTCGTGGAGTACAGACGAACATTCAAGTTTTTCCGAGAAGTCACTACGGGGGTTCTAAAGGAGGAAGTTGTTTGCTCCTTGTTTTGTCGGAGTGACGGATAACTCGACCACCACACTCACTTCACGGCACTTCTAAAAAGCACAAAACGGTACTCGTTGAGGCGTCATTCATAGTCCTCACCGCGAGCGCGACACGTGCTAGACGAGCGGTGGACTATGAAACTTTTCACCGCGCGGGACGAGCGGGAAGCCACTATGAAATTTCCGACGGCGGGGTGAAAGTCGGGCCTTTACTGTGACATGCACGGAAATTCCTGCCTTGCATTTGCGTGTGCGATAGCGCAGGATAGTCCCAGAATTATTCATGTTGGAGTGCTCAAATCGAGAAGCAAGTATTGATTGAAACGGTAAAACCGCCACGGCGGTTTGGCCGGCGGCGCTGGGGGACTATGAAAGTTTTTGGAAAAAGTTTCATAGTCCACCGCTCGTCCCGCGCGTCACGCGCGTGCCGCGCTTGCGGTGAGGACTACGAATGACGCCTAAGCTGGGAGTACATCTTACGGGTTTCCATGTTCGTTCCAAAAAGCCAGGTACGAATTCCTGTAAACTCTCGTTTCCATACTGGATATGAACCACTTCTAGGCTTTTCGGCACTACTCCACTTTGCGGACTAGCCGAGGTTTTTTAGCCCAGGATTCGTATGGGGGGGGGTTACTTGAGGTGCTGGACGCGAATATGAAGTTCATTTTTAGTTTTTTGTGGAGATTACGGTGTGTTGCGGTACTGTTGCCGTATTACATCGGCGTTTTACCTTTTACGAAACTTTTTACCCTAACCCACCGGGACCCTTTCGAGCAGCACCTCAGAGAAGCCTTACTGTTAAAGTTTCGCACGAGTATCAAACTCCGTCTGAAACACTGTATATTTACCGTACTTTTCCGGAGAACTAACAACAGACCTCATGTCATTTTTTTGGCATCCATAAACGAACGCTCAAATTGTAGTTAAGAGGGTAGCAGTTCGTATTCGAACCTCCCAAAACCGTAAGGTTTTCAGATGAAAGGAGATCGTAGGGCTCGCAGAAACTCATCAGCTAAATCAGAGTCTTCTCTAATTATTTTTGCTTTTACAGTAAGTCCATTTTCAGCAGCCCGGAATAACTTCTTAGGTCGAAGTTGGGCTAAAACATTATCCATCTCTGGATCCCAGCAAGCAGTTTAGTGCCTGTCTTTCAGCTTCTTTTCACTCGCCTAATCATCGGTTCTTTATCTGCTTGCACAATGCTTCATCTTGTGTGCTTTTTCAGAATGAATTCTCTTCTAGCAGACTACGGGGATGAAAGTGACGAAGAATCTCCGCGACGGCGATCCTTGAACAGGGAGCGTGGTACGCTTTTTTTCTCGAAAAAAAAGGCTAATCCTACATGAATTTGTATTTTCACTGATTAAAATTTTTTAGACGAACTTCCCATCGCCACAAATTCACAGGCGAATAGCAGTGTACATTCGCCACAGATGCACACAGATTCCGATCATTCACCACCCCGTCCTCGCCGCGATTCAGACGCCATGTTCGACGGTTAGTTTTTTTTTGCTATACTGAAATCTGGACTCTTAATAAGGTTAGATAGTTTACCTCTTGACAATTCCGGCACTATCCCACTTTTTCGACTCCGGAGGTCGGAAAGAAATCTTGCATGAACTTCGCCTTCCGAAGTTATTAAAAGTCCAAACACGAGTGTGGGGTTCTTTATTCGGTTCTTCCTGAAGATGGTAGGTACACGGTGGTTAGGTCGAAGTCCTCGATTTGGCTTAAAAGGGAAGTGTTTATAGCGCTAAACGCGCCTGCAAAAACGAATTGTATTTTGAATGTCTCTTGGGCCTCAATAGTAAAACTGCGAATTATCCCGCTCCGAGCTGCAGGTTCCAGGAATTTACAAGCTTAAAACCGTCGTTTTTTTGTACTTTCAAAAACGCACATTAGTCTTCGGAAAATCCGGAACCGGGTCTCATAATTGTGTTCAGCGCCCAAAAATACCCCCTAACCAAACTTTGGGCGAAGGCATATTTTCCAAACTCTGTACAGACTGACAGCGTTTTGGACTTGAACGGTATTTTGGTTGGGCTTTTATTTATACCAATTAGAAAGCTCCGGAAGCGTTCTAGAAAAATGTTCCAGCTCTGACCTAAAGTCCTCCCGGGTAGGTTATTTTATCACGAATCTGGTGTATACTTGTCGATTTTTAAAATTCGGGACTAAATTCGTTTAAAGTCTTCAATTGGAGAAAATTTGAGAGCAAAGCGCGACATTTGACGATTTCTGAAATGCTACTATAGTATTGGCTCAAAATGTTTCTCCATGGGTTATTTAGCGTGCTAAACACGAATTTGGAGTCCGTTTATCGATTTTTGACAGATGACGGTAGGTCACGGTGGGCATACGGCAGTTTAGTCAGTCTCAGATTTCACTCAAATTTGTATACGGGGGTAGTTCGGGGTTGTGAATATCGCCGCAAAGCGGCTGGAGAGGATTGGTTTGCCCGGGCCTTGTGATACCAACGTAGGTTTTGCCCCCTAAGTAACAAGGTACCTACTGTAACGTAAAGTAAACCTCAATTTCGAAAAACGGGTTCTAAATTTGTGTTCATCGCCCTGAACTACCGTTACATACAAGTTTTCAGCAAAATCCGTGAAAATTTTTTGAAACTCGCAAAAAAATGTCCTTGCCTTTGACGAAGCTTGAAAAAACGCTTATGACTTCTTGGAACCTGCAGCTCGGAGCGGGAATATTGCGCAGTTTTGCTATTTAGCCACTAGAGACACTAACAATACTTGTCGTTTTCGCAGATTTGTTTACTATTAAAAGCACTTCCCTTGTTATACTTCTTCTAGGGAGGGGGGGGGGGGCTCTTGGGCTGTTAATCACCAATCCATTGACCGATCTGCGAAAGATTGAGCTAGGGTACGGTAGCCAAGCCTAGTTACGCTAGCAGTAACCTACCGTAGTCCTTTAATATTCGAAAAATGCTGTTGGATTTGTGATCAGCACCTTTAAAAGCACCCTTGGGCAGAGTTTAAACATTACTTCAATTATCGGCCTATCATGGCATGAGTGCCATAACCTACAGCAATCTTCCGCAGAACTGGAAACGGGTGTCTCATGAGAGTCCAGCACCTCAAATAACCCCCCTTAGGCGAAGTTTGGGCAAAAAAAGTAGTTCTTTGGATTTGAAAGAGTGTATTTGGAAAATTTAGGTGTTGAGCATTACTACAAAATTTCAGATAACGACGCTATGTTTGACGAGCCTCGTCGGTACTCATCGTTTAGCGATAATAGTGATCGAAGCGACACTACAGAATTTCGTGAACCACCGCCACCCAAAAGGAAGGGATTCCACTCGCCGTCTCCCTCAATTCGAACTCCCACTGGGAAAATGCCGCAGGTGCGAGCAAATATGTTTCACCATTCTGAATATTTTCTTCATTTTTGTGCCTTCTAGGATTTTATCGTGCGATTTGTAATATACGTGGTGTTGGTTCTTTTTCACTCACTTTTTTCAGCTAGATGGGACTCTACGGTCTGTTATCTGCTTGTTCGCTACGATTACAAAAGTGCCTTTCTCCTCTCCATCGTGCCGCCCGGGTAATGTGATTTGGTTTTAGGTGTCTTCTGCGGTTTCACTTGTGTCCTATGGAGGTGTTGAGGGCGAAGGATATAGGGAGGATGCTTTCGAACGAGGTAGGAATGTTGCAAATGAGTCTAGGATAACCATGATAGTTGCCTTTTTAGCTGACCGCGACGCCGAAAATGCTCGGAGTCCCACTACGCCTCCTTCAGGAGTGGTCGAGCCTCGCCCTCCCGAGCGAGTAGGCCTGGTAGATTTTTTTTTTGAAGTAGAACAAATCTCAGTCGAATGTTCATGGAGAGCCTTTCGAGTATTACATGAAAGGGCGTTCTGAAGATAGTGGTTGTTTAGAAAAGTGATACGGATGATGAAAATGAGCGACTCATTGATATGGCTCTCGAAGAAGGGAGAAACGCTCTGAAGCAGGTGCGTCCTCTATTTTTATTTATATTGATTATCTGCCAATTTTTTATCATTATTTCGCTTATTCACCTACTTATAAGGGAAGTGCCGTTCGACCACTCGGCCGTTTACAACGAAGTATTTCTATTCTAATTTGGTGTAGTTCTGAGTGTGTTTCCAAATGTAGGTTAGTAGCTGCTGCGGAGAGCAAGGTTACGCAGGTGTTTTTTCACTTGGGAGAAAGGGTGAGTGGATCCATAAAGGAATTTTCAGGGTGTCAAAAAAGTTAAACGGGTCTGTCTCAATTTTTTTCTGAAGGTTATGTTTGTGGCTTCGAACCAAACTTGTTGAAGTTTTCAGGAAGTCGACATATGGACCAGGGGTGTGCGGAAATTTTTTAAAAAATTTCAGAAAACAGAAAATCGAGTTTGTCAGAAAACAGAAATCAGAAAACAGAAAGGCCAAAACGGCCAGAAAACAGAAATCAGAAAACAGAAAAATTTCAGGAAAAATACTCATTGCATTTTAACTTTTTTCCAAGAGTAAAGAGAGTGCAATTCTTAACATCTTTGCTATACCTGTAACACAATATCTACGAGACTGGACAATTAACTAATAATACATTGATAGTAGCGATGTCGCGTCAATGATAGTAGCGATGTCACAGCGGTGTTGACATCCAAATCATACCTCAGGAATGCGTCGTGTACAGTCCAACTCGGCATTGCCGTTCAGTCCGCAAAGTTCACGCCGATTGCGGAAGCGTGCTGCGGCGCGGTTGCGGGTATCCTCAGGCGGGGGTGTAGGGTCACCTGGGCGGTTTTTGCCTTTGGTGCCCAGGTGATCCCACATCCCTGTCTGAGGATACTCGCAACCGCGCCGAAGGACGCTTTGGCAATCAGCGTGCACTTTGCGGGCTGAACGGTAATGCGGAGTTGAACTGTACATCTCTTGGAGAGCATTCTTTGGCGTCCATTTCGCGCCGAATATTTTTGGCGGTTATTTCTAGGCTATTACGCGGCAACCAGCTACTTCCCGATCATTTTACGGCTATCGCGCAGAAAGCAGGCATTTCTTGGCTATTTACTGGGTACTGATCGGGTTAATTTCTCAGAGAACGCCAGTATGGCAACACAGTAAAGGTTGCATCCCTCGTTGTCAGCAGCTGCTGCTGACAGCTAACAGCAGCAGTTGCTATTGATATCCAGGGGTTCAACCCCAGCAAGTTTTGGAACCATATAACGCTGTCAGCAGCAGCTGCTGCTGACAGCGAAGGTTTGCACTCGATCTTTGCCCTGGGATGCAACCTCTATTGTACCGAAGTACTGATTAGGTGAGCAGGGTTCGCGATAAAATCAGTTGCTGAATTCTCCTCATTAGATTGCAGGTTTCGCTATCACGAAAATGAGAAAAGTGAAAAATTGCCGGAGAAACGCACAAAAGCAGCTCAGAACAGGTATTTGGTGGGTGTGCGCTCGCCTCAACCCACACGATTCATATAAGTGCTGGTGTTTTCGTTCAGCAACCTTTTCATGCTTTTCCGGAAGCGGCAAATGCCGCGCAATATCAGTAGAAAAATGAGTAATGAGACGTTTGATACCGTTACCGAGCATCTGAATTCTCATTTTTCTATTGGTAATCCGCGGCATTCGTCGCTTCGCAAAAGTATGAATAGGGTGTAGCAGCAAGGCGGAAGACGGCAAAACAAACATACATAGGAATTTGTCCAAGTGCGGCTCTCAATGAATCTTGGCATTGATATGTAGTTGACCTTCGATTTCCTTACAGCAACGACCAAGATTGTTATACACTCCTTTATTCAGCTTACGTTTCGGCGAGTTTCGCCGTCTTCAGAGCCTGGAAAAACCGAAATCATGTCTGAAATACTACCCCATCAAACCCCATTTAATTCTACAGGTTAATACTCAAAGGGAAGTGAGCAAACGACATGATGCCATAGTAAATACCAACCTTTGGAGGGACCGATTGGCCCAACAGCCTCAGATGGAACAGGTGAGGGCGACTAACTGGTAAGAACCCTTGGGACCACCTACACCCGGGCCCGCTCACAGATCAACCGATAGGTCAGAATGCACATAGGTCGAAGTAGGGCGCCAGCTCCTGGGTCACCGCAACACATTCGTCTTTTCTATCAATTTTTGGTGTTTTGGCGGCGATCCAAAAGGCTTCGAGAGTTCTGCGCGCTGAGATTTCACATTCACGGGCTAAGATCGTGACTCCGAGAAGAGGGTTTTTGTCATGGGAGAGGTGCTGGTCGGCCGCAGCTCTCCTGAGGATTTTATTACAAAGGGCCGGCGTTGAGAGGAATCCAGGTCCAGCACGGAAGTATCCATGTGCCACCTGCGGCGAGGATGTTACCTGGCATAAAACAAGTGTCCAGTGCTTCGGATGCCAAAGGTGGGTGCACTTCTCCTGTTTGGGCCTCAGTTCTGTGAGGCATCATGACTCATCCTTTCGTTGTTTCGTTGTGTTCTATGCTCTGCCCCCAACAACTCTGATTCCTCAATTACCAACCGCCCCCTCTCCATTGTTCACATTAATCTCAACGGCCTTCGCAACAAGTTATCTGAACTCTCTCTATTCGCACGTTCTCATCACCCGGATGTTATCATGGTTCAAGAAACCAAGCCCTCTCCATCTACCACTTATCCCCAACCCAACATTCCGGGCTACACCGCCTATCACATGCCAAGGACAGCTCTTGGGGGCGGAGTGTCTACTTTCGTTCAATCTGCCTTACCTTCTCATATTATCCCTAATACTCCTAAGGACGGTACTCTCGAGTACATTCCTGTCCACCTCCCCCTCAAAACCCCTTTATCTCTGTTTAATATATATATTCCTCCTATATCATCTTGTCCCCCTCTTATAATCCTATTCCCTCCTTAAGCAGTTGTACGACTGCTCACTCTCCCCTTCAGCTGTCTTTGCGGGTGACTTCAATGCTCACACGTTCTGTTCCGCTCTTGATTCTGACGCCAGAGGAAGATGTCGAAGAATGGGCTGAGTGTGACCTGGTTATCCTCAATGATGACCAGCCCACTCGTCTCCCTGCCAACGGCCGACCTTCTAGCCCAGACATCTCTCTTGTGTCATCCAATCTTTCTAATGCTTGCACGTGGTCCACATCCACAACTCTCTCCAGTGATCACATTCCCGTCTTTGTCTATATTGATCTCTCTGACTCTCTTGCCCCTTACTCTGGTTTTCGTCATCGTACTTATCTTAATTTAGGCCTAGCAGACTGGACCCTGTTCAGAGATGTTGCACTTCGCCATGCGGTCGACTACCCATGGAATGGTGATGTTTATCAGAAAGAGCGCCATCTAACAAGTGCCATCCGCAAGGCCATGAAAGCAGCAATTCCTGAGGGTCGTGTCAAGACCTTTTTTCCAAATGTCAGCAGGGAAATACTGCAGAAGATAAGAACCAGAGATGAGAAGAGAGCCGCAGACCATCTAGACCCGGACATAGCTGTGCTGGATAATGAGATCAAGCAGGATCTGGATAAGAACAAGAAGGAATGCTGGGAGAAGTTCACTGAAAAGCTGAATTTCAAGGCTGACGGAACTACGATTTGGAAAGTGTTGAGGAAAATTTCCGGCAAGTCCGCTCCCTCGATGAGCTCCGCTATTGAGTTCGAGGAGAACGTCTTTAAATCAGGGAAAGCGGCTGCTTATGCGCTCGGCAAGAACTTCTTCATCACACGTGCCAAGCGAGGCGTGCAAAACACAGTCACGGTTAGAGAGCTGAGCCGGTTGCCGCTCATGAACGCATCTGAGGCCTTTACTCTCACGCAAGTAGAGAAGGCTATCAAAGAAATGCGGAATTCGAAGGCTATCGGACCTGACGGTATCTCCCCAGCCATCCTGAAGAAGCTTCCCACGGAACTTCTACCGATGCTTGCAGATATCATTAACACTTCTTTCCGGACCTGCACTCTACCCCAAGCTTGGAAGACAGCCAATGTGATACCGTTGCCAAAGCCAGGCAAGTCCCAAAGCACGGCAAAGGGCTTTCGACCAATAAGCCTGTTATCGCCCGTCGCTAAATTAGCTGAAAAGTTGATCGTGACGGACCTGGCTGATCAAAATGAGCGACAGCAGCATCAGCATGGGTTCAGGAAACTTCACTCCACTACTACAGCTCTATTGGAGATCGTGAGCTTTGCGGTCGATGGGTTCAACATGAGAAAGCCCCTGAGAGCGG
Source organism: Aplectana chamaeleonis (assembly GCA_029168955.1). Classification (NCBI taxonomy): domain Eukaryota; kingdom Metazoa; phylum Nematoda; class Chromadorea; order Rhabditida; family Cosmocercidae; genus Aplectana; species Aplectana chamaeleonis. Next base: position 2,795,936 of record JAPDOI010000034.1, on the reverse strand, counting down.
TGGCGGTCGCCCTCGACCTGAGCAAAGCGTTTGACTCTGTTAACTTGGAACTGCTGTCCGAGAAACTGCTCAAGTCGTCGCTACCATCATGGCAGAAGCGACGGATTGCAGCGTTCACTAAAGGCCGCCGTGCTAAGGTTCTGTTCCAGAATCATGTATCCGATAGCATTCCAATAGCAGCCGGTGTTCCGCAAGGCGGAGTGTTGTCCCCTGCCCTATTCAGCCTGTATCTTGAGGACATTCCCGAGCCTCCCAATGAAGTAAGGATTGTTATGTATGCCGACGACATCACCATCATGTGCCAGGATCGTGACCTGCAGATAGCCGCTAACAAGATCAGCGCCTATCTCGTCGAGTTGAAGCTCTTCCTCGATAAAATGATGCTCACACTCTCTGCTGCAAAATCCTCTGTTTCAGTGTTCACAACGAACACCAAGGAACACAGTGCCCATCCAGATGTCAAATGGGTTGGTGACCTGTTGCCAGCAGCAAAATTCCCCAAGCTGCTTGGCCTTATTCTTGATCCCTCACTGAAGTTCCACAAAAACGCGGAACAGAAACAAACAGTCGTTAAGGCTAGGCTTAATATCTTGAGAGCTCTCGGAGGAACATCATGGGGAAGCAGCCGAGAGACTATATTGAGAACCTACAGAGCAATACTTCAGCCGGCTCTGGAATATGCGGCACCAGTGTGGCAGCACCTGGTGTCTGACAGCTCCTGGAATAAGCTGCAGCGTGTACAGAATGCTGCGCTTAGAATTGCTACCGGTTGTGCAAGGAGCTCCCCGGTAGAGCATCTTCACGCGGAGGCCTGCATATTGCCGGTCAAGGAGCATTGTGAACTCCAGGCACAGCAGATGTATATTAATGTTCTGAGGCAGCCGAATCATCCGTCAAAGAGAATCATGAAGCCCATAAGAGAGAGGTCGATTAGGACGCCGTTCGCCGATGCTCCTCGTAAAGTTGATGTACAGAGATGGACAGACTCCAACATGGAAAGGCTTCGTCTTCTGCGTGAGGAGCACACCCAGTTTGTTCGAGGATATATAGCAAAGGCGGCTGTGAACCCTATCTTGGGAACGGTGCCGCCTCGGGTTTGCGAGTCCGAGTTTCAACTCGGCAGACGAGCCAGATGTGCTCTTGCATCGTTGCGCTGTGGTCACTCTATTCTGCTCATGTCTTACGTCAACAAGATCGACAGCATCCGACCAGACGCATGCCCGGACTGTGGTGCTCCCGGACACGACACGGCGCACTTGTTCATGTGCCCGAAGAGACCTACCCCCTTAACAACAATGGACCTTTGGACGAATCCTGTGAAGGCCGCCCAGTTCCTCAACCTATGACAAAAACCACTTTGAGGCTGCAGAAGAAGAAGAAGAAGATCGTGACCTCCACCGGGAAACATATGTTTCCGTGGCTGCGCACGCGGTGATCTCCCAATGGCGTGCGTGCGAATTAGTGCGAAACCGCCTATATGACAGACTTTGTGTAACACCGGCTTGTGTAGTCTGCCCATTTGGGAAGGAAGGTGATTGTATGGCCACTGGGGTTGTCTATCGCATCCATTGCCGCCAATGTGGAGAGGACTACATTGGAGAAACTGGCAGGCCGCTTTGCGTAAGAATCAAAGAACATTTGGACGGGCTAAATAAGTCTAAGGTTTCTACGCCATTGGGAGATCACCGCGTGCGCAGCCACGGAAACATATGTTTCCCGGTGGAGGTCACGATCTTAGCCCGTGAATGTGAAATCTCAGCGCGCAGAACTCTCGAAGCCTTTTGGATCGCCGCCAAAACACCAAAAATTAATAGAAAAGACGAATGTGTTGCGGTGACCCAGGAGCTGGCGCCCTACTTCGACCTATGTGCATTCTGACCTATCGGTTGATCTGTGGGCGGGCCCGGTGTGTAGGTGGTCCCAAGGGTTCTTACCAGTTAGTCGCCCTCACCTGTTCCATCTGAGGCTGTTGGGCCAATCGGTCCCTCCAAAAGGTTGGTATTTACTATGGCATCATGTCGTTTGCTCACTTCCGTTTGAGTATTAACCTGTAGAATGAAATGGGGTTTGATGGGGTAGTATTTCAGACATGATTTCGGTTTTTCCAGGCTCTGAAGACGGCGAAACTCGCCGAAACGTAAGCTGAATAAAGGAGTGTATAACAATCTTGGTCGTTGCTGCAAGGAAATCGAAGGTCAACTACATAGGAATTTGGTTGATTGTGGGCAAGTCGACAACCAGTAATATTTTGCTCCTGAGCGTTTGTCCTCTAAGTTCTCACCTACTTCCACTTTTGTAATGATCACGTCTACCTTCTCATGAGGATGCCATAACAACCGTCTCTTATGGCGAATCCTACCTTTAGCAGCAATCGCACAATTGAACACAAATAAGAGCAAAACCACATAAACGACTAAACAAGCTGCATTGTCCAACAGACCTGGTTTTCGTTGATTTTTGCTGATTTTTTTTCTGATTTTTGCAAGTTTTTCAGAAAACAGAAAGGCCAAAACGGCCAGAAAACAGAAATCAGAAAACAGAAAATTCCGCACACCCCTGATATGGACCTCAATCTTGTATTTAGAACCTCGAAACCCCCAGAACAAAGTTGTGAGCCGGATCCAGAACATCCTTTTGAACAGTCAAGAAAATCGTCTGATCCCTAGTAGGTGTATTGAACCAACCGAGTGATCTCCTCCGTAACCTGGCTCGAAAATCTCCGTAGCAGCCACATATTCGGTAATAGGAAACACTTATAAGGGAAGTATTTATGGCGGCCGGTAAACGCATCTGCAAAAACGACTTGTCTTCTTCTTCTTTGCAGCCGCAGGAAGGTTTTTGTGAAAGGTTCACGAAACGGGCGACTGAAACCGGATTCGTCCACAAATCCATTGTTGTAGGAGTGGTAGGCCTTTTTGGGCATTCGAATAGGTGTTCAGTTGTGTGGCCACGGCTACCACAGTCCGGGCACTCGTCCGGCTTACTGCGATCGATCTTGTGCAAGAATGACATCAGCATAGGGGAATGACCGCAGCGTAACGAGGCAAGGGTACTTCTAGCCCACCTACCGAGTTCCATCTCGGTGTCGCTGACTATGGGTGGTGCGACCCCCAATATGGGATTGACGGTCATCCTACTCAAGTGACCCCTGACGAACTTGGTGTGCTCCGCACGTAAAAGACGCAGACGATCCAGTTGGGAGTCCGTCTATCTTTGTATATTGATTTTCTCGGGAGCATCCGCAAAAGGCCTTCTGATATGTCTCTCTCTCTTGGGATTCGTGATCCTTCTTAATAGGTGGTCAGGCTGCTTTACAATATTAATAACCAGTTGCTGCGCTTGGAGTTAGCAGTGCTCTTAAATGGCAGAATTTCGGCTTCAGCATGAAGATGTTCCACTGGGGTGCTTTTAGCACACCCTGTGGCAATCCGAAGAGCAGCATTTTGGACTCGCTGCATCTTTGTCCACGATGAATCCGATATCGTGTGCTGCCATACCGGTGCAGCGTACTCTAACGCCGGCTGCAATATTGCCTTGCAGGTAGTCAAAATTGTCTCCTTGCTACTTCCCCACGACGTTCCTCCCAGAGCTCGTAGGACGTTGAGCTTTGCTTTCACTGTAGCCTGTTTCTGCTCAATATTCTTGTGGAACCTCAACGAAGGATCCAATACTAGGCCGAGCAGCTTAGGAAAACGTGCGGTAGGCAGACGAGCGTCTTCCCAATTCACAACGGGGTGAGCGCAGTGTTCCTTAGGGTCAGTGGAGAAGACTGATACAGATTATTTAGCGGCAGAAACAGTGAGCATCATATCATCGAGAAAGCTCTTCAGAACGATGAGGTAGCTATTGATCTTGCGTGCAGCTACATTAATGTCTCTGTCCCGGCACAAGATGGTGATGTCATCCGCATACGCAACGACTTTGATGTCATTTGGGGAGACGGGCAAATCTTCCAGGTAAAGACTGAACAGAGCAGGCGATAGGACTCCTCCTTGAGGGACACCGGCAGCGATCGGGATGCTATTAGAGACATGTCCCTGGAACAGCACTTTTGCTCGGCGCCCTTTGATGAGTGCTGTAATCCATCGCTTCTGCCAAGGCGGGATGGTGGACCTCAATAGCTTCTCAGAGAGTATGCCCAAGTTGACAGCGTCAAACGCCTTCGTGAGGTCCAGGGCTACTCCAACAGTGCGTTGAGGCTTGGTGGCGTTGAAGCCATCCAAAACATAGCTCACAATCTCCAGCAGCGCCGTGGTGGTAGAGTGTAATTTGCGGAATCCATGCTGGTGCTGCTGATTGTTATTATGCTCGGCAAGCTCCTTGACGACCAGTTTCTCAGCGACCTTTGCGATTAGTGATAACAGACTTATTGGCATGTATCCCTTAGCCGTCGATGGTGATTTACCTGTCTTAGGCAACGGAACGACGCTTGCCATTTTCCAGTCTTGGGGTGCGATGCACGTGCGAAAGGATGTGTTGATGACGTCAGCCAGGATTGGCATAATCTCAGTCGGCAGTTTCTTCAAGATCGCTGGACTAATGCCATCCGGCCCTACAGCCTCCGAGTTGCGCATCTCTTTTACCACCTTTTCAATCTGCGCGGGCGTCACTGCTCCTGCTTCATTCATGAGTGGCAACTTACAGAGCTCTCTCACAGTCACTCGATTCTGTTTTTCCTCTCAGCCTGAGTTATGAAAAAATTCTTTCCGAGAGCCGTTGCAGCCTCCTTTCCCGATTTGAAGACTCCATTCTCGAACTCGATCGTAGAGTAGTTGGTGGAGGTGCTCTTGCCCGAGATCTTTTTTAGAACTTTCCAAGTTGACGCTCCATCACTCTTGAAATTCATCTTCTCCGTGAATTTCTCCCAACACTCCTTCTTGTGCTTGTCCAGATCTCGCTTAATCTCGCTATCCAGCTCAGCAATGGTCGGATCCAGGTGATCTGCCACTCTCTTTGCATCCCTTGTCCTTATCTACTCCAAGATTTCCCTGGTGACATTGGGAAAGAAGGTCTTAACTGGGCCCTCCGGAATGGCGGCTTTCATTGCCTTGCGAATCGCGTCTGTCAAGTGACGCTCTTTCTGGTGTACGTTTCCATTCCATGGGTAGTCATCCACATGGCGAAGTGCCACCTCCCTGAACAAGCGCCAGTCTGCAAGGCAAAGATTAAGATAAGACCTTTGACGGATACCTGAATAAGGAGCAAGAGAATTAGAGAGATCGACATGGACAAAAAACGGGGATATGATCACTGGACAGAGTTGTAGCGGTAGACCAAGAGCTGGCGCTGGAGAGATTAGATGATACAAGAGAGATGTCTGGACTAGAGGATCGGCCGTTGGCCGGGAGACGAGTGGGCTGATCATCGTTGAGAATGACCAGATCGCACTCCTCCGCCCATTCTTCGACGTCTTCTCCTCTAGCGTCAGTGTCAAGCGACGAGCAGAATGTATGAGCATTGAAATCGCCTGCAAAGACAACAGAGGGTGAAAGGGAGCAGTCGTACAACTGCTTGAGTGAGGGAATAGGGTCATAAGATTGGGGACAGGACGTGGTAAGAGGGATGTAGATATCAAAAAGAGATATAGAGGTTTTAAGAGGGAGATGGATATGTAGGTACTCGAGCGTACCGTCCTTTGGTGTGTTTGGTATGATATGAGAGGGTAGATTTGATAATACGAAAGTGGAAACTCCTCCGCCGAGAGCTGACCTTGGAGCATGATAAGCAGTGTAACCAGGAATGTTAGGGTGACGTGCGGTAGTAGAAGGAGAAAGTTTGGTATCCTGAACCATTATGACATCAGGATGATGAGTACGAGCAAAAAGAGAAAGTTCAGACAATTTGGCACGAAGGCCATTGAGGTTAATATGAACAATAGAGAGGGGGCGGTTTGTAAATGAGGAATCAGAGTTACTGGGGGCAGAGCACAGAACACAACGGAAGGAAGGATCGTGATGCCTCATAGAACTGAGACCCGAACAGAAGATATGCACCTACTTTTGGCATCCGAAGCACTGGACGCTTGTTTTCCTCCATGTGACATCCTTGCCGCACGTGGCGCATGAGTACTTCTGAGCGGGTCCTGGATTCCTCTCGACGCCGGCCATTTGTAGTAGAATCCTTAGGAGAGCTGCAGCCAGCCAGCATCTCTCCCATGACAAAAACCCTCCACGTGGAGGGGTTGACGTCGGTTTGCACGGAGGTGGTCTTCTTTCCTCCACACTGCCACGGCACGAACGTACGACATCTCGGCAGCAAAACGACTTGTATTGTCAGTATCCCTTGAGCCTCTATAGTAAAACTGCGGAGTATCCTGCCCTGAGCTGCAGGTTCTAATGAAGTTACAAGCCTAAAACGGTCGTTATTTTTTGTGCTTTTTATGCCTTCCTAAACGCGCATCATTTTTTGGAAAATCCGGAGATGGACCTCAGAATTGTCTTCAACGCCGAAAACTACCACTCTGAGCAAAGTTCAAGTGAAGGCTTATTTTCCAAATTTTGTACAGACTGAGCGTTTCGAACTTTACTGATTTTTCGTTGCGCGTTTTTCCTTCCAATTAGAGGGCTCTGGAAGCGTTATAGAAAAGTGTTCTAGGCTTGACCTATAATCCTTCCAGTGCTGTCGATTTACCAAAGGTTTCGACTAAAGCCGTTCAAAGTCGCCAATCGGGGGGAAACTTGAGGGAAAAACGCGACTTTTGACGATTTCTGGAACGCTACGATAGAATTGGCTCAAAATGTTTCTCTAGGAGTTGTTTTGAGTGCTCAACACGAATCTGGAGTCCGTTTCTCCATTTCTGACATATTACGGTGGGTATACGGTAGTTTGTTCAAAGTTTCAGATTTGAGTCAAAATTTGTACGCGTGGGGTGTGCGCCACCCTAGATTACCCCGTACATGCAAGTTTCGAGAAAAATCCGAGAAACTTTTTTTAAAGTCTCAAAACAATTCCTGATGGATACTTTTGCCTTTTGGCGAAGCTTAAAGGCATCGTTCGCGCTGAAAACCAACTTCCATTTTTCAGGCTCAATTTCATCATTGAGCCCGGTGGACCACGTCGGTGAAGTTTTGCGCGTCAAAAACATGGTTCTGAAGTTGGAGTGGTTCAAAAAAACGATCCGTCACCAGTTTTCACCAACCATCTAGCACTAGGAACAGAAGAGCCTTCATAGGCGCAGATGACTCAGCATTTGAAATTTTTAATTCGGGAAATTCTAACAATCAAACTTGCCCAATGGATACTTCTTTTTTAGAACAAGTTTCAGTGAACGAAAGGCAAGAGAAATTCGCCCACTTAATGAGTTCAAAGCAAAAAACATATCCGCCGTTTGTAAAAAAACTTTCGATGTATCGCTCCAGGCACACCGAAATTGATGGAGGGGTGGGAAGAGAATAATTCGAGACGTTTTGCAAAGAGTTTTTTTTGCAAGCGTTGATGGTTTTGTGGAGTCTCTCCACTCTTATTCTGTATGCCAGAGAATCGGCTGCGCAAGAACATGAAAAAATGAGATACGGCTTTTCGCGCGTACGATGCCTTTGAAAGACGCGTATAACTTCTTGAAACCTGCAGCTCGGGGCGGAATACTGCGCATTTCTAGTATTGAGCCACAACAGATACTAACGATACTAGTCGTTGTCGCAGATGCGTTTACCTTTCTAAACACTTCCCTGGTTAGAAAAGCACGTTTAGTGGAATAACGTCGGGTTTGATCTCCCCTCCCGGGTGTTGGAAACTCTCAGATTAACCAAAAAGAAACAACAGACATATCAGAAGTGTTCATGTCTTCGATAGTAGCTTTTGTCTCATAAGTGACTGATTCGATTTTGAATCACGCACATCTGACGTACGAAAGATTATTCCCGAATAATGCGTCATTTCGTGTGAGCTGTTTCAGTTAATATTGAAGTCTGTTCTAGATTGAAGACGGAGCTTCGACGGGTTCTGGTGGATGGACACCGCGTCCGTATGATAGTCCATTGCATGGGGTTGAACACGATGCTGATACCAAGGTTGTGAACATCTTTATATAGTTCAAGGTGCTTCTTTTAATCTCTAATGAGTTTCAGCGAGTAGATACTCCTCCTCATCAAGATGTCAGTATCCCTCCACCACCTCCAGGCGAATGTGATCCTGAGTTGGTGGTAAGTTCAGAATTTTAGTTGTTGGCTCCTTTTTGTGACATTTCACAACGATTTGCGATTCGCGTTTCCACTATCGTTCATTTCAGTGCACTGCTTTCAGCAAATATTCTACAAGCACTTCGAGCGCAAAGCTGCTGGGATTGATGTGAACATATCTGTGCAGAATCAGAAGGATTTTCAGAATCCGTCCAGCTATGAGCAGTTGATTCTGAATTTTGGAATAAACGAAGTTGGTGAGTGAAAGCATCTTATTCCTCTGTATGTTGTCTTTGCAGTTTTCATTAGGAACGCTTTCATACGATTTGTGAACTCGGACTACGAAAGAGGAGCCGCGGACGAGTTACCAATGCGTTGGCGTCTTCGCTATAGCACGTTTACCCTAGACCTTTGAAGACACTAGCGACGTGAAAGCAGCTAATCGCACCCGTGCATGTCGCGTCCAGACGGCCGAGCTCATCCGCGGCTCCTTTTTTCGTGTACTGGCTTCACAAGACTTTGGATGTGACATAACTACTTCGGACCTCTAATTTCAATGAAAATCTGGCCTTTTCGGCTGTAATTTAGTAGCTGACTGTTTTCAGCCACGCTTCTTCATCCCAGATTACTTTGTGTTGACTATCCTCGGTGTTGTCGTTACGAGAAAATTGGTGAGTCAAAGTACAAAATTTTCAAATTTTTTTTACGGAGTGGTAGCTCCTGTCCTTAACGCCCTCGCGTTTCTCACCAACTGTTTCGATTGAAGAATCCCTTTTCCACGAAAGTTCGCATCGCATTTTGAAAAGCACAGAAAATCGGGTTTAAGGAAATAAATTGGGTCTGTCGACGCAAGAAGGGCACACGGATAATATGATTTTTTTGTGCAACGATCCCGCTCAAAATCAACCACTCCTGCCTTTCTGAGGGTAGACAAATTAGTGCCAGGTCTATCGAGGAATATGTAAGCACAGACTTGAAATTTGGCCGATGTCCTCAGGTCAATGTACGAGTTCCGAAACGCCTCCAAGTCCTTGGAGGCAGTATTCACGATTAAAAAAACCTATTTCAGTTTTCTTTGTTTTTAGCTAGGCAGGTTCACGAAGTAGAGGGTATTAGGGACGAGTCCCTTTAGAACTCAAATTGCGGAGAGAAAGAACAGCTCAAAATCTCCTACATATGTATTTACGCCTATTGGTTTGTTTTGCACTCTGCGGACAAAACGCCGAACTAAACGTCGCAATTGGGTTTGAGCTTTGAAATTCTTAGTTAAGTGGCCTTGATTTCTGTTTCGTGTGCCAAATGCTTTCAAAAAACAAGATGGTTAAATGCCCATGTTTGGGTATTAAAATATTCCGGGAAAAGGGTATTCAAAAATTCTTCAGCTGCCACTCTGGTGAAACGAACGATGGCGAACTGTAATCTGTCGTGGACCGAGTGATCTAATGGGTCAATTGGTCTGCGAGATTTACACCCATTTCCTGGCCATCTTTCGTCGTTTATCCGTCCTTACCATTTCTAGAGGAATTTAGTGCACGCTTTCCGGCGCGAAAACGGGCAACCTTTACACCGTGAACATTTACTTTAAGAACGGGAACCTAAATGCGCAGCGCATTGCATTGGGGGTCAGGGATACCGAGTCTTACGTTATCTTGAAGGCAGGGTCCGGGCAGAATTTCGATTTTGAGATTTTCTGCTGAATCTGTGCTCATGGTACAGGTAGTCCGAAGGAACATGCGAAAACTGCGTTAAAACCGGTCTTTTTCAAGTTATTCCAGCCACTTCCGTTAGCCGATGATCGAGAAAAGTCAGAAAAGTGTGGCCATCGTCCATATTTTAGCCGTTGTCCACGCATTCTTCAAAAGTGCTGTGTAATTATCGGTCATTCCAACCATGATTATCATGCTGTGAATACCGTAATCCCTGACTTTCAGGCTGTTTTCTCCACGGATACGGACTTAGAGTTTGTGAAAATTTTGGACACTGTCCAGCTAGACCAGCCCAATCCATCTAACCCGAATTTCGGTGGTGTCAAAATCTGACCGGACCTTGCCTTTAATTCGTGTACTCTTCTAGTCAACCTAGGAGGACTCAAATTTCAAATTTATTACATGCGCAAGCACATGTGTTATGACATTTAAAAATCAACAAACTGAACAAAATCAATTCGATCACTATAAAACATCCTTTCTCGAGGCCTAGAGCTGCGCCCTCGCTCTTGCTGATGATAACTGAGGGTGCCTGGTCCTGATTCAGGGATCTGCGTCGCCCTAACGGATAGCTGGGAACTGCTTTAGTGTGCTCCCAGATGGAAAATCTTGATAGGGTAGTCCGACCCGATCACTACCAGTCTATCCATGTACTAAAAAGTGTGCGTACTCGGTTTCAGTTCTTGATCTAAAGTAGTTATAAGATCGAAACGCTAGGTTGCGGTATCTTCCAAGCTCTGTTCCCGGAAGAAAACCGAAAGCAAACCTATTATCCTTGTTCAGTGCCCGTGGCAAATTTTTGATTGTAGGATACCAGTTGTCCTTTAGGAACTTTGGTAACCTACCATATTAATTTTTCTTATGGAAATTCAATGTTTTGTTTTTCAGCCGAGGATCAAAGAAAGCATATGGAAAGCATCAATGCGTCTAAAAATGCCTCGAGCACTGGGCATTCATCGTCGTCATCGAAAAAGAAAGCTTGACTTGGTCAAATGGAAGCCCGTTCTTTAGATGAATTTACCCGTTGTTGTGTTGTTATGGTGAAAACGGTTCACATTTATCTGTACAGAAAGCCAATAAAGCTGTAATCCTATGTAATGTTTGTCACTATAACTGTTCTTCCATGACTACCTGGTTTCTTGTTGTGCAGGTGTAAGAATGAATCGATGTTTCCAGGACGAGGATGAGAAGAAGTCCGTTAATCTATCTACTCCAGAGGTGTCACGGCGGTGAAGGGTAAGCTTTTTTGCGAACCATATCAGATATGACGAAAAAAGTGTCCAAATTCAGGTCGTCAAGCGAGCCCAATCGGCGTGTCGCTCAGTTATTACGCTCCGCAACCCGCCCGAAAACCTTCCAGTACGTCGATCAGTTAACGAATCATCTGAAGAATAACTTCATTTTACATGAGCCAGGTGAGGTTTACGCAGGATTTCTTGTGATGTTTACCGCGATGGACTTTTTAGGACGATTTCTCATCATTCCAAAGCCGTTTGGTGTGTCATGTGTCGGTGAGCCGCAGAACGAAGGTGGCGTGTTCGAGAACAGCGTCCATAACAGGAAGGATCAGAATGAGATACCGGTGGTAATGCGTTGTCTGTGATCGCTACAAAGACCACGATTTTCAACCGAGCACTGGTCAACCGTCGTACTTCAACCACTCGAAAAATGCGAGAAAAACTCTCACTACCAGCGAATCTCGATGGTCCTAAAAGGTTTATACCAGTTGAAGTGAAGCCTAGCTTGCTCGGATGAGTCCGGGCGGAGCAAGCAGCGAAGCGGTCGGCCATGGCAAAATATAGCAGTGATAAGGAAATTCTGATATAATAAGCTCGACAAGTCCTACTTCGACCGGCTCGAAATGAGGGAGCTAGGTCATACAGTTCAACTCCGCATTGCCGTTCAGTCCGCAAAGTGCACGCAGATTGCGAAAGAGTGATGCGGCGCGGTTGCGAGTATCCTCAGACAGGGGTGTGGGATCACCCGGGCGGAGGGATCACCCGGGCACCAAGGGCAAAAACCGCCCGGGTGATTTCACATCCCTGTCTGAGGGTGCTCGCAACCGCGGCGCATCACTCTTTCTCAATCAGCGTGCACTTTGCGGACTGAACGGCAATGCGGAGTTGAACTGTACGTCCAAATCGATGGTCGTAGCTGCTGAAGACCTCTAAGCTGAATTGTTCGAGTTTCCTTAGTTGGGCGAAAGGGTATGGCTACACCACCCATGAGACAATTTTCAGTGTGTTCAGAATTTCGGATTTGGCTCAAAACTTATTTGTAGGGGTCTTTCGGGTTCCTGAAAACGAAACCGAGATCCGTTTTCGACATCTTTGGTTAGGAACCTCCCACCGATGGCGTATTCTCGGGGCAAAACGCGACTTCCGATGATTTTTTTCTCACTTAGATACACTTGCTTCAGAACCTCTCAGTAGAGGATACTTGGAGTCCAGTCCTAGGTCCGTTAATCGATTTTTGATAGATTGCGGTAGGTATACGGAAGTTTGGTGAAAGTCTCGGGGTTGGTTCAAAGCTTTTCTCTGGAATCAATTTAGGGTTCCGGACACGAATTCGAGGTCCATTCATCGATTTTCCAATTTTGAAGGTAGGTTATGCCAGCTTAATATCGTTAAACAGTTCACTGGAACGAAAAAAAAGCTGCAGTGCGGTTGCGTATTTTCACCGAGCATACTGTAGCCATAGCTGGCCTGGTTCCAAGTTTGCAATCAATCGATAAGGCGAAGAGCTGATAAAATTTTCAGGGTCGTTGTTTTCGCTGTTTCCTTTATTTTTTCTTGTTATTTCTGCTTGTGTCTAAAGCATAGACTTCAGGTGTAGAGCAATAACTCTCTCGAAGTTATCAGGTAGTCCGCTTGTCGATTAATGACAAACTTGGAACTGAGGCAGTCATGGTAGCAGTATGGTTTATGAAAAACGCCACTGCACCACCGCTTTTTTCCAGTCGTTGTTGACTGTACCTTACGACCTCAGAATGTCGAGAAACGGACCCGGGATTGGTGTGCAGGACCCCCATTAATCCCCTGGAAACCGCTTTGAGTCAAGGCCGAAACACCCTGAAATTGTCCGATGATTAGTTACCCTTACCTTTTCGCCCATCTGTAGAAAACCTAGAAATCATATGTTGGAAAAGTCAGAGGAAATACATTAACTGGTACGAATTTGTTCGAAATGACCTTGATGGACATTTTTGATTCCCTAGTTAGTCGAGGAGGACAATTTTCGACGACGGTGCTCGGGGACGAAGAGGTACGCAGAGATGCTGCACCTCGTATGGACATAGGAACGCCATTGTTATACCAAAAGTTTGCGACCACGACAGGTGCGGTCAACTGTTCCGAATCAAAGGGGTATAACAACGGCCGAAGTCGACTCGCGACCTTTTGCGCTCTTTTAGAGAGTACTCGATCGGAACAGCGCTTGGTAACGAGGAGAGGTCACTAAATGTTGAGCATTCCATCAGTTCCAGAGAAAAATGGTGGATCACAGTGTTACTATATCGGATTGTGTGCCTGGATTGGCTAGATTGTTTCATGAACCCAATCTGTCATTTTGCACTGGACTGAAGAGGTACATAGGGAAATAAGGTTTGTAGTATCATGCGAAGAAATAGAAGAGTTACTTTTTCAGGTACCTGTCAGGCGCGACCGTGTTACCAGCTAGTAAAGCAGATTTCGACAACGTCAAGAAAAGCCTGCAATACGCTATAGGACGGCCGGCTAATTGCCCTCATCATTACAGAGCTTTGTGAGTTTCTTACTCTTACATTTTTTTTTACATTTTCTGGTGATTCAGTTATCTGCGCCTGGAATTGGAAGGCTGCACATGAACTTTGGCCAGCGTAGCAGCGCTCTGGTCAATATTCGGGGAAACAATGCGCTCAGCTATGAGACCATTCACGCTAGCTAATGCGATTCTGCAGCCCTATCATCTTCTCGGAAATTGCATGAGCTTCAGAGCGATACTGGTGTCAGCACCGCCTACCACAACTGGATCATTAAGTGGCTATGCTACGTTTCAGTCAAATGGAAGAGTTTCTGAAGTAGGTTTTTTTCGGAACTGTCTATGAAACTGTGACTTGTGAAATATTCTCGCCGGTCTCCTTAAGGGGAAAAAATTTCAGTATATTTTCGTGGAAAAGAACGCCAGTTCCCGAGCCAGAAGTGGAAAGTTTGCCGTTGCTGGTTCAATGGAGTGGAGAGTGTTGGCGGCACGGCATGGTTGTTCGTTGGTGGAATTCACTGTGGATAAATGTACGGTTTTTTCATTTAGAAAGTCTCAGTCATTGAGATTCTTTCAGCACCAGACGTTTTAACGATGTTAGGCTCGAATTGTTGGTTCAAATCTCTTCGTTACAAAGCAGTGTTTACGATAGAAATTTGATTTTACAGCAAAACCCCCAGCCTGGCATTCACTAAAGCTAGCAAAGTTTTCAAGCGAGATTGTTGGTTGACATTAAGAGCTCATTTCCAAAAAGAGCTCTGTTAACGGTGAAATGGCAAAACCCACCAGAACTGCATGAAATTTTGCGTATGGGGGCAGTGGAGTCATTCATGGGTGTTGGCGATTAGCGATCGCCTGACGCTTATGGTTTTCGGCGGCGTGAGCTCGATCGTCTCAACTGCGACAGAACGTTGAGAAGTGAGGTTGTTTCTTTTGCCAGCGGAAACGGCCTCTTCTGCTCATAGCAGCAAAATTGCCGCTAATGACGGCTTAATTCTGCTTTTTGCCGGGTACATGTGGGTAACTTCGTGCGCACATGCTTTTCCATGCAGCCAGCTCGTGTGCCGCGCCACCGATCAATACAAGCAGAATCAATGGACGGCGTCAGGAGCAAGCGTGCTGCGAGGGGTCTTGATGTGAGGCGACTACGCTCGCACAGGAAGATATCGTTTTTCGCGGAAAGATGCGACGACATGCTTTTAAAACGGATTCACTCACGACGCACTATTTATGGATGCTATCCAATGTCGTGCCATCACATCGCGCCGCGATCAAAGTGTGAGCTTAGTCTGAGCCTGCTATGAAAGCTGTTTGTGTACTAGGAGATTATGATAAGTGAGCCGTGGCGATTGGCTTACAGATATGACGGGTCCAGAGGGTTTCTGGCGGGCGGGGGGCGGGAGCGTATGCTCAAGTATTAGGCTTTTTTACGGTTCTATCGCCGACCATGGGTATCGACGTGCGACGGGATCACGATCGATGCACATGTTTATCGTTCTATTTCTCCGCCCGGCGTTCGTACTTCAAAATATGCATTACGCATCGATTTCACGTGCTGTCACTCAAAGGCAGGGTTCTCGATAAAATCGGTTGTTTTGTTTTCCCCATCGAATGGTAGATCTGGCCATCAAAAAAACGAAAATAAGTAAAAATTGAAGAAAAAACGCTCAGGAGCAAGTTATTGCTTGGTGTCCTCCGGCCCACAAGTATCGAAATTTGTGTAAAAGCCTGTTTTGTGAACTTTTATTTTGCTTTTAAAGTAATTTCTGACCATTTCTGGAGACTACTGACTACTTCAACAGCAAAATGAAAGGCGAATAAACAAGCATCAATAAAAATCTCCTAATTAGGGGGCCGGCCGACACCGGTAATTAGCTGTTATACTTTGTTTTTAAGCGTTTTTTTTCCTTGAATTTCCGGGCTTTTTCACTTATTTTTGCTTTTGTGATGACCAAATCTACATCCTCATGAAGGGAGCTCAAAAGTAGTTTTTATCGCAAACCCTGCCTTTAAGGACGCTGCTTCATACGGTTGTGCTGTCTAGGTTCAATTTGCAATCATTGCTGACAATATTGAGCGAGAGCGAGCGTGTGTCGGTGTTTGAACAACTCGTGTCGATTTTCGACCTATGGACGCTGCCTTACCGCCACACTGGAAAGCCATAATCGTTTTTATGGGAACGAAATACCGATTCGCAGTTGCGAACAACCACTGTTGAAGCACGCAGCTCAAAGATAACTTAGCTGGGGCAAAGCCCAATCGTGTCTGCGAGCTGCATTCTACAATCGCGCTCCGGAATTTTGCTTCGCAAAGTTTTCCGTTCAGTATCGTTCATGTCTCGATTTCGGAAAGTCGCCAAGCCGCTGTGATATCTTTATCATGGAAAACAGGCAGTTGTCCTGCAGAATATACATTGGTATTCCTTTGAAAAAGGAAATTCCCATCACTCGTCGCGCGTGGATGTGCGCACAATGCTGCACCCTCCGTCTCTCCTCCGCTCTTTCGCTGTCTCTAGCCTCTGCTCCGCAGATTCACGCGAATGAACCATTGGAATCCCATTTTTTTTGCAGCTTAAAGGCAGTGTTCACGATGATTTCCGTCCCCGAGTTTTTCACATGCAACAATGCGTTGCCCTCCAAGTGTTACCAAAATTAGGAAGAAACGGCGAGAAACGCATTAAAACGTCGTGCTTCAGTGACATTATTCTATAACCTGGACTAGTTGTCGGGTTGGATGAACATATTCGTGGTGGTTGTCACCGATTGAAATTTGGGTCAATCTAAAATAGAAGAATGTTTTATACAGAGCAGGATTAATTAGGGCCCTAAGGAAAAAACGGAGCAATAGAGAGTAGAGATCTGCAAAAGACGGGTCCACAAAAAATTTCATTGTCACAACAAACACTTCCTGTGATACTTAAGAGGCGGGGTGATACTCAACGATTTCGGGTACTTCTGGTGCTTTTTTCTCAATGTCTATGTCATTCTAGTTCTACCCGGGGGCCACTTAATCAATATAGCGAATAATCTCAAAATTGAAAATCATCGTGAACACTGCCTTTAAAGAAATGTAAAAAGAACCGAATTTGCAAGATAGTGAGCTGCGTCGCGCTTTCCCTTATGGTAAGACACGAACCATCCAAAGGGTTTGTCAGGATTGTTTTCATTACCCTAAAAACAGTGTTCACGATGAAGACGTTTAAGGTTCTTTTGCAGATACGTAAGCTTTAGGTCTCTCTGAGAAAAGTTAGGAATAAAGTAGGATGAAAAATGACCGGGAAGTGGGTGAAACTCTCTTGGATTAGCCGGACCCATGGGATCACCCCGTCCACGTCATATGACAGTTGCCCATCCAAAGGAACAGTTGTCTGAATGCTGAACACTCGTCTCGGGAGATTTTTTACATTTAGGCATGCGCATTAGAACCATGGTTGAGCAGGCTGTTGCGCCAATTTTCGACAGGGCTATGACCCCCATCCCTTAATGACCGAAATTTTAGGGAATTTCGAAAAATTTTTCACGATCATCCTTTTGGCAAATATACACGAAATTGATATTCAGCACAACGAATAACCCATGTTTATAGTCTACAGCAATGGAAATAGGACCTGGTGAGGTTGCGGACTCTCCCTAAGATACTGTAGTCTGATTGTGTTCTCACTCATTTTTTTCGAAATAACTGAGATTGGTCGGTTTTTTGTTTCCACTCTCACATTCTCCCCTGTTTTCATTGCTTCCACAGATGTGGTTGTATCGGTGAGAACACAGACTCACCGATATATCACAGCTTCTAAGGAAAAATGAGTGATACCACTAACAAACTACCGTATGTTAGGACGAGTCCGCAACCTCACCAGGTCCTACTTCCATTGCTGCAGACCATAGAAATGTTGACTGAAATTTTATAGTTTTCCCAAAGTGTCGTATACCCACCGTAATCTACTGCAAGCTCACCAAGTGGTTTGGAGAAAATATCCTTTTTTATTCAGGTCTTTCACGATCCCTCCCTCAAGTTTTTCTTTTTTTTTTTCCTTGAAAAAATCTCCGCAATTTTTACGACCCCCCTCCATTGCATAGAGTCGCAACCCTGCCCAATCCTGATTAGAACCACATCATTTTCTGAGAGCTTTCCATACAAGAAACAGAAATCAAAGTCATTGACACAAAAAGTTGGAAGCGCAAGCTCTGGTTTTTCGAAATTCCGGAGTGCCAAACACTTAAAACAGGAGTAATTAAATACCTTGCTCTGAGAATTTTTGCATGGCTATTGCATAGCTGTTGCACTGAAATGCAGCTTTTGCGCGATATAGCATCGAAATGCAGCTCTTCCGCGGAATAGCATCGCTGTGGCATAGCAAATCATGCGGTGCACGGAATAAAATTGCTATGGCATCGCTATGGTACTGCAATCTTGAACTTGTTTCACGAATGGACTTTTCTAGATGCATTTTCGGACGAAAAGTCCGAATATGCCCATCGCAGCTGCCTAGACCCACTCTGAAAAAAGTTATAGGCATTTTTTTCTCTGATTTTCGTACTTATTGTACCCTCCAAAACGCGCATTATTTTTACGAAAATCCGGAAACGGACCTCATAATTGTTTCAGCGCCCAAAACTACCCCACTAACAAGGGAAGTATAAGAAGCGTAGGTCTGAACGGTAGAAATCAAATGTCATGTGAGAATGTTCACGTCTTACATAGTGGAACAGTGTTGATGACCCGCCGCGAAACATAGACCTGAAGGAGTTATAAGCTCCGAAAGTTTGACGGCCATCGATCTCCTCCTAGTCTACGATTTCAAAGGCGCCGACTCCAACAGCATCGACGGCGCAGAGGAAGGGATGGCTGATGGTAGGCACTAGACCAGGGTTCGAATCCTCTTTAGAGCTGCTGTTTTGCAAATTCACGGAACTTCCATATTTTGATCAAGAATTCTATCCCAAATGTCATTTTATCTTTTTGCTGCGCGATCTGGGCATACCGACGTTGAAATAGACTTGGATACAAGGAATTCAACGATTCGCTTCCCATCAAGGAGTTCCCATTGATTTGGAGAATTTACATGATTCGGAAATATTACAACACATATTTGGAACAAGTTACTCGCCCTGGCAGTTAACCGTGGAATGTCTGATCCAGTTTTGGGATTCAAGGCCTCCCACTGTTGGCTGAACAACTTCCTGAGACATGTTGGAATCTCCGGGCGTCGCATAACTCGATTCGTGCAAAAAAGTCATTTGTGGATCAAGAAACAGTCGAGAGAGCTGCCGCTGATTTTGTTGCAAAGGTTAGAGCAAAAATGAACGTTATCCCAATCGCATCTTTTGCCAATATCGACCAGTCCGGCCTGAACGAAGAGACAACGGTGAGTAAAAAACTACTAATTCGGAAGAGATAGAAGAAAATCAGCTATGTTCCAAATTTACAGATGCCGACATGTTTGTCCTTCAAAGGGGAGAAGAAGACGGTGCGGTTGGTGCAGTCGGCTTCTGCGACTACCCATAGCCTGACCATCATGCCCCTCATTTTCGCATCAGGAAAGGTCGGAGAAATGCTCAATTGCCAGAGCCGGGCGGTCGCTTCCCGTTGAAGGGTGTATTCAAGACGAAGAATCTTCACGTCGTCAGCGGATAATCCCATATCATGACGACGTCAACAACACATGAATGTTTCGAGCATGTTTTCATGCCGCAAATGCCGAAGAGTTGTGTTCTGCTCCTCGACTCGTGGAGTGGTTTTTTCCAATCAGAACGCTATACAGGCTCTTGTGCCGGCTGGGAAAAACTTGCAGATTTTTACGGTACCACCTGGCGCTACGAGCCTGGTTCAGCCGGCAGACGTCGGGTTTTTCAGCTATGTGAAAGCGCTGCTTAAGCGATTGCACTCGCACGTGATCGTCCACGATCTTCCTTTTGACATCCAGAAACGAGACAATATTCTGAAGGTACATGGATTTCAGTTATGACTATTGCGCTCCTCACAATCAGAACTTCGAATTTTTAGGTCGTGTCACTGGTACACCGTATCTTGTGTCATCCATCACTCGAAAAGCTTGTAGAGTGCGCGTGGTTCAAGGCCGGCTACGTTCTGGCCCGCCCGGGTCTTTTCGAAAGTCCAACTGATCTCGTATTCCCAGTAGAGCTTGGCCCCTGTGAGGAGATAGGTTGCCAGGAGCCTATCGCGTTCATTCGCTGTCCCTACTGTGCAGTTTGCTTATGTTTCATGCATTATGTGCCCATTTACCACTGGTACTGAAATTGGTTATGTATTTTGCGTCCCACAGACTGATAAAATTGTTCCAAATATGTGTTGTAATATATCCGAATCATGTAAATTCTCCAAATCAATGGGAACTCCTTGATGGGAAGCGAATCGTTGAATTCCTTGTACCCAAGTCTATTTGAACGTCGGTATGCCCCAGATCGCGCAGCGAAAAGATAAAATGACATTTGGGATATAATTCTTGATCAAAATATGGAAGTTCCGTGAATTCGCAAAACAGCGGCTCTGGAGAGGATTCGAACCCTGGTCCAGTGCCTACCATCAGCCATCCCTTCCTCTGCGCTGTAGATACTGTTGGAGTCGGCGCTTAGGAAATCGTAGACTAGGAGGAGATCGATGGCCGTCAAACTTTCGGAGCTTATAACTCCTTCAGGTCTATGTTTCGCGGCGGGTCATCAACACTGTTCCACTATGTAAGACGTGAACATTCTCACATGACATTTGATTTCTACCGTTCAGACCTACACTTCTTATACTTCCCGCAAATTTAGGTTGAAGGAACATTTTCCAAACTTTGCGCAGACTAACAGCGTTTTGGACTTGTACGGATTTTCGGTTGGGCGTTTATTTATACCAATTAGAGGGCTCTCGAAGTGTTTTACAAAAATATTCCAGATTTGGCCAAAAATTCGCTCTGGGGGGTTATTTGGGGTGCTGATCACGAGTTCGATGTCCATTTATCGATTATCGGGTTATTGAGGTAGGGTTTGCCTTCTAAATGGCATGTTACCTACCGCAACCTATAGTAAACCTTAAAATTTTGGCAAGCAAACCCCAGATTCATGTTCAGCACCCCAGATTACCCCTACACACATGTTTTTAGCAAAATCAGGAGAAAAATTTTAAAAAACCCTAAAAATTCCATGGGGAGCTCAACCTTGCCGCGAAGCTTTAAAAAACGCTCATATTTTTTTCAGAGTTGGTCTTCTCGGCTGCGATGGGCATATTCGGACTTTTCGTCCGAAAATGGCTCTAGAAAAGTACATTTCATTTGGAATGGCCACTATGAGTTATTGTGGTTCCCTTGTTAGAAGCCGCAGAATAATTTTTGGCAGCTGAAGGGATGGTCCCACGGCTAGGGGGGAGTGGTCCCGCACACGGAAACCGTGGTGCGAACCATCGGAGTAACCCATATGTGGTATCGACATAACCCACATATGATATTGAAATAACTCACATGTGGCATCGAAATTGCCCACGTGTGGCATCGTAATAGCCCACATGTGGCCGGCCCGGCCACATGTGGGTCATTACGATGCCATAGCGATGCAAATTTTCTCAGAGTAGAGTTTTTGAACAATTTTTTCCAGAGAACTGAGGATTCTGTAGGAATTCTTTTTTCTGTTATCATCTACTTTGTGGACTCGCAGACGCAGAAACATCGAAAACTAGTTTTTTTTTATCGTGAACTCTGCCTTCAACAAAGAATACAAATTACTCTTGGAGACTGACTGAAAGCTTTGCATCCTGATTCATTGCCAGCGATCGCGTTGCCACTCTTGCTGATCTATGACAGCCTGTTGGTGACCTATAATGACCACTGGTCAACGATTGTCGCGACGCGACTGCCTTCGCATCATCAAAACTCCCAAACTCTCCAATTCAGTCACGTCCGTGAGGAGCGTCACGGCGACTGATGCAGATCGGAGACTGAAATCTGTAGTTGCCATGAGTAGACGCGTTATTCAGAGCGTGCTTATGTTTTCCATAGTATTTTTACGCCTCGTCTGAAGATATCGGAGTTATTGGTGTTGATGGTTCATTTCTCATCAGCCCTACCTGAGATGCGATTGCTTTTTCTTCTGCTTGCCGTCATGGCTGTAGTAAACGCTTTCTCATTCGATCCGTACAACGGGAAATCGGTGAGCTCATGTGACCAGTTTAAGTTGAAGTGCTTATAAAATGGTGGCTGCGTTTAGCGAAAACAAATCGAAGAGGAGGATATGTATGACAGGTGTCTACAGATCTGTGTTGAGAAGACGACGAGCAATAATCAAATTGCATGCTCTGAGTGTGAAATGCCGATTGATCCTAACAACGTATTTGGAGCATTGTAAACATTTATCCCATTCATAGACAAAGAGTTATAATAAATGAATGTTGAGGACTACACGAATCAAGTCTCCCACAGATCTATGCTTATACAGGAAATGGACTCGATCATGAATTTTTTGTTAACAGAGTATTGCCATATCAGGAAACTACTGCTGTTTCAACATGATAACGCTAGACTTCGTATTTGAACAAGTTAACACCTCATTTAAAAGCGATTTTCTGTCGTGAAAACCTAAAAAACGAAAAAAAACCATCTTTTGAAAACATCGGAAATCATGAAATTCGAACGTAAAAGTCATTTGTTCTTTGCATTGCTCAGGAATCGGCTCAATACAACTGTCGCAACAAAAGGGGTCACCGGCTCAGCTACGGCTTAGGTATTGGGAAAAAGGGGCGGAGTCCTCGCAGCATATCCTGCCTTGGGGGCTATCGTATACGGGGGGGGGGGGGGCTCCCACTATTCAAGACAGATGAAATGAACCACCGACTGGTTAGGCTACCAAACGAAGTATTTCTATAGAGCTTTCATAAAAACAATGATTGATAGCACTATCAGTCATCTTTTATCAGAGCTTTTTTTCATTTCCATGAATAAATCTTGGTTACCCCCCCCCCGCACCCGTCTAGGATATACTCTTGCCCTGGTTGCAGTATAGGCAGCAGTTATGGTCTCCGAGTGCACCAGCATATCTGGGGATTCTCACCGTACAATGCTTAATCGGTTGCTTGAAATGTGAGGCACCAAGTTTTAGGGTTTGCTCCTTCTACAGTTAGGACCGTGGCTTGTTACCTCCAGAAAAAGCATTTAGATCTCACCCGCGACCGACACGGGCGATTTAAATCTCAACGGCGGCTGGTGCGGGCGGTTTGAATTCCACCGGCGGCTGGCGGTATGGTAAGCCGATCAGCTGCGCTCTTCTCTCGGACTCAATGGATCAGCGGGCCAGCGCACGCGACCGCGCTTGCCAGCCGTCGGGTGAGATTTAAATGTTTTTTCTTGAAGAAACAAGCTGTGGGCCTAACTATACAAAGACTGACTGCAACCATGCGACTCCGGTGGTCACTTGATCGAATGTTGCCAATCCAATCAAAATGAGGCATTTAGGTGTTTACCCGTGCCGTATAAGTACATTCTTGGTTCACAAATCTACCTACGGGAGGCTCGCAGGACATGCTGCATTTCACACAGTAGCGCTGCTAACTACAGCATATACTGCATAGTAACTATAGAGCTTCAAATCATCCAGCCAATCAGGGCTTGGGGTGCGTTCCAAGAAGATTTCCATGAGAGGAAAGTCAAATCTGATAACAGTCGACCAATAATAGTTTGAGAGATCGCTGGAAATGAGCCTATCTGTTAGGCTATCACTCGTATCTTATCAGACCCATTTTTCCTCCCATGGAGATCTTCTTGAAATCACCCTACGGGTTCCTGATGTGCATTCCCGTAGGGGTGCTCTTAACCACCCCACCCCTTTTTTCTAGGTTTTTTGAAATTTTCTAAGTTTTTACTCCGACTTGGTTACATCTTGACCACCGGTGGTGCTGTTTTCCTACTTTCTGGTCCACGCAGATCCTCAACTGCTGAACCCTGGAGAAGGACGGCGCTTGAATGAAGACACATCGCTCTCCACTTCTTTTACACCCTACCTTTTATCAATTGGTTTTCACGAATTTCGTTAACGAGAGCCAATTGAAGGGGGTGGAATGAACTGTATAACATTCTTCCCGTAGTGTTCAGGTACTCAGGGTGATGGTCCGCGAACCTTTCCCAGCTTTCGCCTTGTGGCAATCGCCACAGCGCGGTATTTGGAGTTTACTGTCCCCACCTCGGCCCACGACAAGGACGTAATCCCCGACGCGGTCTGCGGTGAGGAACTACCCTCCTTCCGGATCGGGGCGAAAGCCCCTCCCCCCTCCCCCCCCCACCCCCAGATGTGGGGATATCCCCTATCTCCAGCGGTCAAAAATGTTCTGGCATCCGGAGAGGGACTTGAAATCACCTTCCAGGGCCGGTATTAGAATGCCGAATGAAGACTCTAGTGAGATGAGGCGCCTTTTATACCGACTGTGCACGTGATAAGCACGTTACGACGTGATCATTCGTGATAACCATCAATTGTCATTCCAATCGGCCACTCAAGACGGCGTGGCGTGTTTTGTGAGCAGCCGTGACGTGTTTTGTGAGCAGCCGTGGCGTGTTTTGTGATGTGTGGGCGAGCCAATATTCGCGGTGCGTGTGCGTCGCATGCGTCATGGTCCGCTTCTGGCCGGCACCTTCAAAATGTGGGGCGCGGGCTATCACCCTGACTACCTGATTATATGCTGCCATGAACTTGCAATTTGAAAACGGGGCAGAACCAAGGAGAGTGGTATTGAGCGGATCCCTGAGCGGAGGGTGTGGTTGTACAATGCTTTCCACCGTAGCTGATCTCGCTGAAGACCAGCTGGCACGAACCCAGTTGGGGGCCTTTCAAGATTTGACTGAGAATTGAATGATACCGCTTTGAGGCCCCTGTCTTAGTTGGTCGATCGGACGTAGCCAGCTCAGTCACTCGTGTCCATCGCGTGCGTGTGCGCGCGTATGCTGCTCCTTCTCCTTAGGGGTTGAGCAGAGTGCCAACAGGGCGCGGCGCGGCCTGATGATGGAGAGCAGTATTGATAGATCGCCGCGATCTATCAATACGGCTCACCATCATCAAGCCGCGCCGCGCCCTGTTGGCACTCTGCTCAACCCCTTACTCGATATCTCTCCCTCGCTCTGCACGCGCACGCGAAGAAACAAGGTCAAGATGATAAAGCTGTCACGAGAAAATAATAAAGACTAAAAAAAAGCTCCCCTATGAAAAACTCTTTCGTGTTGATTTATTTCCGTGAATGGTACCTTTAGAAGATGGCAGTGGTCGATTTATGTGATTCCAGTTGCTCGCCATCTTCCCCGATTGATGTTCTCCCATTTGTTGTGTCCAATACTGGGTGATGATCTATACGGAACTCGTCTAATCGAGATCGATGGGAAACCTGCATCAATTCAGCCAAAAGATATGCGACGGACTAGAAATCCACGGGTGGGTATTTTTCTCTGTTTGAAATTTACCAAAGAAAGCGATGGTGAGACCATTTTTTTCAGTATTTTCCAAAGGCTGTGACACAACTTCTTGGTGTTGATGCAGCAGAACTGCGAAAGATGATGCCTCTCTATTGCCACGTTCATTCTACGGTATTTGTCCGTCCAATTTACCGAGAAATTTTTTACTGTTAGTTTAATTTCCTTTGAATTCTAGATCTTCCCGCGTTTCGGCTGGGCAATTGGACGACCTCGAAGTGAGCAGGATGTTGCAGATCTGTACGCTAACGCTCCACCGCCGCGTATGTGTTCAAGACATTCTACACCGTTTTAGGATTATGCCCTTTTCGGACTATGAACAGAGATTTCAGAGCATTTTCTGGCGATGGTGGAAGCGTTGGGGATGAATGAGGCTTTGATGAAATATTTCCAAGAGGATGATGATGACGATGCGCAGCTGGTAGGCGGCGACGACAAGTTCTGACACGTTATAGTTCCGCAGTTTGTATAATTTATATCAACGACTGAACCATGAGCATGTTTTCAAAACGCACCTATCCCCTGTTTGAATGCGAAATTCCCATCAATCAGTATGCATGCTTGTGCGCGCGATGCTGCTCTTTCCGTCTCTTCCCCGCTCTCGCGATGGCTCTAACCCTTGCTCCGAACACGCACGCGAAGGGACCATTGAAATTTAGTGTATACAGTCCATGTTTTTTGCGGATAATAACTTCCTGGTCATTTGGAGACTGTCCAGTTTTATTCGAACCCTCCTACCCATCCCCTCCCCCGCCGTAGTCCACACTGTATGCGGCTGATTTGCACATTAGTTATTTATTTTATTCGAATGTTGTTATTGTTACTGTGTCTTGTTATAGATTGTTACATGTTCTTGTATAATTTACGTGTAGTAAAGATGTACAGTTTTCCAGGGCTCTTATAAACCATTTTCCCTATTTCGTTACTTTACATATCGCTTTCTAGAGGAGTAAGACTTACTCCGGCGGAACGCTGGAGAAATTACTAGTCAACCGCCACTTTTGGGCACCCCATTGTGCTGAGATGTTTCAAAAGGGAAAGTTGTACATGGCAAACGAGGCGTAAAGCCACCCAACAGTTATATAATGCGTCTCACTGATGCTGACCTTGCTGCGGACAACCTAGCCGCTAGCGCAATACTTTAAAGGCAGTGGTAGGATAGTGCTATCCCTGAGCCTCATTTTCATTTACAATCACTACACAACACAAGGTGCTGCAAAATGTTCATTGAGTATCAAAAACACTTCAAAATAGGGTTTCCAAAAGTTACCATGATCTTGGTGATCATGGCCTCTGTTTTTGCCAAATTCGGGCAGGGCGGTCTGAAGAAGACTAGGAGCCGGAAGCTTGGAGAAGTTACCTTTTTTTTTGAACCCCATTTTGGAGCGTTTTTGGTGCGTTCGGAACTCAATGAACATTTTGCAGCCTCTTGTATTCTGTAGGATTTTGAAGACAGCGTTCACGATGATTTTCGTTCCCGTGTTTTCCACTCAAAACAATGTGTTGGCCACCAAGTGTTATCAAATTTACGAAGAAACGGCGAAAAACGCACTAAACTGTCTTATTTCGGTGAAGTTATTCTCTGGCCTGGACTAGTTGTCCGGTTGGATGAACATGTTGACGTTGTTTGTCACCGGTGAAAAGTGAGAATAATCCAAAATGGAAGAATATTTCAGGCAAAACAGTATTCACTATGCTTGTACAATGGAGGCTGCAAAATTTATTGAAAGTTTCAAATGACTCAAAAGTGAAACTCTCCAAAATTAAAAAAAAAACTTCTTAACAAGTGAGCTTTCGACGCTAAGCGCCTTCTTCAAACCTGAAACACAAGCATTAGCATGAGATGGCGTTTGGCATATACAATGGCCGCAAAACTGGCCTGAACCGGAGGCCTAAAGGCCTAGCCACCAAGTAAGATCGATGCAATTCTTATTCTTAGAATGTTATTCTATTAGAATCTTAGAATGAAAAACAGTATTATTTAGGGTCTGAAGGAAGGAAGGGAGTAACACAGCTAAGAATTGCAAAAGACGGGTCCACAAAAGATTTCAACGAACAGTTCCTGTGAGACTTAAAGGCACTGTTCACGACCAACTCCTTCCTCGAATTTTCCATGAGAAAGGCTTCTCGTGACTCTCAGAAGCAGAACAGTGTCAAAGAAACGTGACGAAGAGCTACCCAGGAGCCCCAAAACGGCTTAGAAATGTGTGAAAACCCCGCCATTGTGGGCAAGTCCCGCCTCTTCCTGCCCCTCGACGTGAACAAAGGAACACTCGAAATCGTGAGATGAGCGATGATTTTCAATCATTGGCCCCGTTCTTCCCTTCATTCTCAGCTTCTCTCTTTACTCAGGTCAGCTCGCATAGATCGGCTGCAAAAGAAGGAAGTTACAAGCCTCGGACAACTCGTCCACCATGTTTCCATAGCTCAATCTTTGAGGAACTACAACTCTGTTCCCAGAAGGTCTTGTGCGATTTCAGAGACATCATTGGAATCAGCATGGGGCCGTTTTCAAGATAGGCGGAAAAGCAGAGAAACGATTTTCATCGTGAACACTGCCTTTAAGAGGCGGGGTGAGAGTAAAGGATTCCGTGCCCATCTGACAAGGGAAGTATAAAAAGCGTAGGTCGGATCTGCCAAAACGACTAGTATGGTTAGCATCTCTTCTGGCTCAATAGTAAAAATGCGCAGTATCCCGCCGCGAGCCGCAGGTTCAAAAAAGTTATGAGCATTTTTTAAGCCTGGCGAAAAGGCAAGGGTACCCCATCAGGCATTTTTTTGGAGTTTTAAACAATTTTCTCGGATTTAGCTATAAAGTTGTATGTAGGGGTAATCTAGGGTGGTGAACACGAATCTGGAGTCCATTTGTCGAAATTTTGAGGTTTACTGTAGGTTACGGTATGTAACATGTCATTTAGGGGTCAAAACCCACCATAATATTTTGAAAATCGACAAACGGACGTTAAATTCGTATTCTCCACCCCGAATAACCCCCGTATACAAATTTTGAGTAAAATCTGAGATTTTGACCAAACTACCGTATACCCACCGTAATCTACCGTAATCTGCAAAAAATCGATAAACGGACTCCAGATTCGTGTTAAGCACTCTAAATAACCCTCAGCAAATGATTTTGAGACATATCTATCGTAGAAAACCGGAAATCTCGAAAGTGGGGTTTTTCCCTCGAAATTTTCCCCGGTTGGGAAGCTTCAAACGAAATGAGCCGGAAACTTTTGAAAATCGACTAATAAATTACAGAATCGTGATCAGCGCCCCAAAAAACTCCCCTGGGAGAATTTCAAGTCAAATCTGGAAGATTTTTCTAAAACGCTTCCAGAGCCCTCATTTAGCAGAAATAAGCGCCCAACCGAAAATCCGTACAAGTCCAAAACGCTGTCAGTCTGGACAAAGTACGGAAAATGTTCGTTCACACAAAATTTGCTCAGGGTGGTAGTTTGGGTGCTGAACACATTTATGAGGTCCGTTTCCGGATTTTCCGAAGAATAACGCGTTTTTTGGAAGGTACAAAAAGCACAAAAAATGAGCTTTTTAAGCTTGTAACTTCTTGGAACCTGCGGCTCGCGGCGGGATACTGGGCAGTTTTACTATTGAGCCACAAGAGATACTAACGACACTAGTCGTTTCGGCAGATCAGACCTACGCTTTGTATACTTCCCTTGTGAGGCGTTTTTCTCGATTTCTGCGCCATTTCAGTTCTACTTGTGGGCCAAACAATCGGTTTAGCGATTAATCTCAAAATCGAAGAGCATTATGAACACTGCCTCCACGGGCAGTCTTCACGATAAAAACGGTCTTCTAGGTTACACCGGAAGTGGAATGTATCGGGGTCCATTTTAACAATATTGGCGAAAGAACGGATGAAAACTAGCCACAGAGAGTCCTATGTGGCCCTCAAACTTGGTGGTGCTATGTCCGTCCCGCCCACTCCCTACTCAGCCAACAGGGAGGTGGGTGGGTACGACATAGCGCATACAAGTTTGAGGACCGTGTAGGGCTATATATGGCTCGTTTTTAGCCGTCTTTTCGCCATTATTGTTGAAATGGAACCCGCTACATTTGATTTCCGGTGAGAACTCGAGGGCCGTTTCTATCGTGAACACAGCCTTTAAAGGCACAGCCCAAACTCACTGGGATAGGGGCTCTCTACATACAGAGGTAGAGTTGCCCCGTTTTTGCAGTTCGACACGTCACCCTAGTCAGTTCAATCGGTGTGGTCCCGAGTGGATTTACAGCCGCGAAAGGCGAGGCAACTTCCTTGGTGTGTAGAGAGCTCCTATCCCAACTCACTAGGGAGTGACCAGACCGGGTTGCCTGAACTACGCCATGTAGCCATGTTTTTCTGATCGACCACCTTCCGGTTACTTGTAAAAACCCTATTTTAGCTGCCCAAGTAATAATAAGACAATAAGTTCCTTTATCAAAATTTTCAAAAAAAATTTCGTCCAAACTTCACCCAGGGGGGTTATTTAGGGCGCACACCACTGATATGGGAGACGTTTATAATAATTTGAACGATAAAGGCAGTTTACTGCAGGTATTTTTATTTTAGCTTCAGAGCTCGCAACTTCTACGCTCGAATCTTTTTCTTTTGCTACATATTACTCGGGCAGCTAGAATAGGGTTTTTGTAACTACCTTCGATCAGAAAAACCTGGTTTCATGTGTAGTTCTGGCAACCAGGTCTGGTCATTCCCTTGTCAGAATCATTTTCCAGTTTTTTCGCTGAGCTTGGAGATATTTTGTGGTTGATCACAATGGTGTCTACAGAATCGCTGAGAACCCACTACGAACAAAGGTATGCCCCTCAAAGATTGTGAAAGAGGACGGTGAGAAATTCGTGAACGAGTTGTCTCTGGCCTGTTTTTCCTCGCCGTTGGCAGCTATCGCACCGGAGCAGACAACACTATGAAGCTCAGCCGATGACAAATGCAAGCACGTCACTTCTGATCAAAATCCATTCCGCGTCTATCGAGATCGAAAAACCTGATGTGGGCGGAGATATGGATGCTGGTTTGAGGAGCGGAGGGATTGGATGCTCGATTTTTTCGCTCATTCCGAATAGTTGAGACTCCGCGTTTGGCAGCATCGCTACACACCGCGGCCGGACCATAATATCAAGTTTTATCCACGAGCTTGGGCTGTGCCTTCAAAGGCACAGTCCAAGCTCAGGTACGAAATTCGGGATTTCCACATATATGTGAAGTGGATATACCCCATATAACACCTGCCAAGTGCGAGCTCTCGATTCCTCCAAACAAGCGAGATAAAGGAGGAAACCATACTGGGGCCGCTCACATTGGGAAGACACTTTGGCACGCCCCTTTTACTATCTTTCGAGCTCCACAGTGGCGATATGAGCGATGATTTACGATCAGTAGCCCCGTTCTTCCCTTCATTCTCAGCCTCTTTTTTTATTCAGGTCGGCTCGCATACATTAATAGCAAATGACGGAAGTTACAAGCCTCGGACAACTCGTCCACCATGCTTCCGCAGCTATATTTCTGAGAGGCCATAACTCGGTTCCCCGAGGGTCTTGTAAAATTCTAGGGACATCATTGGGATCAGCGTGGGACCGTTTTAAAGATAGGCAGAAAAACTGAAGAAGGATTTCAGGTTGTATTGCGCCTTTAAGAGCGAAACAAAGAACGACAAAAGAAACATCAATGAAAATCTCGTTTTTTTAGGTGTGGCGGACACCCAGCAATTTGATGTTTCAGTTATTTCTGTCCGCTTTTTCTCCGCCTTTCCACTTATTTTCCCTTCTATGGTGGCCAGATCTACCCTCTCATGTGGATAGCACAACAACCGTTTTTATCGTGAACACTGCCTCCAATACAGGTTGCACACACATACAGCTCTTCATTCGTTCAGCATTATTCAACATGTTTTGCACACACTGCAGTATAGATAGAAGGTAGGGACAGACCCTTCCAAGAGATAGCCTTCTGTTTTTCTTCACTGATAAAAGGGCAAGTCTGTGACCAGGATAGCACTTGCGTTAAAAACACCGGATTTTCTCAAAAAGCTATTTCGACTGCAGTCATAAGGTGAGTGAAATCATAGAACGGAAAAACAATGAGAAAAACTCCAACTAAAAATAGGTAAAGTCTGTTCGAATGAGACTGCCCGCCTACGCGGCCGGCGGGCGTGTTGTTCGGCCGTCGCGAAGGCGTTCTTCGAACCTGTGAATCGATTAGCACGAATATACGACGACTTATGAATAATATTCCAGTTCAGAGGCAAAATGCCTCCGTGACGGCCGCTTGACACGCACGCCGACCGCGTGAGCGGACAGCCTCATTCGGACAGACCTTATCTGTGATTACATCATAGGAAGAGGTTTGAAATTTCTAGAATCACCGCGATCAAATCGAGGTTTATATCCCTTCTGATTGATGAAGTGTAACGGTCAACGTAATCGCCCCGTTTTTGAAATGTAATCTTGTTGTGAATGGTAAGTACAGAATTTGTTAAGCCTTCAAGCATTGAGAACGGTAGTGATATAGTCAAGTAATCCACTAGACAGTTTCTTATTTTCTTGTGATATCTATGTATATTCTATTGAAATATTTGCTGCATCTTGACTTTGACTGTAGTCTGATAATTTGCACAAACTCCGCATAGGATGTCATAATGTCAACTTCCGTTTACAGGTGACTTCTCGTCTTATCTGTTATCGCTGATGCGAAACGAAGTGCACTTTTTACATGTTTGCTTTCCAAGTGTTGTGACGGATTTACTGATGACTTATTCTAACACAAATCGGTCTTATCAGCTTGAACACTTACACTGGCACCGGATCGTCGGCATAAATACTGGCCAACGTTCTTGTCATTCAGTCTGTGCTGAATCTGTACGTTGGGGATGCATTGCATATCTGTACTGCTAGCCGTCCTTGCCAGTGTTCTGTGAGTTGAAAATCTTTTTTCTTATAATGCCTTCCCAGAATGTCTTGCTGGAAATGGTCTTGAGAACTCGACGTAGGACTGCGCTCCGCCGTTCGTTGTCTCAAAGCTTGACACTCTAACTACGGAAGGACTGTTGGTTGGACCTATGAGGTGGGGTAGGAGGTGATACCAGGGGTGGTCCCTACCTGTCTCACCCCGATCTGAGCTGGATCGAGGATACCACTAACATCATTGCGGTTTCCCTTCGAGCGCAGCCTGTGCACGACCTAGGTGGGACTGCGGACGACCTAAGGGAGGCTACGTCGAATATTGGTCCAACTAAGACAGGGCCTAAGGCTAGCTGTGATAGGTGCCTAACCAAGGTTGCTATTGAGATTTTCTTCACAACCGTTCCTCTGTGTGAATCCTATGCATGGGTACTAGATTTTGTTCAAAATATAATGATCGCTGTCTTCAAATGCAGTGTTCACAGAAAATCTCGTTATCGAATTTTCAATGTGTTTCAGTGATGCTGGCAGATGCTTTAGGGGACAGGATCAAAGAAAGCAGCGAAAACGGCCCAGAAATTGATAAAAGCTGCCGCGAAATGGAGATTTCGTTAGCTCAGTACGCCTATTTAGCTCGCCTCGCCCCCCGTTCCAACGAGCTTGCGCTACCCTGGACGTTTTCGATGGCAACTAGCCAAGCGACTTCGACACATCCAGCCTGATCCATTCGCGCACATTTCGCCATTAGCGCGCGCTTGCGGAAACTAGCAGGGCGCGTAAGCTCGTCCGCGCCCTGAACCTGTACGTACGTTAAAACCGCTATTTTAGCTTACTCTGAACGATTTTGTTCGCTGTTTCTTCACTGTTTATTAGCTGCTTACCAAACAACCCCATTTTTGAGTCGAACTCAAATATGATATTCATCGTGAACCCTGCCTTTTAGGAGCCAGGCAAACAACGGTGTTAACATTCACGAGCCTCTGACATTGACTATCTCGCCCAAGATATGGAATTTATTGGAGACGAAAGCCGGTCTCATCACGGAAACTGTGAAATCTATCAAATTCCCTGAAAAGGAGGAGAAGGTACATATTTTGTGCGGCGCCCAATAAAGTAATATGTTGTCGGAGTTTTCACTTCTTATAGGTTAGCAAATTGTTGAAGTACAAAGTATGGGATGGGAAGATTGAGCAGTTCTCAGTGCCCAAAACAGGAGTTTCGTTCGAGAATATAAATAATGGAGTTCATCTCAAGGTAGTTTGCAGGTCTTAGCTTTATATAGACTCTGGTACCGCCGTAGTGACCTGTTGATTTCGATTATCACCAGCAGCGGAGCGGTGGGCCTCGGTGAAATATAACTAGTGATAAGGAGGTTCCGACGAAAAAGCCACCGCTCCGCGCTGTGGTAATCGAAATCAACAGGTCACTACGGCGGTACCAGAGTTTAACTATATGTACGACTTCCGTGGGTTCGATCCATATTGTTCAGGTTAGCAACGTCCAGCTCCGGGGATCAGTTCAGGCCAGGTTGTACATAGGAGGAAAAATCGGTCGCATCCGTGTCAGCGGCGCAATTATGTAATCTCTGGAGAAATTGTGCTTCTTCTCATAAACGAATGCTTGTGCATTTCAGCGCATCCACCCCTGATGCGGAAATGGACATCGTGTTGGTTTGGAATGACTTCAGATTCACTCCACAGATCACCATGAACTCAAACCTTCGCATCGACTTCGCGCACCACCTTCGACGCTTCAACGCCATTCGAAAACATGTTCAGAAGCTCGCCACGCGCGCAGTGAATAAATTAGTGCCGGAAAAGGTGAGTTTGTGGCATTTCAAAGAAGCTCAGCATTTCAAACCTTGCCTTTAGTGTTCACGTGAAAACCGTCATCTAGTTTTCAATATTTTGAGTAGGCAACTTCACGAAGTAGGGGATAATAAGGGGAAAGTTTCTATAGAGCTCCCAAATGTCTGAGAAAGAACTGTTTAAAACCTTCAAAATACTAGATCACCCTGTTGGTGTATTTTGCGCGCTGTGGGCAAAACGTCAATAAAAACGTCGCAGATGGTTTTGGGCCTCAAAGGCAGCGTACGCGCAAAAAACCGTATCTCATTATTTCATGTTTTTGCGCAGGTGATTCCCTGACATACAGAAAAAGAGTGGAAAGGCTTCACAAAACCATCAACTTTCGCAAAAAAAACTCGTTAACATCTCGAATTATTCATTTCCACCCCTCCGTCAACTTCGGTGTGTCTGGTGCAATACGTCGGCAGTGTTTTTCACAAACGTTGGATGTGTTTTCTGCTCCAAACTAATTACTGTGTTTATCTGAGCCAAAGTCCGGTCCGCAATTACGTCTCGACACGCTTTGCAGCCGCACGCGCTCGAGCCAGTTGGATTTCCAGCGCCAAAGCCGACTCGATTTGGCTTTTTTATACAATTATCTCCAATTTTTCTCAGTTTCCGGTTTCCGAAACCCACCTAGAGTCAGCAGATCGGCGGCTGCGGCGCTGGAAGTTCTTCTGACTTGGGAGCGTGCGGTCGCAAAGCGTGTCGAGACGCAATTGCGGACCGGAATTTGGCCCAGATAAGCACAGTAAGTGGGTTGATTTCTCTTGCCTTTCATTCACTGGAACTTATTCTAAAAAAAAGTATCCATTGGGCAAGTTTGGATGTTAGAATTTCCCGAATTAAAAAATTCAAATGCTGAGTCATCTGCGCCTGTGATGGCTCTTCTGTCCCTTGTGCTAGATGGTTGGTGAAAACTTTGGGCGGATCGTCATCTTGAACCACTCCAACTCCAGAACCATATGTTATTGAAAACTTTACCGAAGTGGTCCACCGGGCTCATTCATGAAATTGAGCCTGAAAAATGGAAATTGGTTTTCAGCGCGAACGATGCCTTTAAAACTTTTAGGTATGTAACTTAGCTATCTGTATCGTGTACCAAAAACTCCCTAAAATTAGGGAGGTTCAGTGCACATGCTTACATTGAAAATTTTTAGCGATAACGAGAATTAAAGTTTCCGGCAACAGTTCCTTTGGTGAAATGAACGCTGGACAACTGTCATATAACATGGGCGGGGTGATCCAACGGGTCGGCCGGTTCACGGGATTTTTACCCATTTCCTAGCCGTAGTTTTGTCGTCCACTCTTACTCTTCTTAGGGGGCCCCAAACTTACCCAAAACTTCACGTTTACCCAAAAAAGGGCAACTTTTTCATCGTGAACAATGTCTTTCAACTGCTTTCAACAACAGTAGTTTGAAGCCAGTGTTCACGATGAAAAATGTTTGTTTGATGCTCTTTATTTTCGTTGCGTTACAAGTAGTTTTTTTCACCTGTGAGCCCAGATTCTCTATACTCAGGTGTTTTGTAGCACGTCAACAATGACGTATGAATAAATAAATATTCGACTAAGGAAATAAATAAATGAGTAAATAAATAAATAAGTAAATAAATAAACCAGTTAAAAAAATAAATATTGCAGCTAACAGAGGTGATCGAAAGTCAGTTGAATCCTCGTCTGCAAAAGCTGAAGCAGAAGCTCGTGGCGAAGGGATTAGCGGAATACGATGTGGAATGGACCGTTCAGAACCAAATCCTACGTGTGGCGGTCAAGCCGAAGAGGTAGGTGAAAACAAATTATGCAATAAGGAAGAATCGAGAAATATTAGAATCGTCTTTATTTCTCAAGACAGCATGAACCCCCCCCCCCCGACATCAAAATTATCCTTTTGGTTCCACAAAATATCAACATCGGCCATGAATTTCAGCGCAACAGGAGCAATTCCACCGATAAAACCAACTGACAAGATGCTCTGCGTGGAGGTGAATATCGGTCAAATGATGGCGAGAGCCAAGCGAGCTGCGGTCAGTATGATTTCCTTATCAGATTTAGTCTAGTGAATGGACGAGGCGCAAACATTGCGGCCGGCCGTGCTGTGTTGGCAGCGTCAACGGCATTTCGATGGCGCGCGACGATTTATCGTCGCGGTCCCGTCCATTCACTGAGCTAGATTCAACACGGAGACTCTACATTTCTCATTTGCATTTCACAAAGCACTTTCAAAATTAGGCAGTACTTCTTAACTGTCTGATATTAGAAGTAACCCATGGTTTTTCCAGCTGATGTCAGACTTGGATGTGACATGTGTGGCTCCCGTGGCCAAGTGTGAAGGTCTGTCCTGCTCGTACTGCACGGATGTCGACATCAATCCAAGGCCATCCCCCGCCGGCGATGATGTTTTTCACAACTGCATGCCAGCCTTCTAAAGGAGGGCCTGCTGGTTGTATCGTCCGAATAAATAATTCCTTGATCCTCTTCTGCATAAAAAACTAACGTGCAGATCCAGCGCACTTATGGATGTGTCTCATAGTAAATCCGCCTTTTACTGAAGCATACAGCAGCATAAAATAGGGAGTTGAAAAAATTCAAGCGCATATTTTATACACTTTGCAAGCTGATCTTGGAGCCCCGCACACTTATCACTGAAATCTGGGCATTATTTCTCGATACCACTGACCCCTTTACGCATTGAACCTAAAGTCCAGCCCCTATTTATGGCATCGCCCCCAAGATGGTCTTCAAGACGCACCCACGGTTCCATAAACTACACCCGGATCCCCAGACCTATTTACGTTATGACACGAAACCCCGCCCACTTTCGGCTGTATCCCGTGTTCAACTCAAGAACATTCATATGAGTCCGGCGTATTAAAGGCAGTGGTCGCGATGAAAAACGTTATCTAAAAAACTATAAAATCAGCTTAGAAAGAAAACAGCTGAAAAACTATGAAGGTAGCGCGGTGAAAAAACGGGCTGGAATTGAAGTTTCTAGGGCCAAAAGATGCTAGTTCGTGCACAAATGCACAGCGCCGCAAAAAAAGGATCGCAGTCTCATGCCGAGGGGTCAAAAATCATGGACATTCAGAGGAAGAAATAAATTCAAATTTACGTAATGAAAATAGTTAACCAATGGAAGCAAGCACTTCTGTCAATGTTTCAGATTAGATGTGTGCATAAATCCGAAGGTTCATTGATTGAAATTCAATTTCAAGCCAGATGATGTTCTTGATATAAGAGGTCATCGATGCCGATGATGTGGAGTGGGCTCGTCCACCATCGAAAGACAAGAATGTTCAGGCTTCAGATTTGGCCCAGAACTGTGGTTTTTTCGCGATGTTTTCTTAAAGGTCTTACTACTCTGAGCCAAGAAAAAGGTTTAGATAGAAAAAGAAGACAAGCATATTTAATCGCGACCACTGCCTTTGATCTCATACCCGTCCCACTTTTTGTAGACTCCAATACGACGACCTTGAAGTACGACGACTTTAGAAATACCTCAGTGTTAATTTGCCGAAGTATGAGGCCTCAACATCAGTGCTGCTAATCTGTGATATCCAGCCAAGACAGTCGCAATCTTTCCTGTGCTGTATACTCACTCTTCAGCTCAAGGGGGCCAAAAATGCGCTCGCAAAGCACCTTTTTTCAGCAGAAAAAAGACGAGTGGGACCAATATAAGAAGTTCAAAGCGCAAAGCTACTCCCGACTTTACAAAACGTGTCATAAAGTGTGCCCGAATTAGAATGGCGGCCCATGCGGCCGGCGTGCTTGGAAGGCGGCCGTCGCATGTGCCGCCCTCGGACGAGTGTTTGAATTCAACGACGGCCGTCCCCTCTCTCCCCGTCTACAGAGCTGATTGATCGGCGCAGTGCTTGCTGCCAGCCGGTGCCGGCCCCGTTCGTAGTCGATGGCGGTGGGAACTTTTCGCGTGCTCGTCCGAGAGCGGCGAACGCGACGGCCGCCTGCCAAGCACGCCGGCCGCATGGGCCGCCATTCTCATTCGGACGCACCTTACCAAACACTTGAAATGGTGTGGAGCTGGAGTTGAAAGGACACCGGGGGTCAAGAATTTTTCCGAAGACTGAAGATAGTGTGAGGCTTTTACGCTTGACTCATCTACTTCGCGGGCCCTGTATGAAAAATAAGGCACGGCCTCAGCGCGTACGCTACCCTCAAACCCAACGTAGGCGGGAGACCAAGCGAACTAATTATTTGCTTCGTATTCGAGTAATCTAAATATTCGAAAATTAGGATAAGAACATTCGAGCACTTGATTCATTAGAAACTTAAGATTCATATCATTTTGATATTGGGTTCATTCGTAAAATTAAAGACAGCGTACGCGGAAAAAAACGTATATGATTTTTTTCTAAACTATTTTGCGAAGTTGGGCAAACCGGGCTGTGATATA
This sequence comes from Aplectana chamaeleonis, assembly GCA_029168955.1. Lineage (NCBI taxonomy): Eukaryota > Metazoa > Nematoda > Chromadorea > Rhabditida > Cosmocercidae > Aplectana > Aplectana chamaeleonis. Next base: position 2,757,756 of record JAPDOI010000034.1, on the reverse strand, counting down.
TAGCAAATAAGCCACACACAAAAAAACTCAAATTTCAAAAGAAAATCAAGAAACAACATCCTCCTTGAGCATTCCTGGATTCTTGTTTTGCTCAAGGATTCCTCCTTGATCAAAACAAGAATCCTTTAGCATTCAACTTCCTTTTTTACGTCTCTTTTGGTGTATTATGTCTAATACACTAACGTCGGAAACTTGAAAACCTGGATAGTTCAGTACCTTAAACTCTTTAGATTAAATAAATCTTCTTGATTTTTTGAATAATAAATGGCTTTTATGGCTTGTTCTTTTCGCCTTTCCGTTATCGGAGGCTTTCTGAAAATACGGAGCCCTCAATACATATGCTTAATTGGGAGAATCGCTCGAAATAAAGAATCACCATTTTTGAATGACCTAAAATCGTCGTGGCGCATCTGTTCCTCGTGCTGGATGATCGACCCATAACCCGGCCTTCCGGAATCAAAGAGTCGTTTTCACATGCCTATAACGCCATGGATACGGAGCAATGAGGTTTGAAGCTCCCCCTACTATCTCCACCTAGTTCAATTAATAGATTGAAAAGAAAAAACACCAAATGCGATTTTCTGCGCCGACGCTGCCTTCAAGTAATTCAGTTGAGCTCGAGTTTTCGATTTCTTCGAAATAGAAAAGCTTTGATTTTTCGAAAATCCTCAAAATTTTAGATAACGATATCCCAAAATTATCTCACAAAAATTTATCCATAACTGACGATTATTATTCAGAACAAATCTTAAAGGCCGTGCCGTGTCCACGATAAAACTCGTCTTCTTATTTTTTTTTATCGAAAATCGAAGGGCAAGCGGCTCATTGCAACATAGGCGTCGAAAAACGGGAAAACAGGCCCAGAAGAGAGTTATACGACCATAATTCCGCTCGCACAGGGCCTTCCGCTAGCAAAGAGACTTTGCGCGAGATGAATTAGGGCCGCATACTCAGAAAAATGAAAACAAGTTACTTGTAACAAAAAGGCCGAAAACAAGTAACTTGTAACATATCTGAGCTGATGTAAATAACTTGCGACTTACCTCAGGTCATTTAAGTTACATGCAACATATCGGCGGGATACTCAGAAAAATGAAAACAAGTTACTTGTAGCATAAAAGGCCGAAAACAAATTACTTGTAACATATCTGAGCCGATGTACTTGCGACTTATCTCAGGTCATTTAAGTTACATGTAAAATATCGGCGGGATACTGCATGCGGTGCGCTTCCGATATGTTACGTGTAACTTAAATGACTTGAGATAATTCGCAAGTAACTTACACCAGCTTAGATATGTTACAAGTAACTTGTTTTCGGCTTTTGAGAGGATCCTGCGTGCAGTTCGCATCCGAGATGTTACATGTAACTTAAATGGCACAATATAAGTCGCAAGTAACTTAAATCGGCCAAGAATATACTTCCAAGGGGAATGTACGACGCACTCGCGTGGTCAGGCTTACGACTGGCGTTGCTGTAGGTTCAAATACCGAAGTTTGAGGTAATGGATTCCACACCAGCAAGGAGAGCCCCGCACAGAATTTTTTCCTAGAGTGTGGTCTGAGATGCGCTCTCTGCGTCGCGTGTCGTCTGCGTCACGTGATGCCCACCCAAGTTACATTTAATATAAATGTATGTTACATGTAATATAAATGTAAGTTACTTGAGACATTCAAATAACTTACATTTATATTACAAGTAACTTGTTTTGATTTTTCTGAGTAGGGCTTTTCTGGGTCCGTTTTTTAATCGTTATTTTGACGCCGATGTTGCAATGAGCCACCGGCCTTTCGATTCTCTGCGAAAAGAACAATTTTATCTTTTATAGTGGACATTGCCTTCAAAAATCGAGATAATTTTTAAGAAATCGAAGCATTAATTCGGAAGACTCGAAATAAATGGGATTACGACACAAAATTTTATGGAACCTAATGGAGAGCAGTTTTTTCCAATGTGTTTTCTCAAGTCTAAAAAACGGACATTATAGCTTCAGAGAAATTCATTCCAAACTTCTTGAAGTTTTTTCCTCAAATTCACTCATGGTTCCGAAAAAGGCAAGAAACTCAGTTGAAACTTCATGTTGTGCATTCAAGTATTCAGAATGACAAGATCGTAAGTGTGGACAGTTAGAGCAGACCAGAAACTTCACTGCTTCGAAATATGGGCAGTTAAAAGGTAACCTCACTCCATTGGACCGCAAAACCTCACAACAAAAGGCATTCCAGTTCGTCTCCATCCGCTCTCCACCGTATCCTCTCTAATTCTCTGTCCCGACGGCTCTCCTCTCGCATCACACTCTCTCACAGATCGGCCTCTGCTGCCGCCAATTGATCGTTTTCTTCTTGGGTGGTCTAACGCCGCCCCCGGCGAGGGGCGCTCGCCCCCTCTAAGCCTCAAAACTACAATAAATCCCCCAATTATTCAGAGGTCAACATTGCCCTGGGCGAGAACAAACGCCTGGCTAACCCATGATCCTGGTGAGTCAGTTTACATGAGCATTTTTAGTAGAAAACTAGGTTTTTTTAGCAACGATTGAAGTTGTGGCAGCGGTTCAGAGACTTTCTTTCTGACACTTGTCATCGAATTTCAAATCCGAACTATTTGTTAGGAGTTATTTAATTGGTTTCTCCTTGTAACTTAGTTTATCACAGCAATCGAATCCTACCTTCCCTTCATAATTCAAATAGTAGCGAAAAAAGGATCGAATTCCTAGATTTCGGCTGCGTCCCTTACCGAGTCGTATGTTTTAAATACTTGAATATCACAAGTATTCATGAACTAAAAACACGAATATCATTTGATAAATAGTAAGCAATGGGGCTTTTCCATTCAACCGTATGTATCGATCGACCACGTGGGTGGTCCACACAGTGACAGCCTCCCATGACGAGGGATCTGAATGTCGCTCTTAGTGAAAAGACACTTCGATGCATTTCGAATCGCTTTCAGCAGGCATCAAAAAACGGAACTAAAGCACACTTTTTGCACAATTTAATAGCGATTTTACGGGTACAACTCAAACTGAGGTTAGTTCCACAAAAAATGTCTATACAGAATCAGAATCTTTTCGAATTCCAAATCGTAACACCTATTTTGCCACCAGGAGTTGTTCGGAACCATTGCATGTCATTAAAAGATTGTGAGTTCCGAGAACCAAAATTTATGCAAAACAGGACATTGTTTGGAAAATTTATCTCTTCAGAATCATTAGCTTCACAAGCGTTTCGAGACATTCAAGAAGTGAATAAATTTCGTCCTTCTTTGTATTCGTGCCGAAGTGGTGTGCTCATCAGGGGCGAAAACTCATAATTTTTTCGAACTCTTTCCCAGAAATATATGTCAAAGACTTGCAATTCTACAATCGCGTATAACGGTTTTGGAGGCATTCTGATGTGAGGAAATTGCTATGGGCTCGGGGTTTTTATAGCCATGTTCAAAGGAAATAACCTCAATTCGAGTTATTACAGAAAAATCTTCATTAAATTATGTACTCTTTGAACTGTGAATTCAAGAATCTAGTTTGATTATGAGATACATAGTGGTCGTAATGTATTTCAACTGCGAGAGAAAAGGGGAACTGCGTGTACTGTCCAATCACACGCCGCTCCTCAACCGTCCGTCCAATCACGCACGTCGCTGATCTCCGTCTCCCCGCCTCTCTTGTGGTTGGAATCAGGGGTGTGCGGCAATTGCCGTTTGCCGATTGCCGTTTGCCGTTTGCCGGCCATTTTTGGGGTTTGCCGTTGCCGTTGCCGTTTGCCGAAATTTTCGCTTAAAACGGCAAATTTTCGGCAAAAATGCGTTGAAACAACAGGGCCTGGTGTGCGCCCTCACCTCAGCTTCTGTATTGGTCAGCGACTCGAAGCTGCAACAAATACCTATTTTGGCTAGTTCCAGCTACTAGTTCCAGCTCATGAAATGGGTAATTTTACCCAGTGATCCTGTGACTAATGAAGATATTTAGACTAGATTATCAGAGGAGTTTGTTTAGGTTCTAAGTTGGCAGCCTCCAAATGTCTCTTTTTAATCATGAAATTTTTAACCCCTTAGAAATGCCTAAATCGCAAAAACGCTTTTCCAGAAGCATACCTATTGCTGCAAGTTACGGAATTGCAAAAACAAGTGGTGCAAAAGTTTTGGCGTGAAAGCAAGACATATGAACCACTCGAGAAATAGGCCCGCTTATCGTCGGTTGGTTGGCTGATGGTAATAAATGGGACAGGAAAATGATCAATTTTGCAAATACTTTGTCCAGCTTTTTGAAAATTGAACAATGTTCACAGCGGTCATTATAGGCAGTGTTTAATAATATTTTCGATGTCGAGATCATTAGCTGAAACGAAGGGTTGACGGTGCTATCGCAGTGAGGAGAGGCACTTGACCACGCCCATTTTCTGCTCCGCTTCTACTCTACTAATTTTGGAATGGGAGGAAAACCTTGGGTTGCTCCTCAAAATGCGCGGCGGCGCGAAAATATGGCATGGTCATGTGGGATGGCTAAGTGCCCCCTCCCCGCTGCGATAGCACCGGGTTGACTCCTTGGCAGAGCTGAGTTTGTTATTAAATGGTGTAGAGTTGAAAAAACGAAAAATTTTCAGAGGCAACGATTGAAACCGCCTTCAAAATTGTCACCTGAAATCCAAATGTCCGAGGCACATTGCAACAATAGTGTCGAAAACCGGCTTAAAACGAGCAATCAATAGCAATATACGGCCAAGAGATTTGAATGTGGTGTGTTCGCCCCACTCACTTCCTCGGTAGCCACAGGGGAAGTGGGTGGGGCGGGCACAGCATATATTCAAGTTTTGGTACCGTATAGTGATTTATTGTTTGTTTTTTAGCCGACATTGTTACTGTATTGGGCCTCGTGCCGGCTTGCTTGCTGAATACACAGAATAGGAAACACCCAAGAGCAGTCGGCTGGCTAAACGCACCGTGCGCGGCGCTCCAGCGGCGACACCGACTTTCTGTCGCGCGTCGCATGTACCAGTCGAATTGGCACTAGGTGCCTCTCATTCTGTGTATTCGATCAAAATGCCACTCAGAGCCCTTGATATCCGGGGAAAATTCGGAGACTGCTTTATCGTGTGCACTGCATTTATTTAGACTAGTCTCACTCCACTCCTGTAGCTTCAAAAGGGAAACAATTTGAGCGGATTTTTCAATGAGCGAAATAAGGAACCCTGAGCGTACTACTTGTTGCTAACAGCAAAAATTGTGAGTGACTCCGGTCATAAACTAAACCGCGCGCTGCTGATCGCGGTATGGACTGTCTTCCTCCGAAAATGTCGACCAATCAACGCGTATTCATCCATCTATTCCCACCTGATTGTGGTACCGGTATCGGCCACAGTCTTTGGGTCGGCGCACTCTGCCACCGCACCAAGCTTGCTTACTCTTTGCTGCATGTGCCCGGATCAACTAGGCTGGGTCGCACAATCAAACGGTCTAGTTGAACTTGATAGAAGCTCCTACACTATCACACACAAAACAGCGCTCTGATCACCTGAGGCTCTCAGGTGGCTTTTGATATATGAGATTTTCCCTTCTTATAAAGGCTAGTTAAATCACAGATACGTAGTAACTGGCAAATATTGCATCATGGTTCACCACACGACTAATCAAATGTGGGTGTATTATAGCATAGAACAGCTTTTGCCGTTTGCCGTTTTGCCGCTTGCCGTTTGCCGGCCATTTTTGGGGTTTGCCGTTGCCGTTTGCCAAAATTTCAAATTCCTTTGCCGCACACCCCTGGTTGGAATACATTACGACCACCACCCAGTTAGTTATACTCTGTTTCGCAGCCTAATTCACTCTGCTCCTTTTCTGGTGCGAGGGAAGAGATAGCGAGAAAGTGCATGGAAGCAGGAGACGCAGGTTACGCGTGCAGGCGCATACGACGAACGAAAATAAATTTTGTTTCGAAACCGAGGATGATGCCCAATCACATATTGAAGTTTCATCAAGCTACACTAAAATTTGGCCGTGATTCGCCGAAAAAACATGTTCGCAAAAAAGCAAATTAGATTTCTCTGTCCAGTATATTATTTTGTCCAGTGCGTGCCTTATATACTCAAAAAAGCTTATTTGAAAAGATCCGATAATTCGACAGTTTACCCTCCTAATTAGCAGAGACATGTGTTTATATAGACATTTCCTTACAGATATATGCAACTATAAATACCTACTTACCTACACGTGCAGTCGCGGCTAGAAGTAGATGATGATTTATTTGGTATACCTATAGGCCTGTTTCAGAGTTCGATCGCCATGCGATGCCATAGCATGGTAAACATGAGTATCGATCGTGATCGCGTCGCACGAAAATTTTCAATCGAAACACGCTGCGCTCGGTTATGGAACTGTAAAAGAGGCTTTGAAGATCGCAAAGCTCTCACTGCACTGCTACAGAGCTATCTCGGCCTTGTCGATGAGCGAGACTTGATGCATTTCGAAGGCATCGTATGCTCTCAAAACCAATCTCTATTTTTAGCCTAGATTTCATAGATAAGTCTCATAGACCACAAGGGTGATATGCTGCACATCAGTAATGTATAAGGCGGAATGATTCTGTTAAGGTCCCCGTAATAGTTAGACTATTGGCCGTAGTTCCACGCGGCCGATACGTGCATGTGTAGAGCACTCAACACAGGAGAAAAACTTGTCCTACGATAGACAGATTTGTGTCTTCCGTTCCATCTCCTTGGCCCGCCTAGATCGAAGTTGGTTCGATAGTACCATTGATACCGTTGCTGCATCCCATCTGGAGTACACTCGGCTGGCTCATGAATGATCCAGGCGGGACTACTACGACACTCGACGGCCTGCGGACTGTCTAGGAGGGACCACGTACTCTGAAATTTTTGGCCGCGAAATATCAGGGAAATAGCCCACCAGGCTCCGCAGCGGCTCCTGGTGGGCTATTTCCCAGCTATTTCGCGGCTATTTCTCGGCTTCTCACGGAACGGACAAGAAGTAGTCGAGAAATAGCCGAGATACAACCGAGAAATATTCAGAAGTAAACATAATTAACCAAGTCGCAACCGTCGCCGGCTCGCCGAGCCACCATCTGGCGCCGCCAGTGGTTGGGAGGGGCCTACAGAGGCTCAACGAGGTTCAAGTACCTCAAACTTCGGTGATTGAACCGACGGAGGTGCTGACATCCAAATCATGTCTCTGGAATGCTCCGTATATCTACCTGGAGAGCATTATTTCTCAGCTATTTCGCAGCTATTTCGCGGCGAGCATTATTTATCGGCTATTTTGCGGCGGGCATTATTTCGCGGCTGTTTCGCGGCTATTTCGTGGCGAGCATTATTTAGCGGCTATTTAGCGGCTATTACGCGGCAAGCAGGCATTTTGCGGTTATTTCGCGGCTATTCCTCGGACAAAATTCTCAAAGTAGGACCTCGGATATCACATCTCAACTTGGCGATCAAGCTCTCCAGTTTCGAAAGCTTAATTCGAAAGCGATCAAGCTCAGTTTCGAAAGAATTCTGGGGCTTAGTGGTCGTAATCAGGTGTGAAAATTCAGCTCTCAGCGATTTTTGCACAGTTTTTCATCGTAGCAAATATATGTACTGAACACTGAAGCTTTCATCATGTCTCGGAATTTCGAGGACAAAGGTCATCGTTAGCGATGCCTGTAATCCTGAGCTGTGGTGGGAACTATTCTCTAATGCCACCAAATAGTTTATTTCTACTACGCAGAACCAAATCTGGTCCATTCTCGACCTTTACGAAACTTGTGCATGTTTCCGAATACTGCCGTGCCAGTCAGGTTGTCGAGGTGGGGCCTCACTCTCCAAACACAGCAGACCTTTACAAAAAAAGTATGATTGATGTGCAATGACACTTGATAACAAATTATTCAGTCTTTGATCTGTAAGGATGAGGAATCTTGGCAGAAGCACAGAAATCTCTGGAAGTCCCCCACCTAAATGCTACATCAACTGTGAGGTTAGCGTCGATGGGTGAGGAACGCGGATGGCTTATCGGATGAAGCTCCGAAAGTCATCGTGGTACATAGTTCCTCTAGGTTTTTCTATGAAGAGGTTTACTTGTATCTTGCTTTTGGTGCAAATTGACGGGAACTTCATAAATGCATGAAAACTGCTCCAGTAGTTAAAAAAGACCTAAAGTCCGCCCGAAAGAGGTTGTCCGCCAACGCGGTGCGTGGTGTCGAGCAGCCGTCGTAAAGACATTTTTCAGCTTTGTAAATCAAATAACGGGAATATCAGCCGAATAGGGTACAATATCCAGGTCGGCTGTTCCTTTCTGAAATGCTTAGCGATGGCCGCGCGACTCGCACGCCAACCGCGTGGACGGACATTCCCTCTCGGACGGAATTCAGAAATCAGGAGAAAAAAATGTGTAAGCAGTAAAATATACGTAGGGTGGAAGCGGATTAATAAGTCCTCAAATTCGATGAGGGAGATGTTTTACAGCCTGGCTTCTGTTTAGCTCAATCAATGGAAATTACGGTTCCTTGGAATTTTCTTTGTAAATTATGGGTCCCATACTCCCACCGTAGTATTCATTGATTGAGCTTAACAGAAGCCAGGCTTTTATTGAATCGTATTTTTTCTCGTTTCACTTACACCCTTAAACACCAAGACTTTCCGAACAGCTCTTACCACCTCCTGATCAACTTCGTTGAAAGCTTTAAGCTTCTTTATTGCAATTCCACTGTGAATATCAAAAAACGCATACTTGGCCCGTATCAATCCCACTATCGAATCTATGCTGCGGCATGGCGAGCCAAAGAGATTTTCCCGACCCCGTCAGCCACACGTCGACCCATCGTATCCCCACGTGTCACTCAATCATTTGATCTATCGCCCCCGAGCACCAATAGCGGCAATTAGACGCCTAATGACTGATCTACGCAATCCAGAGATTACTATCGTCCTTCTCAGTCATTAATCCTATTACCTTACTATTGTTTGGCTTCTGAGATCTATTCTTCTGAAGTGAGAAGAAAAAAAAACAGTAAGTTAACTACTCTTATTTTGACCCTTATTGTCCCTTTAATTAATGACCGCAGTGTCGGAAATGTAACTGAAATACCAAATAAGCCGGATTAAAATGTTTTTGGTCAGATTAAATTCATTTATAATTTATCTATTGATTATTTTATTTATTTATTTATTTATTTATTTATTTATTTATTTATTTATTTATCTGTTTATTTATTTATTTATTTATCTAATTATTTGCTTATTTACTTGTTTATGTGCATATTTATTTATTTTTCCAAATATTTATATTTTTTTCGTTAATTTGTTTCATTATAGTTTTCTCATACGATAATACACATATGTTATGTTTTATAACTATGCGTGAATCCTTAGGGTAATGGCTAATTGCTTTCAGGATCACCTGTGGCGATGAGTTACCACATTCCCGCCCTGAGATTGGCTGCCGGCCTTATTATATCGTCTGTGGCTGTTGCAGGTACAGTGACCACTTACCTACATTCTGTTATCCTATTGTTGCCTTTCTAAGCTTGAATCAAAATATCCATTCAGAAGTGAAGGTCGACTCGTTGGCAACTGCCGGTCGGTGTTGTCCACGTGAGGCCAGCAAATGCTGCGCGGCAGCGATAAATAAGCGGTGAGTTAAAAGTCCATAAACGAAAAATAGGCAATTTTTTAGTACTGAAAGGGGATATCAAGTTTATATACACATCCAAAAATATCAATGAAAGTTATTTGGATAGAAAAATCAATACACGACATACTCAATACTTTGAAAATTTGCCATTTAGCGTATAAAACCATGTAATCTGGATAATGAGTTGTGTGACTATGCTAGTGTATTTACTCGATGGAATTTTGTTTTCGGACCTCCGCGACTGCCGGGAATTTCTCAAATTCCTTTTTCTCGTTTTTCAAAACATAGCAGTCTCTTTTTCTACTTTTAAAGTCTAGAATGAGGTACTTATTGGTTAAGTGGGCTATTCTATACCTAAGATTTCACATTGTTCCATTTCAAACTGCAATACGAAGTCTTTGCTTACTAGTTTTTTTAGAAAACTCTTACGAATATGATAAAAACTGGGAGTGGAATGGTTATTTTATTCTACGAAATCGAGAGGCCAACATAAATTTCACATACATCACAAGCAGGAAGATCAGTCTTTCTAGAAAATTTTCAGTTGCCCTGCAATCTTAATTTTCTTTATTTTCCCACTTTTTTCAATTTCGAAACTTTTCGGAAGCGAATACATTTTTCGATGACTCCTTTCCATAAAAAATGATGGATATGGATAACCATCACGGATTTCTGATTCACTCAATAGTCTTCAAATTTTTCTCACAAAGTAAACCAATAATTTTTTTTGCAATAATAAATGAATGAAAAACGTAAAATGTTGGAAATAAGCTTAAACTGCAGCCGAAATTGTGCATTTATCAAAGCTCTGTTAAAAAAGTAGTTCAAAATGGAAAATTTGCACCCAGAATGATGTCATGAATTGATATCGTTCCTGCGAAACTGCTTGAACTGTCCAGTGAGAGCCTGGTGTACATATGGGCTTTTTTAAGAAATAAAATGTGGTTTTTGTTCGTTCAATAATTGGAACTACACATGAGTATATCAAAGAAATTTGTTTCTTCCAAAGATCTATGATTTTCGAGATTTCTATAAGTGAGCGCCCGAGTTTTTTGCCTGCTTTAGCGATCTAAATTAAAAAAAAACTTCTTCTGTGTTCCTGATAATACCAAGTCGGTATGGATTGAAAAAGTGTCAAATTTCAAAATTTTCCACAATCATATGCTCCGTCAATTTTTTTACCGTTAAGTTGCCAGTTCGAGTTTGACACTTACCATGCGAAAATCGATGCCTCTAATAGATTTCGAGAACTTTTTCTGACTCACCGTTGAAAAAAAAACTCCCAAATGCCGTTTGCGCTGCAATAGAAATTTTATGCAGCTTCATTCTGAATTTTATTGAGGTTGAAGAAAGCATTATGTAAAATCTGATAAGAAAATAGTGCGGAATCAGAAACTGATTCAACTGAACATTTAGATAAGGAGGTTGTATTAGCCATCTTAGACCTTACGGAGCATTTTTTCAGGCAACCTCTCGACTGTTCGCTGCCGCTTGAATCTCTCGTCTCCGCTTCAAACTGCATCCAAGAGTCCATGCACGGATCAAAAAGCATGCAGTATCTGCGCGTTGAAGGTAAATCATTGGCACTATTGGATAATTGTTGGATAAGGGGTCTGTCGACTTGTCATATAAGATACGCTGTAGGTTCTTTGATCTACCAGAATTTCACCTCTGGCATTGCCATTGGCCTGTAAACATTAGCAATATGTCATTATGACCAATTATAGAACCGATATGGTAGCCCGCGGAGAGAACACATTGCGATATAATTGGCCCTCAAAAGACCAGATATATGTATTAGCAAACAGTAGGAAAACATTAACAACCACATATTTTGTTCTAGGTAGAGGAAAACTACTTAGGCAAGTTGAGTTTTACAGCAGGAGCGTCCAAACTTTATTGTGGACATATCTATTGGTACTATAGAGTTCAGCAGAAAATAGTGGTGTAGTGTACTGAATCGAAAAAAAATCCAGTACTCACCTTAATCGTTGGAAGAAAATTTTTTTTCATAATTCGTTTTATGAAGGATTTCAAATATTTCACATTTCGAACACAAGACATAACGTCTCATTTGGGAATCTAAAAAATTCTCTTTCGAGTAGTTAAATTCTTGGGACATCAAAATGATCGATTTTCACGTAATTGGACATTTTCAGTTGGCGATATTCGAATACCATCAATCGAATCGTTTTTGAGTATTATTCAAATCTCCAAACAACCCAATAAAGGCAGCACCCGCAAAAAAACCGCATCCGATTTTTTCCTGTTTTGCGCAGGTAGGCCAAAGAGGTTGTGAAATGTAGCAAATAGGCCACACAAAAACTCAAGTTTTGGGAGAAGCTCGCTCAGAAATCCCAGAGCTTCCAACTTCCTTTTACGACCATCTTGGTGTTTTGTGTGTAATGCACAAACGTTGAAACTTCGAACGTCTGAAATGGTCTGGTTTTTTTATACCCCTTAGGCTAATTAAGTTCTGCCTCTCCATTGTCGAAAATTCTAGAAATATGAAGCTCTCAATATACTGGTTTGAATGCGGGGATCTCTCGAAATAAAGAATAATCTTTTTCGAATTGCCTAAAATTGTCGTGGCGCTTCTGTTCCTCGTGCTAGATGATCGAGCGAGACAATGCCTTTTCAGACAGCACAGCAGTTTTCGCGGGGCCATTGTATTATGAATTCTTAACGTTGAGATCTCGAGCTTCGCTAACTACATTTCTCCACCTGGTTCAAAGAGGAGAAAGAACCGAATGTGGTTTTTTTTTGCGCGGAAGCTGTTTCCAATAAAATGGAAAAAATAATCAGATATTCAGTCTATCAATTTTTCGATATTGATTCAACTCCAATAGAGACCATCTATTTTGATGTTTTCATTCATTCAATCGTTAGGGATGAATCCGATTTGTGAACCGTTAAATGCATGTGACGTATACGCTGCCTCTCATAGGGTTAGATCAGAAAAAGCGCGAAGACCGGTCTTTGAGTTTTCGCTGAGTTTTTTGATAACCTCCCTCTCCATAAAAAATTTAAGGTTTGAAAAGTCGTTCAGGATTTGGGTAAAAATGACTAGACCAGCAAAATAGTGCTTGCTAGGGTTTGAATTTGAACAAAAAATTCGGAAAAACTGCATTGGTGTTCTGTATGACACACTAAAAATTACAAACCAAACTTTTTTCAAACCTAAACCCTAGCCATAATCATACCGCTGAATGGCTTTTTTTCCACCAAAATTCTTTATAGTTCTCAGAACCAAAATAGTGTTTGAAAATAAAGCGAAAATGCGTCTTCTGACCAACTCCTACGAGAGATGTTGTATACCAATGGAAACAGATGTAAAAACAGAGAACGCCTCTACTTTGTATACTTTCAGATATCGAGTGCTGCCAAGTGTTCGCCAATGACTTCTCAGAGGGATCTGAGACCTGTCTCTCCACATGTGCTCGGTCCATTCGGTCTCCATCGGTTCGATCCACCGAGAAACTCAAATCAATCAAATCTTGTCGATCAAACAACAAAAACTATATGGTACGCATTTTTCTAATAAACAAAGGTATCTGGCTCATATCTGGCCATCATAAACGGATCACATCAATTAAAGTTCATTCGAATGAAACTGTCCACTTACGCGGTCGGCGTGCGTGTCGAGCGCCCGTTAAGGTGAGATTGTTTCCGAATGAGCCTTTCCACAGCTGCAAACAGAGAAAGGAGATATTAATCGCTATTCGTCTAGTATCCTGCTAATTAATTCACAGGTACGGGGAATGCGTTCGAGAGGACCGCTCGACACGTAAGCCGACCGCGTTGACGGACAATCTCATTCACTCAGACTTCACAATAAGATGCAACTCAGCATTATTTGCCTGCGCATCGGGATTCAGTAGCTAAATTTCTTGTAAATCCCTGAAACCACTGAATTTCTTTCTGGGTGATAGGATTATCAACACGCACTGTCATTTGTTTTTCACGGAGCGAAATTTTGACCAGCAGTTGCGGAAAACCCACACAGTAGGTGCGAGAGAATCGCTGGCTTTTGGCGGGCGGATCGACATCCCCCGCCATCCGCCCGCCAGTAGCCAGCGATCCGCCCGCTAGTAGCCAGGGATCCGCCCGCAAGTAGCCAGCGATGCGTCCGCTACTAGCCAGCGATCCGCCCGCCATTAGCCAGCGATCCGTCCTCGATGCCACATGTGGGTTAATCCGATCGTTCGCACCATGGTCTCCGTGTGCGGGACTGCCCTCCCCCTAGCCGTGGGGACCATCCCCTCAGCGGTCAAAAATTATTCTCCGGCTTCTGAGTGATCTTTTAAAAGTGACTTGAAGTCACCTTCCAGGATCGGCCTCGAAATGCCGAGTGAGCATTTAGTGAGATGGAACGCCTTTTATACCCTTCGGTTTGTTTACTCTCAGCATGATAATGATACCAGAAAAAAACTCATCAATGATTGACAAGTTTCACAGTGTAAAATTTGAGCGGGCGGATCGCTGACTATCAATGCAGTGGCGGGCGGATCGCTGGCGATCAAAGCCCTTGCAAGCGGTTCGCTGGCAGGTTGCGGGCGGATCGCCGCTTTAGAGCTTGCCGGCGATCCGCCCGCTAGCGTGATCAACTTTCTCGGGTGCCGCTACCCGTCCGCCAAAACGCAGCGATCCGCCCGCTGAGACAACGAGAGACAGCGATACGCCCGGCGAGGCCACGATGGGCAGCGATCCACCCTCAACTTCCTGGCGTACCGCCCGCAGAGGCCTTGATTGCCAGCGGTCAGTCCGCAACCAATTGTCTGAGAACCGCAGTTACAGCACGCAGCTAGACGATAATCGTGCTGGGGCATCCGGGTTCCAGTATGATTAAGCATGGCGAGGGTGAGCTGCGGACCAGTATTTCAGTCCAACGAGGAAAGTATTCGTGTAGTCCCAGAGTACTTCAGTAATTTACAAAAAAAATGTTTTCAGTGTTTTCGACGCTGCCAGCACTTTCTGCGACACAGGACGAACTCCAGCGAAAGGTTCCCATACCTGACCGTATGTGACTTGGCGGATCGTCTGGAACCAGGTGTACTCTATATTGGACCGGAGTTAAAAGACTAAACTTGTTCCTCACCCAGAAGCCTTCGAGATTTTAACACTGTTTGTGAACGCTAATTCTTCAGATTCATCTCTCAAAGGCAAACGCATACTAGATACATAGATATGTCTCTAACTTAGATCTAATTCAGCTCGCACTTTCCCCATCACTTAGTACAAACTTGTTCAGACCACTAGAAACGTTACTCACTAGGGTACATCCCTAGCAGTAGATGCAGTTTCTCGCTGAAAATCTCCGTGAAACTCCACTCTTCGCAAATGGTGTCATACGCATGAGAAGTCATGCATTTTTACATTTGCAGCTTTTGAATTTACGCGATTTGTTAATGCCTCTGATTTCAGCATTAATGCCTTATTAAAAGATCTCGCATGGCTTTTCTCACTACTTGAAAGATGATGAATGTTTTCTGGTCAACTCTAGCGTGCTCTTTCCAAATCCGAAGTCGAATATTGTTACAGACACCTCTGAATGAGGGTATAGGTGTTTTCTAAAGCTCAGCGAAAAGGCCAAGATGGTCAAAAAAGCCATGCGAGGTTCCCTAGTTGATATGCTTGCTGGCTCGTATACTATTTAATAAGATTTCAGCTTTCTATTTTTCTATTGTTTCCGCTCTATCTGATTCTATGTGAGCTTATATCTAGTATACTTCACTGCTCACTGCTTTAAAAGCAGTCGCATCGCAAGCGCGCCCGCTTACCAGTTGCTTATAGCTCACTAGGAAATAGTCAGGTTGTATTGTCTGTATCATTCAATCAGTAATCCGGGATGCAACCGCGCATACACTCGTGGGTGAATGGAGATAAGGATTATCGATTGTATAAATCCGCGCTCAAAAGTAGCCTTGTGGCTTAGGCTGGGATCATACTCCTCATCGCGATGATTGAATAGCATCATTGAAATAGCCGCTAGTCGCCGTGCCGCTGCGCAGCGACTAGCGGCTTTACGTTGCTCCAGAAAGGGCGCTAAACGGCGAGCGCAAATGCGATTTAGTATGGCATGTCAGCGACCGAGGAAGAGTCGCGTACAGCGCGTTTTGTTTGCATCCACTAATCACGCGCAACGTTATTGGACTACCGTTTACACGGTATCCAGCGTGCAATAACTGCGACGGAGAGTGTGATCTTATTGATTGAATGACGCGGGTACTTCATTAATTTCCTTGTCATCGGGTGATGTCGGAGGTGTATGTCTGCAAATGCAGAATTCTCTGATATTTCTCCAAAAGTCGATCGAACTCGTCGATCGCAAAACGAATCCCAGTTCGCACAGATGTCATATGCATGTACAGAATTGAGTTGTCATAATTCATGTCATAGTTTGTTGTCATATTATTATTTTTTGCTCTTTTTTGTCATAATTGTTGTCATATTGGCAGTGGTCATTTTTATAACGTCATTGAGTTGTAAAAGTGTCATCAATTTATGTCATATACGTCCTTTCCTTTTTACCTTTCACCGTCCAGTCGACACAGAATTGTTCTTTGGCTCGGTGTTTTCTTCTGCAGCCTGCGTCTCCAAGGGTCTGTAACTGTAACGTGCAGTCCATATGTAGTCTCGCCGTCTGCGCCTCTATGTGACTATGTCCTTGACATCGAGGTGTAGAACAATTCCGCGTCAACCTCAGCTTCCAATGTCTTTTTTTTAATGAAATCTAGCTTCAAGAATATAGCTTTCATTTTGGGTACGATGGTTTTGGGTTTTTTTTTGTGTTTTTTTACATTAGTCATGCCATACATTATAAAAAATTCTTCTCTATGAGGTCTGACTTCAACATTGGATATAAGTCAAAACCGAAATATGGTAAGCGGTCAGCGAGAGTCAACCAATAGGTCGAACACGTTATGTAGTGCTGTGCCTGATAGTGGGAGGACACCAGATTTTACTAGTTCGCACTAATTCGTCTTCACTTCAGTCAGCTTATCTTGCAAGATAGGAATTGTTGAGCCACAAAGGGTCTGCAAGGTTGCTGAGACCAATAGGTGGTCGCCGAGCGTAACCCTTGACGCGGCGACAATTTTTTTCGAACATCGTCGCGGCGTCAGTTGCCGCTGGCTGGCAGTGAGGCCTAGTACATACTTCCCGCGACGAGCGACGTGACATAGTGTTTGTCATCCATATAAACCAAAAATCGATATTCCTTATATGCACTGTCGCTATCGTGCGTCGCGTGAAGTACGCATTAGGCCTGAGGTCTATGGCACACTACATGCCGTGCTGTCATGAGCTACATGCATGTTATCCAGCACTGATCGCGGCGGGACCAACATCGGTAAAACCGCGGCTTCCATCGCCTGCCTAAACAGTTGACGCGCGCCGGTCACGGCGAGGTGTTTTGATGGGATATCATACATACTTCGCGTGCTCTGGAGTGGGCCTTACTTTGCCGCTGGTCGCTGTGCGCCGCAGCGATAATGGCGGGATTTCCAGTTTCCACATTGATCCCGTTTGTTGTGTTGGGGTGGGTTCCTAATTCTTTGTCGCAACACTCAAGATTTTTCACCATTTCGCATCGATTTTCCATTTGTAGCGAGTTTCTTCATCACTGTGCACGTGAATAATTGTAAGGAAACGGGACTTTGGTTCGCATTCTTGGGCATGCACGCTATAACAGCGACTGGTTCTTCATGACCTGATTTAGAGTTTGCAACATACGATCACAGGAGACCACCGAATCTCAAGCTGCATCGCGGCTTCCTAGGGATACGATACAAGGCATGTACTTTTTGAATTCAAAAGTCGAGGAAATGAGTTTTAAAGTGACACTATTGCACCGGATCGGTCCCTTTGCCAAACTTCACCGGTTCTTGCTGATGTGGCTCGTCTGTGACAGCGCAGACGTCTGATTCGGAGGCATAACTTGCATACGGTGTCCTGGACATCAAACTGAGGCCCTGCACACGTCCCATGATGTTCTACAGGCCCATCCGTGGGTCCTGCACACTTTCTATGAGGTCCTGCACACCCCTACTGGGTCCTCTGCACGTCCCACGGCACTATTCTGGACGGTGGGAGGCCACTAGGAGTTCAAGAGAGAAGTCAAATGAACCACCGCTTGAAACGTTATCAATCCGAGTATTGTGGTGGGAACGAAGCGCGCACCAGATTTGGTTTTGAACTAGCCACGAGCGGAACAGCTTTTTCGAAATCTAAGTTCAGAGTGAACCTAGAAATTAGCTCCAAACTGCATTAAAAAAAAGCGCAGAAAGTTGGTGATGTTCCCAGTATTTTATTTGAAATGGTTCGCTGGTTTTCGAGAAAATTTCAAAAAACCGCTCGATTTTGGTGTTAATCTCCTTTTTTTCAGTTGGCGTTCATCAATTCGTGGGTACACTTAAAATTGAGCTAGGAAGCTCATTTTTGGACAGGAGGCTGGAAATGGATGCAGGTCGCTCCTATTCCAATTTTAACTTGATACATTAACTTTGAAGGGTACCTCAAAATACCTGGGGTACCTGGGTTTACATACTAAATTAGCCGTGGAGCGCGAAAACTGCTGGGGCATGTTACGGCTGTGGATAGCAGGGTATGTGGGTGGATCTGCAGGCACTTAACATAAAGTGTGCCCGAATGAGAATGGCGGCCCACGCGGCCGGCGTGCTTGGCAGGCGGCCTTCGCATGTGCTGCTCTCGGACGAGTGTTGAAAAAAATGACGGCCGTCCCCTCTCCCACCGTCTTCAGAGCTGACAGTGCTTGCTGCCAGCCGGTGCCGGCCCCGTTCGTAGTCGATGGCAGTGGGGACTTTTCGTATGCTCGTCCGAGAGCGGCGAACGCGACTGCCGCCTGCCAAGCACGCCGGCCGCATGGGCAGCCATTCTCATTCGGACGCACCTTAGGTCATTAGGGTAAGTACTAAACTTGTTAGATTTCGTACTCATGACACCTCATCGATCGATAATCAATATTATCGGTTTTCGCTCTTATTGCACGAAATGCGACGTGGTGTACTAATTGTGGATGAGTATGGATCTCTTGGTTTGGGAATTTTACTCATCAAACATTATCGATTAATACCAATCAATAATATCGATTTTTTGCCTGTTGCACAAACTGCCACAATGAGTGTTGATTGTTGAGGGTCTAACTAGGAAGCCTCGCATGGTGTACCCCCGGATCTGGAAGCTGATAAATCTTTCCTAGTCAACTCTGGCACGCCTTCTTCGAATCTGAACTCGGATTTCACTATGGATATCCACGAAAAAGTTATAGCCTGTCAAAGTTCGTATTTCCCGTCTTTTTTCTATTAAAAACGCGAATTAGGGTTTGCAAGATCCGAAAACGGACCTCATGCTTGTGTTCAGCGCCCAAAACTACCGCACTGAGCAAATTTTTGGTGAAGGCACACTTCCCAAACTTAGCACACACCGTTCTGGACTTAAGCGGATTTTCGGTTGGGCGCTTATTTATACCTCTGAAAGCGTAAAAAAAAATTTGCAGATTCCACTCAAAATCCTTCGAGGTGGGTTATTTGATGCGCTGATCCCGATTCTAGGGTTTATTCGACGATTTCCAAGCTTTTCGACTTGATTCGTTCGAAGCTTCCCACCGGGGGGGGGGGGGAATTTGATGACAAATTGCGACGTTTGCCGATTTCCGGAGTGCTACGATAGATATGGCTCAAATTGTTGCTCTGGAGGTTCTTTGCAGTGCTAAACACGAATCTGCGATCCCTTCATCGAATTTTGATAGTTTACGGTAGGTTACGGTGGGAATACGGAAGCTTGGTCAAAGTCTCAGATTTGGCTCGAAATTTCTCTGTGGGTGTTAATTTGACGCCGAACACGAATATGAGGTCCATTTTTTGATTTTCGAAATTTTAAGGTAGGTAAAGTCAGTTAAAAGGCATTATGCCTACCGTAACCTAAAGTAACTATAAGTCTAGCGACTAGCAGTCCCCAGATCCGCGTTCAGCGTCCCGAATAACCCCCAGTTGAAAGTTTTGAGCCGAACCCGAAATTTTTTTTACACCCTGAAAATTGGCTGATGGGTACCCTTACCTTTTCACGAAGCTTCAAAAACGTTTATAACTTCGTTCAGAGGTTTCCGTAGCAAAATCCGATGTCAGATTCGGAGACAGCAGAGCAGAATTGACCAAAAAACATTCATCATCTTTTAAATGGTGGGGACGGCCATGCGAGATTCCCTAGTAAGTACATTGCTTGGGAAATTGTTCTCATTAGGAAAAATCAAATATTTATGATCAATAATATCGATTTTTCACCTGTTGCGCAAAATGCGGCGATGAGTGGGTTTTTTATGGCTGTGCGTCACAAGTTTCAGAAGTAGCACTCATACGACAAAATCGCCTGTTAGATG
Source organism: Aplectana chamaeleonis (assembly GCA_029168955.1). Classification (NCBI taxonomy): domain Eukaryota; kingdom Metazoa; phylum Nematoda; class Chromadorea; order Rhabditida; family Cosmocercidae; genus Aplectana; species Aplectana chamaeleonis. The sequence goes on along the minus strand of JAPDOI010000034.1, from coordinate 2,737,746 downwards.
TTTCATCTTTCCAAACTGGAAATCGTTGAGCAAAACTCATGTCAGAAAGGGAAGCTTAGGGAAAAATATGGAAAATTTATCTTCCTGGCAAAAGTAACGATTGGGTTATGTCAAAAAAAAAATTAAAAAATGTCTTGAAATATCTTAAAAAGATTTGGCGTAAAATAGCCTGATGTAGTAAAAAGGTAGGAAATGAAGTGAAATAACTAAAAAATACGATTTAGCAGTCAATAATAAACTAACTAACGATAAGTAAAGACAGAGGGATCAGATTTACAGGCTTCTTCGTTAAACTTATCAAAACAAAATCAAGCGCGCAACTCAGCATAGGTCAAGCTAGGTGAACGCAACGCTCCATTCCATATCGCGCTTGATTTTGCTTTGATAAGTTTAACGGAGAAGCCAGTAAAATCTGATCCCTCTGTCATTACTTATCGCATTGCTAGTGTATTATTGACTGCCAAATCGTATTTTTAGTTGTTTCTATACTGTTTTCATAGAAACAGCAACTGATATCAAGTATCTGTCATAAGAGTTTTGCTTCAATTCTACGAGTAAATTTTTAGAAGGCCCCTCCCCGTCTAGGATAAACCCCCATAATGTCCTGCACACCCCTACTGAGGTTCTGCACACATTCCATGATGTGCAATCCGCAATGCTACGGGTAAAGTCGAGTTTCCTAATCGCCTGTTATTACTGCTTCTCCTTTCACGCACTTAGGTACTCTTTCGGACTGGACGGCCCACCTAGAAGGATTGAATTTTTGTGGTGTTTCATATATGTATGTTCTTTGAATACATTTCACATGTTGCTCTGTGTTTCTGCATGTTTGGAAGCAAAAACATCAGAAAATGATCCCGTAGCAGCATGCAAACGCCTTTTTACCAGACTGAAACGTGTATTCCGAAAGAGTACCTGAACGTATTCTTGTACGCATACCGGGCGACGATCAACCATGGCAGGATGGCGCTTTGCAGTGACATATGACGTATTGAGTCGACTGATAGGACTGCTCGTTGCTTGATTTGATGGCATTTTAAAGCATCGCAAATCTATTCACAATGAGACGCTCATGAGCTCGGATGATAGAATATCGGCGTATTTCATGGTATGCACGCCTCACATGTTTCTTATTCTCTCTATGACTACCAGAATATTTCTTCTCACAAGGGAAGTATACAAAGCGTAGGTCTGATCTCCCAAAACGACTAGTGTCGTTAGCATCTCTTGTGGCTCGATAGTAAAACTGCGCAGTATCCCGCCGCGAGCCGCAGGTTCCAAACAGTTACAAGCCTAAAAAGCTCATTTTTTGTGCTTTTTGTAACTTCCGAAAATCGCGTTATTCTTCGGAAAATCCGGAAATGGACCTCATGAATGTGTTTAGCAACCAAAACTAGCCCCCTGACCAAATTTTGGATGAACGCACATTTTCCGTACTTTGCCCAGACTGATGGCGTTTTAGACTTGTACGGATTTTCGGTTGGGCGTTTAATGCTACCGATTTGAGGGCTCTGGAAGCGTTTTAGAAAAATGTTCCAGATTTGACTTAAAATTATCACGGAGGGGTTTTTGGGGCGCTGATCACGATTCTGAGATTTATTAGTCGATTTCCAAAAGTTTTCGGCTCATTTCGTTTGAAGCTTCCCAACCGGGGAAAATTTCGAGGGAAAAACGCCACTTTCGAGATTTCCGGTTTTCTACGATAGATATGTCTCAAAATCATCCTTTGAAGGGGTTATTTGGAGTGCCAAACACGAATCTGGAGTCCGTTTATCGATGTATTGCAGATTACGGTAGATTACGGTGGGTATACGGTAGTTTGGTCAAAATCTCAGATTTTACTCAAAATTCGTAAACGGGGGTTATTCGGGGTGAAGAATACGAATTTAATGTCCGTTTGTCGATTTTCAAAAAAACTAATGTGGGTTTTGACCCCTAAATGACATGTTACCTACCGTAACCTACAGTAAACATCAAAATTTCGACAAATGGACTCCAGATTCGTGTTCGCCAACCTAGATTACCCCTACATACAACTTTTGAGCTAAATCCGAGAAAATTTTTTGAAACTCCAAAAAAAAAATGCCTGATGGGAACCCTTGCCTTTTCGCCAGGCTTAAAAAATGCTCATAACTTTTTTGAACCTGCTGCTCGGGGCAAGATACTGCGCATTTTTACTATTGAGCCAAAAAGATACTAACCATACTAGTCGTTTTGGCAGATCCGACCTACGCTTTTTATACTTCCCTTGTCAGCGGAACATGGAGTCATCTGTCGGATTCGGCTCTCACAAAGTGAAAATTCAAGCAATTATCAATATTGATGGCTTCAAATTACCTCAATATTGTCTTTGGACGTCTTCTTATAGAACACATTAGATACAATAGTAATGGTTGACGGTAACGTTGTCTGTGATTGTGAATAAAAATTTCATTTCCAGATTCGTGTCTGTGTGAAGACAAGCAGTTGCCGAGAAAGAGCCGCGAAACAGCCGAGAAATAGCCCACCAGGCTCCGCAGCGGATCCTGGTGGGCTAGGTCTCGGCTATTTCGCGGACAATGTGCTTTTGGCCGGGCAGTGGCTGCGAAATATCCAAGAAATAACCAAGATCTAGTCATGAAATAGCCGAGAAATAGCCCACCAGGAGCCGCTACAGAGCCTGGTGGGCTATTTCTCGACAAAACTCTCAGAATAGTTAACTGACACTCCAGCGCACCCTGCGACACCTTCTTATCGATGGTGCGCATGGCACGAACACGCGCCTCGCTTAAGAACACCCCTCCCGCACAACTGTCCTCTTGCGATCCGGACGTTTAGAGTACACTACACCAGAGAGCAAGGTATCTATATGGAGTCTCCAACAAACAACGACTGATAACAAAAAAAACCCGTCACTTTTATGAACTAATCTTGAAAGCTCGGTTTCTAAGTTTGAACCGCCTGTTAGTGCTCCAGGAGTGAAAATGGTGAGTTCTGCGGATTATTTTTGGCATCCTCGTGCCCGATTACCTCTGGTCACCAAGTTTCGAGAAAATTGGTCCAAGCCGTCCAAAAAAATGAAATGCGACGGACGGAGGCGGAGGCGGTGGCGGAGATAATTTGTGCGTCATTTGAGGCGCCACATCTTCTGAGAGCGGTGACCGATTGCAATGAAACTTGACTCAGATTTGGATATTGATTAGTCCCTTCGAATGATGAACAGCTTATTTTTCTGGTGACAGTATGAATAGGTGATCTCGGTATAGGACTTGCGCGCGGTAGGAGATCAAAGCCAAATCTGGTCAGCGCTTCGCGCTCACCACGATTGAGCGCATAAGGTGCGTCCGAATGAGAATGACGGTCCATGCGGCCGGCGTGCTTGGCAGGCGGCCGTCGCGTTCGCCGCTCTCGGACGAGCATGCGAAAAGTCCCCACCTCCATCGACTGCGAACGGGGCCGGCACCGGCTGGCAGCAAGCACTGCGCCGATCAATCAGTGGGAGAGGAGACGGCCGTCGTTGAAATCCAACTCTCGTCCGAGGGCGACACATGCGACGGCCGCCTGCCAAGCACGCCGGCCGCGTGGGCCGCCATTCTCGTTCGGGCACACTTAACCACTGATACATAGTCAGCTCCATCCCACCGCCGAACTTGCCGTTGAAAACACAAAAAAAACTTTTTTCTCGCAATGTATTTGAATGATCTCACACAGGAACGAACGGCAGACACCCCTTCTCTAGAAGAGACAAAAAGCGACCCAGCCCTATATGTAAACGAGCAGGACCTTAGTGTACTTTTTGGCATTGCATATGAAATTTTCGCTGTACCATCTCTGGTTCTAGAATGAACTATACAGTGAAATTCAGAAACGTCTACTCTCATAATACCTGTACACATTTCAGCGACAGTGACGACATCATAAACCTTCAGCCGAGATTCTAATACATATGTGTAGCAACAGCTCCCTGTTCCGGTTCTATGAATTGGGTATGCCACTGTAAGGCAACTGGAAAGCACTTGCAAATAGTTTGCGTGTGAAATTCTCTTAGGTTCTCTCTAGCAAGGAATGCTAGAGAGAAAAAAAATTCTTTTTATGTCGAAAGAAAACCAATGACCCACTCTCTATGATTGGCCCTATGTAAGTTTTATGTGCTCTCACAAGGCCATCTTTATCACTCGTTGAGAGCTCTGTAAAGATGAGGAAAGTGCGCGAGAAAGAATTGTTGCTCGGATGCTTATAATGATTCTTGAAATCCAATTTGTTATCGTAGTGAAACCCTAGATCTCTAACCGAAGCCATTGATTTCGAAGTTTGATCAGCAAGCTAATAAAAACTTGGGAAGCTTGGAACCTCAATTCTCATATAAATCGTCTTTTCAAGAGCTAAATGCAGCTCCCAACTGAGTGACCTGTTGTAAATCTGGTCTAAAGCGGCTTGCATTTTAATTTGGTCAGCAGGACTTTCAATTATTCTATGAATCTTGACATCATCTGCGAATTGTTTACCTCTTCCTCCGCATCTCTCTAATATTGTAGGGAGCTCGACAGAATACAATGCAAACGGGATCGGAGACAGTTCTCCGCCCAGCGGCACTCCGCTGCTAGCTTCTCTAAGATCTCATCTGAAAACTTCTTTTCTCAAGGTAACTCCTCAACCACGCTATAACCAGGGGATGAAATTCCAGTTTAGTGATTTTGTGAATCAATTTACAATAGCGCACTCCAGAGGATTTAAACAGATTTACCTGGCATAAATCCGTGTTTATCCGGAGGGATGATAGAGTTCCTCTCCAAATGTGCCATGATATGTTTTTTTCAATACCAATACCTTGAAATTTTACACAAGTGGGAGCTTATACTAACTGGCCTATAACTTCCTGCCGAATTGGCGGGGTCTTTTCTCGGCAGGGGAGTTACGAAGGAATGTTTCCATCCTTCACAAGAAAGATCCATTTATAGAATCAATTTCGACCTTCAAGAACAGGCATCTTCCTTTTTAACAGAACCATAATCTGAGAAGACTAATCGAATCACTTCATTTATTCATATACGAAATATCTCCAACATCTCCAAATGTTACATGATTTGTTTTTTCAATACCAATACCTTGAAATTCTACACAAGTGGGAGCTTATACTCACTGGCTTATAATTTCCTGCCGACTTGGCGGGCTCTCTTCTCAGCAGGGGAGTTACGAAAGAATATTTCTATCCTTCGCAAGAAAGATCCATTTATAGAATCAATTTCGACCTGCAAGAACAGGCATCTTCCTTTTTAACAGAACCATAATCTGTGAAGACTGATCGAATCACTTCATTTATTCATATACGAAACATCTTCATCAGACGTTGCTGCAAGACACGAACTGAGAAAATACAACAAACTGAATACAACAAAACTGAGTGGCTAGTTTATCTGTCTTCTTGATACTCAACATCTTCATTCGCTTGCAAACTTTCTGCTTCTTCGTTTGGGAGATTATTCCGATCCACATTTTTCGTTTAGGTGTCGGAATCCCTCAACAAAAGTTTGAGCGCTGATCGCCGCCGAGCACGGGATACTGCGAGGTAGAGCTGTCCGTGGCTGAAAACTTCACAAGACAGATCCACTACAACAAAATCTAATGTTTGCCGTTGCGACTGTGGATGGTGATGGCGAACGCAGGCTTCACAGGAAATTGATGTCGCGAAAATGTGAAACCAATGCTCTTACTGGAGTCTAGCGTTATTCGCGGTGTGCTGACTTCATTACCAAACTCCGCGCTCTCTGATATCATCCTTCCATGGATGACGGTGTCAGTGAGCTGAGTTACGCAGAGGCGAGTTCCATTGCAAAGCCCTTCGGACACCTTCAAGTTGCGCAGGAGCATCACAGTTGCGTTCACCTTCAACTTCAGCTCATGAGGCGGCAGATCTGGTGAATCAAGAGAGTTGAGGAACTCTGGTGATGCATTCATGCATTCATCCACATCGTCTTTGATAGAGTCGGAGAAGTGACATATTTTGCAATCCCCTCGTAACAGCGATATGACATATTCATTGTGCCTCGCTGCTTCGGAGTTGAAGGGGCAAAGGATGGCACGTTTTTGCATTCCTTCATAGTCGTTCGCCCACAGACATTCTCCGGAAAACGTGTTCACTAGATCGCCGATAACTATCAGCTCCGCAGGAATCTGGATGTTTCCAAACTCGTCAGCGATCATATCTCCATCACCAATTTGCAGAGCCCACCTTTTAAATTAAATTTTTTCGCTGTCGAAGCGCATGTATTCGGTGAGCTGGAAATTGCGGAAAAATCTCCATAAGTGACTTTTTTCATTTAAGACCGACCGTAGTTCACTTTGATTAGCTCGAGGCTGCACTGGCAAACACTGACGAAAGTCACCTCCAAAAACCATCAATGCACCACCGAAGAGCAAGTTGGAACTCTATGCGTACGTCCCGAAGCGTTGCGTCCATATTCTCCATTCCATACCGCGGAATCATAGGTGCTTCAACTTGAAAAAATACATCTGTCCTAGCCAGCAGAAGATCCTTTGCGGTCCAGCCTTGATACGTGACGAAGAGTCCGACCGTAGTGGAACCTCTAGTCCAAAGGTATTGTGGGCTGTCATGCTCTCTGACAGGAGTTTGGCAGCGATTACGGTTGTGGCCATATTTTGAACACAGTTGCATTTAGCCCGAAGTTCATACCAAAGAGGCTTGAACAAGAATGATCTGAATAAACGAATGATTGTTTGAATAAATATGCAATGGGTTTAGCTATGATATGCCCAATAGTTTTCAGAGAAACTGCTGGCATATAATCTGGAGTTAAGGAAAATGAACAGGGTAATTTGTTGAGAAGCTCAAATACCGTAATACCTTCAAACCATGCAAAATGTTCATTTCAAAGTTAACTTCAGGGTTGAACGGTGGTAAAATATCACTCCCACTATACACCTCCACGAATTTATCAGCTAATAGATCTGCTTTATCCTGATCAAAAGTTGCCACTTCAACCCCATTTTTCAGACTTGAGATCGTGATTGTAGGTTTGAGTTTCTTCTTTAGAAAGTTGTGAAAGACTTCCTTGTTGTTGCTTTTGGTGATTTTCTTCTTCACGCTTTTATTGTATTTTTTGAGCCGATTATTGAATTTTCTTGGGTAGGCATGGAATTTCTCCCAATCACTATCAAGAAGATTAGAAATAGAGAAGATAACTAGAAAAATACTACCTGATCTTAAGCTGTGGCTCACTACGCGCCGCGCGTTGCAGTTAGAGCACGCTTACACGACGGCAACGCTTTTCCATAGGGTTATGTGCTATATCACGGATGGGATGTAGAAAAACATGACAGACAACAATGTACAGGCATTCAGGCATGAAGAGCGCTGTCTACAAAGCCATAATTGATAATCAACAATGGCTCTTACTTCCAGTGATAGAGCACGCGCGTCAAATGTCCGGCACAAACGAAAGAGGTCAAACATCATCACTCGTCATTATGTCGGTATTTTCTTGTTTTTAACAGTCATCACACTCTTCTTCTATTAGTTTAGATGATTTCTTATTTTGAGACATTCTTCTTCCGTATCTCCTAGGCTGAACACCTGAGCTCATCATTTATCTCTCACAAGACTGCCACTAGAGGATCGGTTTCAGAAAATCTTACGGAAAGTGGAGAACACATCAACTTTTTGCCCCCTGTGCAAGCTAGAGTCTTTCGCATTCAAGAACCTGTATAGGCACATGAGTGGGGGGCGGGGGGTTCAGATTGCTCAGAGGCAAAGTTGAGGCAGGCGAAAAATGTGGCGAAAATGGCTAAATTCAAGGACTGCATCACATTTCCCTGTATTGCCTACGAGAAAACATATGATTAGGTATCGTTTCAATTTTGAAGGTTTTGACGCTGTGGCATTAGCAATGTCCTATTTGTCACATAAAAACCACCCTTCATGGTTAGCTTAGACTGTGCGCGGCACTATAACTGCACCGAAGCTAGGAACGGATTGGTAACAAATAATCCGAAGCCCAAAATCGAAGATTTTCTCGAAGCGTTTGTCAGAAAAAAAATCTTCCTTCCCAACAACCTATTCGGCAGAAGAAAATGAAGAGAGTAAGAGAAGATATCATGAGAAGATTATGTTTTAATCAAAAAACGAAACTTCTCAAAGGCAGTGTTCACGATAAAATCCCTTTTCTGTTTTCTTGCCTATCTTGAAAACGGTCCCATTCTGATTCCAATAATCTCTCTGGAATCGTACAAGACCTTCTGGGAACGGAGTTATGGTCCCTCGAAAATTGAGCTAGGGAATCATGGTGGACGAGTTGTTCGAGGATTGTTACTTCCGTCTTTTGGGTTGTAACGCCAATGTATGCGAGCTGACCTGAGTAAAGAGAGAAGTTAAGAATGAGGGGAAGAACGGAGCTCTTGATCGGAAACCATCGCTCATCTCACCATCTCGAGTGTTCCGTTGTTCACGTCGAGGGGCCGAAAGGGGCTGGACTTGCCCAAAGCGGCGGGGTTTGCCCACTTCTCTAAGCCGTTTTGCGGCTCCCAAAAAATTATAATTTTTTTATAACTTATAAGTAGCGTTTCGTCCCGTTCCTTCGACGCTGTTCTGCTTCTAATTGTAAGAGCCACGAGAAGCGCTTGTCATGGAAAATTCGACGATGAAATTTATCGTGAACAGTGCCTTTCAATTGAAACAAAGTTTCTCTAACACAAGTGAATACCTTCAGAGCCTAGCCCAAACAACTATTTAGAACTCAATCCCATACAGGGAAATAGGTACAGTTCACATGAAAAGAGCATGTCTAAATACTTCTGAAGAAATTAACATTTTCTAAGCTTAACTGATTATTCACACGAAATAGTTACTCTGTAAACAAAAATGATTGTTTGATGGAAAAAAATCTCACAATGGGCGACGCTGGGAAAGATGGCAGACCAAGAAACACAGAACATTTAGAAACGACAACTTCACAAAAGAGAACGATGGAGAATCAAATCGATACCGTCGACGTGGTTTGGCGACGAGAAGCATGTAAACGCGAGTAGAAACAAGTCGATTGCGGGGAAGTATTCTGGAACTCGCTGAATACCACTCTCGTTGGTTCCACCTCTTTTCCAAATTGCAGGGTCATGGCAGCATATACTATACTTTGACCGAATCGAATGATTCGAAAAATCATTCGACTGAAAAAGTTGACTTCAAATTATTCGAAAAGTCCCGAATTATTCGAGAAGTCGAATATTCGAAAAGTTCAAAATCCCGAATCATTCGATAAGTCGATTATTCGAAAAGTTTGAAATCCAGATTATTCGAATTCTCGAATAGAAGAAATTCTACGAGAACATTCGAATGAACTCAATAGTCGACGTTTTCGAATAAAATGTTTTTCCAGAACATTCCATTGACCCGCGAGCAGGTTGCGCGCCAAGGATGTTCCCTGACGCAAATCGTTGATGTGTTTCGAAATCAAGATAGAGCGAAACTATCAATGATGACTCACTCTGGTGTCACGCGACTCGTGAGGAATCTTTCATAGTCCTCACCGTAAACCCTAGTGCATACTTGCGTCGCGGTGTAGGAACTAGAAAATTCCGCAGCGCCCAGCGCAGCACTCGATCGCGCCTAGCACTGAGCGCATCGCGTGCTGCGAATCCAGTGGAAGCTGTTTCGCGCGACGGCTCCGTACCTGTGTTGCGGTCAATCTACGCTTTTCCACAATTTGCGCGCTATTTAGGCCTAGTTCATACTTGGGTCACTGCGAAGAGGTCGCGGTCAGGGCTGGGCACGCGTCCCGGTTAACCTTAGGGTGATGCATCTTGGACGTTGCAGAGAGGGCGAGGGGGGGGGTGCCTAAATCGGAAACCAAAAAAAAAGAAGTGCATGTTCTGTCGAATTTCCGGAGCAAAATAATACGCGATTCTCTCCTGGTTTGTCATATCTTCTTCTCCGCTTTTTAAGACAAACACTTACAGAATTAAAATTTTTGATAGATATGCAGTTTGTGTTCGCAATAATTCATAGTTACTGTCGAAGCTTCTCATCAACCACTCTATGAATTGAAGATCATATATACTTTGTTTGATTGTTTTGATGAAGGAGTAAACACTACTCTGTTATCTAGTAGCAAGTACAGATTGATGTGGTTTCATGTTTCTTTGGTGTAACGTTCAGTGATTACGCTTGTGGCTAACGATTAGAAGCGAAGATACAAAGACAGTGCTCAGACGCGCTATCGTTCACGTTCAGAGAAGAATTAGCGAACTGCTGTATTATGACATTAAAAATACAGATATCACGGTCACGGTCAATATAAAAACTAGCCAACGGAATTCCGTCTATGAGAATGACTTATGAAGAGAGCCGACTGTGAAAATTAAAGACTGCAAGTTTCACAAGTTTCAGTGAAAGATGCAAATAATCGTATCTTCCTATTTGAGAAGTACCCTGTACATAAAAACCCTTATATTATCCAGCTTGAATGCCGCAATCCCTTAGGGACTGGGCTCGCCGTGCGATATGGTGTTTGTCCGCAGCTACACAGCGCACACTGGAGTGGAAGCGCGCACGATATTAATTAAAAATGTGTTTTATTACAGAACGGGGAGGAGAAAAGAATCGAAAGTGGAGTAAATGGAAGAATAGGATGCCTTCAATTCAACCAATTCAGAAGTTTAATGTGAATAAACTAAATTGGAGAAGGGTGAATTTTTCGGACTTGACAAGGTTCATTCAAATGAACCTAGTTGATTAAAACACCACTTAACATGAGAACTAAGAGCATTGAGAGAAAGAGGAGAATAGGGCAAACATTTTAGTAACGAAAGCTTTGATATTCAATGTGATTTAAGGACCCTAAAACTCGTCCCGGTTTTGTTCCGGTTTTCAGGGTAAAACCGGGACGAGATTTAAGGTCCTTAAATCACATTCAAAAACGATCTTGTTGAAGCTGAATTGTCCGCCAGATTCTCCTCTTTCCCACAATATCCTTTGCTCGCATGTGAAATGCTAATTTTGATCAACTAGGTTCGTTTGGATTAAACTTGTCACGGCTAAATACTTACCCCTGCTCCAAATTTGTTTGTTTACATTATATTTCTTAAATGGGTACATCCAGAATAGAAAATTTTCATCATCTTCCATTTCCTTCGGTTTCAATCGTTTTCTCTTCCCCGTTCTGTAATAAAATACATTTTTTATCAATATTGTGTGCGGGTCCACTCCCGTGTGCGCTGTGTAGCTGCGTACACACACCATATCGAACGGCGAGCCGAGTCTCTAAGGGATTGCGGCATTCTACGTGGGTAAAAATCGGGTTTTCCACTCCCTACGCATCTCATCAATCCCTACATGGTTCCACAACACCAAATAATTGTGAACATTTCTTCATCAGAAGGATCAAACACGGATTAATCCTTCATACATAGGTTCATAAAAACATTCGACAGAAAACATTAATTACTGCGATAAAAGTAGCTCTGTTGTTGTTTGTAATTGCTGAATTGTGATGAATAAAATTTTTTTATCTTTTGTCACAACCTACCTTCTTATTAAAAATTTTCTTCATAAGATTGTCTGGAAGTTTAAAAATTACACTACCTTTTTTGACCACATTTTTTTATACTCTGGTTTATCAAAATTAGGAAGTCAAGATCATGGCTGTTGTGCTCGACTTCTCGGAAAACAACCGATTTCGATTTCCCATAGGGGGGTGCCTGAAAATTACCGAGCTAAGGGGGGTGCATATTCAAAATCGCCATGCTGGGACGTGTGCCCAGCCCTAGTCGCGGTGTAGAGGCTGGTACAACACGCCGCGCCCTGCAGCGCGATTGATCGCACCCAGCACTGAAAGCCGTCGCGCGCGGCGAAACTAATGGAAGCTGCTACACGCGACCGCGTTGCGACTAGTTCGCGGCCAATCTACGCTTTTCCACAATGCGCGCGCTGTTTAGCGCAAGCTAGACGGTGTATCGCGTCGTCGTGCACCGCACTGCGACGCTTCGACACAGTCGATAGACGTCCGCTCTGAGATTCAGCAATTTGTTCGTATCAAGATCTTTTGAATGATCAATGGCTTCGAATCGCTCTGTGATGAGTTCTAATTGGTGACATGCGTACATCAGCGCCCACAAGTACTTTTGAAACTCACTTTTTCTCTGATTTTGCCATTGGTTTTTTCATAATGTGTTTCGTTTTAGAATTGCCTTTTGAACGATTTTTTAATGCAATGCATTATTTTTGCTTAAATGATGTTAGCTTTGACTGTCACGGGAGACGTTTTGTTTCGAAAAGATTATTCACGAAAGTGTAGAAATGATTCCAAAGTTGTCAGAAACGCGCTGTCCCATTTTTTTTATTCCACTGTAAGGAGTTTAGCTCATGGCGACCGCGATGGCTGATTTGAGTTCTGAACGCGAACCTGAGGTTTGTTTATCAACCGAAAGATTGCGGTGGCTCACAACGATGCGTATGTATATCTGAATGGTTTTCCAGATTCAGTTGCAACCTTGTATCAAATGATTCATTTTGGGTTTTAATCAATAATTTTGCATCCGTTTTATAAAAATTTTCGATGGGTCATCAGTACATAAATCGTCACTCAGTTGTCACCTTCCGCGCTTCCTAGAAAATCTAAAAAAAGAACGTGATCAGTGATCAGTGCACCGAATGTCCCCAGAAGCGATGCTTTAGCGAAATCTGGAAATGAAAAAAGTCATACGTAAGGCCATTGGTATACTTTTTCGACACACGGTCGCGTAGCTCTGCACAGCTGTCACAGTTGAGTCTCAACTTCAACCCGCACCGCCCTGGCGGTTCCGCCGTAGATTTCATAGCTGTCTCTCAAGCATCCCACGCGTGCCGCACGATGAGAACTTTCATAATCCACCGCTCGTCCCTAATCAAGTCTCAATGCATACCGTCCATCACTGGATGAGGGATCGCCGCGACGCTGCTTGGCGGGAAAAATTGCGCGATCAATAGCCACTCTCCCTTCGTTTTCCCGGTCAACGAATCTCAACGACGTGATCGGTCATCGGCCGGACACCTGCGAATGAAGATGACGCAATATTGCGTCCACGACCAAATGGACACATAATATAATTTACATGCGCTGCATTTTCCTTTTTGTCTATAGTACGGGCTGATCTACTCTAATCTAGGTCTGGGTCCATTTGTATGGCATGAACATAGAGCTGAGTTTTGTTTTCGTTTTCCATCCTTTTGACAGATGACGTTAGGCTAATGGTGTACTTTTTGCGACACATAGTCTCGTAGCTCTGCATAGCTGCAGCGACCGCCTTCCACTCCTTTGTATCTGTCGCTGTCGCAGTGCGCTGCACAGCGACAGTGACAGTGACATAGGCACATTTGTACTATGTCAGCTCTCTGCGACAGCGACAGCACGCTATGTAGACCAAGTTTATGATCAATGGTACTGCCCACGATAGGTTGAGTGATCGCGCGCGAATGCCGGCATAAGAAGGTACAGTTACGAGGGAGGAGACTAGTTTCTTTTTCTGACCTTCTCCCTATCTCGATTCCTTAGTGCACTTTTATCTCTAGGAAATCCTGTGTGGGTGACTGAGCATAGTCTTGGGGACAGAAATTCCTGATTTCCGTTACTGCTGCTCTGCCTGGTCACGTGGGTCGTCTCAGCTAACCTCACTATTCACATCGATTCTCCGAAAGCATCCGTGATACTGATATTTTCTTCTCAAGCTTTACTTGTTCTCTTGTTTGTAAATTTTTCTGTTGTTTGCATAAAGTATAGTAGTTACCAGGGGTGTGCGTTAATGAAAATTTTTTTCGTTAACCGTTAATCGTTAATTTTGAAGAAAACCGCGTTAATCCGTTACATGCGTTACACACGCTAATTTTGCAATTCGTTAACAATTTTGAAAACATTATCTGATCTCACCACGAAAATCGATACAATAACTAGACGTTCCAAAAAAACATGAAACACGTTCCATACCAAACACCGCAGTCCGTACACTCCAAACTTGGAAATCATATTCAAGGATTATTAATACTATCTGCCAGAACATTAAACGAATACTCTTCAAGAATAGGAACTCTGACATGCAAAAAGCACAGATGGATGGAACATTAACGAAATTAAAATTAACGTGATTTCGGGACTTTTTCGTTAACCGTTAATCGTTAATTTTTGAAAAAACCGCGTTAACCCGTTAATGCGTTAACACGCTAACGTTATTAACGCACAGCCCTGGTAGTTACTCGTGTGCTGTGGTGTGGATCAAGTGTTCAAACACTACCTATCTGTTATTTTGCACATGGGAGCGAACCAAAGCAATGTTGACATATAAACTTTATTCTTAAAAACATTTAACATTCTTATATTGATCGCAAAATTGCATCTTGGGTGTAGAGGCACATCACGAAGAAGGAAATGACATTGCCAGGTGGCCTCGTTGATCAATTAAAGGCAGTGTTCACGTCGAATTTCCTTTCCGATATCTCCACGACGCTTACGGAAGGTCTGGTGCCCCTATACAGCAAGGCATTCTCAAAAAGGGCACCAAAGACGCGTTTTTAAGCAAAAAGAGATAGGCCCTTTCCTGTTTACGTTGATTTTTGAGCGTGCGGAGGAATTGACCGCTAGAAGAGATGATATCTTATAACGGCAATGAAGCGATCAGGTCACTTATCAGCACTTCCCTCGACTTTGATCCATTCCTGCTTAATCTGAGTCTTCATTTGTTCTCATTCCGGAGGGGGCGGATCTGGGGCACCAGGCGTGTCTGGGAGCACTGCAAAACGCTCGTTTGCAGAACGTTATTTTGCCGCTCACTGGCTCGTTTTCTACTACGTTCTTTTCTGACACTGGGAGCCTAGGATCGCTTCTCGCCTATCATTTCACTGTGGAAAGTCAACGAGGATGATCATCGTTGAACGTTTGCCTTTAATCTGTGTAAATTGGTCATGTATCTCGTTTACTTGTGTTTGCCGTGTGTACGATTTCGCGGGACGTGAAATTTCGTAATTCGTGAAAAACTAGCCAAAAATACCCGCGATTCGTAAATTGTATCGTCCATCACTGATGAGGGATCGCCGCGACGCTGCTCGGCGGGAAATTGCGCGCGGAAAACAAAGGAGAGTGGCTATTGATCAGCAATTTTTCCTGCCAAGCGCGTCGCGGCGATCCTCATCCAGTGACTGACGATAATTCCCGTAATCACGCACAGCCGTGCACCATACCGAAGGACTGGGGCGAGATCACGCCCGCCGGCGGTCTGTTGGTCAACCATACTTCCCGCTCTCACGATGAGTACGCCGCGGCGAGCGGTGCTGGTGCAGTCGATGTGCGCCCATGTCGTGACGTGCGTCGTGCGCTTCGGTCTCCCCCTCCATTTATGCCTGCCTGCCAGCCATTTTGTTTCGTGTTTTCTATGTTTTTTTTTATGTTTGCTCTTCCCTCCTGTCTTACATATCGTCAGTCACTGCATGAGGGATCGCCGCCACGCTGCTTGGCGGGAAAAATTGCGCTGATAAATAGCCACTCTCCTTCGTCTTCCCGCGCGCAATTTTTCCCGCCAAACGCCCATCCAGTGATGGACGATATGTACATATCTGTCCATCACCTGGACGAGGGATCGCCGCGACGCTGCTTGGCGGGAAAAATTGCGCCGATCAATAGCCACTCTCCCTTCGTTTTCCGGCCAAGCAGTGATGGATGATATGCCATTCCTCGCAAGGCTGTGCGGAACTGTTCCGTTCCGATTCCGTATTTCCGGTGTTTTCTTGGCTGTTCCGTTCCGTTTCCGAGTTTTTGGGCTCGGAAGCGGGTTAAAATAGTGCCACTCGATCTGTGACAGTGGGTCTAGGCAAGGATTTTTGAAGACATCATGAGACGCTGAGAATTACATCCGATTTCATATGTTCAATGATCCGTGAATGATCTAAGCCAAGTCTGCGATCATTCACGGAGTTGAAATAATGAAATCGCCCATAAGATGATGACACGAAATATCGTCAGTGTCTATGAAGTAGGAGACCGCGCTTGGCAGTCGGGCGCGAAATCAATCAATCAATCGATAGCCATCCTCTCACTGTTTTCCCGCGCGCAGTTTTTCCCGCATTTTTTTTTTGTCATGGCTTTCCCCCATTCAGTGATTGACGATAGTCGTGGCACGAACCTTAATCTTCACGCCTTTGGAAAGCTTTTTTCGAAATGTGTAGCTTTCTCTGGAATGAATGACTTTCTGAAATTTTCCCTTTGATTCCACTTTTTGTTTGTATACCGGCCCAACATCAATAAAGATCAAGATAATCTTTCTTCGCTTGCCCAGATCGGCCTTCAGAAAGGAGTCTCAGCGGAGACAGGTGTATCGGTGGTGTCTCACAGGGAGATAGCTGCGCTAGGCAGTTGGGCGCGAAATCGTTCGATCAATAGCCACCCCCTTCGTTTTCCCGCGCGCAATTTTCCGCCAAGCAGCGTCGCGGCGATCCCCATCCTGTGATTGAGGATACGTGATAATGGGTAGCGGCGCAGCTCGTCTGACGCAGATCAGAGGAGAACTTCCCCATTTCGCCGAAAGGTTTTTCAATCAAGTCGTTTGATATCCACTCAATAAGCAATTAAGTTCAAGAAAAATATAAAGTTGTCACTGATAATCCGAAAATTGGCATCTGATCAGCCAAGGAGAACAATTGGTGCCGCTTGTACTATCGTCAATCACTGGATGAGGGATCGCCGCCACGCTGCTTGGCGGGAAAAATCGCGCGGTCAATAGCCACTCTCCCTTCGTTTTCCCGCGCGCAATTTTTCCCGCCAAGCAGCGTCGCGGCGATCCCTCATCCAGGTTTATTGACTGAAATTTCATGGTTATTGAATGAGAGCTTCAGGTAATGAGCAGCGACTAAACGTGCAAATGAGACTACCAAGAATTATTTCGATCTCTTCCGTTTCCTGCGTTTTTTAATCATTTTTCTTCCATTTCCAAAAATCATGACAAACATTTCCTGCAAACCCTGATTCCTTGGCTGATATTTGGACAATCTTCTGGCATTATTCTGGTTCATATTCTACCATTCTGCTATTCTATGTACTGGTAATCTTCTATTCTGACTTTCTACTTTTATTCTACAATAAGGCTATATTTCTGGTATTGCGGCAATTCTCGGCAATTTCCATATTTACGAATTTCTGCCGATGCTATTCTTTGTAAATAGGATTTTACAATCTCGGTATTCCAATGGTTCAGCAAGGAGATGCAGGATGAGAAGTTTCAGCTGACTTCTCGTGCGCTCCGTCCTACTTTCACGAGGCTAGTTTTCTCCTATAAGATTCTCCCATAAGAGTTTCCATGGACAAGAATTCATTCTTGACCGCTCGGATCTAATCTCAAAACGAGGATAATATTTGGCCAGAGTTGAAGAGGATGGACGATTTCATCGTGCGCATGGACAAGTCGTGGATGTTTGAGGGCATGGTGAAGACAAGAGGACGGGTGGATAACACAATGTCGCGCTTTGCTTTGGAGAGAGAGAGAGATGAAAAGGTATTGTTTTTGCTGCTCTGATTGAGACTGGATTTGTGCCCGTTTGCACCCGCGACGAAGGAACGAGTACAGCGGAATACCATGGATCAACCATCATACTCTTGAGGAAGGCATGTTCGTCGATTTCGCACATGAAGGCATTTGCTGGAGTAGGACGAAGTGTTGCGATGGTTAACGCCCGAAATCACACTAAGGCGATGGAGCAGTTTAATTGATATCGAGAATCAGATTTAATCTCGTTATGATTCTAATAGGTACCGCCGAGTTCCTCCAAGAGGCAGGACATAGTGCAACATTTGTCTGCTCACCGACTTGATATTCCGGCAGGCGCCACGAAGGCTGAACTTTTTGAAGAGGTAGGTACCTAGCTGGAATTACATTGCTGTTTCATCTAAGTTTCTCTTCTCTTTAGCTGAATGACTTTTGAGGCTGCACAAGGTGGACGAAGAGTGATAAAACGGTTTGTCGTAGATGAGATGTGTATGAAAATGTGAGTACCGCTAACAAAGCTACCTCCTTACCACTGCTTTTTCAATCCCATCGGGCTGTGTTTGGGCTACCTGACGGTCCTATTCAACAAAATTGAAAAGCCAAAGCGATAAGCTCGACAAGGTAGAGTTTTACGGATTTGTCAAAAACAGTGAATCACACTAATTGTAGAGTAACTTTCTTTAAAAAATGAGGCTGAGGACGCTGAAACTGCCAGGATCAATCTCGCATGAGCTGAGCCAAGTATGGTTAAGATATGTGAGAAGGGAATCAAGATGGCACGAAAAGCAGAAAGATGTCGTTGGATCTGCACAGAGACTCCGAGGATTCTAGCGATATTGAGAGTTGGGATGTAGAAGTATGACTACAGGAAAGTAAACTTAAGCTGAATTATTTTGAGCACTTTTTCTGTGAAGTGTTGTATCCTATTATGTAACTTAAACAACATTAAACATACCATAACGTGCACTGCGACGTTGAACTGCAGTGTGACGGCAAGAAACAACTCAAAAAATCGTGTGTATCCTATTGTGGTCTGTATATAGCATTTATGCTTGTGTTGCGGTAATGATGCATAAGCGAATTTATAGTTTTTGTCCTGGAGTAATGCGCCTGTAGCGCATAAGTTATAGAGTTCGCGCAATAACTTTAGTCTGATGAATGGACAGGGCTGCCCACGGCTTAGATCGCAGCGCGATTTGTGTCGAAACCCCCATTCTCTCCAGTGAGGGCCAAATCTACCCCGCAGGGCCAGCCAGCCTTATCCCATGCCGCGTCAGATTACTGAATCAGAAAAGCAGGAAACCATACTGAACAAACTTTTCGAAAAATTTTCATGAAAGATTTTTCCATTTTTTCGTTCGGTTTTTGTTTGTTCGAGAATTCGTCCGAACGATTTTTTCTAATTTCGTTTGTTCCGAACTTTTGACGAACGATGTTTTTCAAATTTCTTTCTATTCAAAAATTTTTTCAGAAGGATTTTTCAAATTCCGTTCGCTCGAAACTCCATTTTTCAAAATTTTTTCGTTCAGAAATTCTTTTTCGAACAAATTTCGAAAAAAAAGTCGAATATTCCCACAAATTTGCAAGAAAATTCGAAATTTTGATACGTTTTCGATATTCGTTCGTACGACCTCCGGAAATTTCGGAAGTATTTCGAAATTTGTTCGAATTCGAGATTCGCTTCCACGAATGAAATTTTTCTAATTTTTTGTTCGTTTGAAAAGAATTCCGAACGCAAATTTTTCGATTTCCGTTTGTTCGACAATTTTTCTAACGATTTTTCTTTCTCAATTTTCGTTCGTTCGACATTTTTCGAAATTGTACAACTATACTGTCGCGACATAATAAGCTGAAGCAGAGTGGAATACAAGAAGTTTTTCGATGCTGTCGTTTAGATCCAGTTGAATAGCAGTAATGTATATGCTTGATAAAAGTAGAATACCTCAGTAATAGATTACCCGATAAGAATAACAGAACGCTTAAAAGCACTCAGAACTTTCAAAACGAGGCTGTTATCACGATCAAAAAAGCCACTTGGTTTGGTGCACTCACCTTATGTTGCGTCTTGGTATGGTGCAAGCAGGCTTTTTCAGTGTAGTCGACTCAGGAAGCACACAGAGCAAACGCAGCCTTACTTGGCGTCTTCGAAGCGTTCCAGCAGCTATCTTGTAAAGTGTTAACCAGTTCACTGGACACTTCGTTCCGCGCAAAACACCCTAATCGTGAGCTCGGTAGGGTGCGAGCCAGACCTCGGTTCCGTGCAATAAGCGCTTGCGAGCTCCCCCAAAGCGCCGTGCAAGCAGCTTATACGGGGTCGCCGAAGCATTCCCAGCAGCTTCACGCATTCGTCACGAGGACGATTACCACAAATTGCCATCGGCACAAAAATTCTCACGGTAAACCAAAATTGATGATTACCCATTTGATATCTGAGGGTAGGGTATGAAAGAAATTGAGAGCGGTATGTTTTCATTGACACACCGCCTTTCTCCGGAAGTGGCGAAGGCGGCCGATGCTGAACAGACTTAGGGATTAGAAACAGCCTCACTGGTGACTAAAGATGTCACGATATCGGGGGGCCCGAACAGTAGAAAACTACTTAATAAGAAAAACTACTGTGCTTATCTGGGCCAAAATTCAGAGTCCCGCAGTTGCGCGTCTCGACAAGCTTTGCGGCCTCACAGGCTGGAGTCAGTCGAATTTCAGGGCCTGAAGCCGAACTCGACATGGCTTTTTTTTTTTACACAGTTTTCTCAATTTCGTTTGCTTTCCAATTTCTAAACCCACCTAGAGTCAACAGATCGCTGGCGGCTGCGGCAGTCGGAAACTCTTACGAGCTCGAATGCGCGCGGCCGCAAAGCGTGTCGAGACGCAATTGAGCGGACACGGAATTTGCTTCACAGGAAGCACAGTGCTTTACTTGCTTCCGTGAGGTACATTTTGTGCCTGCTTGGCAAAATCGCGCTGCAGCCGCGAAGCAGCTGGAGAAGGGACTTGGTTTGCCTGGCACTTGTGATCGCCCAGATTTTCCTAGTAATAGTAGTTAATCAAAACCTGTAAAACAAATTTTCTAGAGGAAGTTTCCTTCTGGATATAGAAGTGAGAGAAGTATAGAAGACTTTACCCGCTGACAAATTTTGAGCCAAATCGATTGAAAATTAGCACTAAAGTTAGATCACGGCGGAGGCTTAGCTAAAATTCGCGTTTTTCGCTTGTAACGGCGTCCCTCGTGTCCTGTTCCTCGTCCGACGTTATGATTTAAACATCGTCCCTCGTTCCTCGTCCCTCGTTCACCTCGTCCTCGTTCCTCGTTCCTGCCACTAGCCACTGCCAGTGGTGCGCAGGCGCTATCAGTACATAGGGCATCTGATGACGTCATCAGGATGTCGTATGTAAGTACATATAGGGCATCTGATGACGTCATGCAGGGTGTCATGTAAAGTTACATAGGGGCATCCTGATGACGCGTCATCAGATGTCATGTAAAGTACATAGGGCATCTGATGACGTCATCAGGGTGTCCAATGTAAAGTACATAGGGCATCTGATGACGTCATCAGGGTGTCATGTAAAAGTACATAGGGCATCTGATGACGTCATCAGGGTGTCATGTAAAGTACATAGCCGGCATCTGATGACGTCATCAGGGTGTCATGTAAAGTACATAAAGGCATCTGATGACGTCATCATGCGGGGAAAGTGTCCTCCATCGCTAAAGTCACATAGGGGCATCTGATGACGTCATCAGGATGTGCATGCTGCCAAAGTCCACATAGGGCATCTGATGACGTCATCAGGGTCGTCATCATCTAAAGTACATAGGGCATCTGATGACGTCATCAGGGTGTCCATCTGTCAAAAAGTACATGGGGCATCTGATGACGTCATCAGGGTGTCATGTAAAGGTACATACGGAGCATCTGATGACGTCATCCAGGAGTCTGTCATGTAAAGTACATAGGGCATCTGATGACGTCATCGGGATGTCATAGTAAAGTACTATAAGGCATCTGATGACGTCATCAGGGTGTCATGTAAAGTACATAAGGCATCTGATGACGTCATCAGGGGTGTCATGTTAAAGTACATAGGGCATCTGATGACGTCATCAGGGTGTCATGTAAAAATTACGCGGCGGGCATCTGATGACGTCATCAGGGATTGTCATGTAAAAAGTTACACATAAGGGCATCTGATGACGTCATCAGGGTGTCGTATGTAAAGTACATAGGGCATCTGATGACGTCATCAGGGTGTCATGTAAAAGTACATAGGGCATCCTGATGACGTGCATCGAAAATGTCATGTAAAGTACGTATAGGGCATCTGATGACGTCATCAGGAGAAGTGTCATGCCATAAAGTACATAGGGCATCTGTTGACGTCATCAGGGGTGTCATAGTAAAGTACATAGGAGCATCTGATGACGTCATCAGGGTGTCATGTAACAAAGTACATATGGGGGCATCTGATGACGTCATCGGGGTGTCATATGTAAAGTACATAGGGCATCTGATGACGTCATCAGGAATTAATCATGTAAAGTACACATAGGGCATCTGATGACGTCATCAGGGAATTTGTCATGTAAAGTACATAGGGCATCTGATATGACGTCATCAGGGGTGTCACATGCGTAAAGTGCATTCTAGGGCAAAATCTGATGACGTCATCAGGGTGTCATGTAAAAAAGTACATAGGGCATCTGATGACGTCATCAGGGTGTCATGTAAAGAAATTACATAGGGCATCTGATGACGTCGCATCAGGGTGTCATGTAAAGTACATAGGGCATCTGATGACGTCATCAGGGTGTCATGTATAAGGCATCTGATGGCGTCGCTCAGAGTGTATGTAAGTACATAGGGCATCTGATGACGTCATCAGGGTGGCTCATGTAAAGTACATAAAGAAGGCATCTGATGACGTCATCAGGGTGTCATGTAAAGTACACACTTAGGGCATCTGATGACGTCATCGGGGGTGTCATGTTATAAAGTACATAGGGCATCTGATGACGTCATCAGGGTGTCATGTAAAGTACATAGGGCCATCTGATGACGTCATCAGGGTGTCATGTAAAGTTACATAAGGCATCTGACCCTGACGTCATCGAAAGGGTGTCATGTAAAGTACATAGGAGCATCTGATGACGTCTGGCATCGAGGTGTCATGTAAAAGTACATATAAGGGCATCTGATGACGTCATCAGGAATGTCATGCTCAAAGTACATAGGGCATCTGATGAAGCGTCATCAGGGATGTGCATGTAAAGTACATAGGGCATCTGATGACGTCATCAGGGTGTCATGCTAAAGTACATAGGGCATCTGATGACGTCATCAGGGTGTCCATGTAAAGTACATAGGGCATCCTGATTGACGTCATCAGGCCTTGTCATGTATAAAGTACATAGGGCATCCTGATGACGTCATCAGCCAGGTGTCATGTAAAGTACATAGGGCATCTGATGACGTCATCAGGGTGTCATGCGTAAAGTACACTATGAAGGGGCATCTGATGACGTCATCGGGGTGTCATGCATTAAAAAACATAGGGCATCTGATGACGTCATCAGGGTTGTCATGTGCGAAAGTACATAGGGCATCTGATTACGTCATCAGGGTGTCATGCATAAGAGTACATAGGGCATCTGATGTGACTGTCATCAGAAGTGTCATGTAAAAATTACATAGGGCATCTGATTGACGTCATCAGGGTGTCATGTAAAGTACATAGGGCATCTGATGACGTCATCAGGGGTGTGTCACTATGTAAAAAGTACACATAAGGGGCATCTGATGACGTCATCAGGGAATTTGTCATATAAAAATTACATAGGGCATCTGATGACGTCATCAGGGAATTGTCATAAGTAAAGTACATAGGAGCATCTGATGACGTCATCAGGATGTCATGTAAAGTACATAAGGAGCATCTGATTGACGTCGTATCAGGGTGATAATCATGTAAAGTACATAGGGCATCTGATGACGTCATCAGGGATGTTTCTCATGTAAAAGTACATAGGGCATCATCTGATGACGTCATCGGGGTGTCATCATATAAAGTTACATAGGGCATCTGATGACGTCATCAGGGATGTCATGCTTAAAGTACATAGGGCATCTGATGACGTCCATCTGGGTGTCATGTAAAGTACACTAAGGCATCTGATGAGCGTCATCAGGGTGTTCATGTAAAGTACATAGGGCATCTGATGACGTCATCAGGGGTGAAATCATGTAAAGTACATACGGGCATCCTGATGACGTCATCAGGGTGTCATGTAAAGTACCACATAGGGCATCTGATGAGCGTCATCAGGGGTGTCATATAAAGTACATAGGGCATCTGATACGACGTCATCAGGGTGTCATGCTTAAAAAGTGGCCCCGCATAGGGCATCTGATGACGTCATGCAGGATGTCATGTAAAGTACATAGGGCATCTGATGACGTCACGGCATCAGGTTGTCAATATCGAGAAGTACATAGGAGCATCTGATGACGTCATCAGGGTGTCATGTAAAGTACATAGGGCATCTGATGACGTCACATCAGGGTGTCATGTAAAGTACATAGGAGCATCTAATGACGTCTCATCAGGGTGTCAATCCTTACTGTAAAAAGAGTACATAGGGACATCTGATGACGTCATCAGTGGTGTCATACAAAGTACATAGGGCATCTGATGACGTCATCCAGGGGTGTCATGCATAAAGTACATAAGGGCATCTGATGACGTCATCAGAATTTCACGTCAAAGTACACAGGAGGCATCTGATGACGTCATCAGAACGTCGTGCCAAAGATGCACTTAAAGCATCTGGTGACGTCATCAGGACGTCAGGAAAATTGCCAAGGTGGTGCCAAGTGCATAGGGCATTTTCTGACATCTCATCAGGACGTCTGCTGGAAAGTGAGTAGCGCTTCATTTTTAGCGTGCCACCACGCAACAAGTTTACCATTTGCTTCACCTGATTATTATAGCAATCCATGCTGTTCGAAAATTATTGAAGATTTTCCGAGGGGATATTACTTCAGTAATATCAGCCATAAAAGTGAAGACAATTCTATCAAAAAGAGGTCTTCCAAAGCAAAAGAGGTTTGTGATTTGGCGTCAGAAACGTTCAACAAAGGGAACAATAGGTAAGTTGAATGAGGAAAGTCTACAAAAAAAGTGAACAATAGTTTTCTGGGAAGACTGGATTTTCCTGCCCGATACTTCTAGCAACAGGCAGAAACAGGAAGCCGTTGTGGTACTTCACAAGGAAGAAGTTCAATGGTTTCCAGAATGGACTTCTATTTCGTTGACGAGATTATTTTAAAAAATATTCTCATTAGATGTTGCACTTTGGTTTCGCTTCCTCGTAGCAGCGCTGGAGCTAACCGTCCGTCTGTGTTTTTAGCGGCATCATCTTCCTATTCTGATGGTAGTATTAGGTTTGTACATGCACATACTTTTTAACGGTTTTCGTGTAGTCAGAGGACGAGTTTTGGAACCACAGAGTGCTTCCGTGTAAAACACCGCAACGGGTTTTGTTTGCTATTAAGAGTATCGGGCAGGAAAATCAGTCTCAGAAACTATTCTCGTTCACTTTTTGAACTCTCTATCATTCAACTACCTGTTGTTCCACTTTGTTGGAACGTTTCATGACGCCAACCAAGCACTCTCTGCAGCTGCATTCCCCTTTTGAATAGAGATTGATAGTCAACTTGTATATTCGTGTTCGCATGTTGTTGGCACGCTGTGTTGGTTGATTGATTCGTCTCCGCAGCCACTGAGCTGGCATATCAGAGAGGCAGCTCATTTATGTTCCCCTCGGTAGTTGCAGAGTTCTCTTCTACTCACACACTCAGCGGGGTCGGTGTCGGTTGAAGAGGAGTTGAACTGGTGGCGTCTGCTTTACCGTTCGAAACGAAAATAGGGGCAGGCGAGGCCCGAAAACTCCCCCATTCGTGCCGAA
This sequence comes from Aplectana chamaeleonis, assembly GCA_029168955.1. Taxonomy (NCBI): domain Eukaryota; kingdom Metazoa; phylum Nematoda; class Chromadorea; order Rhabditida; family Cosmocercidae; genus Aplectana; species Aplectana chamaeleonis. The sequence goes on along the minus strand of JAPDOI010000034.1, from coordinate 2,712,287 downwards.
AACTCCGCGCGTCAAACCTCCCTACCGACCCTACAATCTCCCTGACATTTACTTGGCCCGTTCACACTGCAAGAAAACTCTGCCTAATCACCTCCCACCGACAACTCAGTGGTGCGGTCACACCCAGGTGTTTACACCAAAAGTTTCGCCTGTGATCGACTCCCACCGGAACACCACCTATCACTCCTGCAGTCGCGGGCGTCGGTGGCAGGTTGAGAGGCAGTGTTGGAAACAGATTCAACCTGCCCAGCACGACGTCCACACCAAAGCGTCGATATCCCGAGAACAAGGTCAGCCGTCACAAGCACAAATACCTGTAAATTCCAGTTGCAGCGTATACAGAAATGTCACGGCTGCCATTTCCGCGCTCCTACGAGAAGAGTATCAGAGAGAGAGTGAAACAGTTGCGAGACACTGGAACACGTTGCTTTCTTAAAATTCCGGCACATATGAGACATTACCACGAAAACTTCGGCGGTTATAGAGTCCACGCCGAAACACTCCGCCGATCAGCTGGATTCGATCAATTTGATGATGGGGAAGGGGGCGTTTTAAGCAGCCACCGACCCCGGCGATTGCCAGAAGTATTTCTCTCTTTGGAATACGAAGATTGTTTGAAGAGTGGCCTATCTTCCTCGTGCGTGGTTCGAGATCTGCAGATTGCTTTGTGGCAGAAGAGTTCTAGGCTTTGTATGGCAGAGCCACGAAGAGCAGTGTCTTAAGTCTTTGTTTTGCTCATTATCGTTTTGCATTATTCGATTGTTTTGTAATTTGTCCTATTTTTTCTTTCGGTAGATTTGGGAAGTAGGAGATTTCCACAGCGGGGCAGCTTTCTGTATTTTAGAAAATCGAATGAAAGGTTCAGCGTTCGATCCTCATTTCTGTTTTTGCTTGCTAGCTTCCTGAGCCTGGGTTTTTCATTTCCGCAGGCTTTTTATTGAAGAATTCGTTGGGGATTTTCTCGGTGCTAGAGTCATTTCGAATAAAGGGGTTTGGCGTTTGGCTGGGATTGTTCCTTCCCATATTACAAGAAATTCGTGGGTTTTATTGGGTGGTTGGAACTGAGTGGTATCGATTTTATGCGATGAATAAAGGTTGAGAGGCTGGTAGCATGGGAAACTAAGAGAAAAACAACCGAGCAGAAAACTGATTTCTAATAGAGAAATAAGGAGCTGATGTTTTGGAGCCGAATCGGACGGAGTCACACCACAGGATGCCCGTTGGGCTGAAATAGCGGAGCCACTGCGTTTTCTTTACCACCATGAGGCTGATTCAGGGTGTTGAAGAACCTATATATTCATGTGTGTCCCGAGTATCATCATTTCTAGAACTTTTTTGCTAGCCATTTTCTTTAGATTTTGTGGCCGTTTCATAATATTCTTTACACCCTGCTTAAGTAGTGATTAGAACACCTTCTGCTCAATCCAAAACTGAATGTGTGCAGAGTCTGGACTTGACGAAAACTTTCCACCTCTACATGAATCGTGATCCTCAACTGTTTGAGGGTAGATTGAATTCCAGATCTTGGCACTCCCGTAATGCCGGGATGAGCGACTGTCGCATCCATGGTCAAAATGAAGAGAGAGAAGTCCATTGGGCCATTTTTCTAGTCTCTCTCAAAAAGTATGGAAATTCTACGGTCACAGTGATATTAACTGGGGACGAGCGTAGGAGACTCTCTGGAAGAGATGGACGAAGCAATTCGGATTCACAAATTCGTCACAATGGCTACAGGATTTACCACATCGAGGTTAGAACCTGGACTTTTTCCGTCAAAGTTCACTGTTTAAAAAGGGCGTCAGAGAAAGAATTGATAGCATTGCAAGAGAAGTCTTACAGCTTTCATACCTAGCAGGCGCTCGGAAGGTATTCTCCGAGCGATGATGAAGGAGACACGACAGCTGAATTGAGTATGGTAAGGTTCGGGTAGGTGGAGACGAGAGCAGCACACTCTCATTAAAATTGCTCTGTGTTAACGATGTGACCTTCTTCAACAAGGAGAGTACATACCAATCTAGACAGACCTGATCAAATAAAGATCGGTCTCAAAGACCTGAGGGGACAAACCGGATGCTTGTGTAGATCAAACTTTGGTGGCGGATCCTTGACAACGTGGAGGGCATTCTTGCACGACTGTAGACTTCAGCTGGATTTCGTCCCTTGTCATGAGCTAAGATGGGTGCCCAAAATTTTCAGTATCATCTCTCTCTTCAAGGGGGGTAGAGGGCACAACTCACTATATCCCAACAGAATACACTGTAGAAGATGCCTTTCATAATGGCCTTGGCACCACTATATTAAAGTTTTGGTCTGGCTAGCATGCAGCCTCAGTTGAAATGATATGGAGGACCTCTTGAAGGCAGTATTCACGGTAATTTTCGTCCCGAGTTTTTGACATTAAACAATGCGTTGGCCTCCAAGTGTTACCAAAATTAAGAAGAAACGGCGAGAAACGCATGAAAACGTCGTATTTCAGTGACATTATTCTATGACATGGATTAGTTGTCCGATTGGATGAACATGTTCACGGTGGTTGTCAACGGTAAAAAATGGGGCTCCAACCAAAAATGGAAGAATATTTCAGGCAAAACAGTATTAGCTAAGGTCCGAAGGAAAGAGCGGAGCAACACAAAATAGAGAATTGCAAAAGACAGGTCCACAAACGATTTCATTGTCACTACAAACAGTTCCACTGAGAGTAAAGAATCGGAGTGAGAGTTAAGGAATGCGTGCCCTTCTGATGCGTTTTTCTCGGTTTCTTCGTCAATTCAGTTCTACTCGGGGCCAAGCAATCGATTTAGCGAATAATATCAAAATCGAAGATTATCGTGAACACTGCCTTTAAAGGCATCACGCTCAATGTAGAGTTCGCGCAACCATTTCAGTTTGTAGAATGGACGGGGCTGCGACGGTAGATCACCCCGCGCGACTCGATCCCCCATGCTTCAATGAGCCCCCCAAGCCACCCGCCTGGTCCATGCGTCAGACTAGAACCAAAACGGAAACCATATCGTTGGTGTCTCACAGAGAGATAGCCGCGCTCAGCCGTTGGGAGCGAAATCGTCCGATCAATAGCCACTCTCCCTTCGTTTTCCCGCGCGCAATTTTTCCCGCCAAGCAGCGTCGCGGCAATCCCTCATTCAGTGATTGACGATATGTATATACAAGCTTCAAGCAGTTCTGCTCAATCGATGGGCTGAAAACAGCGATCTACGACATTGGCAGCTATTTTTACTCCTCAGCTCTCCGTAACTCAACGAAGAGCTGGTCAAATAGACTTCTCAAATTAGCTACAATTCGTGGAGCACATGTGGATGGCAAATTAGTGTAAAAACGCTTCAATTGTAGAATAGTCTATTTCTCAGACTGAGTAGTACTGAAATAAAGAAACGGCCGAAAATCAAAAAATGTGTTATAGAAAAAGTTCTTAGACAGGTGGATTTCTGGAAACATGGATATTTAGGTCTTTCAACACCCTGAATTCGCTCATGATAAAGGAAAAGGCCCAGCATAACGATGGGGAACAATATCATCAAAATATAAGGTGGAAGTATATAATGAAACGCTCTGTAGTGGAACAGTGGTTGTGATAGCGAAGCTGATACACCCTAACAGCCTGTATAAAAACGATCATGTCGTTAAAGTTCAAGAACTAACCAAAATGACAATTTTCAAACAATCCAATCTGGACGGGTTCTTTCGGGGAGGGCGTCCGCGAAGCTTAGAGGCAGAAGGCTGCCAGATTTTCCTCCATGTTGTTTCAAATATGGTAGTTTCGCATCGCCCTTGACGCTTGCGACAGCGTAAGCGTTCTTATTGAGCCATGCGACCCCAGTAACGTGGCTATTTCCTTTTCTCTCGTGGTTTTGTATTTTGGTGTTGCAGTTCTGGTGTTGATGTAATTTGTTTGATGTTGATTATCGAATATTGAGTTTTTATTCATAAGGTCACATGAACGAAAGAAACCAACGCGAGAGATTATCCTCTGGTTCCGAGCCAAATTTACTCTGTTCCCTCGCGCGCTTTTTGCGGAGCGAAAGTAGAGACAGCGAGGAAGTGGGGAGAAGGAGACGCAGCGTACGCGCGAAGACGCACGCGATGAACGGAAATAAATTTCACTCGGAAACAGAGGATAACACTCTAGTGGCCGGTATACGCAACACCGATTAAATTTCCTAAATCCATATGACCAACAGTTCCATCTGAGCCTCTAATCCAAAATGTGACAGTAACGAGCATCGTATTCCTGAAGTGAGAGCAGCGGCTGCTTCCCTTTGACCTCTTCTCTACCAGATCCGGAATCAATAGCCCAGCGCCTTCCGCCACTTGCGAACTAACCGAAGCCTCAAGTTCAGTCCTTCCTGCCTCCATTGGTCCCTTCCTTCAAATTGAAACTTGTTTTACTATACCAGTGTAAAATTATTTAAGATTCTTGTGAGAGCGGCTATTCAACGCTGAAGATTTAACTAGGTCTGAAAACTAGGATTGAATTTTCGTGCGCCATACAGTGTGCAGGTACAATATGCACCCCTCACACCATTATATGTACTGTATACCGATGTGGAAATCAGCTTTCGATTTTTACAAGCTGAACCTAGCAAGGACTTGAATTTGGAATGAATAGCCTTCCCCACATTGATCCTGAAAATTTTTCAGATGTGAAAAAGATTTCGGATCTGAAAAAATTATTCTGAAGGATGCTATCAGAAAAGGACGCTGAAAGATGCAGGAGCGCATCCCAAAGCGCCCTCTGATCAAGCCCTACGATCGGCACTGTAATATCCCTATCTAAATCACTCTTTTTTACTTTTCAAGCAATGCCTCGTCATCGAGCCACCTTGATCGATGAGATTGACCGGATAAGATTGGATCGCCGCTGTTCACTCTAATAGGGATGATCGCTGCGCTGCCTTTCAAAGCATTTTAGTCCATTGAATGCTTTTCGTAAAAATGTCACAAATGCGCATAACTTTTTTGAAAATTTAGAGAATTTTCACCTTCCTGATCGATAATAATTTGATCTCTATATTTAGAAAGTTCCTCGCTCAAACCATTCCCCTGTTTGCGAATCCACCTGAACTTTGAGATTTTAGCCGCTAATGAAGGAGAATCTATCGATGACGATGAATCATGAACTGGATTGGTTGGCCATTGATTGCTAAACGTTCCCCCCTCGTCAATAGTCTTCATTGACTTACATACATATTTGTATCGATACTACTATATCCTTGCCTTTTCAATCTGAAGGTCACCTACATCCCCAACAGTGAATCTATGTATTTTCAGGTATAGTGTAGCTTCCAAAAATAGTCGGAGGTCTATGTACTTTCAAGCTATTGCAAGAAGTTTGACTCAACTCAATCACACTTTTACCTAGAATATCGCAGCCAACATGGAAAAAAGAGCCCGAAATGGCAAATTGGCTAAAAAAGTATTTTGTCTATAACTTGCCTAAAAGTGCTCCAATCTGAAATTCGAACAAAAAATATTCTTCTACAAGACCTGATCATTCCGAATTCACCCGCGGTGATTTCTTTCGCAGCTTATCGTTATCACAACTGAGCTAGTAAGGAAGAATTTACCTGATGCAGTTTGAAGGTTTAAACGCATACGCATATAGCATAAACTTAATCAGCTGGCCTGCGTTTTACGTCCTTCTCATGCTTTAGAAACTTTTAAGCTATGATCACCACTGCAACACCAGCACATCGTCGGAGTTCAGCTGCACCGATACAAGAGTCCGGAGCAGCAATGACAGCGAAATTTGATTTGTCCGCAAGGGAGTATCAGCAAGATTGTGGAACTCGTGTTTTGATTGGTCTTGAAAGCAGAATTCCTATACCCACGTCCTGTATGAAAACGATGCTTTGGGAGCAGCATCCTATCATCTTTGTGGCGGGAAGGTTTAGTGATGTTGGTAATAAGAACAGCAGAGTAAATTAGGAAAAAATCGATTTAAGTTTGAATTCAACAGAATATTTCGTAGTGGTTTGGAAAGAACGATTTCCCCCCGCCGCGCACACGCTCGGTTGAAATAAGCGAGACTAATAAGTCTGCAAGGTCTTTACCAAGACGGCTACGCCGTTGGAAGCGTGGTAGACGAGCCAAAGAGACCGTATTCGAGCCGGTTAGAAGGTACTCGTATTGAGTGGGGAGTTTGGCAGAGAATGGGTGGAGCATAGAGACTTCGATGGCTCAATATGGCTCAAACACGGTCATTTCGGCTCGTTTTCGACGCTTTCAACGACGTGTGCGTTGTGGTAGCTTGAGCCGAATTCTCAAACAGAAGTAAGAGTCTGGAGGAGATCAATACGATGGGTAGCCAGCTTTTGATTCTATCCAACACCTGAGTTCCAGATATTCAGCTTCCCGAAAACTCACGTTACATCCCGCCAAACATGCTTCAGCGGTTTGCTTAGTAGTGAGAAGTTAGTGATATCCCATGTTCGACCCCACTAACACGCCGTGTAATGTGAGACTACTCTTCAAAAAATGGTTGTAAATTATCGTCAGATGGTTCATTTGGTCGGCGCTGGTCGCGCTAGCTTTAAATGCACAGGACACCCAAAAATTATTCGTTCACCCTCAGACTTTAATTTTGGGATTTTTATCTGATTTTATAGTACACTCCTCCTATAAAACGTGCGAGATTTCAATTCATTCGAATAAGCGAGATATAAGCAACCACAACAGGCCTGACCTCCTTCGCTCCCTCCACGGGTCACACCCTCTCCCGAATTTCCGAACTCGATAGTGGCTAGATGGATAGATGAATTCTCAACAAGTCTTCGCTCTTCGGTGCACTGTCGGACTGTCTCTTTATCATGACCAGCTCTCGCTTGCGAATGAAGAGAAATACACGCCTGAGACGACTCGTCCAGCAATTTTTCACGCTCAAAATATAGGCATCTTTAAAGCCACAACTCTGTTCATGAGGGTCTTGAACGATTTCAAAGATACAACTGTGAGCAGCGTGTGACTCTCTCCAAGATCACCTCAAAACCGGAAAATTATTCATCGGTGTTCACGATGATTTCCGTTCCCGAGTTTTCCACTCAAAACAATTCGTTGGCAACTACAGTTCACCTCCGCACTGCCGTTCAGTCCGCAAAATGCACCCTGATTGCGCAATCTTGCTGCGGCGCGGGTGCGGACATCCTCAGACAAGGATGTGGGATCACCCAGGCGCTTTTGGCCTTTGGTGCCCGGGTGATCTCACCGCCCGGGTGATCCCACATCCCTGTCTGAGGATACTCGCAACCGCGCCGCAGCACGATTTTGCAATTAAGCGCACTTTGCGGACTGAACGACAGTGCGGAAGTGAAGAATAAGTGTTACCAAAATCACGAAGAAACGGCCAGAAACGCATTAAAACGTCTTATTTCAGTGACGACATTATTCTCTGCCCTGATCTAGTTGTCTGATCATATGGACATAATTTCAGATGGTTGCCCCCGGTAAAAAATGAGCTAATCAAAAATGGAAAAATTTTCTGGGCAAAACAGTATTAGTTAGGATCCGAAGGAAAGGACGGAGCAGGAAAGAGTAGAGAATCGCAAGAGACGGGCCCACAAAGCTTTCATTGTCACAACGAACAGTTCCTGTGAGAGTAAAGACGCGGGGTGAGAGTAATGAATTTCGTGCCTTTCTGGTACGTTTTTCTCGGTTTCTTCGTCATTTTAGTTCTACCTGTGGGCCAAACAATCGATTCAGCGACTAATTTCACAATCGAAGATTATCGTGAACACTGCATTTAAAAGCAGAGTTCACGATATTCCTAAATTTTGAGAATATTCGCTATGTTTTGGTACCAGGGTAAAACTAGAAGGACGTAGAAATTGAGAAAAAACGCATCAGAAGTACATGAAATCCTTAAAAATCACCCTGCCTCTTGAGTATCACAGAAGTGTTTGTTGTGACAACCAAAACTTTGTGGACCCGTCCTTTGCAGTTCTCTTCTCTTAATTGCTCCGTTCTCTCCCTAGAGCCCTAACTGATCCTTCTTTGCATGAAATATTCTTCTATTGTAGATTGACCCCATTTTCCACCTGTGGCGACCACCATGATCATGTTCACCCATTCAGACAACTAGTCCATGTTATAGAATAATGTCACTAAAATACGAAGTTTTACTGCGTTTCCCGCCGTTTCTTCGTAATTTTAGCAACACTTGAAGACCAAGGCATTGTTTTACGTAAAAAACTCGGGGACGAAAATCATCGTCAACACTGCCTTTAAGCAGAATCACACGCTGAACACAATTATTCCTGGTCGTTGAAGGCCCTTTACAAGCAGAGCTATGGCTCCTTGAAAACGCCAATATTTTGAGGGTGAAAATTCTGTGAACGAGTTTTTTCAGACCTGTATTTTTCTTTAGGGGTATGGTATACTTTTGCCACACACGGTCGCGTCGCTTTGCACAAGTCGCGCCTGTCGCGGAGCTCCCGTCCTTCAAAGCTGTCGCAGTTCGCTGCCCGGCGACAGCGACAGTGACAGCGACAGGCATCGACCCTCCTCGACACGCCGCTGCAACAGACCCTCGATAACTGTTCCCACGAAGACCAATGCCGTTGCTCCGATGCTCCCCGCCCCTGTCGCTCGCGACAGTGACAAAGTATATCCTACTCCTTATTCGCAGTCGTTGTGTGAGAGTGAACCAAGATGATGAGAGAACAACCTCGCCCGAAGGATGTTGCATGGCACCCATTCGCCCACAATAGGACGCGAAAAGTCGCAAGTAACGAATATACTCCTCAGGATATTTTGCATGCAATATGTTTTCAATTGCTGTAAGCAGGAAGAATATCTTCTTCACAGAATACAAGAATCTTGTTTCATATCAGCTTCATAATCGCCCGTTTCGTCACCAGCTGCTTGGAAAAATGCAGCAAGATTTTCATAGCAGGAGTGCTGGTCTCCGAGATATACGGCCAATTTGAAAACTGCTGTCTCCTAATTTTTCTCCGTATTCTGAGGTAAAGAGGTTTGGCCGCAAAACTCGTTTGACTTGGGCTCAATGAAATTTTGATTTTATCAACTTTGCGCCAAAAAATCTCAAGAGAATACTACCCTACCTTGGCTGTGTTGAAAATAGCTTCAATGCATGCTTAGAACCTGATTACGGCGCAAAGATATACGGCCAAAGTGTATAGTTTCAGATGGCGTTTTGCGTAAATATATTTAAGCCAAAGAACATGATTTCGATTACTCCTCGTAGCTTTTTGGCCTTGAACCTAATGTACCTGACCTAGTGAAGCTTATGGTTTTTGGTATGAGTTGATTCGATGAATTACCAGTGATAAGCAGCACCTTTCACGCAACCTGAGAAAATGCGAAAAAAATTTCGGCCGCCTTGTATTAAAAATATTTGTTCTCTGCGCGTGCGGCCGCACGCGTGTGCTGCGCCTCCTTCTGCCAAATACTTTCTCGCTGTCTCTCCCATCACTCCGCACATGCGCGCGAAGGAACAGGGCAACCTTGATCCCAAAACAGAGGATAGTATGGACCAGAATTAAAGCGCAGTCAATCACTATTTCACAACTTCTGCTGGTACGCAATGCGTAAATGAACGCATGCCTTGACGAAATATTCGACCACAAAACATAGCAGGGACGGCTGTCAGACTGATAAGATAGCGTCGCGGAACCGTCACGTTTCTTTCCTGCCGCGAACATTCTATCACTTTTTCTATTTTGTTCGTTTGAGATAAATGAATTTCTTTCCAAGGCTTCGAAAAAACATCATTGACGAGGATTTTTCGTTGAGAAGAGGGTAAAACTCGGATTAGCTCAACATGAAAGAGAGGAATTTTTGTTACGGGACTATTCCAAAGCCTCATTCTCATTCTTCTGTTTGTCTGTGCTTGGTTTTTTACTATTTACTGAGTTCTTGCAGAAACTTCCCGCCTTCTGTCTTTGTATGATTTGACCGAATTTTTGGCACTGTCTTTGGCCAAGTGTGATCCTCGAGTCTCTGTTCTTAAAGGCAGTGTTAACGATAAAAGTCGTTTTCCTGTTTTTCCGCCTATCTTGAAAACGGCCCCATGCTGATTCCAATGATGTCTCTGAAATCGCACAAGACCTTCTGGAAACGGAGTTATAGTCTCTCAAAAATTGAGCTAAGGAAACGAGGTGGACGAGTTGTCCGAGGCTTGTAACTTCCGTCTTTCGCAACCAATATATGCGAGCTGACCTGAGTAAAGAGAGAAGTTGAGAATGAAGGGAAGAACGGGGATAATGATTGGAAATCATCGCTCATCTCACGATCTCGAGCATTCATTTGTTCACGTAGGTGGGCGTGTGTTGCGCTTTTGGGGTTTGCCTTGCGTTCGAAATGGCAACTTTGGGCTCTTTTGGAGCTTTTCGTGGCTCGTTTTAATGTGTTCTTTCGACGTCAACGTTACAGTGTGCCCCTCCACTACCCATTCCTAGTGGGAACTGAAACACATTTTTTATCGTGGACACTGCCTTTAAACGCACATCGTTGCATCATTTGTTTGTTTTCTTCTTGCTATTTCCTTAACTCAAATGTTATGGAAACCCTGAGTGCTGGAGCATATTTGAGTGCTTCTACTGATTTCTCATCTGCCGTTGGAAGCCAGAAAAACTGACTAAAAATAAGCGTATCGCGGACTCCTAAGAAACCTCTTTTTTTTAGTGCTATCACCCTATATGCCCATTTCCGCTTATTTTTGACGTTGATAACGGCGTAAAATGTTATGGTACAGGTTGTACTAGTGTAGTTATTTCTCTTTCTCATGGGCGTCTCTCATAGTCCTCACCGAAAATGCGGCACGTGCGGGATGAGCGTTGGACTATGGAACTTTTCACCGCGCGGCACGCGCAAAAACAATTATGGAATCTTCTGGTGGCACCGGCACGGCGGTGCGGGTGGAAATTGGGCCTCAACTGTGACATGCACAGAAATTTCTACACTTTCATTTGCGTATACGGTAGCGTAGGATAGTCTCAGAATTATTTATGTTGGAGAGGACTCAAACTGAGAAGCGAGTATTGATTCAAATATTGAGACCGCCATTGCGGTTTGGACAATTCCGTTACGACGGTACTGGCTGGGAGGCACGCGCGTCCCGCGCGGATCGCGCGGTGAGAATTTTAATAGCCCACCGCGCGTGCCGCACTTGCGATAAGGACTATGAAAGAAGTCAAAGGCTTTTGCCAGTGTGTATACACTACCATTTGAAGACTTTCGCCAAAGCATACCTTTCTATCACAACGCGTGAATAGGAGGTATTTGCAAGGAACCTCCTCAGAAACTCAACGGGTCCGATCGCAGATTTCAGTCGGGTCGAACCGCTTTCCGTTTTCGCCCCTTACTTCTGCCAGCTGAGACGATGTGGGGTAGAAGTAAAATTTGTTCTCCCTCCACGTCTTCTCACTGCCGACTACGTGGAGCAACAGTGCTAAAGGGTCCGACCTGAGAGAAATCTGGGGATGAACCCCGTCAGAGCTGAGATCGGGCCCGTCGAATGTGTGAGTCCTACTCACTTGTTAGGTAGCCTGAAACCTTCCCACCTACACCCGCTAGGAAATAAGGAATATGAATGATGGAGAACTTGTTTGAAGGCAGCATACACGCTCGCAAAAGTTAATGAGATAGGAACCTTAAATGGGTCGTGAGGCCCAAATGTATAGAATAATACTCACATCTTACGAAGAGACACGTATTTGAGCCTTATTGAGCCAGCGGAACATGCAGTCTCCGCCTGTTTTCTTTACAGTTTCCACCCCTCAATACAAGGTCGTTGAAATTGATTGTTTGAAAAGGACACTTCGGCTAGTTTCAGATGCTTCAAACAACGTAAGCGTTCTACTGCAGGTTATCTTAATCTCTTAGTGGTTAGCTTCGCTATTTCAACTGAGCGTGTATGGTGTAACTTGGCCACTTCTATTGAAATACAGAAACAACCCGTTATCACTTAATTTGTATAGCGTTTTCGTTGATTTTTTCATCAGTTTTCAATACTATCAGCTCCAAACTTTCGATTTATGGCATCAAATCGATATCATTTTGAAGCGTGTATGCTGCCTTCAAACCCACAAAATACGATGCAAAGCTTCAGGTTGGGTCTCCTAGGCGTTCCGTCGAGATCAGAATTATTTACCTTCCCAATTGTAGGAGAAATCGCAATGACTTGTTGATGATGTATGAAGTTTTCACTGTATTTTAGTATTCGAGGTTCTGTGGCTAGAAGCCCAGTCAGAAAAAACTTTATCTGCAGCAGGGTTTTCCACAAGTTTCGAACGTTAATCAATCAGAATCTTTTTGACACTGAGCTTATAATTAGCTTCCTTTAAAACTTTTATCAGCTGCCAAAGGATAGTCGATGAGTTGTAGCCTTTGTATGTAATCTACTCGCTATACTTTAATCGTGCTTACACTATTCACTTGTTTGAGAAATCCTTTTTTATCATATCGAATACTAATGATCAATAATATCGATTTTTCACCTGTTGCACAAAGTGCGGCATTGAGTGGTATTCTTATGATTGTGGGTCATACGTTTAAAAATTTTTACTCATACGACAATATCGTCTGTTAGATGTTTCATCATTCCAAAATGGAAATCGTGGGGCAAAATTGAAATCAGAAAAGGAAGCCTAGGGAGAAAGTATGTGAAATCTCTGAAAATTTAGTTTCCTGGCAAAGTAACGATTTGGCAATGCCATTCAAAAGTCAAAAAAAGTTCCTATATCTTGAAATATATCTTCAAAATGATTTGGCTAAAATAGTTTAGAGTAATAAAAACTATGAGGTCCGTTTCCGGATTTTCGTAAAAATAATGCGCTTTTCGGAGGGTACAATAGGTATGAAAATCAGAGAAAAAACCCTATAACTTCATTCAGAGTGGGTCTAGGCAGCTGCGCTGGGCATATTCGGACTTTTCGTCCGAAAATGGTTCTGGAAAAGTACATTTCATTTAGAATGGCTAGTATGACTTGTAGTAGTTCCCTTGTTAGATCCTATTCACTTTGTTTTTTTTTCTCGACGCCACCTATTAAAGGACCTTTTTATCAGTGTTAATTTGCAATTGTTTTTTTTTGCTTGTTAGGATGCCGGATTTTGTTATCATGGTCAGCAGGTTTTACCTGTTTTGAATATGCGCTACGATCGTGCACGTCCGTCAAATAAATAAATGTATAAATGAAGTTGGCTCGGTCCTCATCAGAGCAAAAGGCACAGTAACAAGTCGGAATAAATACTCTGAGTAGGTGGCTCTTGAGGTTTTGCAGACGATTATTGTGTACGGCTTTAAGCAAAGGCAAATAGACTGGCCTCATATAAAGCGATAATGAAACAGGAAAAACCGTGATCGAAATGCTGCCGATGCCATGAATATTGTCCATGGTTTATAAAGTTAGCACAGCTTTGGCAAGTCGACTGATGTGGTGATTATCACCAGGGATGAGCGGAATGAGAATTTTAAATTTGGGAATTCGAAACTAAATTAAAATTCCGAAAACCAGAAGTCGAAACAGGTTTCAAAATTTTGGAAAGCTGCCCATCCCAAAGCCCCACCATTCGCTTGCATAATGTTCATTCCCTGCTTCAATGTGATTTTTATTTACTCTCAGTAATGATACGTTTTTCCCTTTTGTGTATTGATCTGGCCTTCCTGGATTTCGCCATTGTTTCTTTTTTCAAGTTTTTGATTTGATGCGTTCGTTTGAACGTTTGTAATAAATAAATAATTATCTTTCTATCACTGCGCCTGAATAGGAGCCTCCCGTGAGGAGCCACCTACCCACCTGCATGATAGCCTGGAAGCTCCCACCTTCACTCGCAGTGAATGAGGAACATGAATGATGGAAAAATTGTTTGAAGGCGGTGTTCACTATGGTCTTCAATTTCGAGATTATCTGCTATAACGACAGCTTCGAACCCGGGTAGAGCTGAAATGGCAAAATAAAACAGTGGAGCTGTTTGCTGTGACAATGAAATCCTTTGTGGATTTGTCTTCTGAAATTCTTTACTCTCTGTTGCCCCGTTCCTTCCTTCGGACGCTAACCAATACTTTTTTGCATAGAATATCCTCCCATTGATCCCATTTTTCAGCAATCAAAACCACCGAAAACATGTTCATACATCCGGACAACTATTCCAGGCCAGAGAATAATGTCACAAAAAGACGATTTAGTGCGTTTTTCGCCGTTTCTCCCTAAATTTGGCAACAATTCATGACCGACGCATTGTTTTGAGTGAGAAAGTCGGGAACAAAAATCATCTTGAACACTGCCTTCCAAACGTTGTCAGATGTGCAATCCTTTAAAGGCAGTGTTCACGATAATCTTGAATTTTGAGATTATTCACTATATTGACTAAGTGGCCCTGGGGTGGAACTAAAATGACGAAGAAATTGAGAAAAACGCACCAGAAGTACCCGAAATCCTTGAAGGCATCGTACGCGCAGAAACCAGTATATTATTTTTTTCATGTTTTTGTGTACCTTGGCCTCTCTAGTGAACGAAAACTTCGAAGGGGCCCATGAAAAACCATCATTTGTAAAGAAAAGTCAATCGGAACACATTGTAAATACGAATTTGAATTTCGCGCCAAAATCCTTTTTGGAGTTTTTTTGCTTTTGAAGGCCTCGTCACTGTCATTTTCGGAGTTTTTCTGCATGTGGAGTTTGTGCCGTAACTATTTTTCATGTTGTCTTACGGTCGTACCAACATTTTATGAAAAAGTGCTAGATGACTGGTGAGAATTGGTGGCGGATCTTCATCTTTGACGCCTTCCAACCTCATTGTCAAACGTTTTTGACGCGCCAAAGTTTACCAGTGTGGTCTACCGGGCTCGATCATGAAATTGAGCCTGAAAAATGAAAAATGATTTCCAGCGCGAACGATGCCTTTAAGTATCACCCCGCCTTTTAAGTATCGGAGTGTTTGTTGTGACAATGAAATCTTTTGCGGACCCGTCCTTTGCAATTCTCTACTCTCTATTGCTCCTTGCTTTCCTTCGGAGCCTAGCTAATACTGTTTTGCCTAAAATATGACTCCATTTCTAATTAACCCCATTTTATACCGGTGACAACTACCATGAACATGTTCATCCAACCGGACAACTAGTCCATGTCATAGAATAATGTCACTGAAATACGACGTTTTAATGCGTTTCTCGCCGTTTCTCCGTAATTTGGGTAACACTTGGAGGCCAACTCTTTGTTTTATGTGAGAATCTCGAGAACAAAAATCATCGTGAACACTGCCTTTAAGAAGGCGCTAAAATTGTGGGAAGCTCCGCATTATACAAGATTAGCTCTATGTTGATCGGGGGTATGTAATTCGCTTCACATCCCCTAATTGCGTTGTGCTCGTGAACATAGAATGATCTCTGTTGACTCCAATTCTGACGCCAAGACTCGTTATAATAATTAAGTCAAGAGATTTCTGGAAGCGATCTAATTTTTTGGGCTTCTGAAATGAGTTAAATTGCAGAATTTAGAAATACATTTACGCGTGATCGTTTTTCTTTTCCTGGATAATCTAAATTTTATTGGAAATCAAACTTTTATTTTTACTACATATCTCTCAATCGGGTATCCTTTCGCTCATCCTTATAGCACGGATGGTGTTGCTCATTTCACGAATCCCAGACGGAGGAAGAGCTTTCAGCATTTCAGCAGTGATGTTGTCATCTCCACCAGCCTTTCCATTCTTCATTTTCCAGACACAATCCAAAACTTCAGACTCAGTCGGCGGTTCCTCACTGACATCGTAATGTGCTCTCTGAACATGCGGGAGCTCAGGTACTGATGGCGCTGAACGATTCAGTGGTGAACTGAAGTAATCCTTCTATATTGGCAGCGTCGCATCACCGACTGCAACTCCATTGGTAGTTTTCAAGACAGGAGAACATCTCTTCATCTTCCCGCTATACTGTCGCAGCAACGTGTAGGCTTTCCTCGGATTCTTCTCCTCCCAAGCCTTCTCGAACTCCTTAGCTCTACACGTCCACTCTTGTTCGCGGTCACTTTGAAGCTGCCGACGCAACTTCCTCCTCAGACGCTTCTCCTCCACGAAGTTTTCTGCAGTTCGGAGAGCACATACTCTGTTGTAGGTAGATGTTGTTTCTTCTGAGACGTAGGCGAACTTCTTCTTAGGCTGTACAACCGGGAGTGCCTCTTTCGAAGCGTCCTCGATGCACTTCACAAAAGAATCCGCGTCGCAAAGTTTCTTCTTAGTCCGTACTCCGATGTGAATAGAAACGCGTTGTCGAAAATTCTTTCTGCACTCTTCATCTCTGAGACTTGTCACGTCAATCCTCTGGAGAGGCTGAGCCTCTCGCTTCCTCTTATGAATCCTCGCAGTGCGGTGATCCGAATCGAATGCGACATCCCACACAGCTCTAGATCTTCGAATGTCCGATACTGGAATATTCCTCGTCAGGACATAGTCAAGCTGTAGTTTCAAAGTTGTCATCTTCCGCTTCCGCTGCTCTTCTGGAGATAGCTGGGTTGGTCCCTGCCACGTAAGCTGATGGCGGCGATGATTCCTCTTGAATGTCGATGCAATAATCAGACCACTGCGTTCACAAAAGTCGACAAGGCGGTAGCCATTGTCCGATGTTTGCTCCACTGGGTAGAACCATTTACCGAGTACTTCGGATCCCTGATCAAGTCCCATCTTCGCATTTGCGTCAATCCCCACGACAGCAGCATGTTGACAAGGTATCCTGGCCAGAAACGTATTTAGTTCCTCATAAAACGCATCCTTCGAATTGTCTTCGGTGGTTTAGGTGGGCGCATGAGCACTCACTATCCACAGATTGAATCCTCTGTGATACCGCAGTCGTACGAATGCATTCCGACACGACGTTGAGCCGAACTCCTTGACCATACCATTGAAATTCTTAAGGATACCCGATTCGTGGAGACATGCGATCATCGTACCTCTTCACAAGAAGCTATCCGTCACGGATCCTAAGAACTACAGAGGAATCTCCCTACTTCGTGTCATGTACAAGGTTTTAGTACGTATCATTCTCGAGCGACTTATCAAACATCGTGAAAGAACGACCAGAGATGAGCAAGCCGGTTTTCGACCTGGAAGATCGACCATCGACCAAGTGTTCGTCGTGAGAAGAGTAATTCAATCGTGGCAGCGGTATTCGAAGCCGTTACAGCTTGCTTTTTTGGACTTTGAAACCGCGTTCGACTCTCCTCATCGTGATCGATTGCTCAATGCTCTGCGAGCAGATGGAGTCCCGGAAAAGTATGTTCGGTTAATCGAGGACATGAACAAAGGAACAACAGCAGCAGTTCGTACACCTGTCGGATTTACGTCAGCTTTCGAGGTGAAAACAGGAGTAAGGCAAGGAGCCGTTGCAGGACCTTTTCTTTTCAACTTCGCCGTTGATGACATCATGCGTAGAGTTGGAGAACAGTTTCCTGCGGATGTGATCCTTACACCATCAGGACGCTCCCTTGTCGACCTGGAGTACGCCGACGACATCGTGTTATTCGCTGAAAACAACGCAAAACTGCAAAGGATTGTGAACCTCGTTTCGA
Source organism: Aplectana chamaeleonis (assembly GCA_029168955.1). Classification (NCBI taxonomy): domain Eukaryota; kingdom Metazoa; phylum Nematoda; class Chromadorea; order Rhabditida; family Cosmocercidae; genus Aplectana; species Aplectana chamaeleonis. Next base: position 2,694,754 of record JAPDOI010000034.1, on the reverse strand, counting down.
AGTATGCCGCAGCCCATGGACTTCGTCTTCGTCCCGACAAATGCAAGCAGATGTGGGTCTCTCAGAGGCCTTCAACGGGAGTTTGTGTGTACGGACAACGTATCGAACTGGTGGACGATTTCTGTTATTTGAGCTGTTTGCTGAAGAACGATGGTAGTTATGCAGCGGATATTCGACAACGATGTGCGAAAGCTACGTCTGCATTTAATTCTCTGACCAAGTGTTTGTGGTCTACCACCATCGAGAAGGAAGTCAAGTTGCGCGTCTACCTATCCGCTATTCGCCCTATCATGATGTACGGATCCGAGACGTGGGCAGCACCGAAGACGCAGATGGAAAGGTTGGATTGTACGGAGAGGAAGCTTTTTAGGCGTTTGCTTGAATATTTCTGGCCGCGTGTATGCCATAACGAAGACTTTTACAAGGAAATCGACGCAGTACATAAACGCTTGACATGAGGGAGGTGCCAGCATCTCCTAACGCCATCTCAAGCAGCAATGGAAAGTCGACTTCGACTGCTCGGGCATATACTAAGAAGAACGCCGGATCGTCTCGTACAACACGCTTTAAGAATGCTTCCAAATCCTGTCTGGAAACGGCCACCTGGGCATAGGCGAAAGTTCTGGACGGATGTGGTTAAAGAGGATTTGAAGTCACTCGGCATCGAATGACAGTTCAGGCTGGATGTTTCGTTTCGCAGGAAATGGAATAGTGACAGCTGGATGGAATGTGTTCAAATTGTGGCTGAAGACCGTGAAAAATGGACACGGCTGACTACTAGGACGGCACACCTCGGTGAAGATGCGGAATGACCGCGTCAGGCGAAAGCCAACCGATTAAGTCAAGTAAGTCAAGTCACATATCTCTCAAAGATATGGATGAGTATAGTCAGTTTCCGGAGAACTATGGATATCATGGAGTTTTGCCGGAATGAAGCTGAAACAGTGGTCATGCCTCCTTGAAATATTCTCGACCCCGAGCCGCACCGCACAAGAATTGGAGCCGGCTGACAGTTCAGCTCGTTCTCCCGATCTCTGAGCCACTGTTTTTGCTGTCCGCGCTACTGCTGTTCCTGTCCGTGCAAATTGGAGGAGCCCGGTGAGCAACAGCAGTGGCCGGGGATTGTCAGGAACAGCCAAACTGTCAGGCAGCTCCATTCCCTGTTCGGTGCGGATCGGAGCCGATAATCGTCCACAGTAATTTTTTAAATGTTAAAGACAGTGTTCACGATGAAATGGTACCCGTTTTTGGCTAAAACGTAAGCTTTGGGTCCTTCTGAGAAGAGTAAGAGCGGAAGTACGACGAAAACGGTTAGGAGTGGGTTAAAATCTTGTGGACCAGGCGACCCATTGAATCATCCCGCCCACATCATATAACAGTTGTCCTGCTTTCGTTCCACTAGAGGAATGGGCACCGAGCTTTTGAATATTCTTTATCGCGAAAGGTTTTAACGTCCCAACATGTGCATTGGCCCATCTTATTTTCGAAGTTTTCGGTACAAGAAACAGAAAACAAATTCACTCACCTAAGAATTTTGAAGCGAAAAATATTTCCGACGTCAGGCTTGACGCTTTGTCTGCAGCCTTCCAAAACACAGCAAACAGGCATAATTAAAATTTTCAGAGATTTTTATGAACAGGTTTTCTCTGCTACTTGAGTGTTCTGTGGGGACTTTTCCCTACCAACCTCTACTTAATGGACTTACGTACTCAAAACATCGAAAACTGGTACATGGTTTTTTACTGTGAACACTGGCTCTAAATCCTTGCCAAAAAACAACAGTTTTCCCGTATGCTCTACACACAGAACACAAATCCTGCATTATATACATATCGCTTGACCCACCAGAAGCTGTGAAATATACTTATCGATAAGGAGCGGTCGATTACAGAGCAATAACATTGCTTGTAACATAAGTCTTGGAAGATTTTTTTAAAAATTTTATCGTTATTGCTTCACACATTCAATCCACAATATAATCACCATGCCTATCTACAACCTTACTTCATCTAATTGGCAAGTCGCTGATTCCGTTTTCTCAGAACCCAGGAGTCTGTGCATCGATGAAGTCCTGGGATGAAGGTCCGGTTTCGACTGAATTGGTGGCGGTTCTCCTCGAGGAAGCCAGAAGGCTCTGTGTGCGTCCACGTCGTATAGTATCCAACTCTCATCTCCAGTCACCACATCCTCCAGAAAGTCCTTCCTGTTGGAGCGGAGGAGAAAAGACTGACATATAGACAGTCGGGTCATCCTTTGACCGTCGGTGAGAGCATGAGGTATTCATTGTGCGAGTATTTTCCGATAACCAAGATTCGAAAGACGACGATCGATGGTCATATGGCTGCACCCGATCCTCGTCGCCAGTTCCCGCACACTCGCCTCTGGATTCTCTTTGATGACTTCAAGAATTTTCGAGTCTTCTACAGTTATTCTTCGAAGGCAGTATCTCCTTCCTCAAAGCGAGTAAACCAGCGATGAACGGTGGAGTAGTTGACAGACTCCTCGCCTAAGACAGCGTTGGTATTGGCGACTGTACTCAACGCCGAGGTGCCGCGGCGCCACTCGTAGAACGCAAGGAGGCGACGTTGGGGTAATGAAAGAGAAAGCATAATTCGATGGTGAAGTGAGAGTGCGCGTTTATAAAAGTTTCGCTGAGAAGCTTCCAGATACTTCTCTCACTTCTCTCACTATCATGAGTTAGTTGATCTATATCGACTAGGAATGGAAAGTTCTAGAATTGTAAACAAAAATCTTCCAAGAATTATGTTACAACCTAATATATAGAGTTCGCGTAATGATTTTAGTGTGTTGAATGGACGGGGCTGCGACGGTAGATCACCCCGCGCGAATAGAAACCCTATTCTCGAGTGAGGCTGCCAACATCGTACGGCCAGCCGCCTGGTATACTTGTGTTGAGTCGAGTCATCTATTCTCGGTATCGACTGAAACAGTCGACATCGAGTGTTTCGACTACTCGATTATTCGGGATTTTGAAAAAGCGAATAAGTCGAAAACTCGATTATTCGAAATTCCTGAAAATCGAGTTAGTCGAAAACTCGATTATTCGAAATTTTGAGAAATCGATTTAGTCGAAAACTCGGTTATTCGAAATTTTGAAAAATCGACTTAGTCGAAATCTCGATAATGCGAAATTTTTAAAAATCGACTTTCGATTATTCGGTAAACCCGAATAGTCGAATAAATTAGATAGTTGACTGTTTTGAGTCAAAGAAATTCTAAGTCAGTTAAACTGTTTCCAAATACAGTTGCAGACCATGCACCCTCAGAGAAGTCCAAGGACGGTCCGCGGCGCTTTAGCAGGATCGTCCGCGGCCGACGACCGGACGATCCTTCACCGAAGCCGCGGATGCGCCGGCAATGCGCCGCGGACCATCTTGCCAGCGCCGCGGATCGTCCTGCAGGCGCCGCGGATCGTCCTGCAGACGCCGCGGGTCGTCCTGCAGGCGCCGCGGCCCGTCCTGCAGGCGCCGCGGGTCGTCCTGCAGGCGCCGCGGATCGTCCTGCAGGCGCCGCGGATCGTCCTGACAGCCGCCGTGGACCGTCCTGAGAGCCGCCGCGGATCGTCCTGAGAGCCGCCGCGGATCGTCCTGAGAGCCGCCGCGGACCGTCCTTTTGAATTATGTTATCCAGCCCACCCCAATCGACTCATTGGCTGTGGGACAGATTTAGGCATTGGAGTACGCTTTTCGCGCTAGCATTCCATACTCCTCAGAAAGGCTCAATATCACAATTTTGCAGGTCCTCTCCATCGTACGAGTTATTTCAAGAGTAGAACAGCTCGATTAACATGCATAACTGGTTTCGATATAGTTTAGCTGTACAACTGTGAAATGTATCGCTGAAGAAGTATTGTGAAAATACTATATTTTATTGCAATCTTTTAGACATCGGTGATGTATAATTATGATTATGAACAAATGATTATGTAACAAATAATTAATGTATGATCATGAGCTGCAAATTCTCGAAATCGAGAGCTCATATTTTATGACTCTTAAGCAACAGCTTTGTAATATTAGCTTTGACTGAAGACCCGTAACACTTATTTATTTCACAACCAGTTATTTATGTTACCATGAGCATACATTGCAATATGCTGTAAACTGAACAAGTCTCCGAATGCACATCGAAACCAGTTCTACATGTCAATTGAGCTGTTCTACCTCTGAAAATAAGTCGTACGGTAGAGCAATCCTGCGAACTTGTGATACTGATGCTTTCTGAGGAGGTTAAAAGGCTAGCGCGAAAAGCGTGCTACAATGCCGAAATCTGTCTCACGGCCAATGAGTTGATTGGGAGTGGGCGTACTGACTCTGTTTCCATGTAATTGGCCATCCTAGAGGTCAGAGAACCCATACGGCACTGCGTGCATTTTAATTGCCTAAGCAAAACACACTGAGCGAGAATATAAGAACTGCGCTCTACTAGAATATCCCACTCGATGGAAACAGAGTTCATGTACTGTGCTTCTCTGCGTCAAATTCCCCTCCGCAATTGCGTATTGAGACGCTTCGCGGCCGCACGCGCTTGAGCCGGACGAGATTTCTGCGCCGTAGCCGATCAGCTGATTGTAGGTGTTTTTTTCATTTTCTTCAGTTTTCTTGGCTTCTGTGACTAAAACCCGTCCTTCTGTGTTTCTTCATATATTAAAGTGTTTTATCTACATGCACTCCAATTTTTTCCTTCCAGATGCATCCGCAACAACTTCTAGGGGAGAAAAAAATTCACGGTGGTATTTAATTTTTTTATTTCGCGTTTATTTTTGTAATTCTCTGTTTTTGTTTTTCTTCCTTGCATTCAGTGATTTATATGATTGTTTGGTTTCCTAGGGTAGATCCGGTTTCACCCCGAAATCGATCGGGATCAAACCGGAACTATTCTTGAAAAAAAACACATGAGGAGAATTACGAAACCAAACAATCATAAAAATTATTCGAATAAAAAAAAACAAAATCAGAAGAGAATCCCAAAAATGAACGAGAATATGAAAATTTACTTACTGTCAGGAATTTTTTCTGCCCTAGAAGTTGTTGTGACGGCATCTGGAAAGAAAAATTAGCATGCATGTAGATATAACGGCTTGGCAAAGTCATAAATACGAGAAAGTCGAAGTCACCGGTTGAGAAATTGTTTTGAGACTTCGGGGGATGAGGTGGTAGAGTCGTTCAATTCAAAAATATATGTGGCTGTTTTTGGGCGATCAGTATCGAGATGGTGGACTGCCGGTGCGCCCCGAAACCACCCCATCTAGAACAAACAGCGCCGCGGATCGGCCGTTTGATCATCCCACTATCTATTGTGCCGCGGATCAGCCGTCAAGCGCCGCGGACCGTCCGGAAAGCTCATCTGCCGCGGCGGACGAGCCGTGAGTTTCTCTGAACCTTATTTGCCGCCAGTTGTTATTTGCTCATAGTTCTCGAATGTTCTCGTACGGCTCACGACCATCTTTTTCACTTATTGCCGGCATTGATTTACGCCAGGATTCCTCAATCCTCGGGTGTGAGCATACCGATAAACTCATCAGAGATAACAAGACGGTCGCGATAGCCTGGATTTCACCTTGCTCGAGAAAAGAGGCATGCATGAGGCTTGAATGCATTTGGGACCTGCGGAACGTCGCAGTGCAACAGAAACTTTTGGTTTTCAAATTTGTGTTTAGTGCTTGGCTACATTCTCCTTCCTTATGGAAAAAAATGGGAGATCTAGAAAACAAACAGCTTGTTTTGTGGCGACAGAAGCACAGCTTCGCAGATACGGAATAGGGGCTGCACTCTCCGTCAAAGAAATAGAGCAAGAAGACGAAAAGGCTAAAAAGACGAAGAAAACGGCTGAAGTGTAGCCGAAGAGGCTGAATATGTAATGGAGATTCCAGTATGAGTTTGGATGATCTGAAAGTAGACTACGATTCGCCCTGGCTTATTGTTTCTAAACTTAGCTCCGGTTTTTTCCATGGTTATCGTCTCCAAAAATGAATTCTGATTGTTCATCCATTAAATGATCTCGTATTTCTCTCCCATAGTGAAATTTGTTTGGTTTTCTGAAGCCTTTGGAATTCGTTCGATGGATATTGCTAATCTACATTAATACAGTGTGCTCAGAAAGTATAGGGACACCCCCGAAAATCAAGGTTTTCAAAATCATGCTATATTCGGCTATCAATATGTACTGTTCCTAAATGAATCCAACAAGGGGAAAAACCTCTATTTGTTCACTTCTATACCAGCTGAGCAATTTTACAAGAATTTATTTCAAATTTCAGGTTTTTTCGCCGTTCAGAAAGTATAGGGACACAACACAAAAATAAAAATTATTGAACAAAGAAAGAATCAAGCATACAATCTAAAATGAAATAGCTGCACCACCATTAGCAATGATCCAAAAAATTCTCTTTGGCATAGAATTGATCAAATTGGCTATGACGTTTTCATCCAGATTGGCCCACGCTTCGAGGATAGCGAACTTCAGCTCATCTACCGTTCTGTACTGTTTATTGTTGGCATAAACCTGGCGCACAAGTATGCCCCAGATATTCTCTACCGGGTTACAATCTGGACTACACGGGGGGGGGCATTCCAACAAACGGATTCGATGACGTAGAAACCAGGTTTTTGTAGACCTGGGCACATGTACCGCCGCGTTGTCTTGCAGGAAAGTGAAACGCTGACGTCGTGTTCCGGACAAAAATGGCAGTAGATGTGTGCGAAGAGTTTCTTGATATCCCTCCCAGTTCATGCGACAAGAAGTGAAGGCCAATTCCAAAACACCTTTGCTACTGAATGCTCCCCAACACATCAGCGAGCCACCGCCGAAATTCCGTCTGCTGAAAATCAATGGATCCTTGCGCAGCTCTCGCCAGTAGGATCGAGAACCATTAAGTCCGTCAAGATTAAATTTCTTCTCGTCGGAAAAGATTACCTAAAATTTTTCTGCGTCATTTCTCGATTTTTCCGGATTTTATGAGACTGCCTTACCTTTGCCCAATCAGTTGCCATGTTCCTCTTAGAAAATTCAAGTCGAGCCTCTTTATGGTTTGCAGATAACGGCGGGGCCTTCTTCATCACTTGTCGGATAATGTTTTCATCGCCATTTATGGTGTTCCAGACTGTCGTTTTTGAAACACTTAGCGATAATTCAGACTTAATCTGGTTCACCGACAGTGTGCCGTTAGGAGCAGAGCCGAATAATTCTCCGCGAATCTTGATTGCTCATCTTCTTCGGCCGTTCAGTACGTTTTGCAGTACCGTAGGAATCTGGATCTCGCAGGAACTGGTTGATACAAATGACAGATCTTCCGAGCTGGGTAGCGATTCGACGTTGGCTCAACCCGGCAACGCTGAGCGCACGAATTTGAGCTTGTTCAGCAGCAGTTAGAGCAGAATCACGAGCCGTTCTAGGAATTAAGATATCACATGTACGCATCTTGAGTTTATGTAGCAAACTTGCAACGGGAAATTTTGTTTGGATTAAAAAATCTGAATTTTCGAAGGGTGTCCCTATACTTTCTGAACGGCGAAAAATTCTAAAAGTTGAGATGAAACCTCACGAAATTTCACAATTGTTATATAAATAATCAAACATAGGTTTTCCGTGATGCTGAATTCATTGATGAACAGTATGGATCACCAAACACAAAGTTTTATAGGTAACCTCGATTCTCGGGGGTGTCCCTATACTTTCTGAACGCACTGTACATGAAGGTTCCGGCCGTCTTACTGTGTGAAGATGGCCCTTTTCATTGCCAGATCTACTTTTAATCATTGTCTCGAAGCAGTAGAGTGTGGTATGCTCAAAATAGTCGAGATAAGGTGCTTGAGAAACTCAGTTGTTGAAAATTGGAAAAATTGAGTTAGTCGAAAATTTGACCATTCGGTTATTCGAAATTTTGAAAAATCGAGTTAATCGAAAACTCGATTACTCGAAATTATGAAAAATCGACTTGGTCGATAACTCGATTATTCGAAATGATGAAAAATCGACTTAGTCAAAAACTCGACTATTCGAAATTTTCAAAAATCGACTTCGTCGAAAACTCGATTATTCGAAATTTCCAAAATCGTTTTAGTCGAAAGCTCGATTATTCGAAATTTCCAAAAATCGACTTAGTCGATAACTCGATTATTCGAAAAAAAATTCGAGTCGCCAAAGTATACCGCCTGGTCCATGCGTCAGACTTAATCGAAAACGGAAACCATACATGAATCCTATAGCGGCATTTTCGCCACCGGCTGCAAGAGGGTTGTGACGCAATGAGTTTCATGCATATTGATCTCCAACCGACCGACCGCTTCTCTTAGGGGTCGTTTATGCTTCCGCCGCCGAGAGGCGCTGCGAAGTGCATTTCTGTAATATTGATCACGCGACGCGGCACGATCGATATTGTAGGATTGCATTTCGCCGTGCCGCTCGGCGGCGGAAGTATAAACGACCACGTAGGGGTCGTTTATACTTCCGCCGCGGAGCGGCGCGGCGAAAAGTGAGGCGGGTCGCAGAATTACGCTAAACACTGCCTGGAGTAGCTCTGAGATAGCACAAGGTCGATTGAAATGAGTGATTTCTTCTGCAAAAAACATTTATAATCTTTTGTATCACAACACCGCAGATAGAGTCTTCTGAGAATTTTTTTCTATAGAAAAATTATTTTAAGGGCAAAAAAAAAGAACTCACAACCCAGCATACTCTAAACAACTTCCAGCACCTCGGAAGAAAATTAAGCGATCAATCAGAGGAACCAAATTAAGAATGTATATGAAATATCAGCAAAAAGCATGTGATGTTAAGGAGGATCGCACGCGGGCCGCCGCGCCGCCTCCTCTCCCCGGGCGGCGCGGCAGCACCAGGCGGCGGCCGCGTGCGGCGCCTTTGGAAGATTTCGAGTAGAAAAACTCTGAACGCCTCGCGGCGCTGCGAGGCGACGTCGGTCGTTCGATACGGCTGTATTGCATCTCGCCGCGCCGCGGCGGAAGTATAAACGACCCCTTACAATTGGATACGCAGAAGTGCAACTTTGTGTGGATTACGCTAGACTTTCATTTCGAATTTTCAGTCTCGAATTTATTCAGAAGAACAAATCAATAGTTTTTTCGACTAAATATTCATCCAGGTTTCGTACCCCAACATTTCAATGCCCAGTTCCAGAAGAATACTCAACTGCGCTCTTGAATTATTATGAAATTTGATCACTTACTCGAATATTTAGATACATTTTGCTAATATTCGTTCAAGTCAAAGACAGTACATACATATCAGTTTCGAGTTCCATTTATTCATTCAGAAATTTTGAGCAAAGGTCATCTTTTACAAATATAATTTCACTATAAAAAATTTATGTACCCCTTTCAGAAAATTAATTTATCAGAAAAATCTAGAAACCGATATTCGAAGAAAAAATTAATTCGAGAATGGTTCAAGGGATTATTGAAACTATTTAATCATTCAAGGCGTTCGATGGAAAGTCTGCCCGAATGAGACTGTCCGCCCCCGCGTTCTGCGAGTGTGTTGATCAGCCGTCGCGAAGGCATTTTTGGACCTGCGAATCGACTAGCAGGATCATCAGACGAGTAGTGAATAATATCCCAGTAAACTGAATTTGAGTCGAGGAAAGGCTCGTTCAAAAATGTCTTCGTTACGGCTTCTCGACCCGCACGGCGACCGCGTTGGTGGACAGTCTCATTCGAAGAGACTCCAGAAACGTGATATACGAATTATACAGCCATTTGAAAACTGGCATTGAATTCTCCTGCTCAGTGTGAGCCTGCTCTTGCTTCTGTTTTTCCTATTTTATGCGCTTCCGAATCTTTGAAATCGCACTTTCTCAGTGTACTCATCAGTCTTCAACTCGTTGAAAATAATGGTAATGCTGATTTGTAGCTCGACTCTGATCGTTCACCGGCCAACGAACACTTCTCTTTGTTCCATTTGTCATAGCATCATTCGTCCTTGACGGCAGAATTTCATTGCAGATATCATTTCCGGAACATTTCCTCTCTCTTAGATCTGCTTCGGAAACGCCAAATATTTCCTGTGCTTTTGGACTTTTTCTGAACATTGAATATTCATGAATCATCTTTTTCTGTGTTTGCTCATCTGTCGAATCGATGCTTATCAGCGACGAATGCAGGCAAACGCAGCAGTGTAACGACTTCTCAAAAGTGGAAAATCTATGAACAGCTTCTTCCGAATTTTTATTTTGAATATTTATCTCTCCTTTTTATGGTTAATCTAATAGATCAGAACTGTTCCCTACAATAAAATAAGTTAGCATGGTACGTATCACACCTGTATCTGAATCCATGAACACATGAATAAATTAATGTTCCACGTCGTTTTACTATTGCTTGTTTGGCCCGATTTCGTAAGACATTACATTTTCAACGAGAAAATATTGCTGGAAAAAGTTCTATCATAACATTGAAGCTTTCTGTGAAGATCTTCATAGCGTACATAAAGTCTGCCCGGATGAGATTGTCCACCCAAACGGTCGGCGTACGTGTCGAGTGGCCGTCGCAGATGGCATTTTCTAAACCAACCTTCCCACACCTGCAAACAGCTTATGGGATAATATTAACTATTCGTACAATACTCCTGTTGATCGATTTAGGCTTCAAATAAATTCCTTGGTGAGGGCCGCTTAACATGTACGCCGACCGCGTGAGCGGACAGTCTCATTTGAACGAACTATAGTTTGCCGCTGGATTTTCCCTCTCCATGATTCACGAACTCGTACTCTTCGCGAGTTATTTGGTTTTATTATAAAATATGATTTTTCAGGAAAACCACGAAAATGGCGACTAGACGACAAGAAGGTGAGAAGAGTTGTGTTATGCAAATCGAAACATGGGGTCCTCGTACTCAACTTAGTCTGAGAAATGAACGGAGCTGCGACGGTAGATCGCCGAGCGCGATTCAAAGCCTGTTGGCTGGTGATGCTGCCAACGCCGCACAGCCAGTGCCATAGTCGTGTCTGTTCCGTTCCAGCAGACTAAATTCGATACGCAAACCATATGGAACTGGCCAAAAATGGGAATTGCTGAATCGAGCTTGCCAACTTGGATTTTCCACGGCTTCTATAAAGCTGATTCAATGAATCGAGCAAGCGTTGAAACCATCTGATGAAGATTTTAAGCATTAGCATTTCAAGCCAAGCAGGTTTGAAAATTTCGGTTTTCTGATTTTTATTTTCGAGCCATTTTGGCCTTTCTGTTTGTGATTTCGTTTTTTAAGCGGAAAGAGTAAAAGTAAATATCCTAAGAGGAATTTTTTGTTGATACAACAACATACTAGGGGAATCAAAGAAAATCGAACGCTTTAAAGCCTACATATTGCACAAAATTTCGACATTTAGCTGAGTTATATAATACATAATCTACTTGGGATAATTAAAATTGATCTCGAATGATCGACTTTCAGATCAAGTCGAAAATCACACTTTTTTGATTTATCCGGATCAACTTTTTAGATGATCGACTTTTTCGAGTAAGTACATAGAAAGTCAGACTTTTGGGAATGATCGACTTTTCGAATGAGTCGATCACTCTTTTTCGAATGACTTTTAATTTTATCCGCTACTTCCAACTTTTCGAATGTTCGATTTTTCGCATAATAAGTCGAAAATCATTTTTTTTCGATTGAATGGCTTTTTGGAGTAGGGCGAGAATCATATTTTCTCAAATGATCGACTTTTCAATTTACCCAGGGTCTCGACTTTTCGAATGGTCGACCTTTAGAATAGACCGAAAATCAGACTTTTCGAACGATCGGCTTTTTGATTTATCAGGAATTTGAACTTTTGGATAGTCCACTAAATCGATTAAATCGAAGATGACTCTTTTCAATCGTGTGATGATTCGATCATTGGATTCGGTCCGAGTATGATTCATATTACTAAAAATAGCAATTGTGTGGGAGAGACTGTGAACTGAATATTTGAACGATAACCTTTTTCCTTTCAGAAGAATACGCTTCAACACGTGGAGAATCCAAATTTCAATCAACAAGGATACCAAACCAGTGAGTTGTTTCTCATCTACGCACCTCTGACTAACCCTGTGTATGTATATCGTAGTTCCATATTACTTTTTAGAAGATTTTTCTCCTCTAAATCAAGTTACTGCGGGTTTCCTCACATGGGCGAAAAGACTCTCATCAGGCGATTTTCAGGGTCTTCCAGAAAATTTGTTTCGGTATTGGCTGAAAAATTCTTCAAGGGACGAACGATATTTGAAAAAATTTGTACGACAAGTTTTCGAGACGAATGAAAAAATAAGAAAAAGTCAATCAAATTTTTTCAGAGTATTTCGTTCGCGTACAACTACATAGTGTCTTTTGTAAAAATCATACTTCTCATCACTCATAGCGCGTGCGGATCGCGCGACGCTGCTGGCTCCGCCTGCCCTCCGCTCTCTCGCTGTTTCTAATATGTGGTTGGGTCTGTAGCTCGTTTCCTCAAGAACAAACATTTAAGTTCAAACAGCGGCTGGCGCGAGGTTCACCACCAGCGGCTGTCTGCTAATTACCAGCCAGCCGCCGCTGAGATTTAAACCGTCGCGCCTGCCGCGGTTTGAATTTAAATGCTTTTCTTGAGGAAACAAGCCACGGACCCAACTGTACTAGCACGCTTAGGAACCATGAGAATTTCGCGGTTTTACAGCCTGTATATGCTTCGGGCGTATCAGCTCCTTTTCTTGTATAGAGAAGAAGCGGATACGTCTCCATATGTACATATAAGACACTGGTTACGAAAAGGAGGGAAGTAGGTATATGCCATTCGATCTCCGTAGGAAACTCATAATGAGTTCGCTCTCTGGCTTCTTCTATGTGTTTCTACCGTAACTGGTTCAATTCGTAGTTAACTAGAGGCCTATCAGGATATGCAAAGCACCTGCTATCCTATTTTTCAGCGATCTTTTCGAATAACAAATACAATCTGGCTAATGTAAAGGGTCTCATATCTAATACAAACACTGTAGCAAACAACTATTGGATAAAGATCTGTTTCAGTGATATGCATTGATAATGCGCTTCTTACCGTATTAGGTTATGTGTTACCAAACTCAAAATGAAGAAATTATTGTAGGAGTCTGCAAAATGGAATTTTCTGCACAACATGAGGTTTTTTCTCACTCCCTGCCCTAGTACTATGCTGTTAGGTCAGCGCCTTGCTGCCTCAAGAAAAAAACATTTGAATACCACCCGCGGCTTGCGCGGGCGGTTTGAATCTCACCGGCGGCTGGCGGTATGGTATGGTGGGTGTATCCGCGAAAGGGACAGCGGCGGACCACTCAGTAGGCCGCGCGCCTGCCGCGTGCGCCGACCGATCACCACACTTCTCGTGAGCACCCACGACGCAGCGCAATCTGCTAAGGTGCCCGCACCTATCCCTTATATGGTTACGCGAACTATAAGCTGGTCAGCTGCGCTCTTCTCTCGGCCTGAATCGATTAGCGGGCCGGAGCGCGCCACCGCCCCTCCAGCCGCGTGTGAGATTTGATTTTTATGACATAGCGCTTCTGTTCCTTGTCCTAGATTGCTGGCGAGAACTGGTGGCGGATTCTCATCTTTAAACCCTTCTAACCTCATAACCCTACGTTTTTGATGCGCCAAAGTTCACCGGGATGCTCTACCGGGCCCATTCATGAAATTCAGCCTGAAGAAAGGAAAGTGGTTTCCAACGCGAACGATGCCTTGAAGAACTAAAGATGGAGGATGACTCATTTACTGCGATATGTATTGGGCCCATTTTGACAGACAGTGCATACAGTTCGTCCCAAAAATTAATGTTCAATTTTTTTCTTGGTCATCTCTCTTGAATTTCTGATAGAAGCTTCTCTGTGGCCAACCGCTTTCTTTTTACCATGAGTTTTTTTTTATTCGGACGAACCGTTTTTTTTGTCAGAAATCCCATCATGATTCATATTGGGGATCATAATTGCAAAGATTAGAATCTGATCCTACACTCTACAACTGCTTTTCCTTTTATATTTATTAGACTAAACCAAAGCTAATCTTTGGGAGAAAGTGGCAGTGTTCACCATAAAAACCATGCCTGATCGTCCAATGTTTTTGCTTAAGGGAATCAACGAAGTAGATAACAATAGCGGAAAGGTCTCTCAAAATCATTAATTTTCGAGGAGAAAGCTCTTCAAGAAGCTCCAATAACAAACTTCCCAGCAATACGACACAATTTTGTTTATTCTTTCCAAAAATCTTTGGAAAAAAAGTGTACCCCTCTTTTTGGCCGTTTTTCGTGATTTCTTCTACGTTACAGATCTTAGAAGTACCCAAATCGTTTGGTTTTGCGGTATAGTTTCGAAAAAAAGTCGAACAAACGAAAATTGAAGAATTTTCGTTCAAAGTCTTTTCGAACGGACGAAAAATGAAAAAAAATTAGTTCGAACAAATTTCGAACGAACGAATTTTGAAACTTATCGAAATTTAGTTCAACATTTCGAACTTTTTCCGAAATTTGTTCGAAAAAATTCCGAACGAACGAAATCCGAAAACTTTTGGAAATTTCTGAGGTCGAACGAACGAAATTTGATAGAATTTCCTTTCAAAAAAAATCGAACGAACGAAAATCGAAAAATTTCTGTACGACGAATTTTCGAACGCACGAAATTTGAAAAAAAAATTCGTTCGACGAAATTTCGAACGAACGAAATCCTATATATATATAAAGAATAGCATCGGCAGAACACAATTTAAACAACCTATATGCAACATGAGATCAATACATGGCCACTAACTCTTCGACCTCTTCTGCGTCAGTTCTTCAAGGCTTCGTCCTTGTCATACAATTAAGAAGGGGCACTAGCACTTGGGCGCGAAATCAGCCGATCGATAGCCATCCTCTTTTCGCTTTCCTGCATGCATATTTCCCCCGCCGAGCAGCGTCGCTGCTTCCTGCTCAAATTACGAATGTTTATGTTGTAGCTGGTACACGAGTTCTCAGGAACTTTATTAGTCGACAACGAACAACAACATAATGACATATGGATCGCCTTTTATAGGCCTGGACAATCAAAGTACAAAGTATCATGTGATCACGTGACTTCCGGCCCATATCGTTCGACCCTATTGACTTCCGGTCCAGGCAGGCGCGTAGTTAGTGGAGACCAATGTTCAGTTGACCATGCACATGGGTGGTGTGACATTTCTGGACTAATGACCATCGATTGTGCTGTTCTCTGGTCACTCGACCATTGTCCACAACACCTCCTTTCTTAAGCTAGAGGCGGTACCCTCTAGGAAACGTCGTAATCACATCATTCGAGGCATGAGCGGCGCGCGCGATGCCTCAGCCTCCGTCTGCACCTGCTCTTTCACTGTCTCTAACCTCCGCTCCGCACCAGCACGCGTAGGAACCAAGTGAACGGGGTTGTTTTATGGCTCCGTACGTCTTGCTGGCTGGATCCATGTGCAGACGAGGTGGCGCATGTCGAATGCGAGAGGATCGTCGGACTTCAGGTGAGGCATTCGGATTGGCGGTTGACGTCGATTCCGTGTCGAGTACTGACGGTGATGATGATTCGCTAGAGTCGTCTTCACAGTTGAATAGTGGCAAGTCAAGAACATCCAGCAATTTATTTGCTGTTGGAATTGAACTCCTTGGTTTGAGTTGATTTACATGTCGAGCCCATAACATGTTTTCGCCTTCCACAGTGTACGTGCTGCTTCCAGTTTTCCGCTTGACAGTCCCAGGAATCCATGTCCTCTTTTGTCCACGGTAGTCTTTTACGTAAACTTTGTCATCGACTTCGAAGTGTCGATGGCGGGCTCCATGGTGTCTGTTGTACTGGGCTTCCATTGGGATGTCTCGGGATCCTTCCTTATTGTTCTCTTCTTCAGGGGCCATCAGGTCTAGCACAGTCCGTATTCGGCGGTTCAGGAAGTTTTCGGCAGGCGATTTGTGATTAGGTCCTGATGGACAGGGAGTAGAGCGGTAAGAAATTAGGAAGGTTTGTAGTGCGTCAGCCGTGGGTTCCTCCCCTTTCAGTTTTGCGAGTCCTCTTCTGAATGTGTCCACAAAACGTTCCGCTTGTCCATTTCTCTGGGAGTGGAAGGGCGGGAAGCGAATGTGTGTTATTCCACGTGAGCTGCAGAAATTCGCAAAACCTGATGGGGTAAACTGGGTACCGTTATCCGTCACGAAAATCTTCGGGTTTCCAAATTGCGCAAAAATCTTCTTTAGGACGTTTATGGTCGTGGAAGTTGAGATGGCACTCATTTGAAAAATCTGAGGCCATTTCGAATAGGCGTCCACGATAACAAGGAAGTAGTTTCCATCCAGGGGTCCAGCGAAATCAGCGTGTACTCGCATCCATGGGGCAGTCGCCTTCGGCCAGGAGTGGAGTTCTGCTTTTATTGGGTCCTTTGATGCTGCTTCACAACTTCAGCAACTTTTTTAAGCGATTCGATATCGGCGTCGATTTCTGGCCAGTAAACGAAGCTGCGAGCCAACATTTTCATTCTCGTTTGTCCGGGATGTGCCTTGTGCAGTGCGGAGAGTACTCGGCGTTGAAGTGACTTGGGAATTATGATGCGAGTGGAGGTGAGCAGACAGTTATTGACTGTTGTCAGGCTGTCTCGTCGGTTGTAGAAGTACTCATAGTGGGGAGCTGCGATCAATCTATGGCCATTTCCCGGATCATGTGCAGTCAATAACCTGTTGAAGGAGTTCATCTGCGTCTGTTGCGGCCCGGATTGTTTCAGAAGATACTGGTAGACTCGTGCAATTAACGGTAAATTCTGCTTGGAAGTCGGCTTCTATGGCGGCTATTACACGGTCTTCAGTTTCCGTTGGATGTGCTGCGATAAGTCGAGATAGCGCATCCGCCTCTCCGAAATCAGTGGTTTTGACATACTCAATGGTGAAGTCGTAATTGAGTAAAGTGGTAGCCCAACGTTGAAGGCGGTTGGCACTATAAACGGGCATCCCTTTCTTGCTTCCAAAGATAGAGATGAGCGGTTTGTAATCCGTCTTCAGCGTGGAATGACGGCCGCGGATGAAGCGATGGAACTTCTGCACTGCGGAAACTAGCGCTAAGGCTTTCTTTTCGATTTGGCTGTAATTCTTTTGTGCAGGAGTTAGGGCTCGGCTTGCATGATAAATAGCCTTCTCCGATCCATTCGGGAAGCGATGCAGCAGAACTGCTCCGATACCATAATTTGAGGCATCTGCGGCTACGATGATTGGCAGACTGGGATCAAAGTGGGTGAGTAACAGATCCGATTTGAGAATGTCCTTTATACGATCAAATGACGATTGACATTCCGGTGTCCACGTGAATGTGACATCTTTCTTGGTGAGGGCGTCCAAGGGAGCGCGATAGTTGTGTAAATTCTTGACGAACGTTCCGTAAAAATTTACTAACCCAAGGAAAGATCGTAGTTGGGTGACGTCTTTTGGGTGCGGCATCTTTTGAATTGCATCGATTTTCGCAGTATCGGGGTGGCGTCCTTCAGCGTCAATGACGAAACCAAGGTAGTTCATCTGAGGGTGTAAGAAGGAGCACTTTTCCAGGCGAACACGAAATCCATAGTCGAGTATTCTTCGAAATACTGCGTCCAGGCGATAATTGTGTTCGTCAATGGTTCTGCCAGTAACGACGATGTCATTTAGGTAGGCAGCAGATCCATCCAGGCCAGCAATCAGGGAGCCCATTTGTTGCTGGAAGATGCCGGGAGCGGGTTAACACCGAAGGTTAAGCGATTGAAACGGTAGAAACCTTGGTGTGTGTTGACTGTCAGCAATGGCAGAGAATTTTCATCCATTTTCCAACTGAAGGTACGCCTCCGCCAGGTCAATTTGAGAGAAGTAGCATCCTCCATTTAGCTTTGTGAATATGTCGTCAGCAGTTGGAAGTGGGTGCTGGTGCTGTTGAAGGGCGTCGTTCAAACCAGTAGAATAATCTGCGCAAAGACGGATCGATCCATTTTTCTTTTGAACGGCGACGATAGGTGCCGCCCACTCGCAATGGTCGATGGGCGAGAGTACATTTGCAGCTACCAGCCGGTCGAGGACTTCCTGTGAGATACGTGGTAGTGCGGCATACGGGACGGGGCGAGCTTTCCGGAAAATCGGTCTTGCATCCGGTTTCAGCGTGAAAGTTGCTCTCGCTTTCGTGCAACATCACTGTCCTGGCGCAAATACGGCAGCAAATTGATTCTGTAGACGTTTGGTGAGAGAATTTCGTAGGTTGCTGAGCGTGGAGGAAAGAAATGTTGCAGATAGTCTTCTCCGTGAGCTGTTTGAAGAGGCTCGTTTTGGGAGATCCAGTCGAGTCCAAGCAGCGACGTGGTATCAGCAACATGACAATTTCCTCTTCCATTTTGGCCAACGATATTGAAGTTGCAGTTGGCCTCGTAGATTGATATATTTGTTGTTGGCCGATTTCAGTGTTACGAGTGGTGTCTGCAACTTCGGGCGGCCAATTGCAATCCAATCCTCATGACTCAGCAAGGTAACATCAGCTCCCGTATCGAGGCCCATCCGTATGGGTCTTCCATTGATCTGCACTTGTCTGTAGATTCGATTGGCAGGTTTGACCTCACTGGTTGTAGAGGCGACGATGACTACGTTGTTTGCATTTCGGTGCTTCTTTTTCGCTGCCATTGTCGTCTTTCGAGCGAAATTCTTGCAGAATCCTTTTCTATGTCCAACCATTTTGCACTCGTGGCACTTTCTGTTGTTGTATTCGCAATCTTTTGACCAGTGTGGCCCTCCACAGCGAAAACAGGGCAAGGGCGGGTTCCCTGACGGATTCTTCTTAGCCTTGACGGCGTTGATTTCATGCTGTGGTACTGTCGATTGGTTCCCGAGCAATTTCGCATCCTTTCGTATGTCCATAAACTGCTGTATTTTGGCACTGAGTTCCTTGAGCGTTGTGTTTGGATTGTCCCCCATCTTTCTCAGGGCACGAACACGAACATCAGCGTCTTCAGGAGCAGCCAGTCTACATATCCATACAAGGCACTTCATTTGTTCAGGAGTGACGTCATTGAATTCGGAAATGGCATGGCGTCGATAGACCAATCCGGTATAGTCGAGGAGGCACTCAGCATTTCGCTGAGTTCTCAGGTAAGTGCACCGGCGAGCGAATACTGACGTATTATGTCCAAACAGATTCTTCAGTGTCTTGATTGTATCCTCCAAAGAGACTTCAGATGTTCTTTTGGGCAGGATATGGTTTGTGAAGCGGGCGTAAGTGGTTGCGTCCAGTTTTGAAACGATCAGCCTGGCCCTCGCAGATTCGTCCAGACTGGAACCATCCTTGGCGATCACGTCTTCGTAGCGATTCAACCATAGATCGAACGTGCAGCCGGTTTCTGGATTGTAGAGGAAGGTCGGCAATCGGGTCGACAGCGAGTTTGTTACGAATTTCACTGTTGAGGCTGGAGCGGGCATTGGTGCAGCAGACGTGAATAACCGTTCCATTCTATCCATGACTGCATCCAGAGTCTTCTGCTGCTGCTGCGCCTGTGCTTCCAGAATAGTACGCGGAGTAGTGGCATCCATTTGGTCCGTTGAGTCTTCTTCCAATCGCTGATCGCCATTTGTTGTAGCTGGTACACACGAGTTCTCAGGAACTTTATTAGTCGACAACGAACAACAACATAATGACATATGGATCGCCTTTTATAGGCCTGGACAATCAAAGTACAAAGTATCATGTGATCACGTGACTTCCGGCCCATATCGTTCGTCTCCATTGACTTCCGGTCCAGGCAGGCGCGTAATTAGTGGAGACCAAAGTTCAGTTGACCATGCACATGGGTGGTGTGACATTTGTGGACTATTGACCATTGATTGTGCTGTACTCTGGTCACTCGACCATTGTCCACAAAATTTTGTCCCGTTTTCCAACTAACAAGAATCCACTATCGTTGTCCTTTTCTGACTCCCGCCTAATTCGCTCCTTCTGAGAGAGCCCGGAAGAACGTTTTGCTTCAGCCTCCGCACAAGGTGAAGATCGCCAACTCGAGAGAATTTGTAGCAACCCTCCTCCCAGAAAGGTAGGAAATTTTGAAAAATTCCATTGGCTAATACGTATCTATTCAGCTTGAGATTCATATTTGCATGTTTGTTCCACACAATATCGGCAGCAGGTGGTGTGGTAGAACATGATGCAGCACGAGCTGAAGAAGATTTGACCCTTGATGCGGATGGCTTCTCCACAGCAGCCTTCAGAAGGGATGTATAACTTGTGTAGGTCTGTACGGGGCAAACGCATCACCATCTGCGAATGTTCATGCAAGGTAGGGCGACAGTATATGTGACCGGCGGCATTGATCTTAAGAACCTATAAGCGAGGAAACTTTGTCGGCCCACGCCTACGCCTAGTCTATGAGCTAGACACGAGATGCGACCTTGGCAAGAAGAGATGGGTTCCATTGCCCCATGTTAAACTTCCTTTGCTAATACTTTTCTATTCAGATTAAGAATCACGTTTGCAATATTATTTCATTCTTTTACAGCGCAATACAGCCTTGTCTGAACTTGCGAAATACTAGACGAGTTGAAGTTGAAAGTTTAATCCCCCAGCAATGAATTATCTCTCAACACTAGAGAAGTTGCATATATCGCGTGGATAGTCCGTGTTTCCGTTTCCTTGACACTCGGAGCAGTACAAAATAGTCCAGTATGCTTTGCTCCTGCCCACTAACTTCCTTTTCTGCCTGGATGGGAGGGCTCTCTAGCAAAAAAACTAGAACGTCGATGAGCCGTGCGCCCGTACCCACCACTGAGCGAGGCATCCCCCCTGCGCTTGGCGTCCTTCACATCCCCGCCCCAGCCCCGTGCCGTGACTCAAAATGGGCGCGACGCCCGGGCGAGACATCTCCGCAGGATCATCGATTAAATGGCTGATTCCTTCAATTACAATGTCCTTAGTCCTCTCACTTACTGGGCGCGTGCTATACTTCTTTACCAAAAATATCCTCTGAGACAGCCCCGTGGCGGGTGTCCCATTCAAGTATATGCGATAGATTGGAAAACTTTCCCTACTAAAACCGAGTGAAGTACGCGATTATGTAAGAACTTGGTCACTGGGCCTGCAGTGGAGTTGCTATAAAATTGTGCTCAGTACAAGGCACGCGTTCTGATCCTAGCGATCAACGTGCCACGTAATTTGCCCAAGCAAACATGTTTTCTTCTGTTTCAAATTTTCCGTACACGACCAAGCAAACGAAATTAGGAAGCACCCCCGCCTCGCGCTTGGTTATTCTCTTCCCACAAAACATGGCCCCTTTATCGATTTTATCCCCCTATTTTACTGGTTATCGGTAGGTCGGGTTTAATCGATATTAAACGAAATATTCAATTTAAAATTTATACCCGCCGGGTTTTAGGCGCTATTCATACTACTCAACGCCAGCGCGGCACGCGCGTGCCGCGCTGGCGTGGCGTTTGTGTATGGATGGCTTGACGCCCCGCCCGCGCGGCACACGCGTCACGCTCCGCCATGGCGTCGCCGCTGCAGTATTCAAACTGCCACCCGGAACGCCTTGGCGTTTTCATCCACTGATATTATTTATCGATCGTCCCATTCATTCCAGCTTCACCGCTCCGCCATGGCGTCGCCGCTGGAGTATTCAAAGTCTCCGCAAGCGCGGCACGCGCGTCACGCGCGTAGAAAGTATTCATACACAAACGCCACGCCAGCGCGGCACGCGCGTGCCGCGCTGGCGTTGCGTAGTATGAATAGCGCCTTAGGAGGAAGAAACAAATGGTCCCACACTAGCAACCAAAGAAATCAAAAAATAATAAATATAGAAGTAATAAATAGAAAGCAATGGCTTGTAAACTGTATAGAGCAAATTACTACCTCTTGTGCGGTCGTGATGTGGCGGCAGGCAGAATCCAGTGGGTGGACACAGTGGGCACGCAGTGGCAGCTGAATCTGTGGACAGGAGGCTGGCAGCAGAATAGGATCGATGGCGGGAGACGGCGGGTGAAGATCTGTGTGGTCGCAATCGCAGAAATAATCTCGCGCCATTGCGTTCGACACGTATGCATTTCGAAAATCACTTGTTTTAACGCATCTTAACGTGTGATTCGACTTGAAAATGGCACTACGTCAAAGAACCCTAATCTTGGCCGCTATCATTGATAACGAAAATATATTTGAAAAGAATTCGTTCGACAAATTTTCGAAAGAACGAAATTTGAAAATAATTTGTTCGACAAATTTTCGAACGAACGAAAAAATTTCGAAAAATCTTACAAATTTCTTCGAAAAAGTCGTTTGTGTACAACGATATTCTGCGGAAAACGGGAATTCGTTCATTATGAGCACTGTCTTCAGCTTTTAAGGAGCTGCTGCAACACCTCAAGCCTTCGGAAAAGAGCCGTATTATTCGTGGCACGCTCCTCAGACAACCTCGGGCTTGTAAATTGAGGACGAAAACACTGAACTGCGAATTGGGAAGAATCAGATAGCATATTTTTGTCTGTTTCATCTTTATTTGGGCCCCTTTCAACGCCTCTTCTCTATTAGACTTTGACCGAGAGTCATTGCGAACGGTCTCTCACAGAAACTCTAACAACGAAGTTATACAACTTGCTCGTAGGTGGTCCATCAACCAACGCGCTCCACTGCCAACAATGCCGACGATCGATTTCGATGATGTTTTCGCGTATCGCTCTCTCGTCTGCGCCCTCCTCGCCACGTGTGCTTCTCCTCATCATCTGCACCCATCATTCCACTGGTTTTCGCAACAAAACACCCGTCGACCTCCCTGATAGACAGCTGATTCATCCTCCTACATTTCACAATTTCTTCGTTTCATATCTTCATTCCGATCAAACATGTTCTTCCCATTTGTGGGTACAACACCGGTAAATTTCCTTCAGCGAAGACGCAGCGGGCCAATAGATTTCATATTTTTCCTCCTCGATTCGCTATATTTGGAATCGTCATGCATTTTTATTTGGAGTAGTTACGAATTTGCCTCAGATTTTCTCGAAATGTTCCATTTTTCGGAATTTAGTTTTATGTTATGAAGGTTTTTTCGCAATGTTTCACCGATTGCTCTTATGTTACTTCCTTCAGTTTCATATTCATTCTATTTATCGAGGGCAAATGATTTGTAAGAGGAGTAAAGCAGAAAAGCAGACAACTTAGAACTCAAAACAGCTTAGCTTTGCAGTGTACCGCGACCCGAACGCGTGTGGCACAGTGGCAAGAGGCGCCATTGTCACTCACACGGTCGAGTGATCGATCTTCGCCCAAAGGCAACAAAGCCTTCTCTTCTTCTTGCAGCCACAGAGAGGGGTTCTGTCATAGGTTCAGAAACTCGGCCACTAGCACAGGGTTCGTCCACTGATCCATTTTCGTTAATGTAGTTGGTCTCAACGGGCAATTGAACAGGTGCGCAGTAGTTTACCCTTGACTACCGCAATCAGGGCACTCGTCAGGTTTGCTGTTATCCTATGCAAATATGACATAGTTAAGCATGTGGGAGTGTCCACAGCGTAACGATGCAAGGGTGCACCTGGCACGCCTGCCAAGTTCCAAGCACAAAGCCTTCTATCCCTCCGGGGTCGGTAAATTGGTAGCAGACTTGTCTGGTCGGATAAGAACATTGACCTCAACATTCTTGCCCCTGCAAGTCATTGCACAGGCCCACTACACTTCCAAAAGCCCTTGCGATTCTGGATAAAAGTCGAATGTGCGGCGCATCCCCAGACGGATTGTTATACGCCCAGAACTTCATTTTAAGACGTGCAGTAAAAGGAAAAATTTTCATTGAATGAGGCTCTTTTGGAGATTTGAGTTAAGCTGTCACAATCGCATTTTTTCCGACGAATAGTTCCTAAGGATCCCAAAGGAGGTGCAGCCGATTGATCTAACAAGGAGATGGGCAGAACTACCCATTCAGCCATGTTTTCCTGTTCGACTTCCTCCCGAGCAGTCATGAAATCCCTATTCTAGCTTCCCGAGTTGTAGTGAAAAATATTTGTGAGCTAAAAAGTGACTAGCCGTGTAGGCATATCACCATTAGGCTAGGTAAGGGGTCGTTCATACTTCCGCCACCGAGCGGCGCGACGAAGTGCTATTCGATAGTGTTGATCACGCGGCGCGGCATGATCAATATTATAGAATTGCATTTCGCTCCGCCGCTCTGCGGCAGAAGTGTAAATGACTCCTACTTCCGATTTTTTGGAAGACAGCATGCGGACCTCAGATTCGTGTTCTACGTCCCAAACTATTTTCCTTAACAAAGTTTGGGCTAAAATTTTCTTTTGGCCTCTGCACCCCGGAAAGGTGATTAGGCTAAATCCTCCCCCCCCCCCATTAGGCTTTAGAGGTCAAAAAAGTATCCTCGAGTACGTATTCTGTTTCAAGGAATACCTTGCCATGACAGAGACATTAGTGAAGCTGCACGCAAGATCAGTAGCTACTTCATCGTTCTGAATAGCTTTCTCGATGATATAATGCTCACTGTCTCTACCGCCAAATCATCTGTATCTCTTTTCTCCACTGACCCCAAGGAACACTGTGCTCAACCCGTTGTGAACTGAGAAGACGCTCGTCTGCCTGCCGCACGTTTCCCGAAGCTGCTCGGCCTAGTATTGAATCCCTCGCTGAATTTCCACAAAAATACTGAGCAGAAACAGGCTACAGTGGAAGCAAAGCTACGAGCTCTGGGAGGAACGTCGTTGGGAAGCAGCAAGGAGACAATTTTGATTACGTAAAAGGCAATATTGCAGCCGGCGTTGGAGTATGCAGCACCGGTATGGCAACACATAGTATCGGATTCATCGTGGACGAAGATGCAGCGAGTTCAAAATGATGCATTTGGGATTGCCACTGGGTGTGCAAAGAGCACTCCAGTGGAGCATCTTCATGCTGAAGCCCGTATTCTGCCTGTTAAGGAGCACTGTCAACTCCAAGCTCTGGAAATTGATTGATTTATTACACGGTAGAAAATGGTTATTAAGGATTATGAATCCTGTGACAGAGAGAGATCAGAAGGCCTTTTGCGGATGCTCCCGAAAAAGTCAACGAATATACAAAGATGAACACTCCATATTGGATCGTGCTCGTCTTTTAGGCGCGGAGCACACCAAGCCTCATTTCCATATTGGGGATCGTACCACCTATAGCGTTAAGAACACCGAGATGGAACTAGGTGAGGCGGGCTAGATGTTCCCCTTGCCTCGCTGTGCTGCGGTCATTCCCCTATGCTGGTGTCATACTTGCATAAGATCGATTGCAGTAAGCCACACGACTGAGCATCTATTCGATTGCCCAAAGAGGATCACCACACTGACAACAATGGATTTGTGGACGAATCCAACTTCGGTCGCCCGTTTCTTAAACCTTTGACAAAAACCTTTCTGCGGCTGCAAAGAAGAAGAAGAAGGAATACCTTGAACTGAACTTCACTTGTCAAACACAATTTGCTGCCGTAATTGACGCGCTACTGCTCAGCGTCTAACTTGGAGGCCTATCGCGAGCCAATATCGGCAATTTTTCCCTTTGGTTTCATACTGTTCGATGACCAATACCAATGCTGGAAATATCTAGGCCAGTTCAGTGCTCAAGTGGGCTCGTCGTGTATCGCCTTTTTCTCCGGACAAAAAGAGTGTGAGCGATCGAGTTTCCTTTCTGCATTGCACTCAAATTTCACATACTTGCAAATTCACTTACCATTCAATTTTAGGCAGCTTCCACGGATTGGGAAACCTGTCGACTTTTTATGGAAATTCTATAGGCATCTCAGTGCTGGAAGCATATGTGAAGAAAAACCTGAGAAACTCCGATAGAAGTTTTCCAGAGTAGCCTGGTTTTCTCGCACGAGGTGTGGAGAAGGCCTTTTAACTCGGACGCCGCTCAGGAGCGTGAGCTCATCGGTTAATTTTGTTCTGCGATTCTCTCAGATCCCCCCCAGGTGCCTGATTTTGCAAAAATTTCTGTGGCGATTTTTAGTTTGTTCTTGTAAAATTCAACTGAGGGGAACATCTCATGTAAAATGGAATTGTTCGTAAATAGCTGAACTCTTAAGAGTGCAGGCACCTCCATTCGTAATGGTCCATTTGGTCTCCTGGCATGTGCAGAGCTCAAGCAGGGTCGTTGCATAATTTTTTCGAAATCGGAGCGACACCCACCCATCAAATTTTTTTCCAAATTCCTATTTTTATGCTCCCCTAAGGCACGATTTATTCATGAAAATGTCTTGAATATTTGGGCTCGTTCGGAAAACCAAAATAATAATATATTTGATTGTCAAAACTGTCAAACCGCCAAAAATTCGTTCAATAGTCAGGCTCGCGCGTCTTAAAACCTGAGCAGTTCTGCGATCCTCTCCTTTGGTTACCGACAAAATATCGAGAATTTTTGCGATAGCCTCACCGAATTCTCATTTTTGAAATCCGAAAATTTGAGCGACCTCCCTCAACTCCAACCCCGTTGCGAAATTCAGCAACCCCGCTTGACCCTGCCCTGTGGAGCTCCACATCCGGCGCCGGACACCGTCGGGTGAACTCATTTACCATGGTTTGTGATAGCCGTTGCGGGACTAAGTAGATACTCAGGGCATCAGTTTCGGAAGCTGCCTGCGAGGCTGTCATGTCCCAAGGATAATTCAATGAAAGCTCAGAAGCATGTTGTTTCATTCCTGAAGCGGGTGTGGAGTGCGTGACCAGCTGACGAATCGTTATTGCCCTTGCCAAGACCATCGGTTTTGTGTAATCGTGCGCTCTCGCCAATGTGTGGACGCCTTGCCCAAGCGCGCTAGCTTCATGCTCCTCCACGCTAAAGCGTCACGCGCGGGTTTGGCGTTGGGAGTGTGAATTGACCTGACGCCACGCCCGCGTATGATGTCCGCTCCGCTATGGCGGAGACGGCCGTAGCGAACTTTTTCCTCATTTTCAGTGTTAGTCCATCTTCAATCTCACCCGTTACGTAATAATTGAGTCCGGTAGCATCATCTACTACCATGATAGTGAATGCATGTACAGATTTCGCTTTCTGCTGGGCCAAGTGAAGGCTCATTTTAATCTGCTCCCGCCATAACGTCGCCTTTGGTTGTACTCGTAGTCTCCGCAAGCGCGTCTTAGCGCATAGGAAAACGTATGTTAAACTCCATTGCCTCGCCAGAGTTACCGGTACGCGGTTGCGTTTAGGAGTGTGGGCATTCCTAAGATAGTTGACTAGTTCAAAGAAGTTTGCCTGCATGCGACTTCTGCAAGTTGTGTTGTTGTTTCGCTCGCTACTATGACCCTCATCTTTAAGTTAGCCAGCACGGGTTCTCATTTTCGATGCATTTCGTGACGTTACCGATGCTCTAAGCCGCGCTGAATCAATCTCCTTGTTTTGCTAAGACCCCGGTTTAAGTCATGTGAGCGCATTTCATTATTTTCGCAGAAATGTCTGTGTGCTTGTTTCCATGGAAACGCAAACCATTCTGTTCGTCGAAGTCGCATAATTTTTCTGACGTTGAGACAGTCTTCTGGGTGTTTATCCGCTTAGTTTCTGCAGGTTATTGCTTTTACTACCCTGCTCTTGATTTTGGTGGGTTCATTTTGAAAGAGATTTCTTTTTGGAAAGACCTCTGCAGAAGAGTAAATAACGTGAGCTCGAAATTCAGAAATGCCAGTTTTCAACAGAACTATAGACTTACTCCAGTTACTCGAGGTCTCCGTGCAGCGCAGGCAGTGGGCAAGAGGCGCTCTCTGTCTTCTTCCATGCGGTCGATTGATCGAACCTGCCCACGGCAAAGCCAAGCCCGCTATCCTTGCGGGTGTAGGGGTAAATGGGCGACAATCCTGTCTTGGAGGATAGCCAAGAACACTGACGTGAACATCAGCTGGTCTACGGAAGTCTTTGTATAGGCCCAGTACATATTCAGCCAAGTCTGTAAGGTTCTCAGTGGAAGTCGAAATGTGTAGCGCGTTCCCGGATGTGGGATTGGAAAACACAGTGAGAATTTTAACTTTCACTCAAGACTGAAGTAACGGAACGTTTGCAGTCCTCATGAGAGAATGCCAAAGTGGGCTTCGTAAGGCGGCTTTTTAGCCATCATGTCAACAAATACAGTCTTGCCGAGGGTAGTTCATTGGCTCTTGTAATTCAGGAAGTACGCGATGAGTCATCGCGTAATCCTGAATCCAATGCTTATCAGTTGAACTACAGTGGTGTAGTTCTCAAAGAGGGCGGTACCCGTGGTGGGTTCCAATCCCATCTTCATGCGAGATTACCGAAATCCATCTTGCGGGTGCCTCCTGACCGCCCCCAGATCATTGACGTCACTTCGACTCAGCGCCGTTCTTCGTGCCGTTGAGCCCGAAGAACGCCGGAAATACGGAAGCGAAGGCGGTAAATTGCGCAGCCGTAAGTTGCTTTCTAGTCCGAAGCGAGATCAGCAGCAGTGGGGCGCAAACTGTAGTTGTGGATCATTCCTTTTATTCTGCTCAAAACTTTTGAAAGCAACGACACCCTATATCGAAATATCTTGGCCCATAATGTCTAACGGTTCGGCCGTTCCCCCGAGTCGCCTACTAGATTCTCTTTCCTCTAGCGATATGGTCATTCTGCTCGAAGAATGACTATTCAGCCTCTTGAATATTCCACGATCTGGCAAACACTTCCTTACGGTGTTGAATTATTGCCGGAATGGGATTAAAGGAAAACCTTCCGCAACCTTTTTCGAGAGATAGAGGGCGCTCCAGAATCTGATCCACAGCCACAGTATGTTCCTCGATTCTCCTTAGAAGACAATATAGCCTGATCGAAGACGGTCCATTAAACCACCAACATATCCTCTCAGGCAGATTTAGCGCTTTTGCTTTCTAATTTCTTGCATTACATTTCATGGCGATAATTCATGACTGGCATATATATATATATATATATATATATACATATGCAGAGATAGATATATATATATGGCAGAGAGAGAGAGGAGAGAGATAGAGATATATATGAGGTTGAGAAGCAGATATGACTTCATTGTCGAAGGTCCGACGAGCTGCGCGACCGCACGCGTCGGAAGCAGACGGGCATTGGTTGCCGCGCGACGATTTCTTGCCGCCGGGCAAGGACGCTTCGGCTGATACAACGAACCACGCGCACAAAAACTCGTCTGCTTCCGATCGCACGTGCGGGTCGAGCTACGCGTGGTACGCAGTCGACGGTGAGACATTGCCAGTTTATGGTCTGTATATATATATATATATATACAGGTGCATACAAGTCTGCTGGTACCTTGCTCGTTGGTGCCCCTGCTTCTACTGAACCGGCAGACGTTTGAGTGTACACAGGGAATGTTCGAGCGATATAGCGTGCACAACTATATCGCGAAAGTATCCCGCACACATTGCATAAAAGGTGTTAAGCTGTCCGGCACACTATATTCTGGTCCATAACACCTTAGGATCCTCGCAATTTAGGAGTCATGGAGTCTTTGGCCACAGTTACCTCAAGCCACCTGAAACTTGGTCGATCGCTGTCGAGTGATATCCAAAACCCTGCGCTATCCAGACTTCTGAGATATTTCCATGCACCGTCATGCTTTGCAGGAAACCTGCCTCAAGGCGACAGAACTGTCATCAGCTGCTCGGAGAGTACACCATCTACTGCGGTAATGCCGGGACGATAGGAGAGGAGGCTGTGCACAGTTGCAAAGGAAGGGGATTTCCAATGGTATGGTTGCGAGTTCATTCATCACAAATCGAAATGTATCAAACGACTATGGACCACAGAGGATTCAATCTGTGGATAGTGAGTGCTCATGCACCTGTTCTTGAAACCACCGATTATCAATTCGAAGGATGCGTTTTATGAGGAACTCAATACGTTGCTGGCTGAGACACTCGGTCAAGATGCTGTTGTTACTGGACGAACGCAAATGCGATGATGGGACTTGATCTGTAATCCAAAGTACTCGGTAAAATGGTTTCAACCAGTGGAGCAAACATCGGACAATGGCTACCGCCTTGTCGACTTTTGTGAACTGAAAATTGGATTATTGCATCGACATTCCAGAGGAACCACGCCACCAGCTTACGTGGCAGGGACCAAAACCAATATCTCCAGAAGAGCAGTGGAAGGAAGATGATTAACTCAGAAACTACAGCCGATTATGTCCTGACTTGATGATGATTCCAGTATTTATTCAAAGATCTAGAGCTGTGTGGATGTCGCATCTCGATTGATCACCGTCCTGTTCTGTTGAACTTCACTGCGAGGATTCATAATATATTGAGGGCCCAGCCTCTCCAGAGGATTGACATGACAAAGTCTCAGAGATGGAAGAGTGCAGAAGGCGAATTTCTGACAACGCGTTTCTATTCACATCGGCACGGACTAAGAAGAAACTTTGCGACGCGGATTCTTGTGTCGGCGCATCCAGATTTGAAATATGCACTCTATTATACAGCCTAAGTATGTTTCGGCCTGATGGCTCATTGAAACGATCACCAATAACGATAAAATAACTGTATGGAACTTCGTGGATAGAAGCGTCTGAGGATGAGCGGTTTGGCAGCTTCAAACAATCGCGAACTAACGAGTGATCAAAGGTATTAATATCTGGAAGGGCCAGAGTATAAGAATCCAATGAAAAGCCCACACACTGGTGCAGTACAGCGTGGGAATATCGGAGAGATGTTCTTCCGGTCCTGAACATCACCAATGGAGCTGCAGTACAGTGACGCTGACGCCGCCAACATGGAAGGATTACTTCAGCTCACTACTGAATCCACCAGCGCCGTAATCAACTGAGCTCCCTGCAACCAGATATACTATTACGACGTCAGTGATAAACCGCCAACCAAATCTGAAATGACAGTGTCTGGAAAATGAAGAATGGAAAGGCAGGTGGAGATGACAACATCACTACAGCTGAAAGCTCTTCTCCGTCTGGGATTCAGAAAATGACCAACACCATCCAGTGCCATGGTGGATGAGCGAAAGGATACCCGATTCGTGGAGACATGCGATCATCGTACCTTCTTCACAAGAAGCTATCCGTCACGGATCCTAAGAACTACAGAGGAATCTCTCTACTTCGTGTCATATTAAATGGTTAACGTATCATTTTCGAGCGACTTATCAAAACATCGTGAAGGAACGACCAGAGATGAGCAAGCCGGTTTTCGACCTGGAAGATCGACCATCGACCAAGTGTTCGCCGAGAAGAGTAATTGGAAACGTGGCATGGTTTTCGTAGCCATTACAGCTTGCTTTTTGGACTTTGAAGCCGCGTTCGACTCTCCTCATCGTGATCGATTGCTCAATGCTCTATGAGCAGATGGAGTCCCGGAAAAGTATGTTCGGTTAATCGAGGACAAGGAACAAAGGAACAAAGAGCAGCAGTTCGTACACCTGTCGGATTTACGCTCAGCTTTCGAGGAAACAGGCAAGGCAAGGAGCCGCAGGACTCCTTTTCTTTTCAACTTCGCCGCTGATGACATCATGCGCAGAGTTGCAGAACAGTTTCCTGCGGATGTGATCCTACCACCATCAGGACGCTCCCTTTGTCGACCTGGGAGTACGCCGACGACATTGTGTTATTCGCTGAAAACAACGCAAAACTGCAAAGGATTGTGAACTCCGTTTCGATATGCTGCAGCCTATGGATCTCTGTCTTCGTCCTGACAAATGCAAGCAGATGTGGGTCCCCCAGAGGCCTTCAACTGGAGTTTGTGTGGACGGACAACGTATCGAACTGCGGACGATTTCTGTTTATTTTGGGCTGTTTGCTGAAGAACGATGGTAGTTATGCAGCGGATGATTCGACAACGATGTGCGAAAGCTACGTCTGCATTCAATTAATCCGCGTTTGTGGTCTACCACCATCGCGAAGGAAGTCAAGTTGCGCGTCTACCTCCATCCGCCATTCGCCCTAATTATGATGTACGGATCGGAGACGTGGGCACTGAAAACGCAGATGGAAAGCGTTGGATTGCACGGAGAGGAAGCTTTTTAGGCGTTTGCTTGGATATTTCTGGCCGCGTGTATGCCATAACGAAGACCTTTACAAGGAAATCGACGCAGTACATCAACGCTTGACACGAGGGAGGTGCCAGCATCTCCTAACGCCATCTCAAGCAGCAATGGAAAGTCGACTTCGACTGCTCGGGCATATACTAAGAAGAACGCCGGATCGTCTCGTACAACACGCTTTAAAAATGCTTCCAAATCCTGTCTGGAAACGGCCACCTGGGCGTAGGCGAAAGTTCTGGACGGATGTGGTTAAAGAGGATTTAAAGTCACTCGGCATCGAAAGACAGGTCAGCATGACGTTTCGCAGGAAATGGAATAGTGACAGCTGGATGGAATGTACCAAATTGTGGCTGAGGACCGTGAAAATGGACACGGCTGGACTACTAGACACACCTCGGTGAAGATGCGAATGACCGTCAGGCGAAAGCCAACCTGATTAAGTAAGTAAGTAAGTCAATATATATATATATATATATATATATATATAGAGAGAGAGTATAGTAGTATATATATATATATATATATATATATATATATATATATATATATATATATACACCGTTGTATTCTGGAAAAGAGAGGTTATTCGTGAGAATTCTTTCGCTGAGCAATGTTTTTTAGCTCGCATGGTGCCTAAGGCAGGGATTATATATTTGGCACAGATCGCACTAATATTTTGCGTTCCTCTTTCTGCGTTGGCGCAAATTCGGTTCACATATGTTATAACATATTCTTTGATCGGAGCCAAATTTACTTTGTTGCTTCGTGCGTTTGTGCAGAGCGAGGTTAGAGACAGTGAATAAGTGTGTGTAGAAGGAGACGCAGCATACGCGCGTGGACGCACGCGATGAACGGAAGTAAAATGCGTACCTCCAACACCGCAGAAACGGAGGATACGTCTTTGCGCTAGTGCACAAGAAGCGGGAACGCAAAGCATCACTGCGACCCGTGCCGACTATACGATCCCGGCCAGGCATATAGAAGCAAAAAGAATGTTGTTCTGCAAAAGAATCCTCACGACTATCTTTTCCACGGCGCCAGAATACAGCTGCGTGCATGTATGAGTCGTGAATTCTCAATATGAAATGTAATGCAGAAATTAAAAGCAAGCGCACATTTCTGCCTAGAGATATTTTGGTGTTCTCTCTAATGGATCGTCTTCGAGCAGGCTGTTTGTTTTATAGGGAGAAAAATTGGGAGCATAAAGTGACTGCGGATCAATTCTAGGCTTGACATATACCTTTGGATAGTTGTGGACGGTTCTTTGTACTTCGCTTGGTAGATCACGTTTGACTATAAATTAGTCATATAAGGAAGTGTTGCCATGTAAATCATGGGATATCCAATAAGGAGCTAGATAGCCATTCTTCGAGAAGAGTGCAGTCTTACGCAATAGGAAGGCCCTACAGCTGAGAAGGCAGGAGGACTCAGCACAGCCTTTGCTAAAAGAATAATCACATATGTACTCTGCAGAAATTCAGTGACCAAATCTATCAGGGACGGTGTTTATCAAATAGAAGTGCATGGTTTCTTCCGGAATGCTCCTCTCTCTTCTGGAACAGCGCTGGAGGACAATCGATCTGGCGGCTCCTTCGCACTGCCATTCATCGCGTCGCTGTTCAGAAATGAAACCAGTTCATGTACCGATGACTAGTCTGTTACACCCTTCGTTCTGATTGTTTTTGGAATCGATTCACGACGAGCTGCGTTCGATGACTCGTATTTTGTTGACTCGGTAGACTCAGATTGCTTGGTCACACCATATGAAATGTTCTTCTCGGTGAATTGGCTTGTGCGACTCTACTACGATGATCACTTTGTGTTCATTTTGAATAGTTACTACACCCCTGGACCGAAGGCTATTGAAAGGCTGGTTTCGCGCTAGCCGTGCAAATCCAGGATTTTCTTTCCTCTTGCGAGTGTTTATTTCCTCGGCTGATCAGATTTTGAAACTTGAATTCGATGTTGGCAAAAATGGAAGTCAAAGCCATATTTGGCTTTTTGTTCCATATACGCACTTTTCAGTGACGACTGTTTTCCTTCCATAATTGGGTTGTCGCGTAAGTTTGATCCACTTCAGTTCATCATGTTTTTAAAATTTCGCATTTGGCTATTGACCGATTAATATGATATCCCGCTTGTAAGCGCAAATCCTCTTCCATCTATTTCTTCATTCCTCTCCGCTAGAACCTGGTGATTTCAGAATTTCATACTAAAAATCTCTGAAACACAAGTACGAAGTGAAGGCTCTCTCGCTCTTGACCAAAGTATCAGCGCTGTAATTTTTGAACGGATGCAAACACGAGTTGCAGGAAACATATGCAGCGGCAGAATTTTCTGGTTTGGGTTAAGGGGTCGTTTATACTTCCGCCGCGGCGCGGCGAGATGCAATACAGCCATATCGATCAAGCGGCGCAACCTAGCGGCGCCGCGAGGCGTTTAGAGTTTTTCTGCTCGAAATATTCCAACGGTGCCGCACGCGGCCGCCGCCTAGGCGCTGCCGCGCCGCCCGAGGAAAGCAGGCGGCGCGGCGGCCGCGTGCGATCCGTATTGACATAGTATGCTTCTTTTGCTGTTATTTCATACAAATTCTCAATTTTGTTCTTCTGATTCATCTCTAAAATTCCTTCCAAGGTCCTGGGCGTCGTTAAGAGTAGGCTGGGTTGTAAAAAATTCATTTTTTTTAAGCTTTTGAAATTTTTTTTTCCAAAGAGAAATCGTGTTCGAAGACTCCTATTCGCTCTTCGGTGCTGTGTTATGGTACGAAAATTATAGATGTTTCTTTTTGCACATACGAAATCACCATTATAATCGACCTTGTGTTATGTCAGAGCTACTCTAGGCTGTGTTTAACGTCATTCTGCGACGTCGCCGCGTAAATTGGAAGCAGCCCGATTATACATCCTGGTGGCGCGATTTTTCAAGCGGCGCGCCGCTCCGCGGCTGAAGTATAAACGACCCCTAAAACGTATAGGATGCGTTAGCCAGGGCGCTCCTGGGTACGCACTCCTGTAGTGTTCACTCTGTGCTCTTTGATCAGCTTATCTCGTCACTTACTAATATGTCCACAAAAACAGCCACTCGTGTCCTGTCTTGTCTTATTGAACGTTTATTTCGCTTGTTTCCCTTGTCTTATCTTCCATGTATCCTCTATTTCGAAGTAAAGTTTACTGCCATTGATCGCGTGCGTGTGCCGCGTCTCCCTTTCCCAAGCATTTTCTTGCTGCCTCTGCCCTCGCCCAGCACAATCACGCCAAGGAACAAACTAAATTTGCCTCTGAAACGGAGGATAACTCCGAGGTATCAGCTGCTCAGAAACCGGATAGAAAACTGCAAGATGTCCTATACGTTCCCGGGCTCCTGATAAATTTGGAGATTTTCCTCGACATGCCCTAACATATGTATTCATTTGATAAATGGAGAAAGCCGTAAAAGCAAGTTAGTTACTCAGCCAATCGTCGCATTCAATGCGCGTCGAGTATGCATTCAGCTTAGAGACGAGGCAGTTTCGAGCCCAGTCAGGGAATTTGCTTCTAGGGGACGCATAAAGTCTCCTATTGTATTCCCCAAGTTGCAGCACGTATCCCAGTTAAAATAAAACGCTCAATGCGTGCATGATACACATTCAGCCTCGATGACAAAGCGACTTTATAATCAGCATACGACGCATTTTGAGGCGAGACTCTGATGTCGGCGGCATCACCGTGGTTCAATTACCCAAGTTTGCTTCACTTTGTCTTGCTCTCAGCCGCTGGAGACATCGTCCAAGTCGCTGGCGGCCCCAGATGGTGCTCACAACGAGCTGGCCTGAGTCGCAAGTCGATGTGCCGGTCGGTGTGCTGCTACTACAACTCTTGATCTCCGTGCAGCACGTGCTGCTGTATGGTGCACCTACCCCTGCGATAGAGCTTTCTTTTGATGGGTGTGGGTCACTGAGTTGAATGTCTATTCGACACGCATTGAATGCGGCGATCTTCTGAGTTTAAAGGTGACTTCTATGCCAGCCAGTGGTGTGTGAAATCCGGTGAGGGTCGCTCCTCCTCTGGTGACTCTAATTTTTTGAAAAAATGTCGAAATTTTTCTATGTCTTCATAGACGAAAATTCCTCCGACATTTTCAAGACTGAAATTTTTCTTCGAAAAATGTTTTTTTGTAGTGAAGCACCACATTCTCTTACCTGCTAATGACGAATCTCGGGAAGTGTTTTTTATTTGGGCTCAAAATATATCCTCCCTCCTGGTCCGTTCTTGGATAGTAACCGCTTCAACCTTTTAAACAACTATGGTTCAGGGATTTTTCAGTCTGAATTTATGCAATTTGGGGCGTTCGAATGGGCATTTGAGCTTAAGTGTTGGTCGTATTTCGGGGTTTGTGGTTTGGAAGGAGACAGAGAAATGATATAGTGCCTATTTCCATATACATCACGTTGTCGCTGCTGTGTTCTTCTTTGGCATCAATCGCGACAAACATCAACCGTGACTGTTTCTCAGTCTAGTTTCCTGCAATTCATACAGCGCATTTCTGCAATCCTCATTGTCAGTAAGTGTGTACCTTTCTGAATTAGGGCGTCTTTCAGTTTTATTTTCGGGTTAGACTTAGTGACCAAAAGGGGGTTGGAAACTCCCTGCACTGGCATCATTTTCAAAACCTTGGACTGCACTAAACTTGTTCATCCATTTTTACCATATGTCTTCTATTGCCTCCTCCCAGGCAATGCATTGCCACCTCTGGTCGGTTGTCCTACTCCATAACCGTTTCCAAAATGAGCTGGTTTCTTGATCACGTGGCAGCATTATATGCTCGAAACAGAAAGAAAACCCACATGAGTATTTTCGTAAACACGTTCGGCTTCATCCACTGAAGTCGGCACTCATTGCGTATCCTTCCCCAGTATTGCGTAGACGATGACGACGTACTGGTGGATTAGTATGTTATTCCCCTGGGGCCGGATTCATCGACGAGTAACCCATGTGATTAAGTGGCAAATACAATCAAAATTCTCTGCAATAATCTTTGGCAAGCTTCTCTATCCTCCTGGGTATCCTTAACTCCGTGAGTTCAGCTTTCTTGATGAATCCGGCCTCTGTTCATTCTAGGATGGATAGAAACAGTTGCATAAACGCCTATATCATATTGAGTCATGAGCATGCGGTGCGTGTCAAAAACGACCTGCAATATCGCAACACGTGTGAGAAGCTGGCTCCCTGCCCTGTCAGATTTCTTCTCCCCTGTGATAATGCCACCTCCAAAACAGTAAAGCTGGGCTTTTCCCTGACCGTCGGCGACGTTTTAGGGTGATATATTAAGCACACAGGTAAACCACAGACATCGAAGACGGTGGGAATTTCCTCAGCACCACTGTTCTGGAGGAGAACGTCAAAATAGCAAGGGGCGGAGAAAAACAGGGCGGGGCTAAATTCTCACTCGTATAACGTCATTTTGGGGTCGTTTTTGACGGTTCAAAATGCGTAGGCGTTGGGTGCTGAGGCCTACCATTCTATTTCCGCAGTTCTCTCAACCACGTTTACGAGTGTGCATACTGCCTTTGAAAGATTTTACGTATCTTCGTAATCAACTCCTGCAAAGGCAATTTTGAATAATTATTTGACCAGCCAGTCTTTTCTGAAGCTTATGTCGGGACCTCACGGCCAACCTGGCTACAATCCGCAGTATCAGAATCCGTATCCGGCTGGAGTGACCGCCGCCAGCGGGTTGGAAACAATCAAGGACCACAAACAAGGTGATTTGTACTTTTGAGTTTTTTTTTTTCTTTTCGGGAATATTCTTCGGTACTAAATCTAATTTTTCGGGCTCCCGAGGAGGAGTTTTTTAGAGGCTTCGTCCAGAAGGGTGATTTAAAAATGCTGAACACGAATATGGGATTCGTTTTGGTATTTACGGGAAATTACGGTAGTCCGGTTAAAGGCTGCGATTTGATTGCAACCTTGCTCAGAGAGGCGTTCTTTTGGGATTTCGCTGTTTTCGGATCCGTTGCCCGCTTTCAGACCATCGATGACTTATGGTAGCCAAATGGCAATAAACCCTCCGCAATTCTCTTGAAATCGGAAAAAGGGCCATTTGATGTGTGAGGATCATCTCCTGAAAGAACCCCTCCGGCAAAGTTTTTTTGTGGTTACCAGAATCCGAAAAGTGAAATAGTGAGTAATATTCTATAACGGGGGATACCTATGGATTTTTTGCTGTCGTACCCGTGTTGTTTCTATGGGTATGGAAGTCTTGAATCATCTTTCCGCCTGAGAGGTGTGGAGAAATTGAGAAATGGGCTCCGTTTTTCTTCTGTGGTTTGGTGTGTGGCCTTTTAGAAGGAGTTTTCCAATTTCAGCCGCTTTTGAGAAAGAGTTCCGAGTTGAAGAAATTTACCGAGCAGTTCTTGTTCATGCTTTGTGTATGGTTGTTGAGCGAGCTGTCCGTTTATACACGCACTAGCTTTTAGGAAAGCAGGCTTTTGGCGAGGCCCTCGATGTTTCTTAAGCGTTCAAGCATTAGCTAGGTTGCGAAATTCCCAGAGTGACGCACGCATTCCCTAAGTTTCGCTGAAAATGCGTCAGAGTGGATTTGAAGAGGAAGGAAGATTCCAGAGCAAGTTATATTCTGAAATCGCTTGTACTGGAGATTTTCAGTAGGAGGTCATACTTTTGTTTGAACCACATCAGCTCGTTTGTGTGGCTCGGGGATTTGTGCTCAACTTGTGATGATCGCAGAAGTGGGCCTCCGGGTTCTGGCGATGGAAAGGAGTAAGGTCTGGGGCGGTTGTAACTTGTAATTTCTCAATGGGGGGGTGACGGGTCGTAAAAAATTGGACCCAAAAATGAAAGATTTCGGGTCAAGATCGTAAGAGTTTTGGGCCGAAAACGAAAATACGGGGAGAGGGGCTGTAGGGCCCAAGCGAGGCGTTTTGTAATTCTTTCGAAATCCTGAGCGACTCCTCCCATCAAAAATTTTCCAAAATCCAAATTTTTGTGCCCCCTCCGACGCGCGATTTCTGGGCAGCTTATGTTTGTTTGATTACTAAAACTGTCACGCCGGAAATCCGTTTAGTAGTGCCGGGCTCAAGCGCTCAGAACTCCTGAGCTAATGCTGCGATTCTGCCCTTTGGTGACCAAACATATCGGAGAAATTCGGGATATCTTCACCAAGTTTTCATTTTGGTCCGAAACCAGTTTTTGGCTGACCTCTCCCTCCGTTGCGTGTAAAATTCTTGCAACAGGGTACGGCGTGAGAGGTATGGACAAGAGCTAAATTCTACTCAGAGCCCCTCTCCTCCAAAAGCAAACTTTTGGCGATTTTGCGACCTCCCCTAACTTTCATTTTCCAGGGCCCGGAAATTTCGCGACCCTCCGCATCCGTGTGCTTGAGAATTTTGCAGCAGGGTACGGCGCGAGGTGTGGACAAGGCTCAATTCACTCAGACCCCCTCTCCAAAAAGCGAAATTTTGGCTTAATTTTTGCAGACCCCCTCCCAGAAGCGCCTTCAGAATGGTTCATTAGGTCTCCCGGTGAAGCTACAGACCCCTCTTTCCCCACCCTCGCCGCAGCTCAGACCCCCAGTGTGGATATCCATACCCCGCGTGCCGAACGATGTTTCAGAACTCCGCTTCACCTCTGGGGGACTGGAAGAAGTTTCTTGAAAGAAAATTTCTCGGCACTTTATCGAGAGGACTTATCCAGCACGCACAAAGTGAAGATTTGAAACTTGGCATCTGTTGGAGTTTTGTGAGAAAGGTAAAAGAAACAATTCGAAGAAACTGTTCAATTCAATTAACGCACTTTGGGTAGAGTCAGAAAACTGCAAAATGCAATTCTTTTCGTTTTTCCGAATTTGAAACATTTTCAGCCTTTACTTTGTTCAGGGTTTTTTTTTGGGGGTGCTGAAGACGAATATAAGCTCCATTTTCAGTTTCTTATGAAGACTGTAGGAAAATATCATGTATGTTTGTCTACAGTGTCCCACCGTAATTCCTCCGAAAAAAATAGCCCTGATATTCGTTTTCCAGCGCCCCAACTTACACTCCCTGGACAAAGTCTGGGGCTGAAAATTTTCGAAATTCTTAAATTAAAAAATGTTTTTGGGTGTTTTTGATCCACCCAGGTGCATTAAGGAAAATTCAAATTGTTTCTTTACCATCTTTGCCCCCTCCTCCCACAACATCTCAAGTGAGATTTTCCTGAAACTCCAGTCTGTGCTGGGATCAGTCCCTAGTAAGGGGAGGGATCTTAGCTCTGCTGGGGTCCTTCACAGGGCCCGCTATGGACCTTGAGCAAGTGGGACAGGTCAGCTCCCTGCCATCAGTTCAAAATTGGTTGAGTGTTGTAGCGGTGCAGAAATTTGTAGTAATAATTTGTTTTTGGAATTATTGAAATTCGATAGGTTTTTTCATTTGTTTGAAGCTCACACTCGCCTTGACTCACAATTCTGGGAGGGGGAAGTCTGGAGAAGGGGCACCACGAAGCTTCTTTCCGGGAAGGGAGTAAATGCACCTTTCCGCAGGGGCCCGCACTCTCGCAGGCCAGCACCTCTCACAGCGCCACACCTGGCCTGCTACCTCACTGTGCTATTTATTTTATGGCTTGTTTTTTATTCAAATCACTTATGTATTTTGGGCTCTTCTTGGAATCCACAACTTTCTTCCTTTTCTTTCAGGCGGATTCGTACCTCCACCCATGCCACACCCTTCAATGATGGGAATGGGAGGAAACCCACATTATGCTAAGGAAGGTGGTGAATCGGACAAGTACAACCTTCCAGTTCAGAAGTAAGAATTGGCTTAATCGGTGTTTTCTCACTTGCGTAGATCATCTGTTTGTTAATGCGGCTGTGTGTAGCGTATCTGTGTCTGTGGGAGATAATATTTCAAAGTTTCGTTTTCAGCTGATCGAACGATTCGCGCTGCTTTCATCCGCAAAGTGTTCTTCCTTGTGGCACGATCATGGTATGTCTTGATCCTTGTCTCCTGGAATTTGTACTATCAAATCAGTAGAGGTTTTCAGCTTGGTGTGGTTGCAGTCATGACGGCGATTCCTTTTATGAATAACGACACAAGACTGTTTGTTGCTAGAAATCTGGGAATGTATTGGGCTGCATAGTAGGTTTTTCGGTCTATCAAGAATGCTGCTCAGTATCTTTCAACGTGTTCAAAGTACCGTTTTAGTGGTGTATTCCTTGTTGTATACTTGTCATTGATGTGCTGTGAGTCGGTGAGACGTTCTTTCCCTGCAAATCTCATCATGACGGCCATTTTCGTGAGTTTTTTTTCCCAAAAAGTTTAGAGTTTTCGCTTTTTTTGCTGAAAATGTGCCTCTTTCAGACCCTAGCCGTCGGATACATGACGATGATGATCACCGCCCATCACGATATCGTATCAGTGCTTCTCACACTAATTATCTGCACAATCTGCTGCGGATCGATTATCGTCTTCGCGTCGCAGACCAAATACGACCTCACGAAGTGGGTTGAAGTTTTTGCAGTTTCGGACTTGGGGCTCAGCTCATCCCTAGCACCATGTTGATCGAGTTCACAGAATGGCTGGTGTCGAGTTGAAGTTCGGCTGACTAGATCCCTCCGGCGCGACCCTAAAGCAGCGACTCATGCAGGTGTTTGGCACGTATACCAGCCGAACTCCTCCCAAGCTCGCCCTCATCCTGTGTCTGGCAAGGGAAGGATCATTACATGCCGTAGCTATTCCAAATGAAATAAGCTGCTCTAGGATTAATTTTCGACGTAGAATTCAAATTTTTACATTGCAGCTGCGAAACGTTTCTTTGAATGGAGCTATAGCGTTTTTAACGCTTCACTCGTAGATGCATCATAACGTGTAATCCGTGAGCCTTCGTCGCCGCCTGAGATACACT
The DNA here is from genome assembly GCA_029168955.1 of Aplectana chamaeleonis. Classification (NCBI taxonomy): domain Eukaryota; kingdom Metazoa; phylum Nematoda; class Chromadorea; order Rhabditida; family Cosmocercidae; genus Aplectana; species Aplectana chamaeleonis. The sequence goes on along the minus strand of JAPDOI010000034.1, from coordinate 2,652,915 downwards.
GATGTGATTTCTACACCAGGGATGATGATTCTCCGCCAGATGACTGGGATGATTCCTGGTGTAGAAATCACTTCGGTGCGACGAAGACTCATGGATTACACGTTATGACGCGTCTGCGGGTGAAGCGCTAAAATCGCATATAACTTCATTCAGAGAAACGTTTTGCAGCTGTAATGTGGAAATTCGAATGCTACGTCGAAAATTGATCCTAGTCAGGCTTATTCAGTTTGGAATGACCACGGCGTGTAATGATCCTTCCCTTGTGCGCAACAAGCCGTCCCGTATGCATATCTCTCCTCGAGCATCCCCCTCCCAGTAAGAGCCGTCTGTGATCGGCCAATTGCGTCTAATGATTTAGTAGCCTCGCGGGCGCTGGCACTATTTCCGGCTCTCGAAAAAAGGCCTAATAGTGCGGAAATTTTTCGAAAATATATAATTTGGGAGACTACGTCATAGAATGGTGATAGCGATGTGCTTCATCACTATGATCTATTTATCGATAGCGATAGTGGAGCGTAAGTGCTTCAGAAGTCGGGCTACATTAGAATGTAGAGGATTCCTCGATTTTCAGCTAATGATTAGGTCTTGAAGGGTGCTTACATGCTTATATACAGGTTGAGGATAACACGAATCGACCAGGGAGGTTCCTACTATCGCGCCAACGTAGCGACAGAACTAGCCAAATTGGCACCCTATGATTGATTCAGACTTGCCCATTTGCAAAATCGCATCCTTACGAAAATAAGCGGCAGTCGTGTTTTTATCTGAGCTTTTCGATCGGCAGAAGTCGGAACGACCTGCTATACTTCTAACTTCTGAAAACGGAACACCAAACCCAACAAATTCGGAAAATGTATTGACTTCGATTGCCCTCCTCTCGATAACCACTTGATCAAAAACACCATACACTTTGGTCAAGAGAGTGTACATTGTCTTACTCATTTGACCTAATCGAGTGGCTTTTGCCTGACGCGGTCATTCCGCATCTTCACCAAGGTGTGCCGCCGTAGTAGTCGGCTGTGTCCTTTTGGCACGGCCTTCAGCTACAATTTGAACACAATCCATCCATCTCTCACTATTCGATTTCCTTCTAAGCCATCTTTCATAATCCTCATCGTAAGCGCGGCACGCGCTTGAAAAAATTATGAAATCTCCGTCGGCACTGTGTATACGGCAGCGTAGGATAGTCTTAGATTTACTTATGTTGAGATGGACATGAACTGGGAAGCGAGTATTGATTAAAGTGGTGAGACCGCCATGGCTGTTCGAGCGGTGCTGGTTACGCGGCACGCGCGTGCCACGCGGTGAGAACTTTTATAGTCCACCGCGCGTACCGCGATTGCGGTGAGGACTGTGAAAGATGGCTAAGTAATGCATCGCGCCCGAACTGTGTTTCGATGCCGAATAGCTTCAAATCCTCGATATTGCTGATGCGTCTATTTTTGAAGCGAGTTTCTTGCAAAGCAGCAAGCGGTGCATATAAATAGCTCGGAGGCCTGGATAGCGCAGTTTGTTGGGTATCGCTCAGCAGAGATAGACATTTCAGGGTGGCTAAATTGTGGCGTGTGGTGAAAGACTCCATGAACTCCTCAAGTACAGAACCTACTGTGCTACGGAAAGTTACTGACGGCCTCGCTGCGCTGTGGTCACTCTACACTGCTTATGTCTTACGTCAATAACATCGACAGCAGTCGACCTGACGCATCCGGACTGCGCGGTGGTCCCGCACACGACACGGCGCATCTATTCAATTGCCCTATGAGACCAGCTGCTCTAACGAAAAAGGACCTTTGGACTAATTCTGTAATGGTCGCCCAGTTCCTTTACCTACGACAAATACCGCTTCGAGGCTGCAAAAGAAGAAGACTGACGGCTTAGAATCGCTCTTGTAAAGTAGTTCTGGCTCGATTTCGGCGTTGACGTTATAGTATGAGTCGCACTGGTCCCTTTGCTTTTTCCTCTCAGTGTTTTGAGCATGTTTTTCTTTAATGTCATCGAAGGGATGGCTATCGAAGTCCACAAAATCTTGATTACCGATGGATTGGTATCCGAATTTCGGTTTCCGAAAATAAATTGGTCGTGTCTTTAAAAGTTTCTTTAAAAATCGGTCATCCCAGTTCAGAAGAGTGCCCTCTGGAAAGCTAACAACAATCATAAGTCCTAAATACCGCGTCTTTCTCTAAATTGGTCGTAACAATGGAAATCGAGTATGCAATCATTTTTTCTAGCATGATGGGTATTATGTTCATCTTGTCAATGTGCCTGATGGTGTTCGGCCTGGTGGCGATGATTTCGGCCATATTCTTTAAAGTGAAGTTCATCTACCTGGTTTACGCCGCGTTAGCGTCGCTCTTGTTCATGTTCTATCTGGCTATTGATGTGCAGGTGAGAAAACTTCACTGACTTAGTGTTATTTGTAATCAATATACGTACCTCTGTGATCTGTGTTCATGTTCCAGATGATGATGGGTGGACGCAAGTACGAGATTTCACCAGAAGATCACATCTTTGCCGCAGTTCAGATCTTCCTCGACATTGTCTACATCTTCTGGATGTTGTTGTCGTTGTTTGGATCAAGCAAGTAAGTTCGCTAAGTTCATCTGCGTTGCCCTCATCCCATCGCTTGTTTTGGTTAAAGTATAAGTTGTTCCGAAAAGATAATACTGGCTTCGTGAGAGTTCAGTTTGTTTGGAATCTTGGCCGAAAGTGCGCTATATAGTATGAAAATCTCCTCCTAAATTATTTTCCGGGACGACCTAATATAAGCATACTCGCTTTGTTCACGTCTGTACAGGCGACAGCACGAGGTGTGATTCATCACAGTGATGGGCGAACCCTTGAATGTTCAAGATGGACAGGAACTGGTGAGGGAAGTTTTCCGCCATCCGACTTCCTCATTCTCCAAATTCAAAGCTTTCAGCGGGGCTATCTCGTCAAAATATAATGTGTCTGAGAGCGCAAAATGTTTTTTCATGTAAGGGAACCTTCTCACTTGAAACACGGTCAGACAGCTTACCAATGATAAGACCAAACAAAGCATACGGATCGATGGGATTTGAAACGTCGGCAAAACTGTAATTTAAGTGAAACGACGCCAATCGGAATCCGTCGGAAGTAGATTGAGTCGTGTTTTGCTCGGTGTCTGACCGTCTTTTGAGTATTTAAGCATGATGCTCGTATTGCTTTCTACCACTTCGAGGAAAAACTTTGCGGTTCTCGAATTATGTACTGGTTTAGTGAAAATCTCCAATACTGGGCACCTCTGAGTGCTTCTATTCACTTGGAGACACGCCTCCAAGTTGCCAAAGTTGATAGGACGTTTCAACATGCTGAGGGCTAGGTTATATCGTTCGTGGAAAATCTCACGGAACGTGCTTATTGTTTTTTCTGCGATTTCTGTGTTTTGCGACTTCTGATTCGTAGCCTTATCCAACCAGTTTCGCGCGCAATTCTTTAGCGGTTGTTTATACTCCCGTCACCGTGCGACGCGGCATAGTGCATTTTGTGATATTGATCACGCGGCGCGATCGATATCATAGGATTGCACTGCGCCGCACCGCTCGGCGGCGGTAGTGTAAATGGCCCCTTACCGTCAGGTACACTTTTTTGGATAAGTTTATACTCCCGACGCCGAGCGGTGCGGCGCAGTGCATTCGGGTAATATTGATCACGCGGCGCCGCACTATCGATACTGTAGGATTGCACTTCGGCGCGCCGCTCGGCGGCGGAAGTATAAACGACCCCTAAGGCAGAGACGAATGTGGTAGTAAATTCACAATGTTCCCATGCTCCGCCGAGGCTTTCCGTGAACGCTATTACCTAACTCTCCAAAGGATCAAATGCTCTAACGATTTGAATGACTTTGATAGTGTTTCTCAAAGTAAACAGAGGCACTCATTTCGACATAGTATTGGGCAACCGCCAATTTTATGAAAATAATTTTGGCTCTATAACTTTATATAAGACTTTGCACAAAGGCAACGCTGAAATTTTTGAGTATTGACGAAATCGGATGCAGCGAAAATTTCGTTACAACCTAACTTCTTCAATGGATTCGGCCCAGGTCGATCTACTTCACACCTTCTGCTGTTCCCTGCGTCTGCATGTTTCTTTGGTTCAACGCTTGATTAACAACTAACAATGATTTCATTTCTTTGTTTGCGTGTTTTCCTTGCTTCCTAAGTGGTACCCTTCCTTGATTGGTTTGCGGTCGAAGCATCCCGCCCTGTCAATTTCCAGCTGGGTTAGGACTAGATGTAATTCAGGTGCTAGCGCAGTGGGGAGGGGCACTGTGGTAATGAACTCGGACACGCCCACTTTTTCGTGCCGCAACGACTCCTGATTTTGGCAGAGGAGCTTCTTCTTCTTCTTCTTTGCAGCCACGTCGAGGGTACTGTCATAGGTTGAGGAAGCCAATAATGGATTCGTCCATAGGTCCATTGTGGTCAGCGTGGTTGGCCTCTCCGGGCAGAGGAGCGAAACCCCGGGTAGGTGCTAAAATTCAGTGCGGCTTTGTAAAATGGGCGTTGCCAAGTGCATCGCGCCATAGTGCCTCCCCCCGCTAAGAAAGCAGCAATCAGGAAATGTATACGTTGGTGAAGCGATTCTGGGTTCTTCTACTTTTCATCGAATAGCCAAGGTCCGTAAGTAATTACGTTAAAAAATCGTAACATTTCTGCGCATGTCTTCTGGGCTTTATTCCTTCTTTGTTATTAGTCCAGTTCGTCAGATGTTACCCAGTTGCACACCAGTGTGGTAAGCGCCGGATGTCCCGCCGGGGTTTTCGATTACAGCGCCGTAGAAGCAGCTCAGGGTCAACCGGGGTCGCGAAATTCCACAGCGGGTGGTGGGGTTGGGAGGTCGCAAAGATTTCAGCCCGAAAGTAATGGTTGGGGGAACGCAAAAATTTCGGACTAAAAATGAAAGGTTATTGAGGATGTCCTACGCTCTGAACGGATTTGTGGCGTCTGACAGTTCTAGTACTCTGCAAATATAAACTGCCTAGAAATCGCGCCCGGGGGGGGGTTGCAAAAATTTGGATCTGGAAAAAAGGATGCTGGGGGTCGCTCCGATTTCGAAAAATTACTCAACGCCCGGCTTAACTCTAGTGGCTTGACGGGTTGCGGTTATACCCAACCAATCACTTTCACTTCTGGTCAGCAGCTAGGCAACATCTTGTGAACACGAACATTTGCATTCGCTTGTAAGAAGTTTTAAACTTCATCTTTTTAGCAGGGATTAAATCGCGTTCGAACGGTATCGATCGAAACGTCGAAAAGTCGATGACCGATCAATAAGTGTTTTCGTCGCTTGAAATGTGAAAAGTTTCGTTTAATATATTGTGTTTGTCTGCGCACATACCTACATTTTCCACGAAATATTTGTTGGAACACCTGCAGAGCTGTGGTGCGGCATAAATTCAATTAATATCTTGCAATGTCTCCCACATTTTCTATAGAGATGTCTGCAGGTGTTTTTTCTCCATGTTTTTCATTCGGATTTGAGCATGCAATCGTTATGCGTCCACTTTGCACGGGGATAATTGGTGGCTGGAGCTTGCACCGGGGACTTGAGATGGGTTTTTGAGATTGTTGCTTTCTGAACTCAGCCATGTCTCCGAGAGTTGTTTTGGATTGCAGGATTGTTGGTCGCTGTAACTGACTTTTAAAAAGGTCCTGGCATGCTTCTGGATGTGAAGGGTTTTATGTAGGGTCAAGCGGAGTATATCTATTTACGATTTCGCGATTCTTAATCTTCTAATTTGCACTGAAACGCCGCCATTTATTTTAGGTTGAAGCGAAAGCTCCCCGCCTCTTGAATGACGATTTTTTAATCTTCCAGCGTTGGTCCTCCGGCCAACTGCGACATACCGATCGAAAGCACAAGTTCTTCTCTATGTAATACTGCCTTCCGTTTGGGCCAAAGCCTGCTCATTCGCGAAATACATTATATGATTCAGTGGTAATCTTCAGTACTGAGCACCTCTCAGTGCTTCTATTTACTTTGCGGTGAACCGTCAACCTAAGTGTGTCGACAGGATATTTGAGCCACCTTAGAACTAGACGATAGCGTTTGCGGAAATTTTTTACGGGGCACACTGTGCTTATCTGGGCCAAATTCCGGTCCGCAATAGCGCCTCGACACGCTTTGCGGCCGCACGCGCTCGAGTCAGTCGAGCTTCCAGCCCAAAGCCGACTCGATATGGCTTTTTTATACAGTTTTCTCCAATTTTGTTTACTTTGCAGTTTCTAAAACCCATCTAGAGTCAACAGAACGGCTGTTGCGGCACTGGAAGCTCTTCCGACTCGAACGCGCGCGGCCGCAAAGCGTGTTGATACGCAATTGCGGATCGGAATTTGACCCAGAGAAGCACAGTAATTATTGAATTTTAGCGAATTTTGTGGTTTTGCAACTTCGGTCTTTTCTCGTTTATCCCATAAGATTCGGGCTCAAAGCTTCAAAGTTAGATATAATGGCCAGGTCCCTACTTAACAGTGAATGCCGAAAAATCAAATTCCCCAAAAAAAACGATCGATAATCGATGAATGAAAAATGAAGCCAAATATTGAGTTTGGACTTGGCCATTGGTCTTTGAAGCTTCAAGACCGAAACGCTTCTCGGGTACTGTCAACTCTGGCGGGATTGGTGGTCCTACCGCAAGAGTATGCAGAAGTACTCAGAGATGCTTGCTACTGAAGATTACAACTGGCAGGTTATAGCATACATTTCTAGGAAATGAGCAGACCTTTGGGCCCTAGTTGTGGAAGGCAGCGTTAAACAGAAAAGATTGCTGCTCTCGACCGATATATCGCACTTGGCCGAAGGACCAACGCTGGAAAGATTTAAAAATCGCGGCAGTCAAGTGGTGAGGAAACTTTCTGCTTCCATCCTAGTGCTTCCGAGGACTGGTTTCACAATTTCCTATTCGATGGGCCGAGTTTTTCTTAACAATTTCTTCTTTTTGCCGTTATTGGAAATTGAACCCCCTACTTTTTAACAATAATAAACTGGTGCTATACGGCTATTGCGTTGTGCTGTGAGAGGTTCTTGGACTCTTTGGAAATCTAGAAGCACGCTAGTATATATATATATATATATATATATATCTTGCTTCTGGCTTGATATCCTGGTGATACCCGCTTCCATCACCCCTCCTGCTAATCCATAGGCGGCCATGAGTGTTGGGACTTTGATTTGATAGCACGCTATTGCACTATAAGCAAGAAGAAGATCATTATTATGTTCTCTGGTAATTCCTTCCACAGCTGCACATTAATCGAAACTAATTTCGCGTTTGTTTTGTCTGTGTGTACTTAAGTATGTGTAACTACTTGTCTGGAGTTTCACGGATCAACATTTTCTCTTTGTGATTCGTTCAATGGAACTGTTTCAGCAATTAGGTGTTGTGAGATGATGCGCCATCAAGCTGACGTCTGCCGTGTGTGGTGGACGTTTCGCGTTTTCTCTCAGTTCTGTATCTGATGCACCTGCATATAAATATACATATATTCTATTCATTTTTGTTGTGGAAGTTGGTTCTATCTGTATGACTGGTGAGCCTCTGTTCCTGGCGCGAGAGTTTCTCTTCTATAAAAACATGATTGCTTAATGCTCCGGCTACCATACAGGAAGCAGGTCCTTGTGGGGGTTTTACCTTTTTCTAACCTGAGAGACGCTCGTGATTTCCTATACATCCTGTATAATTCCCGTTTGTAAAGCATGCCCGTTGGCTTTGTTTGTAGTTGTCGTTGTGTTTTTCAAGTCGCGGTTTTATCCTCTTAACTCTGGCGGCTTTCACATTGAAATAAATATAATACCGCTGTGTCCAGTCTTTTTTGATCAGAAATACTGTTCCAGAGAATAAATATTTCGAACGAAGTTGGCGTCACACCTCGGATGCTTATTTTCATATAAAGAGCTGGGTCCCGCTGATCCGGCTTGTGCATAAGGGAAAAGTAGAGACAAACTCAGACACTCGTAAAGTTGCGCGTTCCCGCCAGAACCGCTATTGTTTCTGCTTGTCTCGGGGCAAACGCCAGGTCTTCCGTGTGAAACAGCAGAAGGTGTTTCGGAGAAAACCAGGCTTTACAAAACGCCGAAGAGCGGTCGTCTCCGGGATAAACGGCCGAACATTTCGGGTCAACGAATTCGGTCTTTATGCGGCAGCGGTCTGTGGAACACGAATACGGACTGTCTGAGAAATGAATACGGTTAAATTCGCTATATTGTTGGCTTCTTTGTGCAATTAGCTCAAAATCTGAGACTTATTTTCATAAGATTTATTTGATTAAATTTCTGTGGATTTCACATAACAACCTTTTGAACAAAGAGAAACAAGGTATCACAGTAGGACTATTTTCGTCCCCTTTTTCCGTTTTGCTGGCGCGCCGCAGTTGCGTTTGGTGCAGGCGCCAGGCCGGAGGAAATGTCACTCCATTTCGTGCCCCATCCCGAACCAATGCTGCCGTTAGAGCTACGAGAGCCATAAGCAGGATAAGGATTGCGGCTATTACTGAGTGTCGTGACAATCCTGAAAGTATCAAGTCGGCAGGGTGTGTCATTATTTTCACATCAGCTTCTGTAACTTTTTAGAGAGGCATATTCTAACCAAGTTACCCCACAACCGACCAGTCAGTACTATTTACTATACTTGTACAATTTCAGAAAAATGTCGAGCGAACGAGAAAAAATGAAAAATTTTCGTTCGAAATTATTTTCGAACGAAATGGAAAACGAGCGAAAAAAATCCGAGAAATTTCGTTCTCGTGCTTTGCAACTATCCTATTTAACATAGCAAAGATAGGGACAACGGAAACCAGAGGAGTGTGTGCGAGAGAAGGGGAGAGAGGGGTGCTATCTGTACACATATGCTAGGATTAATTTTTTTCAAATTTTCGCTTTTTTGGGAAAATCAATACCGAAAATTTTTTGAAAAATAGTCGTTTCTCAGAAATGGCCTATCTATTAACCAAAAATTCGGTCTCAGGGACAGAGACTTCATTTTTCGATTTCGAGTTTTCGAAGATCTTTCGCCAGATCCGTGGTCACGGCGAACAGTACTCGAAAGCTCTGCAAGCTCTACCATTTTGCGGCGCAAATGAAGAACGTAGAATAAAATTACCACGCTCTCTCTGACTTCCCGAATTTCCGGTAATACCAGTTGAGTGCGATTTTTCCCGCCAGCTATCTGAAAACGTCCGGTTCAATTCATTTCTGATTTTCTACATTTGGTTTACAAAAGTAAGAAAAAAGACTGTATCCATTCGTCAATGAGCTGTGTATTTCGGGATCTCCGCCAATAGCGAGGATGGTGTGACTTAGGAGGTCATCATCCAGGATTATCTCACGAATGGCCGTGTGAGCAGTTAAGATGGGATTGCCTCATAGTTCCCCGTCATGAGCGCGCCGATCGGCTGCAGTAGCCCGGTCGATTGGCTGCGGCCAGCCCGGTCATGCATCATACGCGAAAATGTGAGTATGAAAAATCCACCCGTTGTAGCTGGATTGAGCACGCCTGTGCCGTCAGCTTGGCCGTCCCCGGTCGATACGCATGTAATACATTGCTCACTCTGGGTCCAAAAATCCCCTTCATGCGATGTGGAAAGTCGGGCTGAGACCCACTTTGTCAATCCGGTGGCCGTATCTTCACTGAAACTACGGGAGCCTCCGGGAAGGTTACAGAACAATTGCCCATGTATCCGGCGGGCGAACTTTGGAGGCTCGGGAACTTCTGCAACAGTTTCATGAATATGGCCACTGATACAATTTGTGGCTTTCTGGTCGATACCCGCACTTAAGCGACAGATGCAGGATTATGATTATGATTATGATTTATTATCGGAAACACAACACAATAATAAATTTCTTTCGCTCAATGTAAAAATGGCCGATGCAAAATGAAAAGAGAGATTTCCGCCCATCAGCGGGAATATGAATTAGAAGTGAAGTGGGAGGAGTGGAGAGCTTTCGAGGAGAAGGGCAGTGGCCGCTCAACATGTGCAAAACCGCTAGCGAAAATGCGATTCCGGATACCAACTTCGTAGAGTCCGCCAACTCCATCAGAGGACCACATGTAGACCGGCGTTGGGAATGTCAGGGGATAAAACGTACACACATAAGATTTTGTTAGTCCAAACAAGAAACTCAGTCATTTAAAATATGCATCATGCAAATGTAGTATGTCACCGTTGTAGCGGATTGAGCACGCCTGTGCCGTCCTTGGCCGTCCCCAGTCGATACGCATACATTGCTCAGAGATCCAAAAATCCCTTCACGATGTGGTCTAACGTGGCCGTATTCATAAACTACAGCCTCCCGAAGGTTACAGAACAAGCATGTATCCGGCGGGCGAACTTTGGAGGCGGGAACTTTGCAGTTTCATGAATATGGCTGATACAATTGTGGCTTTCGGTCGATACCCGCACTAAGGACGATGCAGGATTATGATTATGATTGATTTATTATCGGAAACACAACACAATAATAAATTTCTTTCGCTCAATGTAAAAATGGCCGATGCAATGAAGAGAGATAATTCCCATTGTCCAAATGAATTGGGGGTAAGTGGGAGGAGTGGAGAGGTCGAGGAGAAGGGCATGGCCCTTAATATTGCAAACCGCTAGCGAAATGCGATTCCGGATACCAACTTCGTAGTCCGCCAACTCCATCGAGGGACCACATGTAGACCGGCGTTAGAATGTCGGGGATAAACGTACACATAATGTTTGAGTCCAAACAAGAAACTCAGTCATTAAAATATGCATGTAGGTTAGTAACAGCGATATTATACATACAAAGTGACACACAGTCGACACAGACAGCTGAAAGAAAACTATCGTTGACTGATCAAACACAGTGAAAAGGAGTTGAAAGGTATAAAATGAAACGTTTTACCGTTTGGAGCAGGATCATGCAACGCACAGTCGTAAACCTGTTTTAGAAACTGTTCGAATCAAAATTGTGATTCAAAATGCCGATTATTTTCCTCTTAAAGGCTCTGCGGATCACTCCGGGAAGGGAGCGGACGGCTTAGGATCACTCAGGAAGGGAGAGGACGGCTCAGTCCTGCCTTCCATCGACCATGGCGTGGCCGTAAGTGAGCTAGTCGAACGGCTTTTATCCGATTTCGCAAATTTTGATACTGATTTTACAACGATCAGTAGGGTTTTATCCGTTTCTTTTTGACTCCTACTCCGATACTTATCTCGCTCTGCCAGAGCGGCCCGCGCGGCAAAGAGGTGGTATCAGAACATTCGACCTCCCGCTCATCGCTCCGCCAGTGATATGAATGCTCAGAGACATCGCCATGGCAGAGCAAGAGGGCGGAAGATCGGTGGGTTTGCAAATTTAGATATGAAGCGATGCGGGTGGTGTTGACAAGTTTGATAAGATATGTTGAGTTTTGTTGTATGTATGTAAAGGCTATCCAGGGGTGAATTCTACAGATTTTCTAAATAGACAATAACTGATAACGCTATCGGAAAAACCCATGTCGGAGGCAACTTTCATTTTTAGTGATTGAATGTTGGAAGGCCCGTTCTCCAACCAGATTTGTATAGAGCCAAGATTCATAATCGCACGACAACCTCGTCGGTTTCTTTGCGTAACTTCCGCATACGGGAGGCGTGCATTTCTGATCCTTGTATTGCAAATTCAAAACCTAACTGGCAACTTTCTTCAGAACATCTGCGTAATTCTGCATACTTTCTACGACGTCCTGCGCTCTCCCTTGTAGTGTGTTGCACACTTTCTACGGCGTTCGCCCGCGCACTCCCAGTGACTTAGGGGGTCCCGGCAATGACTACTTGTGCGGCGTTCGGCGACTCCCCACTTCTGGGTTCCGCACACTTTCTGCGGCGTATTGCGCGCTTCCACTGAGGCCCCGCCACACCTAAATGACGTAATTTAGTGCAACAAGTAATGCTACGAGCAAATGCTCGGCGGTGCGAGAGGGGAGTATGAATGCTCCAGAGACACCACTGTGGCGGGGCAGCAGGCGCGGAGAGGCGGGGCGCGGAGGTCGCGTTTTTATTCATACCACCACTTTTTCCGCGCGGGCCGCTCTGGCAGAACGAGAGGTTGGAAGTATGAATAGACCCTTAGGAGCTTCTTACACAACTCAAAACCTGTTGAAATGTCACAACGATTCCGTAGTTTAACTGCACTGCAGAAAAAGTCAGCAGCACCTCGTACCACTCGTCAACGTCGGTTACAAGTTTGTCATTGTTCTCGATGACTATGGAAATTGGAGTGTCAGAGGTAACCTTCTTTTTAATGAGATCAACTGCACCTCCTCCAGCGTAGGGTTATCCTTGATCACCACGCCTTCTCCTAAAACATGTTCCCGATTTAGTGACTTAGATATCGTCCACCTCTGGATGGCGTTGCGGATTATAAACCATCGATATCGCTCACCGCTGATTCTCCCATTGTGAACAGTTTTACATTTCTTGTTTATTTTCTCTCTTTCTTGCCATTCCTCCATTTACTTAGTTTGTTCCTCTACTCATTTTTCAAATTTTGGTGTTTCAATCTAGGAAAGAAAGCCTAGCTTGCTCGGATGAGTCCGGGTCTGGCATCACCGTGAGCGATGAAGGCGGGGAATTCGTGGTAATATCGCAGGACCTAGATCGTGAGATAACGGAGCTTCATCTACGAGATTCTTCAATTTATCAACCTGCCACGATGCGCAACTTCACGTCACAGAACAGGCGCCTCAATCACATTTGGATGACGGTAGGGAAATCCGCAGGGATTGGCCACAAAATTCTCACTATATTGAAGCTCGAAAATCCGAGTTGTCCTGTGTTTTATAGCCTGATCAAGACTCACAAACTCAGCCGTGACGATATGTCCTCTCTAGCAGCCGGGACATACAAAATAAGGCCAATCATCAGCTGTGTCGGCGGCCCAACCGATAGGATATCGTGGTTTCTTAACAACATCGTTAGCCAGCTCCTGGTCAAAGTACCTCCCACTTGGCAAACACCAATAAATTCTCGATTGTTTGCGAAATTCCAACTTTGAAGCGAGCTGCGTAATGGAATCGTTCGACGTTTCATCTCTCTACACCAACGTTCAGAACGACCAAGCTTTGCAGGCTCTATCGGAAATGTTGGACAGATACATCAGAGACATCGAAACCTTTGGACTCGGCAAAGCAAGCATTAATACCCTAAATAAGGAAATGTCTTAGCTGTAACGTGTTCAAATGGTCTGGTCGGTACTTCACAGGTCAGAGGCCTCGCCATGGGCCAGAGACTGGCACCAGTGCTTGCCGTATGCTTTATGAGCAAAATTGAAGAGCCAGTACTGGAACGGCTTCCGCTGATGTACTGCCGTTATATTGACGACTGCTGTATTGTTACAAGCACACAATTGGAAATGGACGAGTGTTTCCGGATTCTCAACCAGCAGTCGCCGTACATCAAGCTCACACGTGAAACCCCTCGAAATGGCTGGCTGCCATATCCTCAACACGCAGGTGAAGTTGTCCAGTGGTCTTGTGAGCGTGAAATGGTATCGGAAGCCAAGTGCGAAGAATATTTTGATCCACGCGACGTCTGCGCATCCCAGCAGTATGAAGCGAGCAGTCGTACGAAATATGTTTCGGACGGCAAGAGGAGTGTGCACGGGAGAAGACCAGCAGCGAGAATCTGCCCAGTTAGCGTCGGATATCGCCAGACAAATGGCTACGCACTTCCATTTCGTCGCAGAACAGCCTCAGCTCACCGAAGTAGTACGCCTCGTGATAACAAACTACCACTCTGTCTCCCGTTCATTTCGATGAAGTCAGCGCCGCTATACAGCGGTGCATTGTTAGAGCACAGCTACACAATGATGTAATACTTGTGAACATTCCTAATGACAATCTAAGACATCAGCTGGTGCGAAACAGACTGTAAGGATAGGGAGTGCCTAACAGAAAAATGTGTTATTTGTCCGTTTGGAAGAACTGGAGATTGCTCTAAAATGGGAGTAATTTACCAGATGGACTGTTTGTCATGTAACAGCTTCTATATCGGAGAGACTGGCAGGATGTTGAGCGTGCGGATAAAAGAACATCTGGCTGGAAAAAGGCGTTTGGACCAAAACACTCCACTTGGAAAACATCGGAGGGAACGGCATGATGACAACGATTTTGATGTCAAGTGTTGCATTCTGGCTCAAGAAACGGACATTTCATCCAGGAAAATGCTCGAGGCGTTCTGGATATTCTCCAGAAATCCTGGAATGAATAACAGGAATGAGTGTTTATCTATTACAAATGATTTTCTGCCGTTTGTATCGCAATGCGAGCTATAGACCAAACATTGGGGGACGTGGGTTCACTCGCCCTGCCGGTCATCAATACAGGGTGGTAGTTATTCCGCTCTGCTCAACCGGTGGATCTTAGCGTGAGTTTACTTGATCCTCTTGCGAGATTTTCCTGGTGTTCTCAGAGGAGGTCTGAAATGCCGAGGGAAGATTTTCGCGTTTGACCGACTAAAGTACATTTTCGTAACCTTGCACCACGTTTAGGCCTCTGAAGACGACGATTGGGTCGAAACGTCAGGCCAAATAAAGATCCACCGAAAACCTTGTATGGCATAGAAGTCACTTGCAATCTACTACTTAACGATGCCGAGGTTTCAAGAAGAGGGAAGTTGGAATTTACTCCAAGATGTGCAGCAAAATATATAGTTGTGTCATTCGAATGGATTCGAATCGATATAATAATTGCCATCCGAATACTTATTTAATGTCGTAATTTTTAAAATCACACTATTCGAGTACTATTTAAAATCGGACCTCAAAAGAAGAGGGGTTTGGAATCTATTCGAAAATCGGACCTCAAGAAAAACAGGGTCATTCGAATCTATTCGATAATCGAAGCCTACTATTCGAATAAACATTCGAATAGTTACATATAATTTTGAATAGTTTCGAATAAATCTGCCCCGTCGTCGCCATTTAAGGTGTACGATAGGATAGCTGGCATTTAGATGGCCAATGGCAATCACGAGGCCAACAGTTGGCATATACTCGGCATGTCATTTAATGCCAGCGACGGACGGCTGGCGAATATGTGCGAGTTGCCTAACAGCTGGGTGATAACAGGCATTCAGCTGGCAATTGGCAACTACGAGGCCGACGGTTGGCTCATCCTTGGCATCTCAATTAGAGCTAGCGGCGGACAGCTGGCGAAAACATGCCAGCTGCCTGAAAGCTGCTCGATAAATTGCATTCAGCTTTCAAGGGCAATCAAACTTCGAAATTACCGAGCGCATAAAAACGCAGTTATCTAACAATCGGCATTCGGCTGGGGCATAACCGCCCAGTAGCCTTCTCTTGGCACTGAGTCGTCACATGGCTGTCACTCGAGAGAGTTGACGACTACTCACGTTTTAACATGTGAAAGTTTGATCTCTGATTTCATTGATAAGCCGAGCCGGTATGTAAGGCGATTCAGTCCAAAGAGTGTTCACTCGGCACTTTGATGCCGGCCCTGGAAGATGACCTGAAGTCACTCTACAGAGGCTAGCATATTTTTGGCAGCTGAGGGGAAAGTCCCCACGGCTAGGGTGGGTGGGTCCCCACCCAAGACCGTTGCGTAGGCGATCGCATGCGCAAGGATCTGCGGTGAGGGACCCACCTCGACTCATCGGTCTGCCAAGAGACTGGCGGAACGCTGGCAAATGATTGCTCGACAGCTGGCTGCCAGATATTAGCTAAGATACTGCCAGCGGTGGGCCAACGTTCTGGCTGACCGCTGGTAGGGTTTCGGCGGACCGCCGGCTAATGGCTGTCCGACACCGGGAATGGCTTTTGCTCGCCAGGGCAAAATGCCGGCGGTCCGCCAATCCCAATGTCTGAGTACCGCAGCGAGGGCGGGGGCACTTGTCCATGCCCATTTTTTCGTGCCGCCACGCGACTTGAGAGCACTAACCCGGAACTTTTCTGCCCCTCCCAAAATCAGGAAAGTCGTTGCGGCGCGGGAAATCGGGGTGGCCAAGTGCCCCCCCCCCGCTGCGAAAGCACCCACATTCTTTCTGCTCACGGTATTACTTGGGCCGAATCGTTTTATATTTCTTTGATTCACATACGAACAACTTTTTAAAAATGAGCAGATCAACAATTCAAGAAAATGGGGGAGTGGTAAGAAAGAAAGAAAGTGAAGGTGAAATGGGAGAATGTTGGTCATGAAAAAATCAGCGGTGAGCGATATCGATAGTTTTTTCTCAGTAACTGGGCCACCCCACACGCTCCACACGCGCGCTCATAGCTGCGAAGCGGCTTCCCTCAATCCAGAGGTTGACAGTATATGCTGTTTCTAATAGTGAAACGTAATTGTTACCCTTATCTTTTCCAGTGTCAATTTCTTCCACTCCGGATAAAAAGTCTAATATTTTAATGTCTGGGTTTTCCACTATTTGTAATTTGCCGATAATTTTCCTCACAGATCTGAAGTCTTGCAAAGCACTGGTATTCCCTGAACACGTGATTCCACTGAACTCCATTATTATTATTATGTATTTATAATGGCGTCAAGAGAAAACCTGTCCAGTTCTTGACGAAGAGATCTCCCCTAATTATTGCACAATGATGACCAGCTATCGTCGTTCTCACATAATCTGCTGTAACGTTGCCACCCATGCAAATTATCTCTGAATGCTACCTGTATGTAATTCGTGACCTAAATGAAGTTAAAATTCGACGTGTTAGGAACTAATTCCAGTCCAAGCAACTGTTGGTCTGCACACTTGAAAAAAAATTCTTGAGGGCAGTATTCCACCCGATGAAAAACCGTATTCTAATTCTCAATGTTTTGAGTAGGTAAGTCCACGAAGAAGAGGTTAGTAGGCAAAATTCCCCACAAAACTCTCAAATACCACAGAAAAACTTTTCAAAATCTCTTGAATATTCAATTACGCCTGTTTCGTGCATTTCGGGAGACTGCAGACAAAGTGTCAAACCTAACGTCTGAAGTAGTTTTGTGCTTCGAAATTCTCAGGTAAAAACTTCGTTTTCTGTTTCTTGTAGCGAAAACTTTCTAGAAATAAGATGGGCCAATTTGCATGCCTAACAAAGTCCAATTACACAAATGTCAGCACTAAGGGTAAGAACGACTCCGTCTGTTGCGCGAGAAGCACCCCTAGTTCGTACGGTGTCATCTTGAAAAGACGGCCGTGAATCCTATACTAGGAGAAGTATCGCCCCCAGCCTGCACATCCGAGTCTTAACTCGAAACACGAGCCAGATGTACCCTCGCATTGCTGTGATGAGGTCACCTAACTATGCTAATGTCCTACATACGTGAGCAAGAGCGACACGGACCGCGGTTGCTTCAGCCATTATAAAAGAATAAAGGATAAAGTTCTCGGCGGTAATCGATTCCTCTGTGTATGCGCCACACAATCGAATTTTATTCAGAATCGCAGAGGCTTTCGAATGTGTATTAGACCTATGCATTGACTAGCGGGATGCAGCCGGTGTTCAAGTCAGTGTTCTTATCCACCCAGGCAATTCTGGTATCAAATCATCGACCCCAGACTGATAGCAGGTTTGTTTGGCTTCGGGCGAGGGTCGATCACTCGACCATATGCGTGACAGTGGCGCCTCTTGCCATTACTCTTCACGCACCCTCCACCCTACAAGCGCTCTAATTGGCCATGATACCCCACACTTATTCAAATCTCCGAGGACACCCACCACGTTAACTACAATGGACCAATGCACGAATCCAACTCTGGACGCCCAGTCCTTGAACTTATTAAACACCTTCTTCGCGGTTGCATAGAAGAAGAGTAGATACCGCGTGTGAAGTCCCAAAGCAACCTGGGGCCGAATTCGCCGGTCACTATACCCCGAGTATGAGGACGAATCAGGGTATAATCTTCCGCATTCCCTAGGAAAGTGCAGATGATTATACTCTGCTGCGCCCTTATACCTGTTGTATAGGTATAATAATCATTGGAGAATCTGGCCTCTGGTTCGACGATCAAAACGGACTGCAATCCAGAAGATTAAGCTGCCTTTTACTTGGCGCGGGTAACAGAAATTTTGTTCGGTATCACTAAAGCGCTGTGCGATTAAGAAGTGCCTGTTGGTTTTGTCGAATATCTGTTGAATGGATGTTCGGCCGGTCGCACTCAATCCTGCAGTATACTTGCCTGCCTCTTAGCATGCAGAGCGTATATGGTTAGGTCCGTGGCGTGTTTCCTTAAAGGCAGTGTTCACGATAATCTTCGTTTATGAGATTATTCGCTAAATTGATCGATTAGCCCTCGGATAGAACTGAAATGACGAAGAAATTAAGAAAAGTGCGTCAGAAGGGCGTCAAATCATTCACTCTCACTCCGCCTTTTTACTCTCACAGGAACTGTTCGTAGTGACAGCAAAACCTTTTACGGCCTGTTCTTTGGAATTCTCTACCCTCTAATGCACCGATCATTGTTTCGGACCCTAACGATAATACTGATTTGCCTAAAATAATCTTCCATTTTCGACTAGCCCCATTTTTCACCGGTGACAACCACCTCGAACATGTTCATCCAACCGGACAACTAGACCGAGCCTGAGAATAATGTCACTGAAATCAGGCGTTTTAGTGCGTTTCTCGCCGCTTCTTCGTAATTTTGGTGACACTTGGTGGCCAACGCAGTTGTTTTCAGTGGAAAAGTCGGGAACGAAAATCATCGTGAACAATGCCTTTAAGAAAATATATTTAAATTCAAACCGCGGCTGGCCGCGGCTGATTAAATCTCACCAGCGGCTGGCTGGTAATCACCAGCGGCTGGCTGGTAATAACCAGCCAGCCGCCGCTGAGATATGAATCGCAATCCCAGCCGCGGTTTGAATTTAAATGTTTTTTCTTGAGCAAAAAAGCCACGGACCTAACCATACTTGCAGTTGATGTCACTCGCTCACAAGGAGGAACATGCAAGGCATGTGCGAAAACGAATTGAACCGTTAGTATCCTCAAACATCTGTGATAACATCGTGTACTAGCTCGCCCCGACCCTCTACTACCGGGAAGGCATAGGTTTCCGGTAAGTGTGCAGGCTGCGGCTGCCGTAAAGTTTTGACTCAGGAAAAAAGTATACATTTGCGTGAAAGAGTTCACTCTCGATGTTTTGAGCAGAAAAAGTTAGGAGATCGACGGCTTATGATCTCCGGTTACCCATCAGAATCATTAGGAGATCGACGGCTGATGATCACCGGCTACCCATCAGAATCAATCTCGTACACTTACCGCATTGGTCCGGTAATGTCATATTCAAATCACCAATGCGTGATCGAAGTGTCATTTCGAACTCCTCATGAATGCACAGGTTCGGATTATTAATGATCTCTGAAAAATATGTACCGGACACTGGAAGAAGTTGAGAAAAGCACTTCAGGTGAGAAAGTTTATGCCTTCGCAAGACACATGAGGTACAAAAAGGAAACCTGCTTTGTTCCACCCTTCCAATTGAACCCACCATTTTCACACAGATACGTTGGAACTTCCACTTCTCGGAGATTTCGTAGGAAATCAATATTCTCGACTTCTGTGTTCTTTATGGTAACACACCCAGTTAGGCGAAATGGTTTCAGTGGCTCTCGCGGCGGTTTTAGTGTTTTGCCCTTGATGACGATGTCGCCATGAAGTGACTCGCAGCCTATCAGATCATCCAGATTCTCCAGCGGCCTCGGAACATCACACTCTGGAAAATCTTGTGAGCCCACAATCTTGAAAATCCCACACCCATTGCTGAGGCCTAGGTCAAAACAAAGCTTTCGTGGTTTCTTCGCGTACGTGTGCGGAGGAAGCAGCGGGAAGCGCACGCGCACGCTACGTGATGGAGCATGGAAATTTTGTTCTGTCCTGGCTTATAACTTTCATACATCTGAGATTTTTAGGCCTAAATATTGATACCTCCGAGAGCTTGGATGGTGTTCCGTTTCGATGCGCGTCCTCCAGCCTTCAGTTCATTCAGTCTGACGATGGTCTCATTGAAAGCTTTCTATTTCCCCGCACCATCAACGTGGGTATGAAGGCGGCTCGTATCTTGTTACCTTTCCCGAATACAATCTCTTCCAGATTCGGATTATCGCGAATCACTATCGATGCCACTGAAAAACTTTTGATGGACTGAGACTGCTAGAGAATACATCTCCGGCGAATAAAAGTCCGTCAAAATGAAACTATCCGCCCACGTGATAGGAGTGCGTATCGAGCGGCCGTTGCTGGAGCCACTTTTCTGACTTCAGACGAATAATGAATGTTATCGAAGTCAGCTATTTGCAGACGTGACCCACGGGACGGCCGTTTGACACGCACGCCGACCGCGTGGGCGGACAGTCTCTTTCGGCTGACTATGTATGTATTCTGTTTCCATCGAGTGAGCCATCCTAGAGCGCAGACGGTAGAGCATACGCAGGCCAGAAGCGAGACGTGAAGGACGCGCGGCTGAGGAAGCGGTAAAGACACAAGGGGATTTAGAAACCAGAATGGAGAGTGGCGGTGGCGGCGGGAATCGATTCTATTTTCTTCTTACGGTAGGCAGGACTGGGTGTCGTAGGCAAAGGACGCTGAGTGAGGGGCTGAGCAGAGTGCCACCGCGGCGCGGCGCGGCCTGATGATTGAGAGCCGTATTGATAGATCGCGGCGATCTATCAATACTGCTCTCCATCATCAGACCGCGCCGCGCCGCGGTGGCACTCTGCTCAGCCCCTGAGGTGTGGGCTCTTTGTGGTCCAAGATGGCCCACTCGATTGAACAGGGTATGTTACCTACCGACTGCTTGCTTCCCCAGAGTCACCCGTAGTTTCGTTTCTGGTAAAGTGATACGTAGCAAATCTCAGACGTTTGTGGGGTTGTAATGGAGAAAATAGGCTTTTGCCTCGACGAGAATAGCGAGGGCAGCACGAAGGGTCGAGCTGCCGCTCTAGCAGCACGTGCTGCCTTTCTGGTTCCCTTAGCAGCACGTGCTGCCCTCGTCCTACAACTCTCACTTCAGCTGCTGCTCTCTGTTGTGGCCAGCGCAGTTTTCTAACATTGCTCAAAGTGGTTCGTTTGGGCAACTATGAGCATAATAACAATCAGCACAGAGAGGTCTTTCTTTTGAACATGAAAGTTATAACGTTTGGATATCTATGTATTGATTGACGTTTCCTCTTTTTCCCCCAAAACAAGGCTATAAAGTTAAAGCAATTTATCGATCTTCATCTCAGACGATAGCGGGATTGTGATGAAGCAAACTTGGCTTTCACTTCTAGAGAATAACGAGGGCAGCACAAGGGGACGAGCTGCTGCTCGAGGAGGACGTGTTCCTCGTCGTCCATTCGGAAAGCGGTCCACTTGGGTAGCTAGCGCATATCCATAAACAGTGTAGTTGTGCCCTGGACGAAAAGACAGAATATCTATTAGATTAAGACGACCCCTTTTTAACGTTTGATTTTGAATAGATTTGAATACCCCTTTTTTGAAGTCCGATTTTTGAAAACATGCGAAGGCTCCTTTTCTGAGGTGTGAATTTCGAATATATTCAAATGACCCCTTTTTGTGAGTTCTGAATTTCGAATAGATTCAAATGAATTCGAATAATTTTTCGAATAATTTCGAATCGACAAACTGAAAACAACCCAGTTGAGCATTCAATGTATCCTCTATTTCGGGTCGAATCTCACTACCATTGATCGTAAGCGTGTGTGCACGTATGCTACGTCCCCTTTGCCTCACACTTTCTGTTATGCGGTCCCAAAACTTGAATTTGGTGTGCCCACTCCACCTACTTTCCTGTGACTACCGAGGAAGTGGGTGGGCGAGCACACCATATTCAAAGTTTTGGGACCGCATACTGCTTGCTCGTTTTAAGCCGGTTTTCAAAACTGTTGTTGCAATGAGCCAGTCTTTACATTTTCTGGTGATAAGTTGAAAGTGGTTTCAACCGTTGCCTTCAAAGAATTTTTTTTCATTTTTACTCAGTATCTTAACAAGTTCAGGTAGTCAACCCTTCGTTTAAGCTAATGATATCGACATAGCAATTATTATTGGATGCTGCCTTTAATGACCGCTGTGAACAAATTTCAGTAAAAAGTAGGCAGGCAAAGTGTTTTCAGAATTGCTCAACTTCCTGTCCCAATTATTACCACCAGCCCACCATCCGAGGATTAGCGGACCGATTTACACGAGTTCTCAACTGGTTTATATCTCTAAAAAAGGCTGCGTTCACGCTACAACCTTGTATCATTTGATTTTGTAATCTTGGACTTTGCAGGAATAACTATACCTCTGAAAGGCCTTTTTTTTGCAATTTTGACATTTCTAAGGGGTTAAGAACTTTATGATAAAAAACTATTGGAGGTTCTCCAACAACTTAGAACTTGAGCGTGCTCCTCTGATTCCCTAGTCCAAATATTATTAGGTACAGATTCATTGGGTACAGTTACACATTAAATGAAGTGAAACTAGTCAAAACAATCACTTCTTGTAGCACTGACGAAGCAATGTTGTTCTACCACATTTTGCACGCGGCGAGGCGCCAAGTGATTTCGAATTCCTTTGACGTGGTCATGCCTGCCAATGAAATACAAGGCCACCTATCGTACACCTTAAATAGCGACGACGGTTCAGATTTATTCGAAACTATTCGAAATAATAACTATTCGGCCTACCATTCATTCGAATGGTATTCTTCGAATATCGAATAGATACAAATGACCCTGTTTTTCTTTGAGGTCCAATTTTTGAATAGATTCGAATGACCTTTTCTTTTGAAGTCCGATTTTCGGAAAGTATCCGAATAGTGCGATTTTAGAAATTCCGATAATGAGTACGTATCCGGATGGCGATTATTCGATTATATCGATTTGAATCTATTCGAATGGCACAACTATAATAAGCAGCATGGGGCGTTCCTCTTTTCAAGCCTGCACACATGACCTACTCCATATCAAGGTGTATTAAAATAACACGTTGATTTCCAGCCATGTCACAAGGAATGTTTAAGCTACATAGCAGGGGTTACCGATGTATCTAGCTGTCTGGTTTTCACAAAATCATAATGGCATTAGGTTACTTGAGCAAGTGCCCCACCCTTCGCACCGATTTTCATGCCGGCGGCGATAGTCGGCAATAATCAGAGTGCACTCTGTGAAAACGAGCATTCGGAATTGGTAGTGCTTGAATTTAAATCACCTACACTGATTGGGACACTTCACGCCAGCCTTCTCTCTGATTGCTGGGAATGACAGCCGCTTGAAATCTGTGCCCTGACGCGTATACACACCTCAAACTTCTGAAGCTCCGAGAAAAAGTCGTTGAACTCCTTTTCACTGAACTTGTTTGCCGTGATCAGGGGACTATCCGATTTTCGCAGGTTCTTGAACTTCAGCCTTTTCAGGTGCTTGCAACTCTTTATGAAACTCTCTTTATCCTCCTTAGCCTTTTGGTAGTTACTGCAGTCTGGAACAACAAAATAATAAGCAAAATCTAGCACATAGTGGACAAGGCGTGCATGGTCCTCTCTTGCGAGAAGCCAGCATTCTTGAAGGCACAGAAAAGCTTATATTTCAGCTGTCCTCTACTGACTTATGGGGTGTGTCGTTATACCGGTAGTTCTTCATAGTTTCGAGGTAGACGTAGCTATATGAGAAACCAGCAGTTTCATTACGACATTTCATTATAACAGATAGAGGAAAAGGCGCTCGAATGCACGAAAGCCGCCCTAGGGCGTTTTGACCCCGCTAGCCTGCCGAGGGCGGTTTATATGGCCATCCGGAATACCATGGGTCATTCACGACATGAGGGATTGGCATAAGTCAATGCGGTTTTATAAAAAGAGTCATTGCGTCAGCGGCTATATACAGGCCGAAATTTCTCTTTCCAATTCTAGATAACGATTCTAAGTTTTCTGTTCCGTCCATATGTAACCGCACACACGTGCGAGACGTGCATGCAAGCGTACATATGATCCAGTTCCGCAATCGCGGTCAGTCCGCACAGCCTCATTATCACAATCGTAGGAGCGAAGCGGTTGTTTTGAGAGTGATTTCTTCATTTTCATAGTTGATTTCTTTAAAAAAAAACCGCTTGGCTTTTACGATTGTGATAGTCTGCGCAAAAGCACAACAAGGAAAGCAAAGTATCAGTGCGATCCTTGCCGACGTAATGAAGTGGGCGTAATGGGATTTTTTTTCGTTAAGCGTTACTCGTTAATTTTTCAAAAAAAAAACGCGTCGACCCGTTAATGCGTTAACACATTAATTTTCCGTTCTGTGAAGCATCCCAAAAAGACATTACCTCACCTCAGCGAAAATCAGTAAATCATCAGAGGTCCCATATCAATCAGTGCAACAATTCCACCACAACTAACGGACCAAATTGACGTGATTTCAAGACTTCTTCTTTAGACGTAATCGTTAATTGAAAAAAAAACGCGTTTCTCCCTTAACGCGCTAACACTTAAACGATTATGACGCACATCCCTGGTGCCGACTGTGGGGGTAGTGGCCTCTGATCGAATCATCTTGTACTCACTGCTGAGTGCGATTTGCTATTGCATCCGAATCAGCCGTTTTTTGTCCGAATTATTCTAAAATTTGACGCTTCAAAATCCTATTCCCTAACAAATTTGATTCTCGAATCAATCCGAAAATCGATTTTTGGAATACTTTCGCGCCGGATCCGGAGCATACTTGCTACTCCATGGCAGCGGAGATCGAGTGAATTCATCTATCAACAAAATTCAGTCTTCTATATTTCTAACCACTATTTCAAAATTTGGAGCGTACTGAATATAAAACCTGCCATAGGCGGTGACTATTTCAACTGCAAGGATCGCGAACAGCACGGTGATATTCATTCAGGTAGTGCGATAAAATGAGAAACACTTCCAATCGTTTGCAAATGATCATGTTAAAAACTTGCTGATACAGTTAGGAACCAGCTTTATTGAAAAAAAAAACAACCAGCGAGGTGGTAAAAGTCTCGCCCGGGTAGTGTTGAATTGAATCGAATAAATGTTATTAATCCTGGTGGTTTATATATTTCGAATGGGAGAGTCACCTCGCCAAACCAACCAGTGATGACAACGAATCTCATATAACGAAATGCCTCCCTCTAAAGGAACAGGACACCCAGAAAATTATTAGGCGAAAACGGGTTACCCGCAACTTTCTTCTGTGTCTTGTCGGAAATTTCGGCATTGCTCTAGACATTCTGACGAAAACTTATATATAGGTTGCCTCATGGCGTACCTGTACCTTCTTTGCCTCGAAGCTTCAGTGCGGTTTTGGCAGGGAAGACCAACTTGGATTCGAAGCAGGTTCGCCTGGTTCTTTTTCACGAACTCAGAAAAAAAGAAGCAAAGCGAGAGTAGCGTTTGGGAATATATCTGATGCAATGGGTTCCTCCACTGTCTTTTACGACACTGCAAGAGTTTGGTCCCGCAAATTCAAAAACAGTAACTTTCACTTGAACGATGAAGCACGATTTGGTCTACCTGTCGAAGTAGATGACAAACGACTTTTGCAGTTGGAGGAAGAGGACCCGCTACGCAGTACCCATGAGCTGGAAGAGGAACTCAAGTGTCATCGAACCAATATGACTGCTCATCCACATCGCCTTGGAAAGGATCGGAATCTCGGCGCATGGATACCTCATTATCTGAGACGTCACCAGCGTCATGCTGACTTTTCGGAAGACGCTCGCTTGGTTGAACAACTTGGTAGCCGGTCGCGAGAAGCGTATACTGTATACAACTCACAGAAGGAAGCGTCAGTGGCTTAGACAACGTGAACCTGGAATTCCAACTCCTGAGCCAGATTTGCTTCCTCAGAAAGCAATGCTAAGTTTTTGGTGGAATCGCAGCGGAATTATCTACTGGGAGATGCTGTCACAAAACTACTGTTACGGCTGATACCTACTGCCAGCAAGTGCATCGGGTCGTTCTGGCCTTGAGTGGGAGGTAGCAGAATGAAGTTTACCTTCTCCAAGACAACGCTTTTCCACAATTGCAAGGAAATCCAGAAGAAACTTCAAAGCCTAGGATAGCTTGTTCTGCCCCATTCACCATACTCACCACACCTAGCACGAGCACAAAACTCACACTCACTCATAGAGTGCCTCCGCGAGTTCTTCGTCTCGAATCATAGGCTTTCTTTAGAAGCGGCAACCAGAAGTTACCCGATAGAGGGCAAAATTTGTTTAATAATAATGGAACATTTATTAGTTATTTGTTTTGTATGAAAGGAGAAAAGTAAATTTGAAAAGTGGCGGGAAACTTTTGTATCAACCTAATATTTTTAAACTGTATGTCTCTCTTAGAGAGATTCGCACGCTGATGACAAAGGCAGCCTAGAAATCGCTCAAGCCCCCCTACAAACGGAGTTATGGCTCCTTAAGCATGCCTATGTTTTGACGGCGAAAATTTGGTGGAGTTGCCTGAGTTTAGCCTTTCTTTTCGTTCGCACTGCGCCAGAGCGAACTTGCGCGAGAGCGAACCAGGATGAGGAGTTAGACCGCCAAGGAAGTGTGTTACATGTAGCTTACATCCGCCTCGCAATTAAGTTGTTCCCAACGATATTCCAATGTTACAGGCTAGTAACATCCAACTCGCAAGTGAGTTGCTTCCAACGAGCATGTTCCTCAACATTCCGTCGCAATTTGCAATTACGTGCAGACACAAGCATATAATTCACTGCTAATTCAGGTAGACTCTGTATCATTCCAAGTGAACTCATGTTTTCGGTTCTCACAGCGCGCAGCGGTGGCTTTTTCGTCGAAACCTCTTTATCACAAGTTATATATCACCGAGGCCTACCGCTCCGCTGCTGGTGATAGTCGAAATCAACAAGTCACTACGGCTGTACCAGAGCTTAAGTATAACAGTGATATCAATCATCTAGACAATCGAGAAACGGCAATAAATACAGATAAGCGAACACAATGGATATACTTCAATCACAAGAGATTGTAAAGCGGTAACAAACGGATAGGGAATTAGCTAATGCTAAAATCGTACTACAACCACAAGTGTGAAAACGCATGAGTCTCTTCAGAACGATGACTAATTGGAGCAAATGCCGAAAAAGAAAAAAAGAGCCTCAAACAGCCCTACACGGTACAGAACTTCTGCGTAGAGCGCAATCCCTGCCCACTCACCTCAAGTCAGAGGCTACTGATCGAAGTATCATCAGTCTCACAAGTAGAGAGCCGCGCTCGGCAATCGTGCGCGAAATCTTTCAATCAGTAACCATCCTCCCTTCGTTTTCCCGCGCGCAATTTTTCCCGCCAAGCAGCGTCGCGGCTTCCCCATCATGTGATTTACGATAAACAAATGAAAAATCCACTCATGAGAAAAACACATTATTCAAATGGAGTAAATTTGTTAAACCCGTGCATCATGGGTAAAAGTTTTGCTCATTTGATCATCGCATGTTTTGTTCGAGTCGATCAGTTTTAGTTGTTGATTTGATCAGTAGGGTAAGAGTGGGCGACAAAAGCGCTCTACATTGAAGTTGGAGACCGTATAATGTTATTTGGGGATGGTATTAGGCCGTTTTGTCGACATTGCTATTGCCACAGGCCCGAACTATTTGAATTACTGATACCTTTTCTTTATCAACACACATTTTTTAAACAATATTTAACTTACATGCATAAAATCTACAACATCGGAAACACATAACAAGAATGACGAAAATACCCGAAAGATTTGTGGCTGAGGCCAAGAAATGACACGCTATGCCAGCATATTCATAGAACTCTCTCATGAACTTATCTGGGCTGAACTACAACAGAACGAGGCCATCAACACAAACACATAGAATTTATCACTCTTGATCAGAATCGAGTCAGAGTCCGTCTATTTCCGGGAGTGCCATATTAGCTATCCACACCTTCTCGTTATGCACCCCGACGTCGGCTCAGCTGTACCAAAACACCAGCTTCTCGCCATCAGTGGCTTATATCCTGGATAAGGGAGTCGACGATAACGGTTTGTTTTTGAATCCACTGCACTACATTACATTGAATGCCTAGTAATTCAGAATGGTATTCAAAGGCAGAAAGAGAAAGAACGTTCCTGTGGCTGCAATCATTGGTGCCATTAGTGGAAGTAGATGGGTCTCCTTCTGGAATCAGTAATACATCACTGACGGGAAGGACATCGCTCCGTTTCGCTTGACCTGTCTTCACTGTTTTTCCTACAGTTCTCGTCTTCACATTTCTCAAGTTCCGTCGAAAGTTGACACTGAGAGAACACATAACACTACGGTTTTTTTACACTACTGGACATGACACTGTTTTTTTTGTACTAAGAAACATTGGTGCGCTGTAGAAAAAGTGGAACTTGACGTACAGGGAAACCTAGATGTTCGTGAAAACATCACTGTGAAATGCTTTTTCTAACACACTTGCCGAAAATTTAACGGCACAGCACTTGTTTTGCCAGAGCAGAATTACATCGCGACTCATCAAATACAGGTGTGCAAAAACATTCGCTATAGCAAGATCATTACTCCATGACAGTGATACGTCAATTGATTCACAGGACAGATGGTTCTTAGCCCGTAGTCGTCGGATGGTTGCGTGACGTGTTTCGCCAGATCTCGACCTAGGAATGCAATAACATGAGGGCCGTGTTCGAGAGACGCCAACTTCTTTTCAGCTCGCTGTATGATACGTTGCTTATTGGGTAGTCTTATCTCTCGCCTCCTCAATTCAAAGTGCTCCTTCTTGAGACGGAAATCACGCCGTGAAGTTAGAATCTAGTGCAATAGTCGAGGCCAGTGGGTTATGTCCGTAGAAGGCATACCATCCACCGATCTACCGAAAGAACTGTTTAATGCTCGACTCAGCTTCCTTTATTAAACATTAGTTCCGATTGTTTTGAAGCGTATTTGTGTCTGTCCATGAAAAACAAGCCTGCCATATCACAACTTGAGTTACTGGTTAAAAACGCATTTGACTATTACTATTCTTCGTTTAATAGTAATTGCTCCAAGTAAAAAATAATAAAACCAAGAAATTCGTGCATCCGAATCTCATAAGCACATTGAAAAACGATCTGCATCTCCGCTTCTTTCGATCGATGAGCTTTCATTCGTTAGGTGAGCTTCGTTAGATTCGTTGGGTCTGACAATGAGCTCAGAATTATTCCGCGATGGAAAACAGTTTCCCCCCTTTCTGAAGCTGCGCAGCGACCACGATCTTTTAAAGGTGCTAATTAAGTTCGACTACAATGAACATAGCGGAATTTAGGGATCAGCGAAAAATTAGTAGCTCACAGAAGGAATGCAGTCCCGCTGGGTGATCTAGTATTGCTTACATGTACACTACGTTTCAGCAGCCTGTACTCCAATTCGAACACCGCTGTCAAAAATTGTGTCGGACTCAGTCAAGAAATGATGTAATGATTGAACCATGACTACGAAAGTCTGCTTCGGGGAAAACATTTGGTGCCCTTGATCACTGCTCATTTGTTTTTTTATAAGTTACTATGAGGGCTCCAGAAGCTTCGTCGAATAACATGCACCAACGACCTCCGGAGGGCTTATGCTAAAAGCTTCGTCGTCTGAACATTTAAGGTGAAGTGGAGATCAAGAAATCCATTTTAAATGGATCGTTCATCACTGGAGGAGGGATCGCCGCGACGCTGCTTGGCGGGAAAAATGGCGGGCGGGAAAACGAAGGGAGTGGCTATTGATCGCGCAATTTCTCCCGCCAAGCAGCGTGGCGGCGATCCCTCACCCAGTGATGCACGATATTTCAGCAAGGCACACAAAATCTTCGCAGAGTACTCCGCACAATACATATTAGCGACGGCAAAAGATTGAATCGCAGCTGCCAAACGTCGTTTGCAAGGTAATAGCTCTGAAGCAATGGCTATAAAAAGAATTGCCCGATCAAGCTGATGGCAGTCATGGTAGAAAGGACGATAGGCAGAAGAGATGTAATTTCACATATATACAATTTTCCCTAGGAAATCTCGAAACGTTCACACGATTGCCGTAATGCTACTGGAGGGAGGCAACGTAAAAGAGACGGAGGAGAGAGTAATGGGATGTCGTAGATATCAAAATGTTCCCTACACTAGCGAGGATGCAAAACAAGCGAAAAACCACATATCTATCACGAGTGGGCAATCAAATGAAAATCAATGGTGTCAGTGATGCCGTGGGTGCTCGGCATTGGCTGCGTATTGAGCCCAGAGCGCGACGTACTTGAAATATGCCTTTAACGACTAACGATAAAACCTGTAAAATAGAGGTTGAGTGGCGCTTTCCGGGGCATACCACACCCGATCAAAAATCGCACATGAACGGAAAACTCGCTGGGGATCAGCACTAACAGACCGACCTTATGCGTTCACATAACGGAGGAGTTTCACAGCTCGCAAGTAATGTGTTTATCCTCATGTAAGCTACTTGTGAGTCTTGGACTTGCAAGTATCTTGAATAACTCAGATAGTACTCGAGTACTATGATTTGCTCGTGATAATTCGCAAATAACAGGACTCAAAATCTCTGAGAAAGCGGCAGGCGAAGGTGCGATCTCAAGCTCATAAAAATCTGGATCCTGAAAAATTGCTGAAATTAGTCCAGGAAGATATTTGTAGCGCCTACCACGATTAGAAATTTCGTTTTTCCGTTTTTTTTTAGAAAACTTCGGCACGTCTTGGCAGGATTGGCTTTGCTGACCTTGGCAGGTTCGTTTTCGCTGATTTAGCCACATTTGAGTACCGTGACCTACCGCCTCGAGAATACATATACACCTTTTAAGACCACCGGTTAGAGGCGCGTTTTACAAACTATGTAAACATATATTCTGACGGGTCGCATTGATCCTGATTCCGAAATTTCAAGAAGTACGTTCTCTCCTACGCAGTGCGTAAGGACCTACACAAGAGCATATATCCATTTAGAACCTCGCTCTAATAAGCCTACAGTGAGGTTAGACAAGGGTTTACTCGAAAAGTCTAGCTCATAACGTCTAACCTCTTCAGTGCACGAGAACGAAGTTCTCTATGCACTGCGTGCACAGCTACGCAAAATGAAGTCCAACCCCGGTACTAAATTATGGCAAGGACTAGGTTATTCAAAGCGTTTTACTCATCGACATCTTAACTGAGGTCAAAGACACATGATACCGCGGAGATAAACGCACCGCACCAAAATGCATCCGAAACGGTTGTGCATACGATGTAAAACGTTGTACGGTTTCGCTCTCCTCCCCCTCACGGTTTGTAACCAGGCACTGCGCTAGCTGTGGGCCGGGGCAGTTTTCTCGGACTCCACAGGAGCACGACTGGATCTAATTTTCGGCGATTTTCTCAGACCATACCCTCACTGCGAGTGTACCAGAATTATTCATTAGTTGTTAACGCGATATCACCTCTGACCTTTCAATTTAAAGAAATATTTTTTTCGCACTCCAGCAAATTCCCTCAATTTTTTTTTCCAGAAAATCAAAGCACGCGGGAAAATGCTTAAGATCCGGACCCGAAATTTTCATTCTTTGAACTATAAGACCTGCACCGCCACCATCACATCATGGAGACGAAACCGCGCTTGACCATGCAGAAACCTCGTGGCCCCGTCCTAAATTTTCCTGCACTGCTTGCCGCAGCTACGGCACTCCGCAACTGCGGTTGTGTATTTGATTTCGATATCAACATTACTTGCTTGAACCTTTAAGAAACCCTTCTTTCCGCGTCTGGTGAGCGAGGCGATAGAAATGAACCAAAACATCTCGGATTATTTATTTGTTTCGTATTTTAGCTTCGATCATTTGCCGCTTAGCGTTGGCGTTTTCACAAACCAATACTCGCCCTCATCTATAATGAGTTTGAAATGAAAAGGAAGAGTGCAGGTTGAAATAAAGAATGGTCGAAAACCCAAAATTTCGAAGATACACATTTTCTAAAAGTTCTTGGTGGAAAAATATTAATATTGGAGGGGTTGATGTTCAAATTGCGGCGCGGCGCGGAAAAATAGGCGTGACTAAGTGCGACGTCATAGTGACCCCGTGCTTGCGATAGCCCGCCCAAAAGTTGATTGTAGCCGTTACTGGAGGCATGTGAATGAGTCGCACTTGTCATTTCATGCCGTTCCGTGCGAACAACTTCAATGATTTCTCAAATTTTAGAAATCCACAGTGTTATCTTAAGATGAATATCCTATATAAAAACATCTTAAGAAACACTTTTTAAGGAATAGCACGCATACCTTTAGTTTGTATATCCAGTGACTAGCGAGCAGTTGCCTGAAACGCGATGCGACACCTGAAAAGGTAGAAAATTCACGTGCAAAAACAAATAAAATATTCTAGGATAAAAAGCTAAATTCGAAAAAAGGAGAAATCCAACAAGATACAAATGGCACGAGCGAAAAGATAATGATCACTTCATTATCGAAAAAACTCACACGGCACTTCACCATCTTCGGCTGAATAAGGAAATCCTCGAAATAAAAATTTCTGCTGAGCGCGTAAACGCGTTCTACCTGAAGACACTAAATACAGTATACCAACCCAGGAAAAATTGCGGCAAATCTCGGCAATTTCATGATTTACGAATTTTTGCCGATGCTACTTTTTGCATGTAGGACTAGTGACCCTTCGGGTCCCTACCCCGTGGCAGCCATGTGACATGAAGGCGCGTGCCCCCTGGCAGTAGTATAGTTAGGGGGTGATTCCAATGAAGAACAAGCTTCTGACATTGTTAAGCAATGAAAAGTCTCCTAGAAAGTAAAAGCATACTTGTTGTAATAAGAAAGAAGAAAAATATTATTGGTAAAAATACCACCTCTACAAGAGCAAGTGAAGAACGTCTGTATACACAACTGCTCTGTAAACGATGGGCCAGCATCACAGGTCTTACCCCATGTAGTAATCGTTTGGCTATTCCAAACGATAGGCCGGCGTCGCCGGCTACCTTTTATGTGGTATTCGTTTGGCTACGCCAAACGATGGGCCGGCTACCTTCTATATGTAGAAGTCGTTTGGCTACGCGAAACGATTGACCGGCTCCGACGACCACACTCCATGTCGTACTTGTTTGGCTGGGTTAAACGTTGGGTCGGCTTCGCCGCCCATCGTTTGGCTACGCCAAGCGATTAGCCGGCTCCGCCGGCAACCCTCCATGTAGTAATCGTTTTGCTTCAACTGTAGTAACCGTTTGGCACACAAAGTTCCGTGTACCCACCGAGAAAATTGCGGCAAATCTCGCATATAGGGATATTGAGGTCCTCGACGACCTCAGCTCCGCTCACCTGGTGGGCGGGGCTAACGGTAAAGAGGGTTGTGCGGCTCTGTGTCAGTATCGCTTCCAAGTTGTTCTATCAAGAGGTGCTAACCAGGGACCTCTCTGACCGCGTTGCTTCATAAATTCACTGAGCCACCTCTTGTTTACACCCACGTAAAGATATAAGGATACGGAACTGCTTTTCACTGGCGGGTACACCGCTATGACTGAAAATATGGACGGAAACCGAGCTCTGGCTATGCGCCAGTAGGGGCGCACCGCGACCGTGCCGCCGTCGACCTCGTCGCAAGGAATGCGGCCCACCAAACCTTATTCCCAACCCAGTACTTTGAAAAATTTGTGGGAACATCTACAAGCAAGAAAATAAAAACAAATTTTTTTTCCTCGAAGAATACTTACTTTGAGGAAGTATAGTGACCACAAAAGAAGTTTATAGAGACAGAAAAAATTGTTCAAGCTCTTTGTCGGCTCAATTAGGCGATTTGCTATCGATAACACAGTCTACTATTTCGAAACAATTTGAAAATAAACCGAGACAACAGATGGGTAGAGGAAAACAACAAAAAGAAAGAAGAAACCTATGAGAAGAGTTCAATTCAATTGGCTTAAAGGCAGTGTTCCCGATAATCTTCAATTTTGAGATTGTTCGCTATATTGATTAAGTAGCCCCCGGGTAGAACTGAAATGACGAAGAAATCGAGAAAAACCCACCAGAAGTACACGAAATCCTTAAAGGCAGAGTTCACGATAATATTCGATTTTGAGATTAATCGCTAAATCAATTGTTTGGCCCCCGAGTAGAACTGAAATGACGAAGAAACCGAGAAAAACGCACCAGAAGGGCACGAAATTCTCAAGTATCAGCCCGCCTCTTAAGTATCAATGGAACTGTTCGTTGTGACAATTAAAGGTTTTGTGGACCCGTCTTTTGCAATTCTCCATTCTGTGTTGTTCCGTTCTTTCCTTCAAGCCCTAACTAATACTGTTTTGCTCAAAATATTCTTCCATTTTCGATTAGTCCCATTTTGCACCGGTGACAACCACAGTGAACATGTTCATCCAACCGGACAATTAGTCCAGGCCATGGAATAATGTCACTGAAATAAGACGAATTAGTGCGTTTCTCGCCGTTTCTTCGTGATTCTGGTGACATTTGGTAGCCAACGCATTGTTTTGAGTGGAAAACTTGGAAACGAGAATCATCGTGAACACTGCCTTTAAGTATCACCCCGCCTCTTAAGTATCATAGGAAGTGCTTGTTGTGACAATGAAATCTTTCGGGGACCCGTTCTTTGCAATTCTCTACTCTCTGTTGCTCCGTTCTCTCCTTAGGGCCCTAACTAATCCTGCTTTCCATGAAATATTCTTCTATTTTCGATTGATCCAATTTTCCACCGGTGACAACCACCATGAACATGTTCATCCAACCGGACATCCAGTCCATGTTACAGAGTAATTTTACTGAAATACGACGCTTTAATGCGTTTCTCGCCGCTTCTTCGTAATTTTGGTAACACTTGGGGGCAAAAGCATTCTTTTATGTGAAAAACTCGGAGACGAAAATCATCGTGAACACTGCCTCTAACTAAAAAAGAAAACGACAGAAAATTCCTGTGTCAAGTGCGTCGCTACTGCCGAGCGTTCACTCTAAGGCGAAGGTCGTGAAGTGAGGGTAACCTTTAGAGAACCGTGCTATCCTAGACAGCTCTCGGCAATTTTATGATTTTTGAATTTCGCCTATGCTACTTTATATACATATATAGAGATATAGATTTGAGATTGGCAGTAGTTTTATGCAGCTTAGAACCGAGTATTGTACAGATTTATTCGGCCGACGTTTCGGCGTCTTCGCCTTCTTCGGAGCCTGGAAAGTAGTAGAGAGCATTTGGAAAACCTATCCGATCAAGCGTCATTTCACTCAACAGAATCGCCTTCAGTGGAAAGCAGGCCCACCCACGACGCGAAGAGGTAAGGAAAAACAGACCAACCCTTACACTGTGAGCCGACGAGCTCAACAAGTCACCCTCAAATGAGACAAACGCAGGTGATGAAACTCGCGCCTCAGGCCCCCTTATATATGGTAGCGACCTGCCTTAAAGGACCACCTAGGGCGACTGATTAAGGTGACATAGCCCGCAGAGGTCCATGTAAGGCGCTTCTTGAGTAATTGCGACACACTCCTACCTGCGATTAATTTTTGGATTCCTTGCAGCGATACAGAATGCCTCAAGCGTTTTGCGGGCAGAAATGTCAGCCTCGCGCGCCGAAATACTTACCGCAATTTCAAATAAAGCAGCATGATGAACGCGGACGCGGTGGTCTCCTGAAGGGGTACAAGTTTTAGACTTAATGAGTCAGCTAAGGTGCTCTTTTATCCAGAGACAGAGTGCTCTGCCCGTCTCCCCGTCTTGTACAGTTGACATGAAATGAGGTATACAACCCCAGAGAACAAGCAATCACCCTCTCTCTTCCGAAAGGACACACCACACATGAAGGAGTAGAACAAAGAAGGTCATAGAGACGGTTACGTGTCACCTGTTACTTGAGATTAGCGGGTGGGACCTCACCTAATCAGACGAAATCCTTCAGGTTAGCCTTACGGATGCATGCACGGACTTCAATGCTCAATTCATCGGAGATGAAGGGCAGGCAAAAAGGTATTTTCGTACTTTCTTCATCGCGTCGGTCAGATGCATAGCGTCGTCCCTCTCCTCTGACATTCCATATTGCTGGAGCGTATCCGTTAGCAATCGCTATTGATTTTGCCATTTCATTAGAAACGGCCTTTTCCTCAATACCTGATGAAACCAAGGCTGCTGTCCTGAACATGCCACCTACAATCGCCCGTTTAATTCTCCAGGGGTGGTCCGAACTGCAATGAACGATGAAATTTTTGCTAGTCGGCCTCCGATACCACTTTGTCCGGCACACTCCTTGAAAATTGTGAACTTCTAGGTTAAGGAAAGCTAGCCAATTGTTCTTCGGGGTTTTTTCGAGTGAATGTTATCTCCTCTGATTGCTGGTTTAAAAGCTCAAAACATTCGTCCATCTCAGCTTGGGTAGAGCACACTACAAAACAGACATCTATGTAGCGACAATACAACATTGGAAAACGATCCAGAATGGGACTTTCCACTTTGACATCAAGGAAACTGCCAGAATCGGAGCTAACCTTTGTCCCATGGCGAGTCCTCTTCTCTGCTTGTTATACCCCCATTCCACCTGAACACGTTGCATTTTAGACACTCATTGAGCAGTGTCATAACCTGCCCGATACTGAGGCCGTATAAATTGACATTAGACTGCTGCTCGTTGAAAATCTCGAAAACGGCCTGTAAGGCGTCGTCCGTTGGCCCGCAAAACGCTTGAGGCATTCTGGATCGCTGCAAGGAATCCAAAAATCAATCGCAGGGACGAGTGCGTCGCCATTACTCAAGATATGGCACCTTACGTGAACCTCTGCGGGCTATGTCATCTTATTCAGTCGCACGTCCTTCAAGGCAGGTCGCTACCATATATAATGAGGCCCGAGGCGCGAGTTTCATCCCCTGTGTTTGTCTCACCTGAGGGTGACTTGTCGAGCTCGTCGGCTCACAGTCTAAGGTTGGTCTGTTTTTGCTTACCTCTCTGCGTCGTGGGTGGGCCTGCTTTCCACTGAAGGCGATTCTGTTGAATGAAATGACGCTTGATCGGATAGGTTTTCTAAATACTCTATACTTTCCAGGCTTCGAAGAAGGCGAAGACGCCGAAACGTCAGCCGAATAAATCTGTACCATATTCGGTTCTAAGATGCATAAAACTACTGCCTATATCAACTTTTTTCAATGCCGAGATTAACTGAAAGTCGTATATGGACAGAGATATAGAGATTCTAGCTTTGTGTTCAAAACAATTTCTAAAAATGTCGATTCATTACAATAAAATGATAGTGTTTTCTCGTGTCGAAATTAAGAAATTCCATTATCACAGTCGGAAAATAGTAGGAAAATGAGAAAAAAAGAAATATTGAACTGAACTATTAGGGGAAATAGTATAACGACAGAAGTGAAAAATAGTGAAAGTGAAGTAAGGTCGAAAACATAGTGCAAATCGCAGTGAGCAATATTAGCTGTTGAAACCAAAGGTAATTAGCCAGTACTAGCAGCGAAATAATGGTTGAAATAAGGTGTAGTGTAATACATAGCACTAATAAAGTGTTAGTATTAACAATAGATGGCGAAAATATAGTTGAATACCAGAGTATGTCAAACGAATAAAAATGTTCGAATATTCGAATAAACAGATAATTTGAAAAATTGACTCTTTCAAATATTCGAAGAAACGATTAATTTTAAAAATTGTTTTTTGCGAATATTCGAATAACCGAATTATTCGGAAAATCGACTTCTCCGAATATTCGAATAAACGAATTATTCGAAAAATTGACTTCTCCGAATATTCGAATAAGCGAATTGTTCGAAAATTTGACTTTTCGAATAATCGAATAACGGAATTATTCGAAAATTTGACTTTTCCGAATAATCGAATTATTCGAATGCTTCGAATACGAATAATTCGAATATCCGGCCAAAATCACGAGTATTCGAATGAGAAGTACGGACCAAGTACGAGTAATCGAACCCCCGTTCGCGGCACTACCAACTTTCTTGACCTTTTTTTGTTTGGTAATATGTAGATCAAAGCTATGCCAAAGTACTTCCACGAAAAGGACCTTTCACATTATAATATAAGGGTATTCAAACCAACATTTATCACCGTCTATGAGTAGTTGTTGAACGATACGATCAAAGTCTCTGGATTTTCTCAGCAATATCCATCAACAATATCCGAATTTCTTATCAGTTTGGGGTGAAATGTAAGCGGAGGGGGGGGGCAATGTTGTATCGCACCTGGCCACGCACAATTTTCCGTGCTGCAATCCTGGTTTTGGCAGGGGAGGAAACCCCGCGGGATGCTGAAATTTCGTGCGGCACGGTAAAATGGGCGGAGCCAAGTGCATCCAGCAATAGTGCCCCCCACCACTAAGATAGCACCCAGTTTGGTTGGAGACCAGGGATAACCAGAAATCTTTTTCGAAATTTCGGAAATCGAAACGACCATTTGAATTCCGGAAATCGGAACGCCAAAAACCATCGGAAAATCGAATAATCGGAAATACGTTCACCTGAATAGATTCTAACTACCTATGGTGGCTGAATTTACCTACCCTACTTCTAATCTATTTAGCCTTCAAAACTGTTTTGAATCTCTAGCTGGGAGGAGATGTCCTACCGATAAAAAGACTTAATGAAGCTTAATCTTCTTTTTTCATTTTTCACGTAATTCGGATACACGAGAAAAATCTAGAATCCAGACCAATGCTGCTCAAAATTAGCTTCAATTAAGTGATTCCATGTAGCACACTAGATATCATGACTTCAAGACAACACTCACTAATTGACTGTAGCCCAATAAGATATCACTTTATGTACTGTAACTTGAATAATGAGTGTGTTCCTTCTGTAACAAGAAATTTAGCTTCCTGGCAAAAATAGCGATTTGGTAATAGTCAAAAAAAAGTTTCAAAAATGTCTTGAAATATTTTCAAAAAATGATTAGGCGTAAAATAGCATGGAGTAATAAAAAAGCTAGGAAATGAAGTGAAATAACCAAAAAATACGATTTGGTGGTCGATCATTTCACAAGCTTCTCCGTTAAACTTATCAAAACGAAATCAAGCACGATATGGAATGGAGCGTTGCCTTCACCCAGCATGACATATGCTGATTCCATTGATACAGCTTTCAAAAATGGCTTAATGTTTCCATTGCGCGCTTGATTTCGTTTTCATAAGTTTAACGGAGAAGCTTGTGAAATGATCGACCACCAAATCGTATTTTTTGGTTATTTCACTTCATTTCCTAGCTTTTTTATTACTCCATGCTATTTTACGCCAAATCATTTTTTGAAAATATTTCAAGACATTTTTGAAACTTTTTTTTTACCATTACCAAATCGCTACTTTTGCCAGGAAGCTAAATTTTTAGAAATTTCACATATTTTCCCAAAGGTTCCCTTTCTGACTTCAATTTTGCTCAACGATTTCAATTTCGGAATGATGAAACATCTAACAGACGATATTGTCGTATGAGTACAAATTTTGAACCCTATGACTTACAACCATAAAAAAAAACTCATTGCCGCATTTGGTGCAAAATGTGAAAAATCGATATTATTGATCATTAGTATTTGATCTTGCATGATGAGAAGAATTTCCCAAAGAAATGGCTTAGAGCCATCAACAATCAAAAATCATTACGGCTATTTGTGCAACAGGCGAAAAAATCAATATTATTGATAGGTATTTATCGATAAAGACTGATGAGCAAAATTCGTCAACCAAGAAACGCAGTCCCAAAAGCAATCACCACTGTTCGCAGCATTTTGTGCAAAAAGCACGAAAATCGATAATATTGATTATCGATCGATGACGTGTCATGAATACGAATTCTGACAAGTTCAATACTTACCTTCGACGATCTGTGTTGATTGGCTGCGAATTCACCCACACACCCCGGTCTCCAGAGCCGTAGCAGAAAAAAAGGAGTTTTCGTGCTCCACGGCTAATTTAGTATGTAAACCCACGATTTTGAGGTACCCTTCAAAGTAAAGGTATCAAGTTCAAATTGGAATAGGAGCGACCTGCATCCATTTCCAGCCTCCTGTCCGAAAATGAGCTCCCTAGCTCAATTTTATCTGGTAGCACAAGATCGTGAACGCCGTCTGAAAAAAAGGAGATTAACAGAGAAAACTTGCGGTTTTCCGAAATTTGCTCAAATTCTAGGAAACCATTCCAAATCATTTTTGGGCATTTTTTACAACTTTTTGCGCTCTTTTCAATGCAGTTTAGAGCTAATTTCTACCTTCAGCCTGAACTTAGATTTCAAAAAACGGGTTGCGCGCGTGGCCGATTCAAAACCAAATCTGGTGCGCGCTTTGCGCGCACCACAATATATAGGCCATTAGAATCGCAACAAGTAGACCGACGTACAGATGGGCAAAAGTACTACAGTAGGTAATGGGCTCTTGCTAAATATGGTCTAGCAGATGGACGAGGCGCGCTCATTGCGGCGGGCCGTGCGGAGTTCGCGACACCAGCGGCTAAGGCGCCTTTCACAGTCTGCCGGACGACGCCGTCCGGTACGTTATAAGATAGGGATGCGGCGTCGGTGCGGCCCGCACTGCGATATCGGCCGACCGACGTCGCACTGCGGTGAAATCATTGACACGATGTCGGAGCATGTTATGACGGGTCAAAACGTGTTGGTTTCGCTTCATATTTTGTACTGGAGAGTCGGAACTGACGATTGATCACCGCAGCTTCCCTCGCACTGCGGCACTCTTATAACGTGTCAAACGGCAACGTCCGGCAGACTGTGAAAGGCGCTTAACAGAGTTTCGATCGCGCATCTACCGTCACAGCCCCGTCCATTCACTACACTGCATTCTGAGAAGAGGTCATATGTGCACTCTGCTCAGGCTGCAAGCTCCACTTGAACATAAACATGGGCAGAGGCCCTTACTAGATTCAATAAAAGAATGAACAAACACAAATCACACTGAAAAGGAGCCCAGTTTAAGAATGGTTCAACCTGAATCTGGCAGAAAAGAGCCCTTTCACAGTGGGGTTGTTTTGGTTTATTTCAAGAAAATATAGATCCTGTCGATTCCTTGCTCTTTTTCAAACATCAAGACAAACCTCCGGTTCAGGTTTAGCCCTTAAAGAACTTCCTAAAAGTCCGGCAGAAAACAATGCGCAAGCTCCTAAATATGTAATCTTCTAATCATTTCTGACTTTTTCCACATTTTTGGGCATTTTTTCGTAAATCGGAGGGCCAAAAACCAATGGAAATCGGTAAATCGGAATTCCGCTCATTCCTGTTGGAGTCATTTCACTTCTGGACCGTAAAAATAGACATGTGACGCAGACTCTGCTTCCTATTTTTTCTGAAATTATTTATTTTATTCGGCTGAATATTCGGATAGTGGGCCGTTAGAATATTCTAATAAACGAATTATTCGAAAAATCGACTTCTCCGAATATTCGAATAAACGAATAATTCGAAAAATTGACTTTTCCGAATATTCGAATAAACGAATTATTCGAAAAATTGACTTTTCAGAATAATCGAATTATTCGAATATTCGATTGTTCGTTTATTCGGCCGGATATTCGTTTTCCGAATATTCGTTGACATACTCTATTGAATACGATGAAAACCGCTATAAGCGCTTTTTACGTTTTATATTCCCGCGCTCTAATCGACGGCACAATGTACCGTATACCCATCATGCGGCAATGACGTCAAATCTCGGCAATTTTATGATTTACAAATTCCCGAACGCTATTTTCTATATAGAGAATAAAGATTCTGCCGATGCCCCCTTTTGTATATAGAATAGGACCTTCACTGCGCTCGAATGAAAGCGCTAAAAAGCGGAACAGTTAAATAAAAATGTTATAGTCTACAGCAATGGAGAAGGCTGTGGCGCGGTTGAGAACTCGTCCTAACATATGGTAGTCTATTTGTGGTATCAATCACTTCTTTGAAGCAGCTGTTATAAAGTGTTGAGCCTATCTTTTCACCGATATGACCGCATTTGTGGAAGCAATGAAAACAGGTGAAAATGTTTGAGTGGAAACAGAAACTCTTCGACCAATCTCAGTTGTTTCGAAAAAAATCAGTGATAATACAATCAGACACACACAGTATGACCGCACCACAGCCTTTTTCGATTGCTGTGGACTATACATGCTGGAGTCAAGGAAAAGGAGTCAATCATTGTATTAGCTCAAGGATTGCGATGATAAACTAAATTTGACAAGAATGTTTAAACTCTTGTGGATTCAGTTCTTAGTCCTGCCATTGCACATTACTCTGCTGTCGGAGTGTCCCCTTCGCCTTATCCGGGGAAGCTCCTCAGTTAATTCGAAAAATCTTTTGCTCTCCTCCGCGGAACTTCCCCCACCAATGCCTGATTATGAATGACGACGGTATCACCGGCCTGTTTTAGACGAATTGCCACCATAGGTGGGCGGCTTGGCGGTCTATTCTCATTCATTCCGTCCATGATATTTGT
Source organism: Aplectana chamaeleonis (assembly GCA_029168955.1). Lineage (NCBI taxonomy): Eukaryota > Metazoa > Nematoda > Chromadorea > Rhabditida > Cosmocercidae > Aplectana > Aplectana chamaeleonis. Next base: position 2,610,562 of record JAPDOI010000034.1, on the reverse strand, counting down.
AGAAAGTTCGAGCTAGGAGGTGGTAGTGGAGAAACTTCTGTGGGAACTATTCTGCGAACTGGGAACTTTGGATGAGCCTTCAGTGTAGGAGGATTGGGTCTTCCCAGTGTACGGGCCAAAGACGACTTGATCGTAATGTGTCCCTAGCAGCTTGGATCTTCTGGTGGTTTCCGGTTTCCAGCAAAGGGAAAAACCCCCGGTTTCTCTTCAAGAAGTCTGGTATAAGTCCGTCCACAAAGATCTTGTTAAAGAGAACTTCAAGGCATTCGCCGATGGTGGTCCGCGGTGCTTAAGCACCATAGGAGCGCCACATGTATCGTTGGTGTCTCACAGGGAGATAGCCGCGCTCAGCAGTTGGGCACGAAATCGTTCGATCAATAGCCACTCTCCCTTCGTTTTCCCGCGCGCAGTTTTTCCCGCCAAGCAGCGTCGCGGCGATCCCTCATCCAGTGATTGACGATATCCATTACCTTTCATGTTTGCATTTCTTTAAAGAAGCGTCAGTTGAGGCGGCAGTGATTATCGGAATATCATCTCTGGGGAAGTTTTCCATCCATCTGAAAGTACTTAGGGCTGTCTTACTATTAGGCTAGTGTACGGCATTGGTGAGCCGGAGTGCTTGCACAGAAGTTTGGCAGCTTTCTTGTTGTTCAGAGCTATAAAAACATATAGTGGTAAAGACCACTAATGCACCAGGCTAGAACGCTCGCTAAAAATTTCATACCGAATAACAACAAACAACTAGAGTGCGCGCAATTATTTTAGTCTGATGAATGGACGGGGCTGCGACGGTAGATCACCCCGCGCGAATCGAAACCCCATTCTCCAGTGAGGCCGCCAACCCCGCACAGCCAGCCGCCTGGTCCATGCGTCAGACTAAAATGAAAATGGAAACCATATATACAATGCAAAATATTGAGTGTGTGTGCAATAAAATGTGCAAATCGATAATGACAATGTCGATCAGAAATCAATGAGAATCTTAGTGTGGAAATAGCGATCCAGATGTGGTGCCGCAGTGGAGATTCCTCGGTATGGTTGTTGTCAAGACGAGAAGGAAGAGCGATGTTGCTGAGCTGAACCGCCCTGCATTTTATGCGATTTCGATTCGCGCGATTCTCATGCGTTGCGGTCGCGCCTACCGATTCGGGAGGTCGAACGGCCCCAGCGGCCTCCCCCGGCCGTGCTCTATCCGCGATCATGGACATTACAAGACAACTTTTCACAACATTTTAGGCTTGCCGTCACGCTTTGGTGGGGTTCAGCTTCGTTAATCGGCCGTCCAGCGCTTTCCCTGCGGACCCCAAAGCTTGGACGAATTCGCGCAGTGATTCGCGCCTTGCAAGAAAGTTCTTCACGTCTCTTGGTCATCTTTCCTCACTTTGGCAGCGATCTCCATGCTGAGTTCAGGGATGCGGCGGTCTGTTGGACCAGTTCTCCGGATAACATTTCTTGCGCTTATGAGAGCTTTAGCGGTGTCGGATAGCCAAGGAATCTTTACATCCGCCCTTTGGAATGAATTGTGATGTTGCATCCACTATGGTGGATGTTAAAAACCGTTCCATGTGGGTTATTTGTAAGGAAGTAAAAATCGATACACTGCTGTTTCAGCACCGATGAGAGAACTTGGTCCAGTCCGCCTTTTGAAAATTGAAGGTGGTGCTTGGAGGCTGATATGTATAAGAGCTTCGTTATTGAACTCTGTCAAGAGCGAAAAAGGTCACTGACGCCTGTGCTTACGGTATTCCCTACAGCCCGTAGTCATCATTCCTTCGTTTTCGTGCTCGCCACTTTTCCGACAAGCAGCCTTGCGGCTTCCTAACCGACTAGAACGCACTATTCCTCATAGCCACCCAGTAAAAGAACAGCAGCTGCCCCAGACCAGTTCGTGCTCGGAGGAGACCATTTCGCACGTCGCCATGGAATTTCAGTCCGTGTGGGCGAAGATTCGACTGCTTGCCGCCGCGTTATCGTAAATATTCCATGCCTGCTGATGGAGTCATCAGCGTGATTTGTGATGTGTCGAAACCAGATAGCCAAACAACACCAACTAGTCGCCGCCCACAATGCGTCTGCATATTTCATACTAAGTTCTCCACTTCAACCCCGGTTCAACTCTGTTGAAACGCCTCCTATTTGTTTCATAATTTTCGCGAACTGTTGGCATCCTTCATATGGTTTTCTTTGAGTTTTCTTTCAAAAGTCCTGTTCTGCTCGCGTGGGGGGAATGCTTTTCGTTTTGGTTGTCTGCGGTGCCTCATTTTACTTCCACTTTCGCCCTTTCACAGCGTAGGAAGAACCTTACTGAAGCGCATCGCTGGACAAAGTTAGCAGCCCTACTTGTGGAGAAGTCGCGGATCTGAACTACAGGAGCCCGCATGCCAAAGGTCTGGAAGTATACGCTATATTTTATCTGCTTCCAGCTGACAACCGTTACATTTTACACTCCAATTGCGCAAATCATTATGGTTTCTTTAAAGCATCGCTTCATAGGTAATACATAGTTTACAAGGCTATAACAAAGATAACTAACATGGCTCCATATTCATAAACGCAATATGAAATTCATCCACAAATTTCAAATAAGCGCAACAGACAGCTGTCAGGCGCGACGACAGGCGAGTCTGTACATTTCTTTGGCCGTTGGTTTCTAGCCAATAGATTCTGTTCAGCGAATCTTGGAGTGTTCCGTTCCGACCTGAAAACTGTCAAACGATGTTGAAATACGAGATAAAACCTCACCAGAATGAATGACTTTGTATACCCACCTCGAAATAGATATAGGTTGGATGAGATAGAGTCTAAGCGGTGTACTTGAAGTAACAAAAGAAGGCGACAAAAAAAACGTGAAGCAAAAAACGAGTTATGCTAAGTTGAAGCAAACAAACTACAAAGTAGCTGTACATAATTAACTGACTTTGCGGGCATCAGCACAAGGTCCTCTCAACTCTTCCTCTCGCACGCGTTTCAGAGGAATGCGAAAAACTTTGATTTGCCATGCGACGGCAAGTTTTAAACCTGGAATCGCTGCCTAGACAACCCATTCTCACTCTCGATTAACACATTGGCCCTCATCAAGCGCGAGCTCTTGTTCTGAACGCGAATGCCAAACTGATCTTATTCGACAGTTCTGCTTGTCGTCAGCTCTTCTCATGATGTGAAAAACCCACATAAAATTTACCTTAAATGCTTCCTTTGGTTTTCTGAAGGGCGTCTCACTGAAAAAGCTGAAAGCAAGGAATCTCGGTTGGCTTGAAATTTTAACAAAAAATTACTACTGCAACCGCGACATTTCCCTGGATTACACTAGACTTGCCAATCCAGAATGGTGACGCGTTGTCCTCCGGGTTTTCGTGCAAGCACCGAACTCAACGCAAAATCGTCTGACAAAAACATCTAACTGTCGACACTTGGAAGTAGTGGTCGCGATCCGATATGCTTTTCTTCTTTTCCTCTACCCTTTTCTGGTTTAGAGTAAAATCGACCTGTGAGAAAAAATCGCAAAAAAAAAACCGCTGTTTTGGGCTGAATTTGAAGCCTGAACTTTCTTGCCTTTTGATGGTGCCCGAGCCCACTCCACATCATCGGCATCGATGATTTGTAATATCAAGAACATCAGCTGGCTTGAAATTTAATTTCAATCGGTGAAGAATAGCCTTCGGATTAACCTGCTCAAATATTTATGTACTCATCTGGTCAAAAACATTGACTTAAGTGCTTGCTTTCATTGTTCAACTGTCTTTATTAGGTAAATTTGCATTTATTTCTTCCTCTGAATGTCGATAATTTTTGACGGCTCGGCATGAGACTGCTATTTATTTGAACTGTGCATGTGTGCACGAACCGGCATCTTTGGGCCCTAGAAACTCTAATTCTAGCCCGTTTTTCACCGTGCATTCCTCATAGTTTTCCGGATGTCTTCGATCTAAGCTGATTTTCGTAGTTTTTTCGATAACGTTCCTCATCGGGACCACTGCCATTAACGAAGCCAACGCAAGGATGACAATCGAACGATCAAGGAATGTCAATGTCAGGCAGTGTGGAACGAATACCAGACTTCGTTAGTTACTGTGCCATGCTTCATGCATCTGCTATAGTTTAACACGGATGAAACTTCTGAAAGAAGTTCCGGAATTTTCTTTACTTCTCTCCAAAAAATTTGTCGAACCTTTTTATCGAAATTTCGTTTGCTCTATATATCGTTGAATGAAAATCTTTGTTTATTCGAGATGAAAACTTTTGCATTTTTCTACAAAAATGCGTTAGATTTCCAAGGCACTCCTTGAACCGGAGGTGACGTTGTTACGTTGCTCCTCGTCCCGAGTTTTCATTGGTGTGACCGAACAACTCGCCTGCTCGAATCACTTGCACTCCTCTCCCAGTTACTTTTTTTTATACAATTCACCCTTACTAGTTAGTGTAGAATGCATCCTTACATTCCTTTCCATTTCATATAGACTGTCAAACCATCTTCCTTCGATCTACATCTGTCCTGGAGTACAAGCCTCTCAGAATATTCTCACTACTACTCTCTGAAACCGAGTTGGGTTGGCTACCGTGTAACAGGGGTTGATACCGGCTGTCGGTTCGAAAGAGGAAGAAGTGTGATCGAGAAGTTTTGGGCCAGCGACCCACTGTATTGTTGAAAACAGATGAGTATCGTTGGTGTCTCACAGGGAGATAGCCGCGCTCAGCAGTTGGGCGCGTAATCGTTCGATCAATAACCACTCTCGCTTCGTTTTCCCGCGCACAGTTTTTCCCGCCAAGCAGCGTCGCGGCGATCTCTCATCCAGCGATTGACGATAATTGAGTTTATTCATAAAGTAGAGTGAGGAAATGGCCGACGTCAGGGTGGACGGAAGCCCTGAAGTTGATACATATTATCGCCGCTGCCAATGTGAGAAGTCCTTCTTTAAGCAAGCCAGCAACTAGCTTTACTTAGTTTTTCCACACATTCACAGAATCTATATCTTCCAATGTACAAGGTGAAATCCTTAGCTCACTTCGCGACATTGTTCTCAACCTACTTGGCAGGTTTTAAACTACTAAGTTGCTTCGCAAGGTGGCAGGGTCCTGCTGCTGTTTCAATGTGCCTAGTGAATTTTTCTTCCTGTTTTTCTGTATTACAAATCCCTGTAGTCTTTTCGTAATGGAGATTTTGAAGCTCTACGCTTCCCGACAAGAAGAGTTTGGGATGTGGAACCCCGAAAAATGCATACCAAAAGGAAGACGAGAGAGTTAACGAACAAATCATAAAAACCCAACACAATCGAAGCAGTTAAGAAACGAGGAGTCAGTGTGGACTATTTATCAAGAGAAAGGAATGGTCTTTTTTCAGACCCAAATTGAAGGGAACTTCCGTAATTCACATTAGCGGGAGTTCTAAGCACGACACAAGCAGCATTTTAACTCGAAACACCTAAAGCTGGAGCATGTGATTTGTCTGTGAAGCGAGCTAGAAAGCATATCGTCCATCACTGGATGAGAGTTCGCCGCGACGCTGCTTGGCGGGGAAAATTGCGCGCGGGAAAACGAAGCGAGAGTAGCTATTGATCGTGCAATTTTTCCCAACAAGCAGCGTCGCGGCGATCCCTCATCCAGTGACTGACGATAACTAAATGATTGGTATTAATAAGATACTATCAAAGTTTACAATTACCATAATTGTTTGTAATTATTGGCGTTGAAATTCATGGTGTTGACGGTTGACTGTTTACAATTGCAACAACTATTACCATTCTTCCTAAGAGCGCAGTCAGTATGTATTATACTTGCTCCGAATCGGATGAGGATCCGACTGTTTCAGTCGGATAAAAAAGTCGACTTTATATTCGAAAAGTCGAATATTTGAAAAGTGCGATATCCGACTACACTCGAAAAGTCGAATATTCGAAAAAGTGCGATATCCGACTACAGTCGAAAAGTCGAATATTCGAAAAAGTGCGATATCCGACTATAGTCGAAAAGTCGAATATTCGAAAAAGTGCAATATCCGACTATAGTCGAAAAGTCGAATATTCAAAAAAGTGCGATATCCGACTATAGTCAAAAAGTGGAATATTCGAAAAAGTGCGATATCCGACTATAGTCGAAAAGTCGAATATTCGAAAAAGAGCGATGTCCGACTATAGTCGAAAAGTCGAATATTCGAAAAAGAGCGATGTCCGACTATAGTCGAAAAGTCGAATATTCGAAAAAGGGCGATATCCGACTACAGTCGAAAAGTCGAATATTCGAAAAAGTGCGATATCCGACTATAGTCGAAAAGTCGAATATTCGAAAAAGTGCGATATTCGACTAAAGTCGAAAAGTCGGATATTCGAAGCAGATTTCATTTGGAACAAGTATAGTATGTATGACGAAATCACCAAAAAAGGTTGATAAGAGAGCTTACCACTGCACAGTACAGACAACAGATGGGCCGACCGAAGCGAAGGAATAGCAAAAGACATGTTATGGTCAGACTAATTCATGTACGAAGCTGCGGTGCTGCATAACAGGAAAATATGTTCCCCGGGAAACGAAGAGAAGGTGGGTATCGATCGGGTGGTGGCCATCGTGTATCAATACCCCTGAGGAGGCGGGGGAAGCGGGGGAGGAGCGAGATTTCTGATTAGACGCAAAACAGGGCTATCCCGTATTGCGTCCAATCATGAACCTCGCTCCTTCCCCGTTTCTCCCGCCTCCTCAGGGGTGTTGATACACCCGTATCGATCGAATGATTTCGCGCCCATTTGCTTAGTACGGCTTCCTAAATGAATAAAACGGGTGGTAGCTGACTACTAAACGTTTTATACGCTGCTTGCCGTCACGGGCGATCAGTTCGCAGGTCAATTCAAAAGTGCGAATTTATTGCAGTGATACGATTACGTAGTTTGGATTTTAGTGGTGTTGCTCAAGAATTTTCATTTTCTTTCTTTTCCCTTCTGCTAGATTATCTACCGCATCGCCCAAGGTCAGCTGTTCTGATTCGCCGACTCAAGGACGGGTCAATCAGCATTAGAGAAGTTAACGTTACGAAGATTTCAATATCTTGATGGCATTATATCATCATTGTTATCTGCTCAAGAGGTCTGACATACTAGTCTTCTGTTTTACCCTTTGCAGAAATGGCACTGATCGCATTGTATTCGTTTTGTACCTAATCCGCTTCAATGAGCGCAGCCCATCATTGATTGCCTGGAAGATTAAGTCTCTTATGATAAACTGATAATAGTGCACGTGAAGTTCATAGCGACACCTCCATTATGCATATAGTGCGCCTTCTAATGGTAGATCCCCAACTACAATACATCATCTTATGCAATTTTCTGGTGGGTATCAGGACTCTTGGATCCAGCGTATTTGAAAATTCCTGCCCAATCATTTTCGAGGACAAAGAGTTGTATTTGTCCCTTCTCTGATAGCGTAGCAATTAATTTTGTCAATTTCACACCGTTTCCAAAAGATAAGCCCACTTTCAAGAATCATTGGAATACATAAAGCTTCCACACCATATCACATTGATCAAAGGCAATGATAATCTGCAATATCAGGACTATGAGATAAAACGATTACTAAGCCATCGGTTAGAGCCGAAATGACGAAGAAAAAGGGAAAAACGCGCAGGAACTATACATGTGAAGCTCTACTCTCACCCCGCCTCTCTGCCCTCAGAGGTTTGTTGTGACAATGAAACCTTTTGTGAGCCCGTAATCTGAATTCTTAACTTTCTGTCGCTCCGTTCGTTCCTTTGGATCCTAACTAAAACTGTTTTGCATAGTATATTCTTTCACCCTCGACTGACCGCATTTTCACCTGTCATGACCACCGAGAACTCCTCAGAACTTTTTGGATTACTTCATTTCCAGCAATCACCAGCAAAATCAACTTTAATTCGACTAATTTAGCTTGAAACCACTTCATTTCAACTGAGCATCGACTTCTGCCAGAGACTATCAACTATGAATTGGCTTCAAAACAACTGTATCCCCACATAGCGCTCATCCACAGGGGAAAGCAACTTGAAATTCACTTTGCCGGCCGACTAGAGATGATATAACGGTAGAAACAAGCTTTAATTCACTTAAAGTACATTTCGAATGCCGTCGAGGGCCGGTTTCGAAACATGGAAGATTTTCGATTGCAATTTTTTTTACACTCTCACATTGCTCCTGATCTTCTGTTTCCTCTTTTTTTCATATTGCCCTGTTTGGTTTCTTCTACTGAAACGTCTATTACAGTTTGGCAGTGCTAATCCTTTTCTATTCGACCTTTTTTTTCGAAGTCTCAGCCAAAAATCATAGAAAAACTATTTAAAAGTAGTAGTTTGGCGGTCAACCATAAACAAACCAGTTAGATGTTGCAACAGAGGAGGGATCGGATTTTACAAGCTTCTCCGTTAAACTTATCCAAGCAACTTCTAGCGCGGGATGGATTGGAGCGTTGCGTTTACCTACCTTGACTTACGCTGATTCCCTTGTTACAGCTTTAAAAAACGGCTTAATGTTTTTGTTGCCCGCTTGATTTTGCTTCGATATGTTTAACGGAGAAGCTTGTAAAATCCGATCCATCGTCTGTCCCTACTTCTCGATAGCTGGTCTATAATTGACCGCCTAATCGTATTTTTAGTTATTTCATTTCATTTCCTAGCCTTTTTAATACTCAAAGCTATTTTACGCCAAAACATTTTTAAAGATATTTCAAAATATTTTTAAAACTTTTTTTACTTCTATATGGTGTCGTCAAATCGCTAGTCTTGCCAAGAAGCTAAATTTTCAAGAATTTCACATTTCCCGAAGGTTCCCATTCTGGCGTGAAATTTGCTCCGCTTTTGAGAGGTAAATCCTCTAACGGGATTACGTGAGATTTTGCCCGAGCCGCACGCGTACATTTCAGCAGGAGATTTTGCCCGCGAGAGAGGAGAAAATGCCCGCCTGGAGGGGAGAATTCGCCTGCGAGGGGGAGAGAAAATACCCGCATGGAGGGGAGAATTTACCCGCAAGGAAGGCAGAAAATTTCCGTCGCGAGGGCGAAATTTCGCTTGCGCTAGAAAACATCATGCTAGCAATGAGTGGTCATATTGCAATGAGTGGCCACGCGGTCATACTCTCCACGCGCTACGCATCGGGCAAAATCTCCGTAAACCAAAAATTTCATGGGAGTACCGTTACCTTGCCGCCAGGCTTTGAAAAACGGGTACGACTTCTCTCAGGGTGGTTCTAGGCAGCTGCAAAGATCTTGCCCAAGCAATTTCCGTGCTCCACGGCTAATTTAGTATGTAAACCCACGGTTCTGAGGTACGCTTCAGGGTTAAGGTATCAGTTTCAAATTGGAATAGGAGCGACCGCGCAATCATTTTAGTCTGATGAATGGCCGGAGCTGCGACGGTAGATCACCCCGCGCGAACGAATTGAAACCCCATTCCTCCAGTGAGGCTGCCAGCCCCTCGCGGCCAGCCGCGTGCACCATGCGTCAGACTATAGGGCTACGCATAGTCCGGCGGGAAAAGTCGCGCCGCAATAATGGGGATTATTGAAGAGCAGACTTCTGTAGCTGTGAAGGCTGTGAAGGTGTGCACTTTCATACAAGAGTTTCGCACATCCGAAGGTTTCAATTCCTGTTCATAATCCACGGATAACACGTGCGTGCGTTTGGACGAGTTACACCCCGCCGCCGCCGTGAGGGTTACCTGCGAGTCAACAGAACGGTGTTTTCTAGGAGTTGCGATCCGTATCTTACTAGGGACTGCTTCAAACTTCACGTGGAGTTTTGGAAAACCATGTTGTCGTTGCTGTAGGTCTGTGACAGTACATAGACAATCCGTGCTTGAAATTCCCTGAATGGCTGCGGGGATTCCGAGAAATGGCCTTTTCATTGCTCCACAAAAGGTAAGGGTAAGGTATGTAAGGTACAGCCATCAGGGAATATCCGGGGTGTTAAGAAAAAAGTTTCGGATTCGGCTCAAAACTTCCATATGGGGGTGATTTAGAGAGCTGAAAAGGGTCTAGTCCTCGCCAGACTCAGGGTCACTGTAGGTTACGGTAGGCATAAAGCCTTTTAGCTGCCGTTCCTCACCCTCTAGAAACAAGTTTTCAGCCCAATCTCAGACAATTTTTTTGAACATCCTGAAAATTGCCATTCGTGTACTCATTTTATCTACGCAATGCTAAAAAAATTCCCACTTTTGGAAATCTGTAAATTAAAGGCAGTGTTCACTATAGAGATCGCTTTTCTGTTTTTTCGCCTATCTTGAAAACGGCCCCATGCTGATTCCAATGATGTCTCTGAAATAGTACAAAACCTTCTGGGAACGGAGTTATGGTCCCTCAAAAATTGAGCTAAGGAAACATGGTGGACGAGTTTTCCGAGGCTTGTAACTTCAGTCTTTTGCCGCCGATTTATGCGAGCTGACCTGAGTAAAGAGAGAAGTTGAGAATGAAGGGAAGCACTGGGCTATCGATAGGAAACCATCGCTCATATCACGATTTCAAGACTCCATTTGTTCACGTTGGAGGGCGGGCATTGCGCTTTTGGGGTTTGCCTTGCGCTCAAAGTGGCAACTTCGGGCTCTTTTGGAGCTTTTCCTGGCTCGTTTTCATGCGTTCTTTCGACGTCAACGTTACAGTGTGCCCCTCCACTATCCATTCCTAGTGGAAAACTGAAATACATTTTTTATGGTGAACACTGCCTTTAAATCTCTGAGGCATTCAGGGGATTTAGAAAATGGATTATCAATGCTGTGTCCCACACCTACAACTATCAACACATGGTTTTATAAAAGCCCACCGGAAATGTAAGGTAAACCCTAGTTAGTGTTCTACACATGAGATAAGGTTTGAGCCAACTGGGAAAAACTACTTTATCCCTTCATTGATTCCTAGTATTTTCCACTGCTAGAAATCAATGCAGCGACAGAGTAGTGTTTGGGTGGATGGCAAAGTGTTGTTTACAAGTTTATAGACTATACTTGTCAGCTACATTCTGCTATACGGTATCAACAACTAGATAACATCATTAGACTGCTAACTTGTTATAGAGTTGTTCTTACAGTAAGAGTAATTGTTGATGACAAGTTGGTTAGTCTCAAGTTGTTATCCACGTAAGAACAACTATACTGTGGTTCGTTACGGCGACAAGCAGAAAGTTGTTCTCAAAGTCGAAATCAAGTAAACGAAAATGTTCTGAGTCGTTCATTTTACCGGACAACTAGTCTATGCCAGAGAATTATTTCACTGCAATGAGGCGCTTTAGCGAGGTTCTCGTCAATGTTTCGTGATTTCAGTTGCGTATAGTGCCTAACGAATTGTGTCAAAAGGAAAACTCAAGAACGAATCTACGGCTCTACGGCTACCTCCGCTTATCTTTCATCAGGGCTGGGATTCAGCAACGCATTGGGTCCCGGCAGGGTTTTTTTGGTTTGGTTAGCTGCCCCAGTTGGGACCAAACCGAAACAAACCGCCAACTCGAGGTTGCGGTTACATGGTACCCAGGCGTAGCCCAGTTCTGACCAAACCTAGCGATGATGAATCGCTGGTCTGCGAACGTTTCCAACCAAAACTTGCTGGGATCCCGGGTTTAGCTTTCATGAATTCCAGCCCAGTATGCCTGGCTTTCCGAGTCTTAGTAGCTCAAGCTCCCATCAGGACACATACTTTGCGTTCCTTGTTGTGCGTCGGCGCAAATTCGGTGCGCACATGTTATAAACATATCGTCAATCACAGGATGGGGGGAGCCGCGACGCTACTTGGCGGAAAAAATTGCGCGCGGGAAAACGAAGAGAGGGCGGCTATTGATCAAGTGATTTAGCGCCATATTGCTGGCGCGGCTTCTTACTCGATGGACACTGACGATGATAATTTTCGCTCCGAAACCGCCACTTCTCCAAACAAATTTCGACTTCAATTCTGACTGTGCCCATCGATGAACGTTAACTGTATCGTCGGTCACTGGATGACGGATCGCCGCGACGTTGCTTGGCGGGAAAAATTGCGCGATCAATAGCCACTCTCCCTTCGTTTTCCCGCGCGCAATTTTTCCCGCCAAGCAGCGTCGCGGCGATCCCTCATTGAGTGATGGACTACACAGCATGAGACTCGACTTTTTTTCGGGTGGAGTTGTATACCTATGCACGGATTAGTGTTTTTATACCTTTTAATCTATGTAGCACATTGCCCGGTGCAGAGTCTTAACAGTTTTAGCTGCTTTCGGACCGAACTGCTTTTTCTTTTTTTCTGAGCAACTTTTTCCATCGCAATCACTGCCCTTAATTTTACCATAGGCTACGCCTAGGTAAAACTATATTCTTATCACCTGTAACACCTGTCCTCCCGTTGATGTCCGACTATTCGAGCGAGCACCTGTAACGTCTCCATTGGTCCATATCGCGCGTCATAGTTGGCCAGGAAGTCCTACTCTCACGAAAAGCCGTATCCATGCGAGTTCATCGAAATTCGACACCCATGTCACATTCATATACAGGAGGCATGGAAGCTAGTGGGACTTTGCGTTCCCTATTGAAGGTTGGAGCAAACTCGGTCCCATATGCTATAGCATAGGTGCGCCGAATTTGCGCCAACTTTCAATGTGGAATGCAAAGTATCACTAGGATTCATGCCGACTGTACATGCGATGGTGTCTCGGCTCTCGGCGGTAGATTCTTTCCGAGATCTTAGCTTTCAGTATACTAGAAAGTAAGATTTTTCTGAGCATGTTTAAATCAAATGTCAGTCACCTCACAAGCGGATTGCTCACTTTTATGACGGCATGTCTTTTAGGAACAAGCAAGTCGCGCTCCGAGCATACAACACTTAGATACGAGCCAGGAATTTCTGGATCAGTAGTACTGTCTTCGTACAAGAAAAAGAATATGGGCGCTCCCAAAAAAAGTTCGGAACAGTTCTATTTGCAACAGCTGCTGAATTATATTGGTGGTTTTTTGAACTCCTGAATACTTGCTGAATTATCTCAGTGTCTATTAAGTATCGTCAGTCACTGGATGAGGGATCGCCGCGACGCTGCTTGGCGGGAAAAATTGCGCGATCAATAGCCACTCTCCCTTCGTTTTCCCGCTCGCATTTTTTCCCGCCAAGCAGCGTCGCGGCGATCCCTCATCCAGTGATGGATGATATCGTCCATCACTGGATGAGGGATCGCCGCGACGCTGCTTGGCGGGAAAAATTGCGCGCGGGAAAACGAAGGGAGAGTGGCTATTGATCGCGCGATTTTCCCCGCCAAGCAGCGTTGCGGCGATCCCTCATCCAGTGATCGACGATAGGAATCCAAGCTTAGAGATCGGGCGCGAAATCATTCTATCAATAGCCATCTTCCCGCAAGCACATTTTTTCCCGCCAAGCAGCTTCGCGGCTTCCTTTCATCCAGTGATTGACGATATAATGGTGGCTTCTCAAATTCCACAACACTCGCTGAATCATATTGGTTTCTTGAACTAAAAAATACCTGCTGAATAATATTGGTAGTTTTTCGAATTACAGAATATCTTCTGAACCATAATGGTGGTTTCTTGATTTCCAGGGTACCCAAATAGCATATAAGGAACATATATTTTAGGTTTACTACGCTGAATTCTGGGTGCAAGGTATTCGACCTTTGCATGCTTCACAAACTTCTCAAATAGCAGCTATTCCAGGGTTTGAACCAAGTTTAGGCTAGTTATGTCGAACACTAAAGGTAAAAAAAAACAAAAATATTTTTCAGTTGTCCAATCATCAGTGTAAGGGGAGGTCATTTTGCATCTGGAAATCATTAGAAAGTCATAAGTCCACTCCCTGGGCCAGTTTGGGCAATGAGCATCCCAGACCTAGGCTACAAAACTATACAATTCCATGCATTCCTATTTTTATGATAGATCAGTAAGGTTATAGATACATAATGAGTATCCATTCGAAAGCTTCGGTGAAGAAGTCACACCATCGTGTCAGAGGACGGCCAGTAGTGCACCTGAGGTCCCGCGGTACACAATCTGTTACGGCTCTTGTCCAATGGTTATCTTCGAAACTCATTATCGTCAATCACTGGATGAGGGATCGCCGCGACGCTGCTTGGCGGGAATAATTGCTCGCGGGAAAACGAAGGGAGAGTGGCTATTGATCGGACGATTTAGCGCTCAACTGCTGAGCGCGGCTATCCCTTGTGAGACACCAGCGATACTTGTCCACCTGCTTTTGCCTTCTGTTTTCCGGGTCTCTTTTTTCGATGCACTTTTAATAGAGTACTAATACAGCAATATACTTCTAAAGTTCTTCTATCATCATGGAATAAGATATCACCCGTATCACCTGTCCTCCCGTTCATCATCGACAGTGTCGAGCGGGCGCTAGGAACGGATCTATTCGTCCTCATCGCGCGCCATAGTTGGCCAGGAAATCCTATCCTCTGGTTCCGAGCCAAATTTACTGTATTCCCTCACGCGCTTGTGCGCAGCGAGGGTAGAGACAGCGGGAAAGTGTGGGGAGAAGGAGACGCAGCGTACGCGCGCAGACACACGCGATGAACGGAAATAATTTTCACTCGGAAACAGGAGATATTCGCTCTAGGAGCACAAAGACTCACTCCTTTCGTCAATGCTCTTGGTGAAGAAATCCGACCATCGTGTTGGAGGACGGCCAGTAGTGCATCTGAGGTCCCGCGGTACCCAATCTATTGCAGCTCTTGTCCAGCGGTTATCCTCGGAACGCATTATGTGTCCGGCCCACCTGATCTTCAACGACTTAGCATATCCGACAGCGTCTCTGATTTTAGAACCGTCCGGGTAGATCGAAACTCCTAACTTCTCTCACTTGCGTGAAATGGAATAGTGCGAGGATCGTTCGTTCGATTGCACGCTTGGTGGCGTGTACCCCACTTTCGACCTGCTTGCGTAATTCCCGCGTAAAGTCAGATTTCCGACGCCTACGCTTAAGCTTGAAGAACTGTGGAATCGATCAGGTGTGCACGGAGCCGAATGTCCTTCGTCTTTATCACGACCTCCTCGACGGTTTTGAGAGCTCCGCAAGCTGCTCGTCTTCTCCTATTCAACTCTAAAACCAGACCGTTCTTCATGTTGCCCTCGCAATCTAGATTGAAGTAGCTTGAACAATTAAAGATATTAGTTCTGTTGAGCACGAATGGGGCATCAGAAACGTATCCATTCACGACCAACACTCATTTTCGTCAAGTACAGTTGAAGGCTAACTTTTCCACACGCGTGGTCAAAGTCGGTCAGCTTTCGTTCTGCTTGCCTGGTGAATGTTGTTACGAGAACGAAGTCATCAGCGAAACGAAGATGATTAAGCTGCAGATCGACGACTTTCGTTCCCATATCTTAACATTCCAACTCGCGCACAACGTTTTCAAGAGAGGCTTTGAAGAGTCTTTGTGAGATGGTATCACATTTACGTATTCCTCTCTCCACATCGAAGATGATCTATCTATAGAATGGTGAAATGGTGGTTATGAAGCTCTGTACAGCTCACGAAGCATCGTCTAATACTGAGTAGTAACACCCTGGTTTCGCAGTTCTGCAAGAATCGCTTGTGTTTCAACTGAGTCGAGAGCATTCTTCAAATCGATGAACGTGAGACAAAGCGGAGTCTTGTACTCTTGCGACACTTCGATAAGCTTTGTAACCGTGTGGAGGTTATCGTTCGTGCTGAATCCTTTTCGGAACCCTGCTTGCTCGCATGGCTGTTCTTCGTCTAGCGTTCTGTCGATTCTGTCAAGAATGACACAAGTAGTGAACAGCTTGTTGACAACAGACAGCAGGCAGATAGGGCGATAGATGCCAATGTCTCCTTTCTGTACAACAACACACCTTTGCTAATCTTTGATCGAAGAGGTGCCAAGCTTTCCCACATGTAAGGAGTAATGAGCCAGGCCAACGTGAGAATCAGAGATGGGGGGATGATTCTTCAGATGTTCGGGTCTATTCTCATTGAGACCGGGTGCAGTAGAATTCTCCACTGACATGATGGCGTGCCGGAACTTGAAAGGATGTAGGGACGGAACCACATAGTCGTCTTGTCTCAGTTGGTATGGAGGTACGTAGGCGTGGATGTAGAAGAGATCGAAGAAGTCGTTAATGACTTCTTCCGTTGCCAATCTGGAAGGGTCTCCGGAGCATTGACAACTCGGCATGCGGGTGTTCGAGTCAGTATGATGAGCGCAGAGGACGAAAAGAAAGGCGCTGCCAGCTGACCTGGCACTTTCTCGGTCGGCCAAAGTGCAAACTGGCTATCTCTGCGTCTCCGCGGAGAGGGTCATTTGCAGCTTTTTTACTGTGCAGTACAGGGATGGGAGCTATCCAAGTTTTGAAGGGGGAAAGCACTCAGAATTACAGAAAGAAGTGAAAGATACAGCTCTCAGAAATCGAAGGTTCATGATGGAGTCTCTAGAGAAGCAATGACTGTAAGATAGAGTACGCGCAATCACTTTAGTCTGATGAATGGACGGGGCTGCGACGGTAGATCAACCAGCGCGAATCGAAACCCCATTCTCCAGTGAGGCCGCCAACCCCGCACGGCCAGCCGCCTGGTCCATGCGTCAGACTAAAATGAAAACGAAAACCATATGTGATTTGTAAGAAACTTTCTATTTCATGATTAAATCTTGAGTGCTCCCGCCAACAAAGTTTGCCCACAGGGCCAGATCTCTGGAACATTCGATTCTTAAATCAATCCGCTAAAAGACATTGTAGGCTGTACTTTTTTGATGGGGTGGGATAGGGGAACCGGTTAACAAGTAGGTTACTTACTAATTATCGAATGAATCTTTGATATACCCTTTCTTTCCTCGCTACTCGCATTCGTCGATGCGGAGCGGTTGTTTTTCAAAGAATTTAACTATGAAAATATAGAAATCGTTCTCAAAATCACACTTCTATTATCGTGTTACAGGAAACTGCGAATATTAGCGAAATGGAGGTTAGATTTCTAAATCAAATCGCTAAAACACATTGCCAGCCGTGCTTTTCTGATGGGGTGGGATAGGGGAACTGGTTAAGAATTTGGTCATTTACTGTTTATAAATTAAACGATACCGATCGGCTAGCCGTAGAGATTTCTCGTGGGTATTACTCCGTATTATCAAGAAGTGTACAATTGTAGAAAAATGAGTTTTTCCAAGCAAAAGCGCTTTGGCACTAGCAGAAACGCTCCAACCAAAAGAAGCATTAGGAAAATGGACTGGGCGAGTCTACAGAGAATTAACATTATTTCTGGAGAACCGATTTCTGTGAATTAAATTTTTAATTCCATCTAACAAACTGCTGTGGTATTTCACATCAAAGAGCTCTAGGGTTTTCGAAGAAGGACTTTTACTTGGTTGAAAAGGTTCATGCGTTAGTAATTGAATTTGCTACTGCACTTTCACTAGTTTACCTTTCTGAACACAAAAATGAAATCGTTTGAGTGAATTGGCTAACATCATGGTTTCTTTTCAATAATAAGTATTGAGTACACGATTTTCCTAATGGAACCGAAGAAAAAGAATTCATTCTCAAAACCAGAGAGTACTTCTGTGAAGAATAACAAAACGGGATGTTTTCAGTAGCTAAAAGTTTCATCCACGAGAATCGGTTCTTGAGAAATATTTATACTTGTTTTGGATACTCGTCCACTCCGCTTCTCCATGACTCTTTTTTTCTTGGAACGTTTCGTTCAGCACCAGGCCACACTAGCTTGGTAAATCCCCTTTTTGATAGATTTTCTTGGTTTTTTCTTTTTTATCACATGTGTAATCAGCAGCGTTAGCAAATAATTCAGTTGTTCACTAACTTTGTTGGAGAATTTGCGTGGTGCTATGAGAGAACGAGCGTCAGATTTGTTCCCGATCAGTCAGAAATAAAAATAAGTGGGCATACTAAGACATTGTTACAGGGAATGCATTTACAGGTGTAATTGTGATTACAGCTCCAGAATCCACATATACGGAGCGGTCGTAGCTGATATTTGCCAGAATATGCATCAAAACCTCAATCATCCGAGAGAAGCCAGTCGATGGCACAATAGTAGCCTCTTTTTCTTTGTGTCTCCAGCGCTAGAGGTGTGGTGGAGAGCGCAGCAAGCGTGAGGGAATGTGGGCGAGGCATGCTTGGTTGTCAATGGTACCGCAACCATCTGGAAACAGTGACTGTTCCGTCTGGGGCGTCGAAGTGCGGTCATCTTGGTCTTGTAGTTGGCGAAGTTGTGGTGGGCTTTGCCGATGCTTTTCCCGGCTTCGGCCATGAGTGTTGCCCTTCTCTCCTTCAAGTTTTCTTTTATCGCTTCTTTATCGCCTTGCAAGTACAGACGTTAGTTGATAGTTGCCTGCTGCTCTTGCAGCTCGACGAATCAGCTCAAGAGTTGCCGAAGACAAAGGTTTTTTGGTGCACCAAGCTCTCTGTCTCAGCACTATCGTGAAAGTGCTGAGCAACCCGATTGCACTCTTCATTGATGTTGTCCATAACGGAATCTACGAAACAGCCAGCCTGTGCGGTAAAGAGTTCCCAATTGATGGTGGTTCTGGGACTTCTCTTCTTAAACTTCACATCTCTCTCCGCCCGTAGCGTAAGGAGAAACGTTGCACGAGAAAGACGAGGGTCCGATCTCGTGTAAAATTCGGGAACAACAGCGATATCGGTGAGACAAAATCTACGGCTGATGATGATGTGATCAATTTCGTTGTGGTACCGTCCACTATACTTTGACATTGAATGATTTCGAATCATCCTGTAAATGACTTTTTTTTTCTCTCGAGTGACAGAATGATTCGAGCTGTCACTGGTTTTCAGACAACAAGTACGAGGTAAGCTTCTCATGGTTCAGGCCAGGCTAGAGTTGTCTGCATTCATAAAAATCAATTATTCGGGAAAATAGTCGACTTCGAATAATAGACAATTTTTCCGAATGAATGTGGATTCTGAATTCTTTAATGCAAGGAATTCCACACTGACTCGACTTAAGAAAAGCTCACCTCTTGGATACTTGTTGTCTGAAAACCAAAAGCAGCTGGAACCATTCTGTAATTCGAGAGAAAAAAAAAGTATTTTACAGGATGATTCGAAATCATTCGATGTCAAAGTATACGGTCCACCAGGAAACTACCTTGTCCAACTTTGCAAGAGGAGCTTCTGGAAATGCAGGACTGGCGAAGTACGGTACACACACAGCAACCCACCGAGTCGAATCCACATTGAGTTCAATGTCAGCTAACGTGCTCGAATCACTACTGACGTGATTCATGCGACACTATCTGCAGTGCACAGCCAACACTACACTTCACGGCCTCTGGCGAATTTTTTTTGCATTTTTCTCTCCAATTTTATTTCAAAGTTCGTGGAAATGCCGAAGTTTTCCTCTTTTCCGAAACCAGGCAGTGGTCGACAAGGTAAATTCCTGACACAAAGCGTGGTTGTAGTTTGTGCAGACTGCGCTGATATTAGGGTCTGTAATCATCGATTTCATTTCTTCCAATATAGCGATAATCGTATTTCATATAGTTTTCGTTCCCCTTGGTTTCCTTGAGCATCTAATCCTGATTGCTTTGTGGTTTTTTCTTTACGATGGGATTAGTTTTGGCATCTGAATCGTGCCATCAGACGGGGTTGGTTCAAGAATTCACATTCCTTTTCTTTCTGATAACCATTGTCGGTTCCAGAATGCCCTCTTCTCTTATCAACGATGTCGTGATTAATTCCGTATCAGCACGCAGCGTCGTTTTGCCATTAAATGTTGCTATAATTATGTCGTAATTCAACGAACACCTTACTTTTTTCGGAAATGTTAGGGGTGTTTTCGCCGGTCAGTTGAAAAATACTGTGAAACATGGGAGTTGCTATAACGCTTTAAAATCTTCATTGGTTGGAAATGTGACTCATAGTAAGAACGTCCAATTCGTAAGATTCAAAATTTCTTTGACCTGTAATACCGCCAAATCCGAATGACCGAAATCCCGTTATCTCAAAATTCTTTAGTGTAGGTCCATTGTATGATTAAGATTAAAGGCAGCATACACGCTCAGAAACATGGTTGAGATAACAGCATAAATAGGACCGCCTGGCCCCTACCATGTCGTCAACGGCGTTTGAAGCGCTGAAAACCATCCAGGTTGACAGAATTCGAGCATTCCCGTCTCGAAAGCCTGTGGAACCCCACCCCTACGAATAACAGAATGTAGAATGAGGCATGTGGAAGCATTTGATAATCTAGAGTGATAGCACTATCAAATGAGAGTCTACGAGAGAAACAGCTTGATTTCCCTGATTATAACTTGTTTACATACCGATTAAGTTCCATCCACATTCAAGGATGCCGCCTTACTTTGGCTGGCTTATAAAATGGAGCATTTCATCAGCAAACGGACATGTTATATTCAGGTGAATCCAGCCGTTTCTCTCGTAGACTCCCATTTGATAGTGCTATCACTCTAAGTTATCTAATGCTTTCACATGCTCCACTCCTCATTCTGTTATTCGCAGGGGTGGGGTTCCACAGGCTTTCGAGACGGAAATGCTCGAATCCTGTCAACCTGGATGGTTTTCAGCGCTTCAAACGCCGTTGACGACATGGTAGGGGCCAGGCGGTCCTATTTATGCTGTTATCTCATCCATGTTTCTGAGCGTGTATGCTGCCTTTAAGAAGAAAATTACCGTTTTCAGTTTTTTTTTTCTGAGGATTGTTGTAGGTGTAAGGTAGTTTGATCGAAGTCTTAGGCCTCTTTCAGAGCTCGATCGCCGTGCGACACGATGGTATTTTGAACATGAGCATCGATCGAGATCGCTTCGCACGTCGATCTGTATTCAAAACGTGCCATCGTGGCGATCAGCGTCCGCAGTGTGAAATAGGCCTAAGAGGGAACGAAATTCCGGTGCGCATTTGCGGACAGCCGCTGTTGCAGCACGCAGCGCAATGGTATTCTTGCCAGGGTCTTGTGGTCCCTGCACGACTAACCATCGTCCAGGCTCGACTCTATTGGCATTGTGTGGCAGCAGCGGTTGTCCGCAACTGGTGACCGGGCTTTCTTTCCGATATGGACAGTACAATCTGGTTTTGGGAGAGCAAGGAAAATCGCTGCATACGAACCATTTCACGTGTGTATTCGGAGCGTTCCAAATGTTGGTCTTGATAAGAACAAAACCTCAGCTTGTGAAACACTAGAGGAGTTGTAAGTTTACTGTTGGGGTAGATGTTATCACCTGTAGCTTAATCAGATCATTTGTGAAAAGTACATGGAAAGTACATTTTAGTGAGGCGGCTCCCAAGAGGTGGTAATGTTCTCCGTTTTCCAGTCTGATTCACGACTATTTGTGCATTCCTATCGTTTTAGAACCAGCTTCTATTTGCGAGTAAATATTTCTATTGCCCGTCAGTGCCGTCTTTCCCTTATCTGCAAGCTCATACCCTTCCAATGAGCCAGTCAGTTGTTTTTTCTCCCCGTTCATCGCTTATCGCCAACGACCCTTCATTATGCCGACACTTCTGCGTAGAAATCATGCGCATTTCCGTGATGATGCTTGAAAAGTTTGATGTGTTCAGGCAGCAATGTCTCTGCAGTCGTTACTGTCGACGAGGCTTCTTCGGGCGGCATCCGTCTGTGACTCTGCATATGATGGTGTGATTCTTGTGACGAATTGCGGCAAAATGGTCGCTTCCATTCCAAAGTTGAGAGAACTTTCTGCAGCTGTACTCGACTTCATTGAGGTAATGCAATCTGCTGTGAATGTGTTCAAACACCTGAGTTTTGTTGGGACTATCCTAGACGTGGAGGGGGGGGGGGGCAACTCAAGATTTATGCACGGAAATGAACAAAAACTTCCAAGAAGGATGCTTGATACTGCTATCAATCATTGTTGTTATCAAAATTATATAGAAATACTTCGATTGATAGCGTTTCCTATAGGTGGTTCATTTCATTTCAGCCTTGAATGCTGGGTGCCCCCCCCCTCCCCGAATGTAGACATCCTCCATTTCCCGGCTACTCCCAGGGTTGGGCATCACCATCATAGGAGTGGTGCGGTTTTGACAATGATTTCTTCATTTTTTAGTTAATTTTTCTTTCGAAAAACAACGGCTTCGTACCTACGATACTGATAATGCGACTGCGAGTAGCTCGGAAATGAAGGGTATGGAGCTTTGGGAAGGATGGCTCTTGAAAACAAAATCGTTGATAACTAATTGATGAAGAGTAGGGGTATAAAAAAGTGGAGAGCGGTGTGTCTTCATTCAAACACCGTTTTTCCCCAGGTTTCAGCAGTTGAGGATCTGCCGGGGGTCGTATTCGCCATCAACCCGCCGGGAAGTCGAAAGGTAGATGAGATGAAATTTCAGTTCAAAATGCGCGCTCCACGGCCACCTCTAGCCTCCCTTGGCTTCCCTCGCGACCGCCGGAATTTTTCGAATCGCATAGCTGAAGAAAGGCCGCTTCGCGATGGAATCTTTATCTTTTCGCAGTGATATCGATACGTAACACAGTTTGCATTTCCATCTTACATGGTGTTAGATGTGTTGATCTGCTCCTCTGCCGCGCGCGGTATCATCCCTTCCGCTTCCCTTCGACTTCCCTCGGCGGGTCGTGGGCGAATACGACCCCTGGACTCGGATGTGGGAAAGCAGCACCACCGGTTGTGAAAATATAACATAATCGAAGTAAAAACTTAGAAATTTAAAGAACCGTGACGAGAATGGGCCATCCTCCCCGAAGCTCCATACCTACATTCATTCCGTTTTATTGTGGTCGCAGTTTTTTTACAACTTGTATTCATGAAGCGGTAACATCCTAGACGGGGAGGGGTACTCGGAATTCGAGACTGAAGTGAAATGAAGCACCGATTGGTAAAGCTATCAATCGGAGTTTCTCTTAAGAATTTCCATAACAGCAATGATTGATAGCAGCATCATGCTCTATTATTTATGGAGTTTTTCTGCATTTCTATTAAAGGCAGTGTTCACGATGATTGTCGTTCCGTAGTTCTCCACTCAAAACAATGCGTTGGCCACCAAGTGTTACCAAATTTAAGAAGAAACGGCGACAAACGCATCAAATCGTCGTACTTCAGTGACATTATTCTCTGGCGTTGACTAGCTGTCCGGTTGGATGAACATGTTCTCGGTGGTAGTCACCGGTGAAAACGGGTTTGATCGAAAATGGAAGAATATTTTAGGCAAAACAGTACTAATTAGTGTCTGAATAAAGGAACGGAGCAACAGAGAATAGAAAATTGCAAAAGACGGGTCCCTAAAAGATTTTGCCACAACGAACAGTTCCTGTAAGACTTAAGAGGCGGGGTGAGATTAAAGGTTTTCGTGCCCTTCTGGTGCGTTTTTCTCGATTTGTTCTTCATTTTATTCCTTCCCGGGGGCCAGCGATTAATCTCAAAATCGAAGATTATCGTGAATACTGCCTTTAATGAATCTTGGTTACCCCTCCCCGTCCAGGATAGAGCGCATGGTTCAAACTTGTTGAGGGGGGAGGCACACAGGGTTCAAGTGAAGAGTGAATGATAGCGCTTCCAGAAATCGAAGTAATCCCATGGCAACCCTGAGAAATGCGAATTCTCAACTCTTCATAATAAGCACGAAAAGTCGAGCACCCATTTCCTCCGCCCACGTCAGGGTTTCCGGTCCGAATAGGGTTGAGACGGTCCATGGGTTTTGATTAGAGTCTACGTTCTTTCATTTGATATCGGACTAGCTTTGCAGTGTGGTCTGCTCGGGCGCGATGGCGGCGAACGGCGAGTAGTAAGGCCAATGGTATACTTTTGCGACACTTGGTTCAGCGACCGCCGGTCGCGGAGCTCCTGCCCTTTAAATTTGTCGCTATCGCAGTGCGCTGCACAGCGACAGCAACCGTGGCAACGACAAACATCAGCTCTTTTGCTGTATGTCAGCCCTCCGCGGCACGTCGCTGCGACGGACACGCGGCAACTGTTCCTAAGCCGGCCAGTGGCATTGCTTCTATGCTGATCCCGCTACGATTTGTGCTAAATGTCGTGGCTGTCGTCCATGACAGCGACAAAGTATACCATTGACCTAAAGGGAAGGAGCTCCTTGACAGGCCATCGCTTTCGCTGTGCAGAGCGACGCGACAGTGTGTCGCACAAGTATACCAAAGCCCTAGCAGGCCTGAGATAACTCGTCCACCGACTTCTCACCGTCCGAATTCACAATTTTTGAGGGGCCATACCCGTTCGTAGTGGGTGTCGAGCGATTCTGGACACACCATTGTGGTCAGCCCGAAATTCTCTCCAGAAAAAAAAAAAACTGGAAAGCGATTCTGAGGTTGGACATAGAACACTCAGGATTTTTTTTTTCAGTTTTTACGCTGATCTTGGAGAAAGTCACACGCTTATTACAGTCGTATCTCTGAAATCGTCCAAGACCGCTTATGGACAGAGTTATGGCTTCATAAAGATGCTTATTTTTTGAGGGAGAAAATTTGGTGGACGAGTTGTCTCATGCCTGTATTTCTCTTCACTGCGATCATTGCGCAAGAGCCAGCCAGGAAAAGAAGACAATCCGGAAATAAACTGAAGAAGGAAGGCTCGTTAGGAGTTCATCCATCCATCTAGCCGCTATCGAGTTCGCAAATCTGGTAGGGGGTGTGGCCCGTGGTGGTGAGCGAATGGGGTCGGGTCCGTGGTGGTCGATTATATCTAGCTTATTTGGAGGAATTGAGATCTCACGCTTGGCAAGTGCTACATAAGAGGAGCTTACTACACAATCAAAAAAATCATAAAATTCATGTCTGAGGGTGTATTGTGCTTTTAAGCCTATCCTTTTCCAGGTACATAGCGGAGCATTAACTTCAGCTAACATCATTCCGGTTGATAGAAAAATCATTCCATCAGGTCGATTGGTGCTTGCCGGGACAGGTGCGTGATACCTATTATTATATCCATTTTTAGGTTACCAAGAAAACCTTGTTTTTGATTCGATCATTGAGAGGAGAAATGTTTTCCTCGTTCTGCTCACGCTGAATTCTACGTAGATTTTTTTGGTTTTATGGCCAAGTGCTGTCCGAAGCTTTCTTATCGTTGTTTTATTTACAGGCCCGGTGTCGAGAGATATCGATGACGTGCGTCGCTTCCATAATGCTGCCAAAAGCGGAGTTAAATTGTAGGTTTATGTGTGTATTTCTATTTTTTAATTTTGAAGTTTAACAATTGCATTAAATATGGGCAATGTAGGATCTGATTTTGATATTTTTCTTGAAACTTATTAGTTAACAGTGGAATTGTTAAGAAAACTTCCTCATAAAACTCTGCATTCGTCAGTTTGACAAACTACAAGTTGCATGAGCTGCAAGTGCACGGGTTGCAATCGTTGTCTGCAAGTTCGCACCTGGTGCTCTTATCATTGAAGACTTTATCGGAATTACGTATGAATGACGTATTCCGCCCAGTGATGACATTCGCTCAATCAAATCTGCGACTCATAGGATCAAAGTTCAGAGTGATATAGGAATCACGTGATGCCTTGGCGTACTAGCGGGCGTCTGGCCTCCTCTGGCTTGTTTGTCCATTTTAGTGAACATTTACACTCTTCGCGTCTCTATGAAATTTTATGTCGAACTTGTCGAATTTTATGGCCTTTTATTCCAGCGGCTTCTCTCCGGGTGGCACAGTTTGAATGCTCTTTTCGAACATGGTCTATTGAGTCGTTGTCGTGGACCTTGGCAAAGCTATGACCTCTTTCTTATATGCCTTATTTTGAAAATTTCCTTGCTTTTCCTATAATTATCGCTTTTTGGCCAAAATCTCGTGTTCCTATCCACAAATTTTCAGTTTGGGTGAAGTTCCCTCAACTTAATGCCGTCAGCCGTTATTTCGCCACGCAACATAGGCTTGACCATGTGTTCGGCTCAGAACACCCGGTCCTTCTCACTGATAGTGATAGAAGTTTGATTAGAGGCCCCACTGTGGGTCGACTGATAGATGTATTCTAAGCTTCTGAACATATCTGTGTTTTCCTCTCTCAAGTCAGGTCCCCGTCAGAGCTGGTAGATCGACTGAGTCCCACCCGGTCGATACGCACCGAAATAGTGACAGACGGGTGCAGAAACTCCACCCGATGAGTCCATCTGCTTGCGTCTGCAATTCACCCAGTGGCTACTGGTGTTCCACGCGCGCACACAGACACGGCCAGTGCACCTGTGGTCGGTTTTTTTTCGCCCTGGGCTCGGTCGGTTTTCGAGCAAGTCTGACGGGGGCTTCATCCACCAAGTGCTGAGCCACGCAGATGAGTTCAATCAGAGCACAGTGTAAAATCACGCACACACAAAGGCCATTGCTATACTCTGCCACAGCCCTGTCGCGATCGCAGACCAGAGCGACGTCGCAGTCGCAGAGGGCCAGTTGTGCTATGCCATACATCATGCCAACTTACGTCTGACACGCGCTATAGCCCGCGCAATAGCAGACAAATTAATAACCCGGAATCAGCAGCAAAGCAGTTTAGGTTCAGCTGTATAAAGAGGCAGGTTTTAAGATTCATACATTCAGGATAAGGTGAAGATTCCAGGAGGGAAAAGAAAGAAGGAGCTACAAAAAAGAAGAAAAACGGAGGAAACCCGCCCTAAACCAATTAATCCGTCTCTGTCGAAGGCATCGGTCGCAGTGCGCCACCTTGCGACCGATGCCCGCGACAGTGACCGATTGCGGCAAGGTTTTAACATTTGAATGTATAATACCCATCTGCGACCCTGAGACGCGACCGGCGCATGCAAAGTGTTCCTTCGACAGCTTTTTTCATGGTGAGAGTGTGGGTCCCGACACGATTCGTAACAGATGAGCGAACCTGTCGCGGTCGCAGACTGGAGGTATGATAATGGCCAAACACCCGCTCATGCACTTGGGGACCCTATCGTCCACATCTTGCTTCTTACTCGACTGCAATCTGTTTGAATGTCGATCGGCCCATGGTTCTTCTTGTTAGACTCTTCATTCTGTTCTGCAATTGATCAGGTGCATATGAGCCTCTCAGCCGGTATACACGGCGCCCCATCTCCAGGGTCAAGCGGGGTGTTGTGTAATTTTCCGAAATCGGAGCGGCCCCCTGTATCAATTTTTTTTCCAAAAATCCAAAAATTTTGCGATTTCCCCAAGGTGTAATTGTTAGCACTTTTTTTGCAATTGGGTAGTGGAAATTTCTATCTTTTTTCACTTCCAGAAATTTTCATTTTTGGTCCGAAATTTTCGCGATCCCCCCTAACCTTCAATTTCGGGCCAAAAATTTTGCGACCCCCGCTGAGAAATTTCACAACCCCGCTTGACCCTGCCCATCTCATAGAGAGCGCAGTTGGTCGTTCAGGAAAAGTGACTCCGAGTCGCTGCTGTCTGGTCGATATTTCACCGTTGATGGTGATTTCTCCCGTCGACCCTCGTCGACGAAAAGCTCTTGTTGAGGACCGTCGCGAGATTGATGTCCTTGTTGCGAACTGCTGCAGGACTTGTTTCCTTGATCATGACATAATCCAAATAATTATTGTGGGAGCACCCCCCTCCTAAGTAAAGGGTCTGAGCGGCGAGCGCCCTGGCAGCTTCGGGCCGCTTTGGGGGACACCAGGAGCGCGCACCTTCGCGATGACGATCTGGGTGCGGCAAAAGTTTCAACCTTTCGACAACAAGTGCTTCTACTAGAGCACGATGGACGGTGGAGGTGCCGCCGAAATGTTCCCTATTAGCACTACGTGATCGCCTTGATTCGGCAACGGGCACATCGGATCATCACTTGCCGCTATTAGCATAGGTAGCCTTCCATGTCGACGAGGTATTCGATTTGAAACCGTACTGTGGCCGAAGTGGACCCTCAGTGTGTGAGTAGAACTTCTGTTTCGGAGTCCCTCATCATCGAAGGAACCACTCTCGCTCAACCGGTGGCGAGCGTGTGGGATTAAGTTTCGTGCATATTGATCTTCAACCGATCGCTTCTGCGTCGTCTGTAAATGAATACGTTTTTGGTAAACTAGACTACATATGGTTAATAGTAGTGCCTAATACTACAATCACACAGGATGGATCGTAGTTTTGTAAGAACATGAGTCAGCGGCCCGCTTAATACTGGCGGGGACCTTTCGACACCTTTTCGTTCATCATTCCGCTGCGCCCTCCCATTTTTTAAACGTTCCCTTGGTCACGACGTTGGCATCACTCCGGTGATAGTGGAGGAGGCTGGCTGTCACCGCATTGCGTTTTGTCTGCAGTTGATTCAACGGGGTTCAGAAGGTTGATCCCGAACCGCTGTACCGATAGAAATTTTTCCGGTCCCTCAATAAACTTTGTGAAGCTGGACGGACTAATTCAAATTATTCTGTGACGGTCGCGGTTTTAAAAACATGAAATTGCGTTTGAGGGTTTCTTATTAAAGACAATTCAAGTATGTATGATTACGGGAGGTGTTCGTATACCGCATCAGTGACCAAGTTCTTTTTTTAGAGCCTTATCTGCCGGGTTCAAATCACCGCTACTTGTAACAGTACCTCATCCTAACTATCCTCATGCTGAACTCGTTAGTGCACTTGGCGCTCTTATGCCTCTGTATACACCGCTGAATGTCCGTGAAGAAGAGCAGACGAACAAGTTCGAGAAACTAGGACTGCTACCTGTAAGTTTCGTTGTGTAGAATCGTCTCATAGATTATATTTTTGTCGCTATTTCCCATTAATTTTTAGGTGAATTCTGACAGCTTATTGAACCTCGTGGAAGCATTTGAAGCCGCATTTACAGTGTGTCGCGATGTGGGAGAAACTGGACCGGAACGAATGTCTCCACCAAGGGTCGCAGATTACATTCAGGTGGGAAATTTCGCCCTGATCATGTTTGTACTTATATCAGCCAAACTGATCGGGCGGCGCTCTGGCAAAAGTGGGCACTTCGGGCGAGCAGTTGGCCGCCACCGAGCGTTCAGACGACAGTTGCCCATGGGAGGGCGGCGAGTTTGAGACGCGCTTCCAACGTTAAAAGATGGGTCAGACTGCCGTCGACCCACTGACAGTCGGGAGCGCCAGATAGTCGCCATTTGGCGATCAGTTTGCAGTGTTTCTCGGGTGGCGGCGACTGGGCTTCAACTCGGCGCTCAGCTTGCTCTTAATTGTCAACCCCTTTTTAGGGAAACTGATCGGGTGATTCGCTCGCCAGCTGATTGACAGCGGGTCGCCAGCCCCATTGTCTGAGTACGCAGTGGTAGAACATGAATGCATTAGTGCAAGCCTTGTGCTTTTATGTAGTTTAGTATGGATTAACAAAAAAATGGCATACCTCGTTCCAGTCCGCTTTTCAAGGAGGGAGTATCTCCATAGATATAACAGATGATCAGGAGTTGATAAAGAGGGATTATCCGCTAATGGCGGCTGTAAATCGATGTGCGAATACTGTGAAGGATCATCAGGTGAACCACAACTTCTATTTTCTTTGTAGTAGCGCTTATTTTTCTCTAAATCAGCGATTCAGGCTCGCCTTATTCGAATGGAGTACGTAGGCGAAGGTGAGGTGAAGGACACGTATTTCCTGGTTGGAAAGGGAGTCACTATCGATACTGGTTAGCACGCTTCGTCTATTCTTTGGAAAGGTTTTCATAGATTTATTGACGTGTGAACTCAATGAATTTGTTATGAAAATCGAAAAAGTTGCTCTAAGTGTGGGTTTCAGGTGGTTGCGACTTGAAAACTGGTGGTCATATGTGGGGTATGTGCCGTGACAAATATGGCAGTGCTATCGTTGCCGGGTTTTTCAAAGCTTTGGATATCCTGAAACCAAAGAATATCAAGGTAAAGTTTTTATTCTACTAGGGAATCCATTGAAAGGCCTGGATTAAGATTAAAGAATAATATGTAACTCTATTTAAGGTTGTTGGCTACATGTGTATGGTCCGCAATAGTATTGGGTCACATGCTTATACTACTGATGAGGTAATAACAGCTCGAAGTGGGAAGCGCATTCACATCTATAACACAGACGCAGAGGGACGAATCACCATGCTGGATCCCTTAACGAGGGCTAAAGAGGAGGTATGGTCTTGGAACATCGTTATGCGTTCGAGTCTTTATGGACTTTATGGGCACGATGCGGGCAAAGTTAGTCCACAGTTCTCCATTCTGACTGAATGTACGGGCTTCTGTTTGTAGCAGCCTTTACATATCTCGTCCTCTCGCAATCGTCGGCCGTGGTGTTTGTCGCTCCATCTTGCTATACTACCGCAGGCACTGAGACCAGAAGCAAACTTTTACTGCTTAGCCAGCTGATCTGCAGTCTCAATGAGCATATCGGACCATCTAGGTGGCCTCCCTCATGTTGCGCAGGCGCCCTGCTGGTATATACTCTGAGGTCCTTGTTGCCAATCTGCATCTGTCGTGGTCTCCTCCTATGGAGGGATCGTGCTATCGAATTTTGGCTTCCGATGCGCGCTTTGCTGGGTTACGAAGACGCGATACTCATGGAAGGTTTGGCCCGTGGAGTTCGGCTTCATTTGGTGTGCGTCGCTTATATTTCAAAAAGTTCTTGAGTGTTTTCTGAGTAACCAGCAAATATCTCGACGCAGACGTGCCTACCCATATTTCGGTAGCAAAGCGCAGGAAGAACTGCCAAGTTGAACAGTTGAGCTACAAGCTGTGGGTTGGCCGGGTGGACGACGGTTACTTCGAGAGGCCAGAAAGCTACACATGCTACTCTCCTTCCGATTTCTCCCTCCAATTTGTTCTCCATGTTCCTAGAGCGTTTTAGGAAGGAGTAGTTTTTTGTGAAGTATCAGTATCCAAATGAGTTCCTTTGCATCAGGCGTTCTTCTTGGAGTGGTTTTCCCTGCTTCGTTCGATTCCCTGAGCATCCCCTCTGCTTTATTGGTACGAATATTTTTGGCTAAACGAAGGTTCGAGAGAAATACTCTATCCACACGTATGTCTTATTCGTACGAGTTAAGCGACTTCATTATCGACGAAAGTGCGGCGGTTAGCAGCCTGGGCCATAGTTCCACCTCGTGCGTACCCCTTCTCAATGGAATACGGGAGAAAGCACGTACGTAAAAACGATTCTTGTGAATATGATTTGTTGTAGAACACGTCCAGCAAGCTAAGCGGTCGCTAGTTGCTAAGATCTTTCGATCACCTTTCTTGTGAAAAGGAACGCTGCTGGCGCGAAGTCTTCTTTAGTCTGTTTTTGCTTTCAAAGAAAAAAATGCTGGTTTGAAATTAGCGGAATCAGAAGTGCTATGAGATAACATTTTTAGGCACTTAAAGAAGTTAATCCACATCTTATGACGATAGCCACGTTGACAGGGCATGAAGTGATGACATATGGATACTACGCCTCCTTTATGGACAATGGTAGATGGTTTTTTTCTTGTATTTTTTGTATTGCTGGTAGCAAAATCTCTAGCGAAGATCTCGAATCTATGAAACTTCACTGAATTCTCGAATTCAAGGACCAGCGAAAAAGAGTGGCTGGGTTCGACGAATTCAAGATATTGGCGACTTGTATGGGCAACCCATTGAAATCAGCCGATTACAGCCAGAGGTGAGTTGTTCTGCTAGCGCACTGAGGTTGTTGCTCATAGTACCTTGCCGCTAGGAGCGTCACATTATCTAGTCTTTCCTTACCGAATGGTGACCGTGCTTTGGGCCAGTGTATACTAACGTGTTCAGGACTTCGACTTCCACAAGGCAGAGTGTGAACAAGCGCATATACGACAAGGTAACACGAAGCCATCAACTCAAACGATGCGAGGTCACCAAACTCCTGGAGCGTTTTTGATAATGGCTTCCCGATTGGACGAACATGGCTGTGACAGTGATCAACCGCTAAAGTTCACACATATCGATATGGGTAGCGCACCGGGAGAACATCCAGAGACGAGTTTTCCGAATCCTCTAGTCACGTTGGTCGCTGATTTGATTCTGTCAAAGAATCGATGATTTGGATGAACCCGTCGTCGTTAATGACTTAGTGCCAACTATATATCTTCTTTTGGCCTGCTTGTAAATGTACTTGTCTCGGTTGTGATAATTATAATTAGCCATCCTAGTAGGAGATTTCTGGCATGATGCTTGATTTATTGCTATGATAGCTCTTCTTTGTACGTTGTTTTAGAAATACGAAAGATTTCCACAGGGTTTTGTGCATTGAAATACATTATGTAACACCTCATAAAGGTCACTGCGGTGGTTTGATTTTTAACGATAAATGCTTAGGATTTGGTTGTTTCAGCTTGGGAGAAGTGACATGGAGGCTATAGTTGCAACAAAGTTGTGTGAGTGTTTGAAGGAACCACGTTAGCTAAAATGGAGGGGGGGGGTAGTTTCGAAGCTTTGAACAGACGGAATTCGTTTTTTCCCCTCGCTATAGCAATGTGGGAAACTCCTAGTCATTATTGATCATCAGGTTAAAGGTGGTAGAGCACTACGATTTGTATTTGTCAACCCGCGTTGGCGGCACTGAATTCAGTGAGACCCATCTGCTCATGCTGATCTGATGATCTGATATAATGACTACTCGACGCTGTGAGGCTGGTCCTGAAGAGTGATCTCAGCCGCTCTCTGGAAGGCGACATTGCGGTCAGGCGTGTGCGGAAATTTCTGTTTTCTGGACGTTTTGGCCTTTCCGTTTTCTGGAAAATCTGCGAAAAACAGAAAAAATCAATGAAATCCGTATCTGTGGAACAGTGCAGCTTACCTAGTCCTTTACGAGGTACTATTTGTGTTCAATGGTGCGATTGCTGTCAAGGTTAGGGTTTGCCATAAAAAAGTTTTTTGTGATATCTTTTGGAAAAGGTAGGCCTGGTCATCAGAAAAGTGAAAATAAGTGGAAAGTCGGAGAGAAAACGCTCAAAAAGCTATTTCTGGGTCTCAGCCCGCCCCCGTTAACTAGATTTTTACAATCGCTTGTTTTGTCGTCTTTTATCCTGCATTTGAAGTAATTGCTGGACACCGAGAGACTGCTAACTTTTTTAGCGGCAAAATAGAAGGCGGAAAATACGCATTCATAAAAATCCTGTTTGTTGAGTGTGTGCGTACACCGACCAGTAAGTCTTTCCGTCGTGTTTTTCTGCGTTTTTATGTAACTTCCTTTATTTCACTTTTGTGATGACCAGACCTGCATTCTTATAAAAAAAATTCAACAATCGTTTTTATCGTGAACCCTGCTAACTCAATCGTAGGGTAGTACATTGGCACAATAGGGGTAGCATCCCAGGGCAGAGCACGAATCCAACCCTCCTTTCAGCAGCTGCTGCAGTTAGATGTTCGCAGCAGCTGCTGCACACAGCGAGGGTCTGAACCCGATGTCTGTAATAGGATGCAACCCTTATTATGCTCACGTCCTACCATACGGGTGAGTGCTCTGAGAGTTTTGGCCGAGCAATAGCCGATAAATTACCACAAAATGCCTGATTTTCGCGTAATAGCCGAGAACAAGGTCGTGTTCGGAAAATAGCTGGTTGCTGCGAAACAGGCGTCAAATAATTGTAGTCGAGAAACAGCTGCGAAAGAATGTTCTGAAAGGGGACTATAAGACGCATTGTTGAGGTAGATTTGGAGGTCAACACCGCCGTTGGTTCAACTACCCATGTTTTCTCGGTTATTTCGCGAACAACATGGTCGCGAAATTTAGCAGCCAAGAAATGATCAAAAAATACTCGAGAAACAGCTTGAAAGGATCAGTTGTTGAGCCTGGTGGGCTATTTCTCGGCGAAGACACTCAGCGCGTCTTTAATGATGTTGTATCCGTCATTGCTACTATCAATGCCTTATAGGTCATCTGTGCACTTCCGAATATATATTACAAGTATGACAGAGGTATTCAGAATTACATCCTCTCTTTACTTGAAAAAAAACTTAAAATGCGTTCAGTATTTTTTCTGAAAATTTTCTGTTCTCTGATTTCTGTTTTCTGGCCGCTTTGGCCTTTCTATTTGCTGATTTCTGTTATCTGGCAAACTGGATTTTCTGTTTTCTGAAATTTTTCAAAAAATTTCCGCACATTCCTGATTGCGGTTGGTCGGAAGTGAGACTGTGGGAATTATTTAGCCGCTATTTGTCAGTGGTTTAAATGGTTTAAAGGTTCATGGAATATTTATTAACAAGGTTAAGGGCAGAGTCACCTGGTTTTATGTAACAAGTAGCTCTTTATGTTATTCCTGGATGGCATTCTACAACAGCGGCAGGCTTCTTCTTTACAGCCACATAGAGGGTTGTGTCATAGGTGGAGGATCCTAGCGACCAGTAGGAAGCGGCGTACTCAAGCACATAATGCTTATTCAACACAAAACTTGTGGTTCAGTAACGGCTTCAGTAGTGACCTGTAACTCGTGTGACTCAACGTGACAAACGTTGACGACGACAACAGCAACAGATTCGACGGCGAACGAAGTACGCCGCATTCAATGCGTGTCTAATATGCATTCAACTCCAGTGACCGCACCCATCAAAAGGCTCTATGGCAGGGGCAGGTGCTCCAAACAGCACGTGCTGCAAAATTCAATCGCAGGAGCACGTGCTGCAAGGTAGTCCTGCGCTATCACAGCAGCACACCGACACGCGACGCGGCCGGCGCACAGCTCGCCGAGCACCATCTTGGGCCGCCGGCGGTTGGACGAGGTTTCCAGCGGGCGGGTGAAGTACCGCAAACTTGTGCAATTGAAACAGCGACGCTGCCGACTTCTGAGTTCCGTCTCAAAAGTGCGCCGTATGCTTTTCTTTTATTGGAAAATCGTTTGTCATGCACTTGAATGTGTATCATGCACGCATTAAACGTTGTATTACTCGGGGCATGTGCTGAATTTTGAAACGCAATAAGAGCACGTGCTCTGCTAGCAGCACGTTCCCTGACGGTGCTCGAAACCGCCTCATCTTCGAGTTGAGTGCATATTTGGCACGCATTGAATGCGGCGATTGTCTGAGTAGTTCACGCACTCCTGGTCTCTCAAACGCTTTGCTGCCACGCGAGACTTGTGAAAAACGTCGTGCAGTCTTATTGAAAAAGAAATTTACAAATTTATGAAAACAAACAATACCTTCCACAACTACACACAACTTACATTCTTTTGAGAGGAGGTAAGGAGGCGAGGCAACGTGTACTTAGGTCAAGTTGCATGGAAAGAAGTGCCCAAAACGCGTATTGTCACTTGTGCTCGCCTTTCCCAAAGATTTCTGGGGCCACGCGGATAGTGTAGCACTTGTCGTTCCACGAACGCGTCCTTGGGTACCTCAAACTTGGGTAATAAACCTTTATGTACAAACTAACAAAAATCAACAATAAACGGTCATAATCAATGATCA
This sequence comes from Aplectana chamaeleonis, assembly GCA_029168955.1. Taxonomy (NCBI): domain Eukaryota; kingdom Metazoa; phylum Nematoda; class Chromadorea; order Rhabditida; family Cosmocercidae; genus Aplectana; species Aplectana chamaeleonis. The sequence continues at coordinate 2,575,348 of JAPDOI010000034.1, read as the reverse complement.
ACAATAAGTGAGGATGAATATTTTCTTAATCATATGAAAAACAGGAAAAAAGATCTCAAACTTGGTCTGAAATACGCGATTAGTAGCAGCTGCTGCTTCAGCAAACCACGCGAAAATGAGAAGAATAAAAATTCTTCCAAGACTGTGATGGAACGCGAAATAAAGAGCGGAAGAAGCGAAAGCAGAAGAACTGAACGAGAAGCGCTAATCAAGCGCCCTTTTGTATACCATCTACGCGATGGCATTTGCTCCCACGAGATCTTCCGCGATAGCGCGCTTTGTTGTGGTAAGAATGGCGATCAACGCGGAAAACATCCGATTGATTCCTCTATAGAAACTAATTGGCAATTATCACTGAATAAAATTCTAAACGAGAATAATACACAAATAACCACAACAAATTCCTCGCAGTGAGATTGCAGTCGACTTTTTCGACACTCCTGGCCTCAGTTGCTTCTCGTTGATTGTCCGTACCGATTCTTCAACTCCTGGAGCTCGTCCCTGGCTGACTGCAGTCGTCTTTCGGCGATGCGTTTATTGTCTGGGACATCGCAGACAGCGCGATGGTGCCCAAGTGTACGCGGTATGAGATCCTTGAATATCGTATTCTTGGCTCTCAGGCAGTACCAACAATGCTTCCTTTTGGCTTGCCTGCACTCGACACCTGGCCTGCACTGTGTCAGGCAAATAGGGCACAGCCTTTTCACGCGGATGATGTTGAACCGAACCCCGCTGTTCTGATAGCGCGGGCATGAATCGGAATAATGTCTTCCGACAGCGTCGCAAAACGCGCACGTCTTAGTCAGATCGATCCCCGGCGAAACCTGCTCTTGCCTCCGGTATGGAAAGTCTTTTATGTCGCTTTCCATCGTTCTGACAGTTTCTTCCAGCATGCGCATCCTCCATCCTCTTGCCCCTGCTTTTATTCTACGGTGACAGCGATATTTCACAACACAATATTCCATCGCCTAACAAAATGAATAATAAAGTATAATAAAGTGTGGGAGCATAATAGTATGGACGCATAATAAAGTATGGGAGCGGAAGCTGCGAACTTCTCCAGAAAACATGCAGAAATGAATATTCATAATCGACAAAGTTGTACTGATCGACAAAATATAAGTATAAAGCAAATCATAAGCCTGGTCGACATTCGGGCGCCGCATTTTTGTTTCCGTCGCTTCCCCCTGATCTCCTGTTGAGCGTGGTCCACGTTCAGCCGTGTCAGACCAACGGAAGAACGTCGAACGTTCTTCTAGTACAGGGCATAGGGCTCTGTTGTGACCACCGTCATTCGGAAGAATGTGGACCACTAGTGTGCCTCGTATTTTCGTGTTCAAATAGCATTGATGCTCTGTATGTCTGCACCTTTCCAATTAACAGTGCCCAGACAGTGCCGACAAAGTCTCCGTCGGTTCACAGTTGCCAACGGTTTGCTCCCATTCGCTGCGGCTGCCTGTACTGATATCATGGACTGATGACATAAATGAAAATGGAGAAAATGCGTCGATGGCCTGGTGAAAAGATGTCCCTTGATGCACCACTGGCTGACTTTATACTTCTGTGTTTTCCAGCGTCTGCCGAACAAAGAGCGCAGCCAAGCGAGCGAGCGCCTTATCGCTGTGTTCATCTTTATAAAGAGTACACGTGGCGCAGTGGCTTATGCTTCCGTTCCAGAATTTAGTGTGAATACAAGTTCATTTCTATGCACGACGGAATAGCTACAAGCGGCAGTCAGGTTGGACGAGCAACAGAAGGGTTGAGGAATACTTTCTGGGAGTGTTTTCGGTGGGTGGTAGTGAATAAGGTGCCACGCGGGTCTTCTTTTTGATTGTGGACCTCAAACTTGGGTAATTAAAGCTTTATAGCGAAAATATGAACAACGAACAACAAAATTAACGCGCATATCTCACCTAGAAACCCTGAAGTGAATAATTTCGTGTCGTTATGCTCAGGTTAGTCTTACTCTTCTAATCGTGCACAAGAAATCTAGAGATTTCCTTTCATTATAAAGAATACAAGAATTGCAAAGGCTTTACAGTCCCACATACCGCTTACTGTGCTTAAATACAGCCAGCGTCTGAGAAGGATTCTCAGCAAATGACGATCGTCAGTGATTGCCGTTTAGATAGATGAGCAAGAAGCTGCCGAGCGGGAAAGATGAATTGAATCTAGTGAAACAACATAAATACATAACTGAACATTACAGTGGTTACAAGAATAGTGAGATCATGGAGTTTACTATGAAGAGTTCCCTGCTGAAGCCGGTCGGTGGTGATGGCAGGCCCCAGGTAGAACAAAGGTCCGTGCTAGCAGTACCGTGACGGCCAGTCGTCGCCGTCACGTCGGGGATCGTCCTCGTCTCATCGTCTCGCCTTGAAAGCCGCGGCGTTAACAAAACACACCGGAAACCCGACGTTTTTCCGCTGTCCAAGATGTGCTTACTAGTCAGCCAAGGTATTTGTTTTGGTCTGCGTGACTGCCCGAATATCTATTTTGTGGTTCTACTATCTTGCCTTACATTACATACATTATTATTGACTATATAATTATTGATTCCACATTTATAAAGGTTATCAGAAATTATAGTGCCAGCGGCATGTATTTATAATCTACCCCTGACCTTCATTCCTGATCAATTCCACATCCTTCATCTTCCACTATCCACTTGCCGCTGAGTCCGTAGCTCATTGATGGTAAACCGCGGACAGGCTATTTATGTAAAATAGGTCCAATGTGGTCGAGGACGTTTAGCTCCAAAAGAGGCGATACAGCAATTATCACGGGGCAGTAATCTTTGCGGGCATGATCCTGTGATATCTCGTGTTCTAGACGGGAATAGGTGACTCTGGCTTGCCACACAATAGCCACAAATGCATTTGCATAACATCGGGTGGACACACGAATATAGACGCGACATGTCCTGTAGTTGGGCTAGGACGAGGGATCAGGCTCAGATGACGATTGACAAGGACGTTTCCTCGATGTAGATCAGACCATCTCCTAGTCGCTATCGGTTGACTGATTCAGGTGATGGGGAGTTCGGCGTGCAGGAATGCGTCATCGCTGGTCCATCGCCAGTTTATATACAGCCCGATGGCTGGCATCTGACAACAAAAGGAAAGCGGGGGCTATGGGAAACTCAACATTGAGACGGCTAAAGTGGTCCCTCCTAAGATAAGAATTACGAAGAAAATTCACCGTCTGATGTCCTGTGTTTCTTCCCCATCTCTACAATCCATTTGCGGCACACACGAGCAGCAGCCGTGTGGCCTCCTCCGGACAATGCACAACACAAGACCCATAAGTTTACTGTACATGACCACAACCAACATGAAAGGTGAGATAGGAGGAAAAGGTCGTTGCGATGAAGGGTGAAGCTGTGCTCCCTACGGGTGCAGCTCCGGCGAATGTGTCCTGGTTGTGCCTTCCCAATTGCTCCTCCTCTATGCAGTTGAGTTATCTCCGTTGTTTGGAATGTAAATACAGTCTTATGATGGTTCATGGATTATATAGTGATAGGATTATTTACATTATGTACGTTATGTACTTTGTAGCTTATGAGCAAGTCGGCAACGGCGTATAATAAATAAATAAATTTTTTACCAATTTTTTTCGTTTTTCGGTTGCAAAAAATTTTCGTTCACTCATACACTGCTGGGGGGGGGGGGGGGCAAGCGCCGGACAACAGAGCCCGTTTTCGACTCGGGGGAGCGACAGCGAGCTTCAGGAGAGGAAACGTGCAGACCCTAGGATGTATAGAAATTAGATTATATACATTAGATACAAACTATCTACACCACCTCCCCGCCTTTCATCGGATCTCCACTACATTTGAGAGATGCCGGCGTAACTCTCTCGCAGACGCTTCAGATAAACAGACGTTACGGGAACTGGGTGTTGGCTTTATCGAGACAGCGTTCACAGCGGCGCAAAAGATGTATCCTTCTGTGCCGCGACTCCAACGTTGGGTACATTTACTACTCCTTGGCCCAGTAATCACGCCCTTTGCAGAACAGTTGTGGTTGAAGCCGTCGCGGTCACCAGACAGACCAGATGGCGGAGATCTCATATGGTACGTGGGTCGAGTTGGACCTCGTCGAAACTACGCCCCCGACGACCGTAGTCTAAAATTTGCCTTCTAACCATGCATTTTTAAATATGCACCTTACAATTTGGTATGTAATGAATCCTTATTCACCTCGGGATTCGATTCTGGCCACCGTTCCAAGCAAGGTTTCCAACATATTCTCTATCCTCTCCATCTTTCGCTCCGGACTGGTTACAGCGCTTCAAAAATACTCATGTCCATTTTTCGTGTTACACGTATGGTTCCCGTTTTCGTTCTAGTCTGACGAATTGACTAGGCGGATGGCCGTGCGGGGTTGGCGGACTCACTGAAGAATGGGGTTTCGATTCGCCCGGGGTGATCTACCGTCGCAGCCCCATCCCTTCCTCAGACTAAAATGATTGCGTGAACTCTATGTACTGTTGTTATAATATACCTCGGGCCGACGCTGTTTCACCGGTTTCGGCGGAACAGGGCGTGTAGCCGAACTTTTCTCAAAATAGGCAGCGATCACCGGATGGTTCAATATATAAATTGATAATTTACTCACATGAGTGGCGTCAACTCGGCACTCGAGTCGCGAAAGTGACTGGACGGAGTCTTGGACTCCTTCCACCGTTTCATAAATACGTCCAGCTGGTGAGAGGGGAACGATGGGCCCTAGGCGATCATCCTCGTCGTTGATCCCTGGTGATCTTCATCCATTACACTGCCCACCTGTGCAGCATCCACCTGTTCCAAGGGCGGATCCTTAGGAGGCATTTCACCGCTCATTGTTCAATAAAATGATACCTCATTATCTGATTGTAGCGGTAGTGTTGGCCAATAAACATTTTATTTCATTTTTATGTCGCATACGTGGGATTAGGTGCACTAGCAGTTCAATATGGTGTTTGATTGTCATCACGAGAATCAGCGAGAAGACATGTCAAGGCGGACAATTAAGAAGTTTTTGAATATATGAATACATGAATTCCAGATCATGAATATGAATAATAGATTAGCCAACAGAATATGAATATACAGTATATAGAATGAATACAACGATCAGCATGTGCACTCTCCAGTGGATAATAGACCTTACCGTGTGGGCGGGGCCTCGCAATTAACACCTACTGTGCCAGCAGGGAACTTATCAAGTATGGCAAAAAAAGCCAACACCAGGCCCATCTTCTATTGGTACCTAGGGCGGAACGTTATCTGCTTTCTGCCGACCGGAGTAGCCATTGGGAACCCTGATTATCCTGCAGGCGAGTAGAAATTTATACGAACAAAAGATTTTATTACTCTCCTTATTGCTTCCGAGTGCGCTATCTACATGAGTCTTTGCCGTTGAGCGATACTACTGCGCGAAATAGTTATAAATCAAATGAAACCTAAATAAATCAAATGAGACCTAATCGAAGTTGCGATGAATAGGATTAGGAGGATTCCGATCGAATGCGAGGAAAATGTGGAAGTGAATGTTCTGTAGGCAAAGGAGATGGCCGACTGCGGCAAATTGTTTACAGAACGATGCGGCCGAGCTCCTGATGCCTTCCCAGATAAAGAGGCGAGAAGCGACAAAGAGCTGGCGCGCTTAAATTCACATGTGCGGTGATTCATCATTGCTGAGAAAGTGAGGCTTGAATTTGGGACAGGTGAATCACCCAATCGCCCTTACAAATTTCCTGCTAGAAAAGTGGATCAGGAACCGGGTAGTTGAAGAGTGGTGGCCAGAGCAGCTGTCGAATGTGTGGAAAAGTAGACGAGGAGGATAACGACTGAGATGTCGTTATTACAAGTGTTAATACAGTCTCCTAGGTAGTTTCAAATATCGAAAAAATAGGGTATATCGCGATTGCTAGGGTTGGTTGCTTGCGTTCGCGCAAATCCTTCACTGATCCTTACGAATCCTAAGAATCGCCACGCGGTATACGATTTTCCACAGCAATTGCGATTTTCCTCAAACTCGGGTAATTAAACCGTGGAAAAACGTATAATGACGCGAAAACATTACACAACACATGGTGTGTAGAGGAAATATTGGAATTGAGTGGTGGTGGAGGCAGCGAAGACAAGTGACTCTTCAATGAGGACGTAGTCTACTGAACCGAAGAAGCTGATGCGAGCTGAGATATATAGGTTCGCTCACAAAGACCGTTGGCATCAACAACCATCACGGAAAACAATACGCGAGAAATGAAGAGATAGCGAGAATCGCTATGGGGTACAAGTGCTGATTTAAACCCTTAGGTAGGCACAGTATTCAATTTTTTAAATATTTCTATTATTTTTATTTTTATCTTGTTTTTTTTTATTATTTATTTTATTTATTTCAATTTTGAATCAAAAGATCTCGGCCATACCACACACACCCATCATCCTCCCATCAATTTGAAACAACAAAATGGACATTATTTATCTGGCAATTCGAAACTACATCATGTGCACACTCAGCATACAAAGACACAAAATAATACAGATAATTGTTGTTATCGTCACAAATGTGACGACTAACTACATGAAGACACCACCAAAAAGAGTGTCAAGAATATGGTAAAGAGATAATGCAGGGCTTCCTCTCTCAAATCTCACTCTCATAAGATGATTCCTGAAAGTTTAGGTTCCTGGCAAAAGTAAAGATTTGGCATGGCCATAGAAATATACTCAGTTAAAAAGGGAAGATAAAGAAAAATGAAAAAAGTTTTGAAATACTCCTGAGAACGATTTGGCGTAGAATAATTTGTTTTTCGGGAAATGAAGTGAAATAGTTTAAAGTATGATTTGGCAGTCCAGTTTGAACGAACTATCGATAAGAGTTGTGCAAAAATACAGATCGCCTTGTATGTGCTTATCCGTAGAACATTTCGAAGCGAAACCACGCGTGTTGATTTTACTTCACCTAATACGTGAAGACCGCCGCACTACAGCTCCCGAAAAAGTTTCGATGCTTCCCATTTCACGCGTGATTTCGCTTTGATATGTTCTACGGATAAGCACAGACAAGGCGATCTCTCGTTCTGCACAACTCTTATCAATAGTTGGTTCAAACTCGACGGCCAAATCATACTTTAAACTATTTCACTTCATTTCCCGAAAAACAAATTATTCTACGCCAAATCGTTCTCAGGAGTATTTCAAAACTTTTTTCATTTTTCTTTATCTTCCCTTTTTAACTGAGTATATTTCTATGGCCATGCCAAATCTTTACTTTTGCCAGGAACCTAAACTTTCAGGAATTTCATTTATTTTTCCGAAAGGTTTCCTTTCTAACATGATTTATGCCTGGTGGTGTTAGGTGAAAGTAAACCCACTGATGTCCTGCCCCCCCCCCTTCTGTGACGTCCTGCGCACTCCAACTGATGGCATGCACACTTTCTCTGACGTCCTGCACACTCCCACTAATGTCCTGCACCCTTCCACTGATGTCATACACACTTTCTATGAGGTGCTGCACCTTCCCACTACAGTCCTGCACGCTCCCACTGATGTCCTGCACACTTTCTATGTCATCCTGCGCACTCCCACTAATGTCCTGCGCACATTCTGTTACATCTTGCACACTCCCACTGATGTCCTGCACACTTTCTACGGCGTTCTGCGCACACCCATTTGAGTCCGGCACTTTCTACTGCGTCCGGCGCACTCTCATTTGGGTACCGCACACTTTCTACGGCGTTCTGCGCACGCCCATTTGGGTCCCGCACGCTCACGCCGATCATTTTTCCGCAGGGCTACCGTAACCCTCCTCCAAAAATTTTCTGAGTGTCAGCTTGGATATAAGCACATCGTAATAGCCAACAAACGCGTTTGCACAATTTCGACCTCCTCAGCCACTTCCCGGCGGCTTCTCGAAGAGAACGGTGTGTGAATGAGTACATACCGCTCCTCCGCCCTTTTATACCCCGCATGTTATCGTTCGTTATCATGTTTTGTCCAAGAATGGTTAAGGTAGCCCTGCGGAGAAAATGATCGGTATGGGCGTGCTTGTATTTGGGTCCCGCACACTTCCTGCGGCGTCATGCGCACTTTCACTTTGTCACCGCACACTTTCTACGGCGTCCGCCGCACTCTCATTTGGGTCCCGCACACTTTCTACGGCGTTCTGCGCACGCCCATTTGGGTCCCGCACGCTTTCTACGGCGTCCGGCGCACTCCCACTTGGGTCCCGCACGCTTTCTACGGCGTCCGGCGCACTCCCACGTGGGTCCCGCACACTTTCCACGGCGTCCGGCGCACTCCCACTTGAGTCCCACACACTTTCTAGGGCGTTCTGCGAACACCCATTTGGGTCCCGCACACTTTCAACGGCGTCCGGCGCACTCCCACTAGGGTCGCGCACACTATCTACGGCGTCAGGCGCACTCCCACGTGGGTCCCGCACACTTTCTACGGCGTCCGGCGCACTCCCACTTGGGTCCCGCACACTTTCTACGGCGTTCTGCGCACACCCTTTGGGTCCCGCACACTTTCTACCGCGTCCGACGCTCTCTCATTTGGGTCCCGCTCACTTTCTACTGCGTCCGGCGCACTCTTATTTGGGTCCCACACACTTTCTAGGGCGTTCTGCGCACACCCATTTGGGTCCCGCACACTTTCTACGGCGTCCGGCGCACTCCCACTAGGGTCGCGCACACTTTCTACGGCGTCCGGCGCACTCCCACGTGGGTCCCGCACACTTTCTATGGCGTCCGGCGCACTCTCATTTGGGTCCCGCACACTGTCTACGGCGTCCGGCGCACTCTCATTTGGGCTCCACACACTTTCTAGAGCATTTTGTGCACACCCATTTGGGTCCCGCACACTTTCTACGGCGTCCGGCGCACTCTCATTTGGGTCCCACACACTTTATAGGGCGTTCTGCGCACACCCATTTGGGTCCCGCACACTTTCTACGGCGTTCTGCGCACACCCATTTGGGTCCCGCACACTTTCTACGGCGTCCGGCGCACTCCCACTTTGGTCCCGCACTTTTTCTACTGCGTTCTGCGCACACCCATTTGGGTCCCACACACTTTCTACGGCGTTCTGCGCACACCCATTTGGGTCCCGCACACTTTCTACGGCGTCCGGCGCACTCCCACTTGGGTCCCGCACACTTTCTACGGCGTTCTGCGCACACCCATTTGGGTTCCACACATTTTCTAGGGCGTTCTGCGCACACCCATTTGGTCCCGCACACTTTCTACGGCGTCCGGCGCACTCCCAGTTGGGTCCCGCACACTTTCTACGGCGTTCTGCGCACACCCATTTGGGTTCCACACACTTTCTAGGGCGTTCTGCGCACACCCATTTGGTCCCGCACACTTTCTACGGCGTCCGGCGCACTCCCACTTGGGTCCCGCACACTTTCTACGGCGTTCTGCGCACACCCGTTTGGGTCCCACACTTTCTACGGCGTCTTTCGGACTCCTGCTGGGGTCCCGCACACTATCTACGGCGTTCTGTGGCGCACTTCTGAGTCACACCGTGCGGCGTTCCAAAAAGTACTTCCGAGATCCTGCCGTATTGATTGAAGCGTTGCCCCGTCAAATCCTGAGCAAAAGCCTATCAGTAACGGTGTTTATTTCACTAGTTCATTTTTACGAATAAGTAAGCGTCGGATGGTTTATAATAACATGTTTACGTGTTTTTGTCTTTCTTGACCCTCAATTTTGAGGTTCCGCAAAAATTGAGCAACCAACTTCAAATTTTGACAGGAGCTAGGTGCAAACTAAACCAGCTTCCTGGCCAAAAATGAGCTCTCTAGCTCAACGATAAGTGTTCCAACAAGATCGTGAACGCCAACTGAAAAAAGAAAAGGAGATGAACATTTTTTCGACCAAAATGACGTGGTTTTGACACTTTTTCTCGAATCTCAGGTTACCATTCCGGACCATTTTTTGAACGGTTATTCACCTTTCTAAAGTATATCAAATGCAAAAAGAACGGTCTTCCTACGTTTACTCTGGACCCTGATACTGAGATCAGGGGGTTGCGCGATGGCGAATCAAAGCCAAATCTGGTGAGCGCTTCGCGCTCACCACAATATTTCTTATCAGATACCTGGTACGATATTAGTAGTGCATCGACGTGGTTGAAGACGACCTCGACGCAGGAAAAAGTACGATATTCACTGCATGCTAATATTCTTCGTCTTATTCTACTTGCTTCCGATTTATTCCCTCTAATCGCTTATTGTACGAATCCACGTTTATGTACGATTCCTGCCAAAGAGCATAAATTTCTGACTAAAGGAGCAATCTCTGCTAATAATTACGCACTACGTGTATTGAGTCATCTCTATTATCCAAGTTCGCGCTCGATTAAAAACGCATGGCCGCTACTGTTCGTGCATTCAAAGGGCTTTTTTCGAAACGACTTCAGACGATCTCGGAATGACTGTCGAGCACTGAAGCGTTACTAGTTCTCAGGTAAAACTAGTTGTCGAGAATCGAACGAAAAGTTGTCCTGCAGGCGTACGAATGCAGGACAACTTTCGCAGACTCTAGAGAATTCTGGACAATTTTTCGCCCAATTCTCGACAACTTCTCGACCAATTCCCGACAACTTCTATCCCGATTCTCGACAGTTAAAGGCACTGTTCGCGATGAAAATCGCTTTTCTGTTTTTCGCCTATCTTGAAACCGGTCCCATTCTGATTCCAATGATGCTTCTGGAATCGTACAAGACCTTCTGGGAATGGAGTTATGGTCCCTCAAAAATTGAGCAAGGGAAAATGGTGGACGAGTTGTCCGAGGCTTGTAACTTCCGTCTTTTGCAGCCAATGTATGCGAGCTGACCTGAGTAAAGAGAGAAGTTGAGAATGAAGGGAAGAACGGGGCTTTTGATCGGAAAACCATAGTTGAACTCACGATTTCGAGTGTTCCTTTGTTCACGTCGAGGGGCGGAAAGATGCGGGACTTGCCCACAATGGCGGGGTTTGCCCACTTTTCTAAGCCGTTTTGCGGCTCCTGGGTAGCTTTTCGTCCCGTTTTTTCGACGCTGTTCTACTTCTGAGAGCCACGAGAAGCGTCTGTCATGGAAAATTCGAGGATGAAGTTTGTCGCGAACAGTGCCCTTAACACTTAAGAGACCGCGTGTCCACACTGCGCACCCACGGCTGTTTTGCCCCTCGGACCGCGTGTCCACACTGCGCACCCACGCCATAAAACTTTTAATATTTTTTATATTTCTCTGGCGTAGAGTCTTTCTTAATTACGGATAGGTTCCTTATGATGTAGCCTATTTACACTCACAGTGGTCAAGCATTTTCAGTGTTCCTAGTAATTTTACAAGCATCTCCGTTAATGGCACCTTTGTCTGGAAATAAATCGTTCCAAACGTGGCTAAGAAAAGGTATCAATGATGCTCATCACGGAACTGATCTTCTACAGTTGATTGTCGGAATAGTAGCGCCACCTATTTGAGATAACTGTGGTAGTCCATCGTTCCAAATTTTGCTGCATTGACCTTGAGGGTTATTCGAGTTGCTGCACAAGGTTCTGGTTTTTTACTTTTCAATTTCCAAGGTAATTTTCAATTTTCAAGGTGATTTCCAATGGAATTTCCTTCGACTGCGGTATATTAGCCATCGATCAACTTTGTTCAAATTTTCGCTAAATTTCGAGTGGAGGGTAACTTGGGGGGAAAGGGGTGAAAACCTAGAAATAGTTCAGTGCTTAAAATTGTACTGAAATTAAACTACGGGGTATGTTTGGAGGCGCTAAACAATGATGTGGTGTATATTTCACAGTTTTCTAAAGCTTCGCTGGCGTCTGTCGTTCGTCATCCGTTTGTAAACGCTTCACGTTTTGGTGCGACTTCGCAACGTGGCCATTGGGGAGGAGGGGGTTCTGATCATGAATCTGATTCCCATTTTGAGATTTCTGATGAAGTTTCTGTCGATCGCATCAGACAACTTGGTAGATCAAAGTATTTGAGTCCGCCGAAAGTTCTACATGAGGTTTATTAGGGCATCACAAAGGAGAAGTTTGTTAATTTTTCAAAATTCCAATACTCTGGGTCGGCCTAGCACGGCTCAATCCTAACCATTAGCTGTAACCTGAAGAAAATTTCAGTAGTCGACAAACAAACGCTTATTTCGTTACCAGCCTTGTGCATGTAAAGCTGGAATAACTTCCAAAATAAAAAAAAGCAGGTCCGCGAAAGAGCGGTGGATCATTGCTTCACCATGGCCTCACTCCAAATCTCTGTGGAGCGACATACTCTCAGGCGGAGTAGAAACGGAATACCGGTTGTCTAAATAAGAAAGCCTGCTCCGATCAAAATGGTTCCCAGCGGACCGCGTGTCCACACTGCGCACCAGGGCTGTGCGGAAATCTTTTTCAAAAATTTCGGAAACGGAAACGGAAGAAAAATGGCTAAAAAACGCCGGAAACGGAAATTCGGAAACGGAAACGGAAGAGATCAAAAAACTATGGGTGTCTCATTCTCACGTTCCGTCGCTGCTTATTGGTTAAAGTTCTCATTCGATAACCTATGATTTCAGTCAATAAATCAATAATTATCCAAACTACATAAAATCAGTATGGGGTATTTCACGATTTCGGATCTTTGCCCCAGAAAAAAAAACCGAAAAGGCAGTTTCAAAAATTAGTATATGTAGCGACCCCTCCGAAACAGTGTACAGCCTGTCCTCCAGAAAGCAGTCCAGGCTGTACTAGCTGCAGATGAAGCGGACGGCCGCGTTGCGTGTTCAAGACCGATAGAAGTGTACCTCCAGGTTCTCACCGACGACTTTCTAGATTTACTGGTGAACCTTTATTTTGAATCCTGTCGGAGCAAATACCGCAAGATTAAATTCAGAAAGTAAGAAAAAAAATGCGCGGTGGCAACAGGAAAAATCACTTTTGATCTGCCTCAAAATTTAGAAACCCGAGCTCTGCTGAGGATCTCAGTCAGGCTTAGATATCCGACTGAACACAAGAGGTCGAAAGTGTTTTTCAGCCCACCATGATGTTTTCAGGCACCCTTGCCTATACCCACTACCATTACCCGTGTAGCACTATTTTCTTCCGTTTCCGGGCCTAAAAAGTCGGAAACGGAACGGAACAGCCCAAAAAACACCGGAAATACGGAATCGGAAACGGAACAGTTCCGCACAGCCCTGCTGCGCACCCACGGAAACGATTAGCCGTGGAGCGCACCGGTCCGCTGTGGAAATTCGCCGTGGAGCAGGCGGTCTCTTAAGTGTTAACACACCGCTATACACATGTACAACTGTATGCACTTACCAAAAATTGGGCCTCCTGCGCAACCATTGATTACAACGGTTGGTGAAGCCCACGGAGATGGTTTCACACCACTTTGCTTCCGGAATTACGATTAGGGTCGGTACATCGACGTCCGGCAGAGGCAAACTGTGCATCGTATATGCTGCGGGTCTACAAAATTATTCAACATGGGCCGCCTTTTGCCTGGCCCAGCACCAGTGCGCTATCAGTGTAGCGGTCTTCGGAATTACTCTAAGACGGTGAAAGTTTGTGTAGAGAATAAATCGACCACGCTGGACTCAAACATCTAGCTCTAGTATCTCCTAGTTTGCCAAATTGTCGACTTCCGGTGGGACCACACCTGAGAAAGGTGTGAGCCATTATACTGTAGCGATGGTCAGCTTCCATTTTGGGCCGTGACAGTTTGTATATAGAGCAAATCGACCCTGGTCGACTCAAATATCCTACTCTCGTGACCCATACTTTGCGAAATGTGGACTTCCGGCAGGTCTAAACCTGCAGCCAGCGGCCAAACCGCAATGTATATTTAAATGCCATGTGAAAAACTGCTCCTGACGGTTTTCGCTCACACAAAGATGGTTCAATCGGTTTTCCCCCAAGGGCCAGACCCTCGCTCCCACCCCTCTGGAGCTCAGACCCCCCTGCGGGGGCCCACACCCGCGCCGAACCCTGTTTGTGTCACATCTATCCAGGAAATGACGGAGAAATCGCCTTGGTATAGAATATTATCATTCCATAGTAATAAAGGAGAGTGATGTCCGTCCGTCCGTCCGTCCGTCCGTCCGTCCGTCCGTCCGTCCGTCCGTCCGTCCGTCCGTCCGTCCGTCCGTCCGTCCGTCCGTCCGTCCGTCCGTCCGTCCGTCCGTCCGTCCGTCCGTCCGTCGGTCCGTCCGTCCGTCCGTCCGTCCGTCCGTCCGTCGGTCCGTCCGTCCGTTCGTCCGTCCGTCCGTCCGTCAGTCAGTCAGTCCGTCAGTCTACGGTGTGCCTTCTGTAATTGCAGACTTTCCTGTTTTAGAAGGGTTACACTCGAAACAACCGAACGGGACGTCGTAGAAAGTCAGCGGGAGACCAGCGGGAGTGCGCCGGGCGCCGAAGAAAATGTGTGGGACTCATATAAGGGCGCCAGATGCCAAATAATGTGCGGGACCCCAATGGCAGTGCGCCGAGCGCCGTTGAAAGCGTACGGAACCCATGTAAGAGTGCGCCGGACCCCATATAAAATGTGCGGGACCCATGAAAGAATAAGTCGGACCCCAGAGAAAGTGTGCGGGACCCATTTTAGAGTGCGCCGGACGCCATAGAAAGTGTACGGGACCCGTGTAGGAAAGCGCCGGAAGCCGTAGAAAGTGTGCTCGACCTCAGGGGGATTGCTCCGGACGCCGTAGAAAGTGTGCGGTACTACGTAGCAATGCGCAGGACGCCGCAGAAAGAAGAATGTATTTGAAACGAGCTTTAGAACGCTAATCTACAGGATTTGCCGCACTTTGAATTGATTTTGTGTGCGTGCACAACTGATGCAGATTTACTGCTTTTCTCGATATAATTTGCTGCTGTCTGCCTTTCCATGTGTCCACATGTGCGGCAGGCAATTTTATGTCTACAACGAAATATATTGGGGTTCAATACCGTATTTTCTCTTTTAGAAGTACATGTACTTCTAATACTCAGACCCCTATTTTATATGTACTTATATTAGAGGTGTACTTCAAATAGAGGCTGTACTTCTAATTCTCAGCCCTCTCTTTTTGATGTACTTCTATTAGAGGTGTACTTCTAATAGAGGGTGTACTTCTATTATTCGGCGCAATTTTTTTTGAATTTCCAATGATAGACTCTTCACATTTCTTCCCAGTATAACACCTTCCCAGTATAACACCAAAAACTTGTATTTAATAAAATTTCGGACTAGGCTCAATCGAACTGATGCTTCCGCAATCTCTGATATCATAAATTCACACCATTCCCAAGCTAATTTCTTTCAAAAAATGTATAAGTTCGTTTTCGAGTCTGTTGACACGTGCTTCATCGACTTGTTAGGCTTAAAAACAATTTAAAGGCAGCGTTCACGATGAACACCAGCGGTGACTTTCCACTGTGAAATGATATGCGAGAAGGATTCTAGGCTCCCAGTGTCGAAAAACGTTAAAAAACGAGCCAGGAGTGGCAAAATAACAGCTGCAACAAGCGTTTTGGTGTCCCAGAACCGCCCAGTGCTCCAGATCCGCCCCCTCGAAACGAACAAACAAAGACTCAGATAACAGGAATGATCAAGTCAAGGAAGTGCTGATAAGTGAGCTGATAGCTTCATTGCACTGATAGGTATCATCCTTCTAGCGGTCAATTCCTCCACTCTCAAAAATCGGCGTAAAAAGGGAGGGCCTATTTTGGCTCAAAAACGCGTCTTTCGCGTGCTTTTTAGGCATGCTTTGCTATACAGGGCACAAGACCTTCCGTGTACTATGGTGATATCGGAAGTGAAATTTATCGTGAACACTGCCTTTAACTGATGGCCTTTCGAGCCGTCCAGAGAAAGCGCGGTTGTTCAACCACCTGACAATAGCTTTTCCAGAAGCAAGTTCTTTGCGTCCACAATCCACTATAGGTAAAGTCTACCATTGGTGGTTCCTGATTTCCTCGTACTATGAGCGATTTCTCTACATAAATGATCCAATCTTCGTAACGCTGGGAAATCTTGGTTTTTCAAGCACCGCTAAAGTCAACGTTTAGGGCCAAAACAAGTCGACTTTGATCGACTAAAACCCAATCAAACAAAAATAATTGTAAAGAACCTAAATAAACTCCGTGCATTCGCCGCGAATAACACCAATGTCAAACTTTAGCTCTGCGTTTTTTCCTGGTCATTTGAAGTTTGCTGAGGTTTCATCGTAAGTTGTCCCATACAAGCAATCTTTGAAAAAGAAAAGGATCGCCAATAGTTTTTTTTTATATTCAAACCTCACATTGTTGAAAAAAATCTCGGGCACACTGGTCTCTCTCAAATGCCACATTCGAGTTGCCAATCACTTACCCAAGTACCGGGGGTCCCCTCCGAAAAGAGGTGTACTTCTAATAGAGGTGTACTTCAAATAGAGGGTGTACTTCTAATACTCAGCCTTCCCTTTTAGGTGTACTTCTATTAGAGGTGTACTTCAAATAGAGGTGTACTTCTATTAGAGTAAATACGGTAATTTCTGAGCCGATTCTATAGAAGCATTCGGGGGTCTGGGGGCGGAGCCCGCAGGACGACTGGTACATCAATATAATGCTATACAACCATTGCAAGGTTTAGAGTTGCATATTTCGGTCAGAGCTGGATCACTCGAGATTTATTCGAATGAACAATCTTAATTTTAAACGTTGTTCTGATACTTCTTGGGTAACTTCTTGAATAATATATTTTAAATCCGACTGCTGCAACTACTGATCATCGAAAAATAAGACTTGGGAGTACTTGAAAGCTCGAAAGCTTTCAAAATTCACTAACGTGAAAATCCTTTGTTTCAGAATTTCCAATTTAGGTCGTTACATCGACGTCCGGCTTCGAATGTTCGGTATTTTCAGAAGACGAAAATTCGAAAAAAATTTAGTTTGATATCCAACAATCCTGTGAAATAAAGTATAATAGATAACAAGTTAGAAGAATGGAATGAAACCGAAAAAAACCGCAGAGAACCTACACGAAAAGAAAAGTGCGAAAACAGCAGTCGCGGCGTTCGAAGAACGTGGTGTAAAGAGGGTTCTGGAGCAATCGTACGGAATGCTTGGGAAATTCTCGACATATTCGAAACATATTCTTAATTTCGAGTGGAGTTGACCAGAAATCTGTCTGAATTCTCGCCAAGCACTCGTTCCTCCAAATCCTCGGCAACTTCCTCCCAAATTCTGAACAAATCGGCCTGAATTCTTGACAAATACTGCGGATCCCGAAATTCTCGACAACTTCTATCCACTTTTTGAAAGCTGTAGAACACCTGCAGAAACGATATGGAAACAAAGACGGAATTGTCTTAGAACTGAACCGGAACTTAGTTAGCTGCTTAGCACGTGGACCTCGCACGGAAGATCAACGAGAATTGTTTGAAAAACTCTCATCAATTGCTGTTCAACTGACAGAGCAGGGAGAGCACTTGAACAATTACATTTCTATTCACACTTTTCTTAGAAAATTTAACGCTCGTATCCAGAAAGTAGCAATGCAAAAACGAATACAACAAGGAACAGAAACCGAGTGGAATCTGGAGGAGTGGCTCAACACCATCGACTCTATCATGACTCAGGAAGAAGTTCTAAAAGACATACAACCACAGGAATATGAACGAGACACACATTTTCGTGAGACACATTTTCCAAAGGACAGGCTTGAGAGCGGTATTTTTTGTGAATTTTGCAAGCAAACGAACCACAAATTGACTGGATGTCCCAAGCTTCCGACTCCGACATCCCGAAAAAACTTTCTTGTATAGTCGAAAAGATGACTGAATTGTGGATCAAGTGCACATCGTGTAGCATCATGCACCAGTGGAAATTGCAGAACTTGTCATGAAAAGCATCGGTGGTTCAGTGGTAGAATGCTCGCCTGCCACGCGGGCGGCCCGGGTTCGATTTCGGCCGATGCACCACTAATATCGTTAGGTGGTAGAGGACACTAATATCGTTAGGTGGTAGAGGATGAATGTGCCACGCGGGACTTCTCTTGTGTAGTGGACTTCAAACTTGGGTAATCAAACTTCATTTTAAATTATACTAAATTATAACAACAAATTAACAAGCGAACAACGAATAAACAAGAGATAAAAGAAAATGGAAAAGAAAAAAGGGGGGCACAAATAATACAAACTTAAGCTAACGAGCCATGATTATGGTGCTTATTGTGCTTGTGCTTGCTAGGGTTTGTCAATATTATTGCGCTTTCGCCTTTTGTGAAACATAATGATTAATCTCAACTATTCATTAGAAAAAAGAAGCATTCGTTAGGAAAATGAGACCACCTCAGGCGATTATCGGCCCCGAGCCGCCTGACAGTTCGGCTCGTTTTTCCAATCTACGAGTCGGCTCCTGTTGCTGTCCGGGCCACTGCTGTTGCTTTCCGGGCCACTGCTGTTGCTGTCCGGGCTATTCCGGTTGGCCCGAACAGCAACAGCAGCAGCCCGGAGATTGGGAGAACGAGCCGAACTGTCAGGCGGCTCCGATTCCTATTCGGTGCGGCTCGGGGCCGAGAATCGCCTGAGACTGGAGAGGACGCATAGAGATGTGCTGAGTCGTTTGGCATTTTCTCGTGCGATCTTCTTTCTCTTCTTTATGCGGAGAACGATCTGATAGCGAGCGCGATGCTTCTTCGACGATCAAAGAAATAAACAACATGGGTCAGCCGAGCCTGTGAACGGAGAATGTTGACATTTGACAGGACAGAATGTGAACAAGCTGCATTGAGAATATTGGACCTGGAGTTCAATATATTCCCCCATATATTATCGTTTCACGAAGTCGAAAAGCGATTTATGCCGTAGTGACGTAGGAACGAAGGTATAAAGTTCATTTTGAGTTACATCGAAACTAGATGTTTGCGAAGAGGGCTTGCGCGTGCATGCTAACCCCTGATCACATGTAAAGTGTGAGCAAAAGATCTCGTCGCCTACCTGATTCACAGCTAGAGTATGAGCATGCCCCGAAACATGAGTAAGAATTGATGTCGATAGAATCTATTCCAAACTGCACAGTTGGGGTCAAAAGGTATTTCACAAGCCCATCCTTCTGCAAGAACCAGTGGATTGACCTTGTGATAGTATAATTGGATGGGCAGATCTTCAAGTGGTTTTTTCCTATAGCGCAGAGCCTACTGTCCTTAATGAGCAGCATTTTTTAACGATGTCGTGAACTTATCGTTCACGATGCTTTGTTATACATCTGCCCGCCCTCCTCGGGGCTTCTTAAGCAGAGGCGATGTGGAAAGGGGGCTGGCTCTGTCTCTGTGTTAGACAGATAGACCGGGAAGCTTCAGCTTCCGCGGGGTAATGCCCGCCGCAGATGCGGCTGAAGGGAAACATAAAAGAGTATGGTAAGCTGCAGCCTTCCGGCTGAGGTAGGCCAATACTCTTAATAAGTAACTGTAGAGAGAATGGTAAGCTGCAGCCTTTGGGCTGAGGTAGGCCAGTTCTCTTAACAGGCAAAGGGTAGAGAGATTGGTAAGCTGCAGCCTTTAGGCTGAGGTAGGCCACATCTCTTTATAGGTAAAGGTAACAGGGTAATCTATCGAAATGCTTGCCGAAAGAAATGTGTAAGATGAAAGCGTAGAGGTTATGAAACGTCTCAGAATAAAAGAAGCAAGTTTGGTCTAAATTTAGTGTTGTACGGTTGATTGAGGTGTTTATTTTGCTTGTTTTATGTGTGTATTACTTGCAATAAAAGATTGAGGGAAGCTTGAACCACCAAAACCATATTGTAACAGTGATGCAGTTACAAAATGGTGCATCGGCCGATTCAAAGAACCTTGGGAGAAAACATATTGGAAGGTTACAAAGGAATTGTCAAAGCCGATGGAATGCAACAGAGTAAAGGAAACTTTGAAGAATAATGGTAAAAGATGGAAATCTCGAAAAAATCGACGCAAAGGCTAAGATTCAAATTGTAACTTCGCACCTAATCTTTAAAAATGGTAGAATGAAAAAAAAATTGGGAAATTTCTGGGAGCTTTGGACAATGTAGCTTCGGCAAGTTAATCGTTAATAGACGACTCTTTTAACGGCAAGCAAATAATGAGGAAATAGTAACAAGAAAGGCATATCGGAGAGAAAATGGAAGTGAGGTACATATGGTCACTCGATGGTATTCCTATCCCAGATGCGGACAGAACGCAATCTGCATTGGATTTCGCGCCCGTCAATTCAGGTTTTTTTCTACTTTCTTTCTTCTTGATTCTGTTTGTACCCTAATAAATGCAAAGCTAGCAGAATGATCCCTTTATTTTCTAGTTAAGTAAGTTTGCTTTGCTTATATACTCGTATATATGATACTACTTTCTTTTCTCATTTCACCCATACATGCATGTACAATTCTCATGACGAAAAAGCAATTTACTGCTGGTGAAGAACTACGCGAATTATCGTGAAGTCATAATGAATATATTTTGGGAAGCGCGCTAAGACCAATTTTGGCTCGTAGAGAGAAGGTCACTCTCAGAAAACCCGGTCGGTGCGTCCGAAAGACCCACCAGGAGAGGTTAACTCCTAGAAAACCCGGTTTGAGTGTCCGATAAACACTTCAAAAAAGGCCTTGCTTTAAGGAACAGAATTCTGAATAACCAATTGTAGACTGAAGTTTGGGTTTGGCCTCGTACGTCTTGATCCCTGGTGGCAACAGGAAAGTATAGACGGACAAACCCAATCATATCTGAAGGAGAAGGAGAACTCTGAAGAAACCCGGTCGATTCGTCCGATAGACAAATCAAAGTTAAGTGATCATCCGGACAGTATCACAGTCCGTTGGATGTCCGAGCGACAAAGAAAAGGTAGAACGGATATGAAAAAAAAGGAAGCTGGATATAAGCCACAGGAAAAATTCGCTTTCAAAGTTTTTGCTGAGATTGAAAAAAAAAACAAACAAAGAAATTCCTCAATGACTCGATCAGATGTTATAACAAAGATAAATGTGTCTGATAGGATTTTCAAAACAAATTGAATCCAAACATTTTTTATCAGATGGAAATTCCATGTCTTGGGAAAATCCAATCAGTTCGCGGGAGATAACTCAGAAGGGAATCAAGCGTGGAGACTTCTTGATAGACGCTTGCTGGGAAATGAACTAAAAATTCCAGAATTTAATGGGAAAGCTGCCGAATTTGATTCCTTCTGGGAATTGTTCGAGGAACTCGTCGATAAGCAGCCCTATTCAAACATTGAGAAACTTTCAATTTTGATCAACTGCTGCACAGGAGACGCAGCTAGGGCTATCAAAATGATACCCAGAACAGGAGAATCCTACGAGAAGGCGGTTCTGCAGCTTCAAATCTAGGAAACAGTCGCGAGATGACGCAAGATCACTCCGTAACAACCTCAATGATACCGAGGCAATTGTGGCTACATTACGCAGGCAAGGGGAAATAGAGGACACAACCAATATGATAAGCATGGTATGAAACCTTCCCACCAATTGTCCAAGATGAGGTGGCGAGGAAAGAGTTTGATTCAGGAAAAAAACTGGACAATGGAAGACCTCTTAAATCATCTCAGTATCGTAATTAAAAGAAGGGAACACCTGGAAACCCGTAAGGAATCACGAGATCCGTCGGAAACAATCACCTATCACACTCAGGTAAAACCAAACATCCGATGCCTAGGATGCAATAAAAACCATAAATTTGTGGAGTGCAAGACATATGCAACCCCTCAACAAAAAATTCAGCGCATGAAATCACTCAAGTTTGTTGGAAATGCTTTAGTCCGCACCATCAGACGTTTTCATGCACTCGGAGACCATGCCATCTGTGCCAACGTCCTCATCATCCAATTCTGTGTAGAAGAACAGTGGGAAATTGGAATGAACAGAGAGGTCGCACAGACCAGCGTAGATACCAGTACAGAGAGCCACAATCTTTTCCTCCAAGAGAAAGATTCAATTCAAGGGGCAGATTTAATTCAAGGGAAAGATACAATACTCCACAATTTAATGGGAAACCTCAGCATTTCAATCCACCGCGATATCATAATCGCAACGATTCCACATCCCCCTCACGGTCATATGATACAAACCCCACTAGGGAGAGGCAAGTTCCAACACGATCACCATCATTGGGATCAACCCATAACTCTATTGAGAGAGGGAGATTTCAACACTCACCCTCGCCTAATCGTCGAGTTAGATTCTCACATTCAACCTCATCGGATCAGGGTGTAGTTCACAATGTGAAGGTTGACCCAGATGAGGGCTCAGATCTCCAGGAAATAACTCTTCTTACCAATAGAAGAAATGAGGAAACATATGCTGCTCGTCTCATGATCGCTACTGTATTAGTATGTAACGAAGCTTCAAACCAAAAGGAAACTGCTTACGCCTTGTTAGACTCAGCATCAGATCAATCGTTTATAACAACAACTCTTGTCGATAAGCTGAGCCTCGAACCAGTATCGGAAAAATCTATTGTTGTAACCACGTTTGGTGGGAGAGCAGAGAAGAGAAGAGGTAAAAGAGTAAATGCGAATCTTCTTGGCGAAAATGGTGAATCCATGCCGGTGAGCCTTCTCACTCACGACAGAATAACTACAGGAATTGAACTCCAGAAAATCTCAGAAGGAGATAAAGATGTCCTTCAAAGGAATTTCCCGGGCAATTCGTTGAATGCTGATCATTCCCAAGTTGTTCCGGAAATACTCCTGAGATTCGATCACTTTAATAACGTGATCAAAATAGACGAACCTATTTTCCGTCTACCATCCGGACTTTTCGTGACACCAACAGTGTTCGGTCCTGTGATATCAGGATCGCGAATGGATTCCAAGACAGATCCTGGAAATAAGGAGCCATCAAACGAAGCCTCTAATATTTACATGGTGAAATTATCTGATACTGGTAACTCCACTCCAGACTATTCCGAGTTATGGAAACTACAACTGGTAGGAATAGAAGATTTTAGTAGCAGAGATGAAGAAAACCAACGCATCGTTGATGAATTTCATTCTTCTGTGCAAATAAGGGATGGAAAAGTTTATGTAAAATTTCCGTGGAAACCAAATAAGCAAAGTCTTTCTGACAACTACAGCCTGGCACTGAGCAGACTTCATCAGCTGTTCAAGATGAGAACACGTAACCCCAAGTGTTGGGCAGACTACTGCAAACTTATAGAAGAGCAGTTAAGGAAAAACTTCGTTGAAGAGGCTTTGGAACCTCCACAAGCAGACAATCCTTCTTATTATATTCCGCATCAGGCGGTAATAAAGGAGGATAGGGAAACTACTAAACCCCGTATCGTGCTTGACGCTTCCTCTAAGATGAAAGACCAGGTTAGTTCAAACGATGTTATACACCAAGGCCCGATAATTCTTCCGAACCTATGTGGAATAATCCTACGATCAAGAGTTGGAAAAATGGTTATGATAGCCGATGTGGAGAAAGCCTTTCACATGATTCATTTACAGGAAAGCGAACGCGATTCGGCAAGATTCCTCTGGTTGAAAAACACCGACCAACCACCTTCACCTGGTAATATCCGCATACTGCGTTTCTGTCGGTTACCTTTTGGGATAATTGCTTCACCCTTCTTACTCGCCATTTCCATTCAACATGGAATATCCCAACAGACCGAATACAAGAAGGAGAATATGAGGAACTTAACCGTAACCTCTACGTTGATAACGTACTGATGACCGATAATTCTTCAGTTGGCTTGCTTCGTAAATATACAGCATGCAAGAAAGCGTTAGCACAAATGTCAATGAATTTACGACTATTCATGACAAATGACATGAGGTGCAACTACTCCATGGATGTAGAAGACACTTTTAAAAGCAAGAACCACAAAATATTAGGAATCCCTTGGCACCCTGACGAAGATAAGTTGGTAATAAAATCTAAAATACAATACAAAACGAATCCAACAAAAAGGAAAATTCTGCAAATCACCCATTCAACATTCGACCCACTTGGTTTTCCTATTCCACTGCTTTTACCAGCGAAGGTATTCCTACAAGAGTTGTGGAAAAAGAACTATGAATGGGATCAACCCCTTTCTGATGAGGATGATAGGGCATGGAAAGACATATGCCAGAACGCGATAGATTACGAAGCAATAATATCTCGAAGAATAGCTACGGACGCTCCACGCAATTACTACGAACCCCACACATTCGTTGACGCCACTGAAAAATCGTTCACGGCAGTAGTATACTTGCGCAGGATCGATCAGTATGCATTAATACACACATATTTGTTAATGGCAAGGCAACGGTTGGCCCCTTTGAAAGAAAAGGAAAAGCAACTAACTATTCCAAGGTTGGAATTGCTAGCGTTGCTGATTGGTGCTCGACTCACAACTTTCGTTCTGAAAGAGTTGAATCTACCTATCACCCGGATTCGACTGTACGCAGACTCCCAAGTCGCACTACAGTGGGTACAGTCGGAATCAAATAACGGGGTATTCGTCAATAATAGATGCAAAGAGATAAAGGCAAAAATGGAAAAATGGAAAACTGAAAAAATTCGGGTTTCCCTCCATTATGTAGCTTCGGAACTGAAACCAGCAGACTTCGCAACAAGGGGTCTCACAAAAGATCAAATGTCAAATCCCATTTGGTGGAATGGGCCAAAGTTTTTGGGGAACGATTATTCTACATGGCCTTCTTTACCGGAGTACCGGAGTATCGGTGTCAAAACGAGCCAAAAAAAAAGGATTACTCTAAAGAAGCCGGTACCTCTATGATAACCAAAGTAAATACTGTGAAATCAGAAACCAAAACGGTGTCTTGCGAAAACTGCATGATTTTCAATCAGGAGTACTCAAGCTTCAATAGATGCCGCAACGTAGCAGTTTTATTTTTGAAGTTTATCAAAAGAAAGATATACGAAAAGGTAAATGAAAAACATCAACTCACTCTAGATCAGGCAGTCCCTGAGCTTCATCAGATTGGCACGTCCCTGCCGATGAACGTCGTAGTCGCAGACGAGGCAGCCGTCGCTGAAAGATTTGTTGTCAGATTAATGCAAAAATGCATGAGTAAAGATGAAAGTGAGAAATGGAAACAGCTGAATTTATCCATGGATGAAAACCGGATTATAAGATGTCACGGCAGAGTCAGAGCTCAATATCTTCCAAAAGATACGCTTGAGCCAATTTTGCTTTTACCTGGACATCCTTTAACTAAACTGGTAATTCAGGATT
Organism: Aplectana chamaeleonis; assembly: GCA_029168955.1. Lineage (NCBI taxonomy): Eukaryota > Metazoa > Nematoda > Chromadorea > Rhabditida > Cosmocercidae > Aplectana > Aplectana chamaeleonis. The sequence continues at coordinate 2,550,195 of JAPDOI010000034.1, read as the reverse complement.
TTCATGTTCGCTCTGGTCACCAAGGGGTTAATGGAACCCTGGCAAACATAAGAACGAAATTCTGGATACCCAAAGGCAGGCAGACTGTGAAAAATCTCCTCACTAAATGTATTATTTGTTAACGATGGAACGGTAAACCTTACTTTTACCTTGAATCTCCATCGCTGCCACAGGCTAGAGTGGAACGGTGTCGAGCGTTCACAAACGTTGGCATCGACCTAGCGGGACCCTTCAATGTCGTCGATTCTGAAAGGGAAAAACATAAACGTTGGATTGTGTTAATTACTTGCATGGTAACCCGAGCGGTTCACCTCAAAGTAGTTACGAACCTCGGTGCAATAGAAATGATCAATAGGTTCCGAAGATTTGTAGGAACACGAGGGAAACCAAAATCTATCCTATCTGATAATGGAACAAATTTCAAATTGGGATACGAAATCATAAAAACCATAGACGGTCAGCAAAGAGTGGGTAATGAAGATCTTTTGAGTTTTCTCACTAAAGAAACGATAAGCTGGAAATTTATAACGCCTCTTTCACCATGGAAGGGAGGATTCTATGAAAGAATCATTGGAGTTATGAAATCAGCGTTGAGAAAAGTAACTGGCAGAAGATCACTAAATGATAGCGACTTTCATACCTTCGTGATTGAATGCGAAGCAATGGTAAATTCAAGACCTCTATCATAAGTGGGAGGTAGCTATAATGAAATGTCTGTCCTAAGACGGATCGATTTCCTGATACCGTATACGAACGTAAGCCTGTTCGAACTTTCTGGAAAACCCGACGAAGATGCCTTAGATATGAACTACGTACCCTCTGTTTCTACAAAGGAAAGGGCGGTTGCATACGTTGAGTCATTGCAGAGTTCCCTGGACCAACTGTGGAAAACATGGACAGCAGACTATTTACTAGAACTCAGAAATTTTCATCACACTCGGATAAATCAAAAGAGCTTCACCAGGAAATACCCCAAAGTGGGAGAAATCGTCTTTATAATGGACGAAAATTTTAAAAGAGGAGAATGGCAGATGGGCCTGGTAACTGAACTAATAAACGATCCCGATTGGATGATTCGTTCTGTTCGAATACGAAAAGGAAGATCGACTATAGAACGGTCAATAAATATGCTAATCCCTTTAGAATTAGACGAAGATGATAAAGAAAGAAAGAAGGTAAATAAACTTCACGGAGAGGCAGGCTTCAGCAAAAAAGAAAATTGAGGAGAATAACGGCGGAAAATCGGAAATTCCCATTTCTGACGCGGCGATAAACAAATCGGCTGCGGACGTTGGAGTGACGACCCCGACATCTCCCCGACGTCAGAGAGAATTCCTGCCGAGGAAAGCAAAAGAGCAACAGTGTTTTGCAAAAGAAGTGCAAAAGAGCACCCACAGCGCGTATCGACCGCGATCAGCGAGTGTACCATCGATTAGCTCAAAATGGAACGTATTGCTAACCGCAACCATCATTGCGTGCTGCTTTCTGATGGGAAAAGCTCAAAAAATGCAATCAGCTCGAGTAGATTGCATTAAAGGAGGCATAAAGATACAGTTAGTAAACAATACAAGTGTTTTGGAAATCTGTGGAAATGAACACTGTTTGGAAATCAAACAGCCCGATATGAATTTTAGGGTTCAGTTCCCCGCTGAAGTGGCCTTACACACTTATCATGTCTCAGTTAAATCGTTTGAAGGGAGCAATACCAAAGCACTACACTGGACTTGCCCCTCCAGTCCATTCTGTGAGCAGATTGACTGCAATTTTTGCTCAACTGTGGTGTCAAATCCAGATTGTTGGCCAAGGCTCGTAATTGGTGTGACAGCCATCATAATTTATCTCATCATAGTTACGACGTACTCTTGCATGAAGGTAACAAGAAAAATGGCAAAAGGAATGCTAAAAGTTTGCAGACTGCTACGCTGCTTCGGCAAACCGTTCACTGCTCTTTTAAGAATTCTGTGTGAAAAATATCAAGGGAAGGATGATATCGCGCTTATTGAAATAGGAAACCGAAGACGAAATAGATGGAATGCAATAACTGCATCACCCATAGTACGAATATTCACCGTAATAACTGTGTGCCATGTTTTAGCAAATGGCTGTCAGCAAGTTATTATAGTACCTGCGGAGACCTACCAATGTCACTCTTCAGAGAGCAACTGTACTAATCAAAAGACAGTTATTGCAAAATTTAATCCGATGCAGCCCGAACTCTGTCTTCAACTAGACTATGGTAACTATATTCACAACGCTCTGAAAATATCACTGCAGGAAACTATACTACGTTGCCGACAGGAAACTTTATATTATGCTAGGAACACGGAGGTACAAGTAGAACATCGGAAAAGATGCCCTCATATGGGAAGCTGCAAGGGAGAGAAATGTGCGAGCATTGCACCGGAGACACTCGTAGAAGAGTTGAAAATGGCAAACAAATTTGTGGGAATTACCTACTGCTCGGAATCGTGCGGAGGTTTGGGATGTTCTTGTGGGTTCCCATCTTCAGGATGCTTATTCTATAGGATCTACCACATCCCAAAAGATGATAACGTACACACAGTGTTCGAGCACAGCACTGAATAAAAAAACCTGCTTCTTCTGTACTGAGAAAAAATTTAATTACTCACAGTTGGCGAGCAGGCGAAAGGGTAATACTGGAAGGAGTTATAATAGAAAGATAGCGGGAGATCGGACTAGGTGAATAGGCAACTCTAAAACGACGACAGCAGCACACGCCAGCAGCTCCACAACGACTATACCAGACCCAGTTTAGAAATAAACCGACTTCTACCATGGGCTTCCACGAATCCATTGACGACGAATCGACGACGTTCCTGATATAACCCTCCACACCTGGTTTTCCTAATGCAGCCGAATAGCATGACGTAGACAGTTGATCCATGTTGGAACGAGGATATCATTGAATCATAGATGAGTGTTCTCTCCCTTAGATATATTTTGTTCGGTCTGTTCAATGATTTAGTGCAAGTATCAGTTAGGTTCACAGCTTACAACATGATCAAATTTCAAATTTCGGCGTTGGCAGTGTCGTGAAGAAAACTATTTTTCACGATTAATTTCGACATTTCGGCGTTGGCATTGTCGTAAACTTATCGTTCACGATGCTTTGTCATACATCTGCCCGCCCTCCTCGGGGCTTCTTAAGCAGAGGCGATGTGGAAAGGGGGCTGGCTCTGTCTCTGTGTTAGACATATAGACCGGTAAGCTTCAGCTTCCGCGGGGTCATGCCCGCCGCAGATGCGGCTGAAGGGAAACATAAAAGAGTATGGTAAGCTGCAGCCTTCCGGCTGAGGTAGGCCAATACTCTTAATAAGTAACTGTAGAGAGAATGGTAAGCTGCAGCCTTTGGGCTGAGGTAGGCCAGTTCTCTTAACAGGCAAAGGGTAGAGAGATTGGTAAGCTGCAGGTGAGGTAGGCCACATCTCTTTATAGGTAAAGGTAACAGGGTAATCTATCGAAATGCTTGCCGAAAGAAATGTGTAAGATGAAAGCGTAGAGGTTATCAAACGTCTCAGAATAAAAGAAGCAAGTTTGGTCTAAATTTAGTGTTGTACGGTTGATTGAGGTGTTTATTTTGCTTGTTTTATGTGTGTATTACTTGCAATAAAAGATTGAGGGAAGCTTGAACCACCAAAACCACATTGTAACAGTGATGCAGTTACAAAAGACGACTGTTTGAGAGTAGTTGACAATGTATGGCCTGCTTGAAATGGTGACCTCCTGGTGAACACCGTCTCTTAATCGTGCAACTATTATCATATGTGTCGTTCATGTAAAAGTCATGGTCAGGTGTGGGTCTTTTTAAATGACAAGGTCCAAGACCACCATTATCCAAAATCAGAATGACATTTTCCAACATACAACGTAGGTGTCCAATTTTCTGCGTTAACAATCAGAGCCCTCTGGCACCATCGAGATCAATGCAGGATTCAAGTCCACATTCTCTCGAGAAGAATGCGAATCCTTTATGGAATTTGTTAATTGAACTGATTGCTGATGGGGAGAGCTCCAGATCGGAGAATCCACCTCACACTGAGTCTCACAGTTACCGCACTAGAGAAGGAAGAGATTACAGAATAGAAACATAATGGGCCAACTTCTGGGTTAAATATTCGAAGTTTCAGTATTCAAAACTCAATCAGACATAGGCACAGTGTACCGACAGAATGCGGTGTGCTAACTCTCAGCGTCTTAGTAATAGCCTTGTCAACATTAATTTTTGACTCCCCTAAAGTAGCCTTTTATAGTTTCCATTGCAAATTCTCAACTAAACCGACACTATTTCGAACTTCCACAACAGCCAAAATTTGCGTGACAGAATGTCGGTTGACTGTGGCTGTCTAATGAAAAAAAACAAGGCTCAGTTACTAACTTTATCGAACTAGAGTTCCATACTTAACAATTATGTGTATAAATACAAGTCTTCATCATTTTGCTCGCACTTGTGTCCTCTTGCTATACGACGCGAACAAGCGTTTTCACACCTCTTTACTCGACCTCAAACTTGCGTAATTAAACCTGACACAAAATAGCTAAAATAATACAATGGATAAATTGTAATCAGAACTTTATTAGGAACAAGAGGAACAATGTGAGATAAGAGAAATAACAACAAAATGAACATCGCAACTGAAGCAATCGCACCATATGACGCAGCAAAGCCGAGAAGGCGAGGACAACCGCCTCCTCGCACAGTATTGCCGCTGCTCAGATTTCGTGGTCCCGGCCGATGCACTCACTAATTGAAGTGCCCAAAACGGGTTTTCTGTCACTTGTGCTCGCCTTTCCCAAAAAAATTATGGGGGTACGTGGCTTGTATAACACATGTCGTCCCACGAACGTGTCCTTGGATACCTCAAACTTGGAACCTTTATATAAAAACCTACAATAATTAACAATAAACGATCATAATGAATGATCAAGAATTAAGTGAGCATGATGAGTATCCAACAGTAAATGATCAGGATGAATAATCACTGATAAAATTGATAATGTCAAGCTATAGTTTGAAATACGCGAATATCAGCAGATGCTGCTTTAGCATGGCACGCGAAATAAGAAGAGTAAAAATACTCCCCATAATATGAGGAAACGCGAATGGAGAAGAAAAAGGGCGATGAGGAAAACTGAATCAAAGCGCTAATCAAGCGCCCTTTTGTATGTCATCGACGCGATGGCATTTGCTTCCACGAGATCTTCCGCGATAGCGCTCTTTGTTGTGGTGAAAATTACTTTCAACTCGGAAAACATTCAGTTGATTCATCTACAGAAACTAAATGGCAATTACATTGAACAAAATCCTAAACAAGAATTATACGCAAATAACCACAACAGATTCCACGCAGTGAGCTCGCAGTCGATTTGTCGACACCGCTCTCCCATTCCTCTGATTTTATATGGATTGATGGTGTGATAGATAATCGAATAGTTAAAGGCAGGGTGCGCGATAAAAACAACTTTTGAGCTCTCTTCATAAGAATGTAGATTTGGCCATCACAAAAGTGAAAATAAGTGAAAAATCCTCGAAATTCGCGGGAGAAACGCTCAAAAACCAAGCATAAAGGCTAATTACCGGTGTCGGCCGGCCCCCTAATTAACGCGATTTTCATTAATGCTTGCTTATCCGCCTTTTATTTTGCTGTTAAAGTAGTGAGTAGTCCCCAGAAATGTTCAGAAATTACTTTAAAAGCAAAATAAAAGTTGACAAAACATGCTTTTAGCCAAATCTGGATAATTGGGGGCGGGAGGACACCAAGTCATAACTTGCTCCTGAGCGCCTCTTCTCCGATTTTTCACTTATTTTCTCTTTTGTGATGGCCAGATCTACCATTCCATGGGTACAGCACAACAACCGATTTTATCGAGAACCCTGCCTTTAAGCGGCTGCAATTCATATACTGTGTAAAAATTCCTCGAAGTTGAAAGCTTCGAAAGTGCTTCGCTTTCTTTGTTGAATAGAAGTGGCATTCATTGGCCCGAAGGCCCCTCTGATTGCAGATGAGGCACGTGTCGGCCTCCCGGCGATAACATATAAACCTATTTTTGTGCCAGCGTGATTCACGAGCTCTTTGAACCTCAGAAAAACTTGGTCCTACACGGCTGGTTTCTCGGGACTCAATTCCGCAGGTTGCTGTCATCGGAGTGTCGAGCATGTTCTTGATAGCTTCGAGTTTCTTTTCCAGAGGCAGCGTGGCACTCTGAAACTTTTACATCCATTTTCCGACTGCACTTATGAACTGGTATTATTATTTATCTCGGCCCGACGCTGTTTCACTGGTTTCGGCGGTATAGTTTATTCATCTATTTATGTAATGCACGCACACAAATTATACAGAGTTTAGCTTAGCTTATATACCACTAAAAATAAGCTTAGGTCAGTTAATACAGATAAACTATGGTTTCCGTTTTCATTTTAGTCTGACGCATCAACCGGGCGGCTGGCCGTGCGGGGTCGGCGGCCTCACTGGAGAATGGAGTTTCGATTCGCGCGGGGTGATCTATCGTCGCAGCCCCGTCCATTCATCAGACTAAAATGATTGAGCGAACTCTATAATACATTTCATTAGGTTCTGCGTTTTCCTGCTGAGGTCAGCATGGAGATATGTAGCATGGGAAAAAACATTCGATCATCTGGATCATTATAGAGAAAAGTCTCTATAGACGGAACAGGGCTTGCAGCAGACCTTTTCTCAAGTAAGTAGGGAGCAATCATCGGAGACTTTGATACAAATTGTGAAAATCTGCTGCAATGGTTTTTTGAAAGGAGATGAACACGGTCTGGTCGAAAGTTGTTCATTGAGAGTGCGATGTAGTATTGTACTATATATCAAGCCTTGTTTCTAAGGAATTTAATTTTGTGCGTTAGAAAGAAAATAAAAATCTCATAAAGAAAAGGCAATCATGAGCTTAGCCAAAATATGGACAAAGCTTTATATATCTCGAAAAAATGATATTTCATGGAGAAGGATGAAATCACCTCAAGTTTCTTGGAAGTAAGATGAAATCCTGCAGAATGCAGAAAACTCCCGAGGGAGAATTTGTGTGCACTGTGCAGGTTACATGACCTTTTTGTTTACCAGATAGACAAGCAGGCAGGGTCAGACAGACCGTTATCCAGAATCTCGGCGATGTTACGTGTTTCTACCATTCTGTAGAATTACAGAAAATTGGTCTCACACGGACGGCCCGAGTTCGGTTCCCGGCCGATGCACCATGTTTGGGCCTGCATCAGTGACCGAGTATATATCATGGTGGTTTTACTATCTTGACTTGTAATACACATTAACATAAGATATATACTGACACCATAATTACGTAAGTTCCTAAAAACTACGCTCAAAGTGAGGTACAAATTGTCAATTGAGCTGACGTCCCCAGATGCGAAGGTTGACGCTCGCATTCTCTTCTGCATCTAGTGCTCTCTAGGGCCACGCGGATCGAAAACCTCGTCCCATGAAAGCGTACGATGATCTCAAACTCGAACGAGAACCTTTGACATTCAGTTCAATATCACAAATAATAACAAAATGGAATAAAAATACAAAACAATAATTAACCTTTCACATCAATGCAAAAAATTCCGCTGATCGTAATAAATGAATAAACAATAAAATAAATAACCAAGTGAATAAATGTATGAGTATGCGACACTTACGCGGTGAACAGCAGATCAATTCAATTACGAACACAGAACAAAAGTCACAACAATAGGTTGAAAATGCGCCATTCGCGCGAACCAAAATTATATTCAAGCAATTATAGATTAGGAATTTAATTACTAATTTATTTACTTACTTCATGTATTCAAAAGAAAGCGCCAACTGATTGAAACTAAACAGGAAAAAATCCAGGAAAGAAATGGAAAGAATAATCTCAACAACTCGAGGAACGCGAACAACTGGAACGACTGAAACTGTGAAGAAACACTGTTATGAAGCTCCCATTTGTATGGCATCAACGCGGTGGAATTTCCGCTCTGTGAGATTTTCCGCAATAAGTGCGACATGTTGTGATAGAATGCACTACCCACGTAGAAAATGCCCGATTGATTTAGATATAAAGAACCTGAACACAAAATTCTGTACAAATAAACCAAAAACACTGCAGTCGAGTCCGGCGACAATGCTTGATTGAACGTGATGTACAGTGGAAATAGTTTTTTAATGAAATAATGACTAATCTATCCATTGGTTGAGAAGTCTTTGAGAGGAGAAGGTCTGGTAAAAATGAATGGTCCTGAAAGTGACTGACCGAAGCGAAATGTTTACAAAACGATGCGGGTAGCCCCAGACGAAAACTTCTGATGAAAAGGCGAGACGCGTAGCGGCAATGAGTGGTTCATCGACGCTTAGAAACTGCGGTCGGAATCAGGGATGTGCGGCAATTGCCGTTTGCCGTTTGTCGTTTGCCGGCCATTTTCGGGACTTTTTTGCCGTTTGTCGTTTGCCGAAATTTTTGTGATTTTTCCGGCAAAACTCGGCAAAACATTGGAAGAAAACGCCACCTGTGCTCGCGACCATGTGGGTAGAATGGGTAATCCGTGACCGTATTCATGAAACTACGGGAGCCTCCCAGGATGGTCCGAAGTCCGTCCGCCGCACACATCGGCTGGTTCTAAAAACTTTTCCGGGAAGCTCCCGTAGTTTCATGAATAAGGCCGCCGATTATCCGTTGTTCGCTTAACCGTTATCCGGGGATTTGACTTATTTGAGGTGGTAGTAAATGGGTTTGAAAACGAGAGTTAACTCGCGGTAAGTTCGTGGTAAACTGCAGCGAGCTGTTTATTTGACGATTTTTAGGACAGGTACCAGACATTGCTGTAAAAAAAATGCCCCAAAAAGTGGTTCATTCTGTCTTTTCCAGAAAAACATTGATTCAGAAAAAAAAATTCCGAAGATTTTCTGAACTTTTCTCAGCTCGCGGTAAGTTCGCGCAGAACTGCACTTTGACACGAGCTGACAGAGAAATCGGAAATAGTGTGTGAATGAGGATAAAGATGGATAGCTTCCGAAAAAATTCTCCGAGGGACTTTTTCGAAAGCTATCCATCTTTTTCATTTATCATATACTAATTCCATTTCCTCTGCCATGTAGATAGTCCAACTCCAATGTGGTGCTTTTGTTTATGTTTCGAGAGATTTTGGTATAGCTAAAAGCAGCCGGAAGCAGTTCTGCGACACAGAAGCATTTTTGCGATACCCGTGGGCAAGGACTCTTAAAAAGTATGCCGCGGCACTGCCAGGAAAGTACCGCGATCCTCGACTGTGCCGCGATAGTACCACGGTAGTACCGCAGCAGCCCCGTGATAATTACTGTGCCGCGGAGATTCTCTTGCAGTGTCTTGAGTGTCGACAATGCCGCGACATTGTCGCGACAGTACCGCGGAAGTTCCGTGTTGGAATCGTACGAACTCCGCAAGGATGCATCAGCGAACCCACGTCGATTACAATTTACTGTTATGTGTGGTAGAACAGGATCGTTGCTGGTTAAATAGCCCCAATTTGACGTTACTCCTAGGTCGTAAAGACGGGGATACACTCTGTCCCTATCAGACAGAAGAAGTAAGCGCCGCAGGTGTGTATTTTTGTTCGTAGGTCCACCCACTTGTATTATGACTCATTTCATATGAGTTACTCGCAGTTGGTCCAATTTTTGTGAGAGCGCAGCCACCGATTGCGGAGCCGCAGCGACACCACCGCGGAGCAGCAGCAGCACCACCGCGGAGCCGCTGCAGCACCACCGCGGAGCCGCAGCGGCACCACCGCGAAGCCGCAGCGGCACCATCGCGGGGCCGCCACGACATTGCCGCTGCGACTTGGCGATAGTGCCGCTTCGGTGTCTGTAGGAGCTGAAGCCGCTTCCTTGCGAAGTCGCAGCGGCGAATCCTTTGATTTCCATGAGGTTCCATATGTCTTGTTTTTGTTCATCTGATGCCTTGAAATGGAACTACTCATTTGAAATGAAATCATTAGAATGTTGACATAAGTATTGGAAAAAAGAGGAAAATAGTAAAGCGGCACATTTGAATAATTTATGGGTCAATATAAGGGATGAGGCTTTTTGCCGTTTGCCGTTTGCCGGCCATTTTTGAGATTTTCTTGCCGATTGCCGTTTGCCGAAATCTCAAAATCGTTTGTCGCACATCCCTGGTCGGAATGTGGTAGAGACGAATCGCCCACCGCCTGTGAAAGAAATCCATGAGGTCTAGGGCATTTCTAGTGAGCTTTCGATTCCGCTTGCACACCACCAGCAACGAGCGTTCGCTTTTTCGTCGAAGCATCGTTATCAGCAGTTATATTTCTCCGGAGCCCACCGGTCCGCTTCTGGCGATAGTCGGCATCGGGAGCTCACTACGGATGCTCTAGAGTTTATGTACGAAAAGGTCATGACGATTCAGAAGTCATTACTTGAAGGCAGTGTTCACGATAAAAAAAATGTTTTTCAGTTTTTACTAGGAATGGGTAGTGGAGGGGCAAACCGAAACTTTGACGTCGAAAGAGCGCATGAAAAAAGCCAGAAAGTGCCCGAATTTGCCACTTTGAGCGCAACGCAAACCCCAAAAGCGCAATGCCCGCCCTACGACGTGAACAAATAAAATCTTGAGATCGTGAGATGAGCGATGGTTTCCGATCGATAGCCCCGTTCTTCCCTTCTTTCTCAACTTCTCTCTCTATTCAGGTCAGCTCGCATTCATCGGCTGCAAAAGACGGAAGTTACAAGCTTGGGACAACTCGTCCATCATGCTTCCCCAGCTCAATTTTTTAGGGACTATAGCTCCGTTTCCAGAAGGTCTTGGACAATTCCAGGGAAATCATCGGAATCAGCATGGGACCGTTCTCAAGATAGGTAGAATAACAGAAAAACGCTTTTCATCGTGAACACTACCTTTAGAGGCAGTGCAGTGTTCACGATAATCTTCGTTATTCAGATTAATCGCTGAATCGATTGCTTGACCCCCGGGTAGAACAGAAATGACGGAGAAATCGAGAAAAATGCGCCAGGAAGGCACGAAGTCCTTTACTCTCACCGCACCTTTTTACTCTCACAGGAACTGTTCGTTGCGGCAGTGAAATCTTCTGTGGAACCGCCTTTTGCAATTCTCTACCCTCTGTTGCTTCGTACGTTCTTTCAGACCCTGACTAATACTGTTTCGCCTAAAATATTCTTCCATTTTCGATCACCTCCAATCTTCGCCGGTGACAGCCACAGTGAACATGCTCAGCCAACCGGACAACTAGTCCAGGCCATATAATAATGTCACTGAAATAAGACGTTTTAGTGCTTTTCCCGCCGTTTCTCCGTAATTTCGGTAACACTTGTGGCCAACGGGATGTTATGAGTGGAAAACTCAGAAACGAAAATCATCCTGAAATAGGGATGACAGTAGGAGTATTTAAAAAATCAATAGAAAAGGAGGAATAATAAAGTTTAGAAAACATTTAAAAATTCAATAGAAACGAATTCTGTGTTTTACCTACCCAAACTACTCCCGTTACAATACTACTTGCGAATTTGGTCAGAACGCGTGCAGCGCACCTTTTCAGTGACTCATAAAAATTCGATGTTTTCTGGGTCTGAAAAATAACTCAGGATTCTGTTGAGAAGGACTATTCAAAGCTATAAAGGTAAAGTTAGTTCTCGGCGTATATCAGTCCTCTGGGGATGCGCCACACATTCGACTTCCATTCGAAATCGCAGAGGCTTTTTTTCGAATGTGTATAGAGCCTATACAATGACTTGTGGGGGCTAGCCAGTGTTCTAGTCAGTGTTTTTAACCTCCCAGACAAGTCTGGTACCAATCTACCGACCCCGAAGGGATATAAGGCTTGGTTGACTTTGGGCGAGGATCGACCATCGACCGTGTGCGTGACAGTAGCGCCTCTTGCCACTGCCCCACATTCAAAGCTATAATAACAACAAATATCCGAGGTATTGCTTATTTTGTTTATTTCTCGGCTATTTCTCGACTGTTTCGCGATAAACCCGGAAATAGCCCACCAGGAGCCGCTGCGGAGCCTGTTGGGCTATTTCCTGGACAAAACTCTCAGAGGAGTCAAGGCTCTAACAGAAATCTTCTAGTATGCCATGCAAATACAGTAGGGCCTCTTTAGAGAATTAAATGTAATTAATGGACGGGGGTGAGGCGGTAGATCGTCTCGCGCGATCAGAATCGCACTGGCCGGAGGTGTCGCGAATGCACGGCCACCATATGACGCTGCACAGCGGTGTGTGTACTGGATAACGCATAATCTGAAAAGTTACTGTTCAAACTCGAGCCCTAGCAATCATTGCTCCACTCATCATAAATGCTTAGTGGTCCGCAGCTATCCCTTTCGCGGCTACACCCACCATACAGGACCAAGTTGGTGCCTACAAATGCAGAAGTGGCACTACCTCGGAGCCGCCGCGGCACTAACCTCGAAAGCCCTTTTCAACTAAATATAAGCTGCCTAATCGTAGCGATTGCGCCGCAGGCTTTAAAATTGTGTCACTTCGGTGCTCGTAGGCATCGACTTCAGCAGTATGCACGACTACAGCTCGAATCACAGAAAATCCAAGACAACTTTGCCGTTTTCCATGCTAATGAGAGGCACCCTTGGGGTGAGGGAGGGGCTTCGGTCAGCCACAGCCTTCAAGAAGGTTAGTTTCAGCAGGACCTCAGTGGGGTGGACTTTGTCGAACTTTCACGAATCGATTGAAAGAGTAATATGAAAGCCACCATGGCTACGGCAAAAAAAAACCTTCCTAAATTCCGGTGCAAGGGTTGCTTTGGGTGCTAAATTTGGATCCAATTTACAAAGGACCCCGATAGGCGAAGGTGGTTTGAAGAGATTCCATCTAACTAACTTAGCCCAACAGGAATAATGCTAACCAGGCACCCACTTGGCGCAACGTGATTACGGACCCCGCACACAATCTCACGCCTAGTGGTATTTTTGGCACTGGGCGAAGTGGTAATGCAGTTTTCGTTGTTGCGAAGGATTTCAGGGCTATTCTTCTCAATCAGGGAAGAAGATTTTGAAATAAAAGATTTGGGAATTGGAAACACTCGAAATGACAAAAAACATTCACGCTTATACACTTTTTTGCCATTTCCACTATTGTACATAGGTAGTATTTTGTTTCACCTCTTTTTCAGTAAGGTATGGTCTATAAACGGTGCATATGATCTAAATACTGAACCTGGTTGTTTTCATTCTTTTCTTTCGAAATCTTTTTTTGTTGAGGCTCTCACAAATTAGGTGATTAGGGTCGTAAACGCCAAACGCATCTGCCAAAACGACTAGTATCGTTAGTACCTCTAGTGGCTCAGTAGTAAAACTGCACAGTATCACGCCCCGAGCTGCAGGTTCCAAAAAGTTACAAGCCTTGAAAATAGTTTTTTGCGCTTTTTGTACCCTCCGAAAAGGGCATTATTCTTTCGAAAATTTGGAAACGGACCTCATAAACGTGTTCAGCGCCCAAAACTACCATCCTAAATTTGGGTAAAGCGCATTTTCCATACTTTGTCCAGACTGAAAGCGTCTTGGAATTGTATGGATTTTCGGTTGGGCGTATATTTATACCGATTAGAAGGCTCTGGAAGCGTTTTAGAAAAATGTTTCAGACTTGACTTAAAACTCTCCCAGGGGTTTTTCGGGGCGCTGATCACGAATCTGTGATTTACTATTCGATTTTCCCAAGTTTTCGGCTGATTTCGTTCGAAGCTTCCCAACCGGGAAAATGTCGAGGGAAAAACGCCTCTTTCGAGATTTTCGGAGTGCTAAGGTAGATAGTGCTCAACTTGTTCCTCTGAGGGTTATTTGTAGTGCTGAACACGAATCTGGAGTCAGCTTGTCGATTTTTTTGCAAATTACTGTGGGTACGCGGTAGCTTGGTCAAAATCTCAGATTTTACTCAAAATTCGTATACGGGGGTTATTCGGGACGGTGAATACGAATTTAACGTCCGTTTGTCGATCTTCATAATACTAAGGTGGATTTTGCCCCCTAAAAGACATGTTACCCACCGCAACCTAGAGTAAACCTCGAAACCTAGACAAATGGTCTCCAGATTCGTGTTCATCACCCTAGATTACCCCTACATACAAGTTTTGGGCTGAATCCGAGAAAATTTTTTGAAACTCGCAAAAAATGCCTGATACCCTTGCCTTTTCGCAAAGTTTGGAAAATGCTTATAACTTTTTCAAACCTGCAGCTCGGGGCGAGGTACTGCACATTTTTACTATTGAGCCAGAAGAGATACTAACAATACTAGTCGTTTTAGCGGATGCGTTTACCACTCTAAGCACTTCCTTTGTCAGTTCTTTCCTTTCTTACGTGGGAAACGTAATCCATTGTTCATTTGGCTTATTTTCATAAACTGTTCATGTAGTGTGCTACTATTCGCCCAGCTCGCTGAGAAATCATCAATAAATTTACAATAGTAGAAAAAGAAAAAAGTATATAGACGTGAATGTTTTTGTCAATTCGAGTGTTTGCAATTCTTATATTCAAAAATCCTCTTCCCAGATTGAGAAGAATAACCCTAAAATTCTTCGCAACGACGAAAACTGCATTACTACCTCGCCCAGTGCCAAAAATACCACTAGGCGTGCGATTGTGTGCGGGGTCCGTAATCACGTCGCGCCAAGTGGGTGTCTGCTCAGGCACTCGAGGGGGGCAAGCCTCGTTCATTTTCGATCAGGGGGGCCAGCCTTGAGCCGTAATTGTGGGCGGAGACTTGACAGGGACGGCGCTCCGACCACCGTTGAGCCAGCCCTCAGCGCCGCAACGCGTGCACTGCTACTGGGGCAGTTTTCCGCCGTGGAGCGCGCAATTTCAACTCTGTTTTTCTCTATTTAAAATATTTCGCTTTCCGTTTTCCCTTCGTGTTCACTCATTCGAAGTTGATTTTCGGGTCTTCCCCTCGGTATGAATGAATAAATTGTCGATCTAGAGAGTTTTTAGTCTCTTTTGAGACGGATATCACTTTCGATTACTTCATTTTAGGATAAAGAATTATACATAGTTAGGTATAAGAGTGAGATTCCTCGCATATTAAAGTAATCGATTTAGCAACTAATCTCAAAATCGAAGATTATCGTGAACACTGCCTTTAAAAGAAGAAATTCAACGTGTTGCAGAAAGTCTTGTAAGTTATATCTGGGACATTTCCATGCCCCCCATGCTAACGTGTAACAAAATGATTTCCAGACGTGATGTGTGTGGCTCCATGTGCGAAGTCACAAATCATGAATACATATTGATTGCTTAAGAGGTAAGTTCTCGTGTAATGAAACCTTTCATGCGAGAAAGAGTTCAAAATTTTCACAGTTTCAGCACTGCGGATCTTCTGGAATGCGAGAGGAGCAACGTGATCAAGAAGACGACGATGACCCTGCCGAATCAGACGTGCAGCTCCTAACAACTTCAAGAAACACTTCTCATATCATCTCCTTTGCAGTACTGGGGTGCGTTCCAAGAAAATTTCCACGGGAGGAAATCGTATTTGATAATGACACTAACTAAAAATAGTTTATCAGACAGTCTAAAATGAACCTATCTTTCAGCCTATCACTTCATATATCTCACCAGACCCATTTTTCTACCATGGAAACTTTTTGGAACGCACCCCTGAGCATTTACATCTTTTGCAGTCATATTTCGGCTTAGTCATGTTCTCGCTGTTATTTGCTTCTGTCTAGTGTGCGTTGTTTGTCATGCATTGGAGGTTTTTCCCAAGTTCTGCAACCTTGCCATTACTTTGCTGAATGCGAGAAGCTGCGATTCGGGTGATGTTATTTAAGCACTCGAGGCGGATTTCACATATAATTTTTTTTTTTAATTAGCTTCTATCATTTTTGGGAGCAAACCTAAATTCATTTCGTTGGACATCTTATGAAGTGATATCGGTACAAAGGTGTGGTGTGGAAGGCGACGGAAAATATTGTAAATATGTATTATTTGATGGGTACCATTAAGGTGATGATTATTGTGATTATTGCAATTAACCATTAAATTTACATAGTTGCAAATGTTTTAGGGTTGGAATCGTCTTGAATGACGAGTAAGCTACGAGAGCAATGCATATTCTAGGGTACTGTGCTTATCTGGGTCAAATTCCGGTCCGCAATTGCGTCTCGACACGCTTCGCAGCCGCGCGCTTTCGAGTCGGAAGAGTTTCCAGCGCCGCAGCGGCCGATCTGTTGACTCTAGGTGGGTTTTAGAAACTGGAAAATAAACTAAATTGAAGAGAATTGTATAAAAAAGGCATATCGAGTCGGCTTTGGCGCTGGAAACCAGATTGACTCGAGCGCGTGCGGCCGCAAAGCGTGTCGAGACGCCATTCCGGACCGGAATTTGACCCAGATAAGCACAGTAGCTGAATATTATATTTGGGATGACCCGCGTAACCACTGAAGGGTAGACCCGGGGTAGGATGGTCCCGCCGCGAAGAGAGTGTGGGGGCGCCAGCCTCGTCCCACTGGCACGCCAGCCTTGTCATGGAAGGAAGGCTGGCGTCCTGGTGGAAGTGGGGCTTGCCCCCCTCGAGTATCTGAGTGGTTAGCATTATTCGCCCAACAGAGTCCTTCGCGAATCAAAAATTATCGCGCCGTGGGGTTGAACGTGGCGACCGCAATGCCCATTAAGCTGACGCCGGAATCGATTACTGTGATTTGATCGATATTCTTTCCCCGTAAAGCACATTGCGCATGTCGGATTTTTTTGTTGTTAACTTGTTCTCTCTTATTTTTTTGATTGAGCTGTTCGGATAATTTTATTTCGGTGAAGTGCTAGTGTTCATTAGATTCGCTCTGCTTTCAAATTGTAATCGTTTTTGGGATTGTAGAGGTAGATATAGAATAAGGGTAATTCTTTTTTTCTGTCCATGCGAAAAAATAGAGCTTCTAACACTCTTTCCTGTGAAGCATCTTTCTCCTTGCCTCTGGTTCCAAATTCTGCAATCACCTAATAAAAAACCAGGAATTTCTTCAAATATCAGTGCTCTCACTCAAATTCCACAAATGTTTAGCCTTTTTAGAGGTTATTAGATTTAATGTGTTACGGTAATGGGTATGTTGGTTGTGGATGTCATATTGCAACTTATTCCTCCAATACCGAATCTAAAGTGAGAAGCTTCGTTGGACAGGTGGCGTGTAAAAGCTAACTGGCCAAGCGAAAGCAAAAACCTCGTTCCTTCGTGTATCTTATTACATATATTGTTGGAATTCATCTTTAGACTACGCGCACCTAGCTACATACCAAATTTATTCCTAATGTTGTTCTGCTGAATGAAATTGGATGAGGAACATTTTTTTGCTACAATAAAATGCATGAATCAGAAGACCGCAGTACATTTTTGTTTCAAATTAAAAGAAAAGAGTTCTCATTCGGTATGATACTGCGACAAGACGTTGAAACTAGGACTTTTTCAAGCGTCACCGTCTACCGTAGCCCGGCAATCGTGGCGGGACCAACTTGCACAAAATGCGAAATAGGTGTTTGACGACATTCATTTGCTTTTCAAAGATTATCGAGTTTCTTGCCGAGTTTAAATCACTGAGAAACAATCTTAATGTAGAAATTGATAATCTGTGAAACTATGGAGGCAAGAATTGTCGTCCCCTACTAATGTATTCTAGTCATCGGCGCGGAACCTAGCTGATGGAGCACGGTATTGTCTACTTGCCTTGGTAGATTATATAATTGAATTGGGGGATGTTGAAATTTTGGGGAACCACCAGGAAAGCCATAATCTCGGTCGATTAAGCCCAGTAGGACGTAAGACATGTGATGAAATCAATCTAAGTGATGCATGTACATACACTTATGTCTAGTAGTACGCCTAGTAATTGGCTAGTTTTATTTATTAAATAGTTTCGGGCGTTCATCTTTGTCTCCTCACTTGTTGCTTTCATAATTTGGACTCTCTTTCGATGAAAATGTCGAGCCATCAACTTAAAATATAATCCTTTTCTTCTGTGTACCTCTGCCAAACTTATTTGTGCAATTTGACGTCAATTTTCGTGCATTACGACGTCATTTTGCGGTGGCTTACTTGCACGAAGAAATCGGCTCGCTGCAAGCGGTGTGCGAGTTGATCCAGCCACAATTTTCGGGCTACGGTAGACGGTGACGCCTGAAAAAGTCCTGGTTTCAACGTCTTGTTGATACTGCGATCTTACTGTGCTTCTCGAGGCCAGATTCCGGCCCGCAATTGCGTCTCGGGACGCTTTGCGGCCGCACCAGCTCGAGTCGGTCGAGTTTCCAGCGCCAAAGCCGACTCTAGGTGACTTTTTTATGCGCTTTTCTCCATTTTTTTTTAGTTTCCAGTTTCCGAAGCCCACCTGGAGTCAACAGATCGGCGGCTGCGGCGCTGCAAACTCTTTCGACTCAGGAGCGTGCGGCCGCAAAGCTTGTCGAGGCGCAATTGCGGACTGGAATTTGGCCCCGAGAAGCTCAGTATTGATCTTCATTCCACCTACCTGCTGCTCACAGCGACGGGCTGTCGCCTCGGTGACGGAATATACCAGGGTTAGGGATTATACTTCCAGCGACGCAATGTTTACCACCCATAGGTACCGAAAATCGACATGCCTGATGTGCACTGTCGCTAGTCGTGGAAAGTATAATCCCAGCCTTATGCTGCTCGAAACTATGGCCTAGTGTATATTTCCCGCGATGCGCGTCAGCGACAGTGGAAATCTTACATTTTAAAAGCTCGGTCGATATGGACGACAGACACTGTGTCTTCTTCTTCTTCTTTGCAGCCACATTGAGGGTTTTGTCATAGGTTGAGGAACTGGGCGACCAGTAACGGATTCGTCCATAAGTCCATTACGGTCAGCGTGGTAGGTCTCTCCGGACAGTTGAATAAATGTGCGGTATCGTGGCCGATGGTACCGCAGTCCGGGCACACATCAGATTTACTGCTGTCAATCCTGCTGACATAAGACATTAGCATTGTAGAGTGACCACAGCGTAATGATGCGAGCGTGCACCTGGCCCTTCTACCGAGTTGTGCCTCGGATGTGCAGACTTGGGGCGGCACTACCCCCAATATGGTATTAATGACCGCCTTTTCCAGATGACACCGTACAAACTGAGTAAGCTCCTCGCGCAATAGACGGAGTCGTTCTTGCTGTGAGTCGTGCCATCTCTGCAGATTGACTTTGCTAGGAGCATCGGCGAATGGCTTTCTGATCTTTCTTTCTCTGACGGGGTTTAGCACTCTCCAAGAGGGGTGATTTGGTTGTTTGACAATGTTGATGAAAAATTGTTGGGCCTGGAGCTCACAGTGCTCCCTTACTGGTAATAAGCGGGTCTCAGCATGCAAGTGATCGACCGGGGAACTTCTTGCACACCCGGTGGCGATTCGAAGAGCCGCATTCTGTATGCGTTGCATCTTAGTCCAAGAGGATTCCGAAACTAGATGCTGCCAAACTGGGGCGCCGTATTCCAGTGCAGGCTGGAGAATAGCCTTATACGTTGTAATAATGGTTTCTTTGCTACTACCCCATGTTGTACCGCCCAGGGCTCTAAGCACGTTAAGCTTCGCTTTAACGATAGCCTGCTTCTGTTCCGTGTTCTTATGGAATTTGAGCGATGGATCGAGTACGAGTCCGAGAAGTTTTGGGAAGCGGGCGGCAGGCAAACGATCTCCATTCCATACGACATACGGATGTGCGCTGTGTTCAGATGGGTCCGTTGTGAGTACGGATACCGATGACTTTGACGCAGAAATCTTCAGCATTTTGCGGTCGAAGAAGCTTTTCAGTGCGGTCAAGTACCCGTTAATCTTAGCGGCGGCCACATTTATGTCCCGATCACGACACAAGACAGTCATATCATCAGCGTAAGCGACCACCTTGATATCTTGGGGTGGGGCGGGCATATCTTCGAGGTACAGACTGAAGAGAGCAAGCGACAATACACCGCCCTGTGGGACTCCAGCTGCAATCGGAATGCTGTTCGAGACATGGTTCTGGAACATCACTCTAGCCCGTCTTCCCTTAGTGAATGCAGCTATCCAGCGCTTTTGCCATGGCGGGATTGATGACTCCAGTAAGTTGTTTGATAAGATACCAAGATTCACTGTGTCGAAAGCCTTAGTGAGATCCAAGGCAACTGCTACAGTTCTTTCCGGCTTATACGCGTTGAAACCATCAATTGCATAGCTCGTAATTTCTAACAAAGCTGTCGTGGTGGAATGCATTTTTCTGAATCCATGCTGAAACACCTGTCTCTCGTTGTGCTCGGCCAGGTCTTTGACGATCAGCTTTTCAGCTACTTTAGCAAAAAGAAGACAACAAGCTAATGGGCCGATATCCCTTGACTGAAGCTTGGGGCTTGCCAGGCTTGGGCAGCGGAACGACGTTTGCCATCTTCCAATTCTGCGGGATAGTACACGACATGAACGAGGAGTTTATCACATCAGTGAGGAGCGGTAGTAAGTCAGTGGGTATCTTCTTCAAGACAGCAGGACATATCCCATCAGGACCAATAGCTCTAGAGTTCCGCATTTCCTTTATAATCTTCTCAATTTGCGTCGTAGTAAACGCTTCGGCCGTGCTCATAAGCGGGAGGCGGCACAGCTCTCTTACAGTCACTCTATTCTGCGGACCTCGTTTAGCACTGGTGATGAAAAACTTTTCCCGAGCGCATAAGCGGCTTCCTTTCCTGATTTGAATACGCCGTTGTCGAATTCGATAGTGGAGACGGTGGCGGGTGAGCTTTTACCCGAAAGCTTCCGTAAAACCTTCCAAGTAGCTGCACTGTCCGTCTTAAAGTCCATCTGTCCGGTGAACTTCTCCCACTCTTCTTTCTTGTGTCTGTCCAAATCCTTTTTGATCTCACTGTCAAGCTCAGCAACCACGGGGTCCAGATGATTAACCGCTCTCCTCGCATCTCTCGTTCTAATCTTGTCGAGGATTTCCTGTTGACATTTGGATAGAACGTCTTGACGCGACCGATAGGGATAGCCGCATTCATGGCCTTGCGGATTGCGTCAGATAGATGGCACTCCTGGTGCACGCTTCCATTCCACGGGTAATCTGCCGATAGGCGAAGCGCAACTTCACTGAACAGGCGCCAGTCTGCTCGGCCTAAATTAAGATAAGAACGTTGGCGAACACCAGAAAAGGGAGCGAGAGAATTGGATAGATCGATGTGGACAAAGACAGGAACGTGGTCACTTGGCAGAGTAGTCGAGGTAGACCATGAGCAGCAGCTAGAAAGGTTGGACGAGACAAGAGATATGTCTGGGCTAGAAGATCGGCCGCTGGCAGGGAGACGAGTGGGCTGATCATCGTTTAGAATGACCAGGTCGCACTCATCTGCCCATTCTTCGACGTCATTTCCTCTAACATCAGGACCGAGAGACGAGCAAAAGGTGTGAGCGTTGAAATCACCCGCGAAAACGACCGAGGATGAGAGGGAGCAGTCGCTCAGCTGCTTGAGAAGTGGGATAGGATTGTAAGATGAAGGGCATGAAGTTGTAGGTGGAATGTATATGTTGAAAAGAGAAAGGGGTGTTTTTAGGGGAGATGGATTGGGAGGTACTCGAGAGTACCGTCCGTGGGGGTGCTGGGAATGAGGTGTGAGGGAAGTGAAGATAGAACGAAAGTAGAGACTCCACCGCCGAGAGATGACCTTGGAGCATGGTAAGAAGTATAGCCTGGGATATTGGGATGAGGATAGGTAGGGGATGGAGAGAGCTTGGTTTCTTGAACCATGATCACGTCTGGATGGTAAGTACGTGCAAAGAGAGAGAGTTCAGAAAGCTTGGCACGAAGGCCGTTTAGATTGATATGCACAATGGAAAGGGGGCGATTTGAGATAGAGGAATCTGAGATGGAAGGTGAGGAGCATAACACACAACGAAAAGGTGAGTTATGATGCCTCACAGAACTGAGACCCGAACAGGAGAGATGCACCCACCTTTGGCATCCGAAGCACTGGACGCTGGTATGTCTCCAGTTTACATCCTCTCCGCACGTGGCGCATTGGTACTTCTGAGCGGGTCCAGGATTCCTCTCCACGCCGGCCCTTTGCAGGAGAATCCGAAGGAGAGTTGCGGCCGGCCAGCACCTCTCCCATGACAAAAACCCTCTTTGTGGAGGGGATGACGTCGGTTTGCACGGAGGCGATCTTCTTTCCTCCACACTGCCACGCCACGAACGTACGCCATCTCGGCAGACACTTTCTGTGCTCAGACACTGTCGCGTCGCCCGTCGCGGGAAGTATGCGCTAGGCCTATAGCACCCCTCAGCGACCCGTCACAGGGACGGGCGCATGCAAATTGTTCCCGCGGTTGACACTGCCATAGCGCTGGTGCTGGTCCCGATACGAGGAATAATACATGGTGATGTCGCTGCAGCGACAAGGAAGTATACTCCAACTTTCGGAACGTTCAGCTACCGTGGAAAATCCGTTGAACTAATGTCCACATTGGAAATCAGCAGAATTTCCCCGTTAGTTCAACGGAAATTGTTCGGTAGTTGACACGGATTTCCCCTACAGTTGATCAGAAAGGCTGATTGGAGGGAATTTCAAATAATTTCCGCATGCATAATTCTACACGTTTTACCTTGTTTCTCCTTACGGTTAAATATTATTTCAATATACCTAACCCCACCTGGCCCCTAACCAGGTGTGCACTTTCTGTGCTCACTAAGAATTAATCAAAGAGCAAATGCTCCACCTCTTGCCTGCTCCCATTATAAAGCGCCCGTGTTGGTGCACGAGCAGACAGGTGCAGGCACTCGTATCTTCGATCACTGGTCGAGAGAGCGCCGCGTCGAACACATGTGGCACGCACGCAAGCGAGGAGGTAGTGATGGGATCATTACCTCCTCGCTTGCGTGCGTGCCACTTGTGTTCGACGCGGCGATCTCTCGATCAGTGATGGATCATACCTCCACTCCACTCGAAGGCGGAGCCCGAAGAGTGATCACTTGACAATGAAATGAATCGATCTAACCCCACCTCGAGACGGCTCGTAAGTACCGCTGGTTTGATTTTGGCGTTCAACGTTGCGTCGAAGCCGTCGTCTGTCGGTACTGCGCACGCGACGCAACACGCAGCGCAGCGATAAGCCCAGCGGTTAAACGCATCGTTCTCATGAGTTCAACTCCTCGACAAAATAGCCTCAATAGTGCAACTCAAACGTCAATTTTCCCCAAAGTTAAACGCTCCGAATGTCTGAGTACCAATGCCCTCAGGCTGTCCTCAGTTCCCAGTTTGGCAATTTCCTTACAAAGAGGAACCTGATAAAACACTTGGTAATAATGACCAATAGCACTATCAAATGGAGTCGACGAGGTTACCAGCCTCAATAATGCCATGACGCCAAATTATATTTATTTTTCTTCTTAATACTATTTTCATTCGCTCGTTTGTAGCGGTGGAAGTTCACAGTGTGGTGACCCAGAATTGATCGAGTAGGGTCATTCTGGTTTTGTTTTTGGGGCTTCCAGCGGCGTTGGCGTTAAGGATGAGCCGTACCGGTCTTCGCACGCTGTTCTCTCAAGCATGTATACGAGCGTCCTCTTAGGCCATCGGGCGTTGTAGGTCGGAATGTATTGAGCTTCTGTTTTGAAAAGGAAAATCGGAGCTAGTTTCGAAACTGGGAATCAAGAAAAAGATCTGCACCCACTTCATATTTTCGCCCGCCTTGGGGTTCTAACCGTTTGAGGAAAATCAGGAAACGGTTCACATCCTGTTAGAATTCGTTGAATTTGCAAGTATTCAATCCATGACCAAAAGTCAGAGCGGCAGCATTGTCCTCCTCTTTTCTGACGCTATTTTGGATAGTCATAAATTTCAGTCTGATTCTGTCCACGGGATGAGAAGGCGGATAAACGGGCGAGCATTCCATGTGATTCAATTTGTTCTGCTTGTTTTAGTGCCCTATTCGGCCTTCATGTGCTCATGTGAATGCTTTGCATTCATCCGGCAAATAGCCCTCATCGTGTTTGCAGTCATTTCAAGTCAAGTCCTGGCAAGCTGAGTTAGTTTCATATCTTTTCTCTAGTTCAACAATGAGCAATGAACAGCCGAAATCGAACTGTTGCATCAGATGTGTTCCGCTTATGACAAATGCCATTAAAACCTGCGTGTTTTTCCTTTTTGACGGCACCTGTTTAGTGCAGAGCCAGTACCTTGTGGTTCGATTTCGATATGAAGGTCGCATTCGCGGTTCATTGGCAATGACTCGTAGTCAGACTTTTCTTATCAACAAAAGTTCATTAGTCTTTGTCGTATGGCACTTACATAAATCCAAAGGGCAGGATGGTCTGCCAGGTGTAGTCATATTTTCTATCTCATATTGCGCAGTCTTTAATCAACGTAGAATTGTTTCATTTTTTTGTGTCGTGAAGTGCAGTGGAGTCCAAGGGTGGACAGCGCTAGCGGGTCCGTCGCGTCAGGTGATGATTTTTCGAGGCGAGACGCGACATTAGACAAGATATACCTATCGGCGGTGGTTGCCTCAGGAGCGTAAAATGCTTTCGAGCTACTTTAATGGCTTAGTACACTGAATATATCCATCGAGATTTTTTGCTCATCTTGAAGATCTTCCTACGCTCAATCCAATGATACCATTGGAATTGTACAAAACCTGCTGTGAACGGAGTTGTGACTCCTCAAATATTGCCTAAATTTGGGCGGTGAAAGCATGGTGGACGAGTTGTCCGATGCTTGTAATTTCCGTCATTCGCCACCGATGTATGGGAGCGGACCTGAACGAAGATAGAGGCCGCATATGAAGAGAAGAACGGGGCTATTGATCTAAAGCTCGCTTTACAACTGTTGAGCTCGATTGGTCGTCTGAAAGGGCGTGGCGGAGTGGTTACCTCCTATATCCCCCTTATTAGAAGGAAGTAAGGTCTGGCATTTGGCAGGTGGTGTACAAGTGGGGTAAACTTTATAATTTTATGAAAATTTCATAATTCTTTCCTGATGTTGAAGTGTGCCTTCATGTAAGTCGTTCTGATATTGTGACGCAACTGGTATTATAATTTCATGACCTTGCGGCAATCGACACCGCTAGGTATTTGGAGATTACTAGACGAGGCAAGTCGGCCTAGTGCTCAATCCTCCTGAAAAACTTCGATGTGGGCCGCGGCGCAACCGCTAGCGCTGTCTGCAGATCGTCAATCGCCTTGGGAAACGATTGTACATAGTCTAATTCCTATTGGTAATCCACAGCAGAGGAGATAAAAAATCACGTTCAGTATTCTGTCTCTGAATCCTTCGAAAGTTTATTTTGGGGGAGGGCTATCTAGTGGACATTTTCAACTGAGACCACGTTGCTAGGTTGTCGAATGAGTTCTTTTCGAGCATTATTGGAAAATTCAATTATTTTATAGAAAGTATGTGGATTACTCTAATCTACCTAAATAATCGATTTGTTCATTTAACACTATTAACCCGAACCTATTACAATTTTAAAAGAGTTTCGGATGAATGCCTTCAACGCAATAAAATTTCCCTGTGAATTCGAGAAAAGTCGATCAATCCTCTGTGATATCTGTTCGATTATATTCGTACCGGATTCATGACAAGAGTCGAATCGAAAGCATCCATTCGGAAATCTGAATATCCTTTACTTGATTCATTCATTTGCTCGATAGGTTGCAGAACAGAATAGTCATAGAAGTCCACCGAGAAATAGTTTTCGATTGCATTCTAAAAGCATGTTCAAGAAAAGTTCGTAGGTTTTCGTTCGTTTTGGGGGCGACCCACTAGACTGAGCGAGTTTCAATTTTTCACTCTGCTAGAAGTTATGTAGTAAGAGTTGGCTGCAGCTCTTGAGAACGCTCCAGCTGGCATTAGTGGTCATTTTTTTCGTATCGTTCGGCCATATTTGCTCTTCGATATTGGGAAGACTGCCTGCCAGTGGCGGCGATAACGCCCTGGTTCTTCGCACGACAAAATGCTGCATTGCTCAGTTGAAAATATGCGCTGGTTCGTACTGGTCTTGTTCGAACTCTCCAACTACTCTGAGCATGATGCATAACCAGCTATTCATTCTAGTGCGATCCAGTCTACGATCTAGTCTTACTGCCTTTTCACCACATGAAAATAGAATTTTGAAGAGATCATTGTTGGGTGCGCACAAACGTGGGCATACAAGCATATTGAAGCGCTAAAAATCCTCCGGGAAGGCATGTTTTCGCTAGTATACTCGCATTCTTGCCTCATTGTAAGAGCCGTAAGAGGTAAATGAATGTGCGCGGGGATTCTTCCGGGTTTAGTTGAGTAATTAGAATGGCCTGGTGTCAAGCATTTGTGTTGTCCGGTGGGCAGGACATGAATGCGTCTTCATAATTGCCTCTCCTGCTGTTTTCCCTGCATTTCCTACCGCATCCATCCGTCAGCGACCACTGCAGTTATTTCCTGTCCAAGGCTAACTCGAGTTTTCCAGGAATCTACTTTTAAGCAGGTCCTACATAACCTACCTATACGGTAGTTATTGTTTTATTCCTTAAAGGCATCGTGCGAGCTGAAAACCACTCACCATGTTTTTATTTTTGGATTTGAACCATTGGTTGGGACCTCCTAAGTAGAGTTTGTTGGGTCCCCAACGCATATTGTGAAGATATGGGAGATCGAATGCCTAGAATTCCGTTGTTAGAGGCCGGCCCTCCGACAGCCATCTGGCATCATATGAGAGAAGAAAGTAACTTATCAACAAATGATATAGCCTAATGAGTGGAAGTGGATGTATCATTTGTTAATAAGCTATTTTCTTTTCTTATTTGCTGCTAGGTGGCTGTCGGAGGGCCGGCCTTTTTTCACGGGATTCAAGGCATTTGGTCTCCAATTACATCATAATAACACGTTGGTGACCTACCAAACTCTACCGATGTTCTCAGGCGGGCCCAACCAATCATTCACACCCAAAGAAAACGGTGAGTGGTTTCCAGCGCGTACGATGCCTTGAATTTCTCTCGTAGGTCTGGATCACACTTCTGGCGACGAGCGGCGCGACGCAATGCTTACCATCAATTTCGACCGAAAATCGATAATCCTGTTTTGCGGTGGCGCGCGTCGCTGGAAGTATGATCCTGGCCTTATACCTGCACATTTGTTTTCCTTTTTACTCAGCATATTTCGTGTTTTGGGTTTAGAACAGAAACGACCGGTTTTGAGGCATATCCCGCAGAGCTGCTCCTTGTCAATGTAGGCTGAAAAGCGACCCTACATCGCCAACGTCTCTTTTGCGGCTCGATGAAGCCAATCAACCTGAGATTCTTTCAACAACTTTTTTTTGTGATCCTCTTCCAGCTAAGCACCGCAGCCCGTTGACGGGCAGCTCATCCCCATGACTCATCATTCAACGCATATCGCCGCATTCGACGTTTCGTCTGGCGTCTCCGCAGCAACCCCCGTCTATCACGCGCGCGTCTGGCGTCTTCTCGACTGCCATTGTCTATCACTTACGCTCTGGGTCTCCAGCGTACGGGGAGCTCTCTCATCTTCTTTGGTCATCGTAAAGATTTCCAACGGTTTTCCTCACCCAAGAACCTGGGAATCGCAACCTAATCGGTTTCTTTTCACCTCAAGAAATTGATGAAGCCTTAATTTCGTGGGAGTTTTACCAGAAGTGTCTGTGTCAAACGATGCGGTGATTGTGGAAGTGTGGCGAAGCTGGATTTGGACTTAATATATTTATTAGTGGCTTTGTGATGTTTCAACCATTCGGATAGGAAATACTGACTGAGCATTTGACAAACAATATAAGCATTAGATAAAATCATTTGTACATTTGTAGATACGGTAAGATTAGGTATGCAAGGAAGAATTTAGTCCCGAAACTGATTAAAAAAACTTGGAAATACTGCTATATCAATATGCCAGCAGAGCAGATAAGCTATCTAAATATTGCTCACACTCACATTGACTTTCCCTTAAAGGCAGTGTTCACGATGATTTTCATTCCCGAGTTTTGCACTCAAAACACGTTGGCCACCAAGTGTTACCAAAATTACGAAGGAATGACTTGAGACCCACTAAAACGTCTTACATCAGTGGAATTATACTCTGGCCTGGACTGGTTGTCCGATTGGATGAACATGCTCACGGCGGTTGTCACCGGTGAAAAATGGGGTCAAACAAAAATGCAAGAATATTCTAGGCAAAGCAGTATTACCTAGAATTCGAAGGAAAAAAACAGAGCAACAGAGAGGTGCAAATTGAAAAAGATGGGTCCACAAATGATTTCATTTTCACAACGAACAGTTCCAGTGACAGTAAACAGGTGGGGTGAGAGTAAAGAATTTGATGCCCTTCTGGGACGTTTTTCTCGATTTCTTCCTCATTTCAGTTCTACCCGGTGGCCAAACAATCGGTTAAGTGATTAACCTCGAAATCGAAGATTATCATGAACACTGCCTTTAATCGTTCAAAACAGTTTCTTTGAGGAGCATACTGTGCCAGAAAACTCGCAAAGAGATTATGTTTCTCCAGATCTTAAGATTTCCATTGCCGCGTCAGTCGAGGAAACAGTACAGAACCTATTTTTCAAACGAATTGTGGTGGAAGATTTTCGTGGAGAAAATCTATTCTAATCCTCTCATTCGATCATAACAGAGTTGAAAATCTGATGAGGACCACTAATACTTCCCCTGACAAATCCACATGCAGCCCTGTTCAGTGCTTGTAATAAAATATTCCCATAAAACATTGATTGCCGTCTTGTTTCCTATTAATTTTCCTTGAATGTACTGCAGAATTGTATAAAAGACTTGAAAATCACTGTAAACCCCTGATCGATCATTAGTGTAGCGCTCGAGACATACTTTCGACTGAGGAACACTTGTGTAGTGATTACGTGCTCCAATGCTATAGCGCTACGCATACGCCGGTGCAATTGATGCAGGCGCCCTCGAGCTGTCTCGTCGTCTCGCCCTCTCCGCTCTCGGCTGAATAATGAGTCATGGGGATGAGCTGCCCCGCAACCACCGCAGCCGCCTGATCTGGAAAGCGAGATTCTGCCATGGATCGTTTGATTCCCATTAACAGTCTTAGTAGTGTAGGTTTACTCCTGCATCCCATTATTAAGGGTCATTCCGTGGCAGGATGGAGAGGCGATCGCTCGAACACGGACTGTCACAGAAGCTGATGATTCTGGAGAATGCTGCTGCTCGAGTTGCTACTGTCAGAGCTCAGCTGAGGAACAACATTGATCAGGTAAGTGTCGTCTACTGATTTCGAATAGTTACGCACACTTTTGCTGTAATGTGGCAAGCTCAATAAACCTGCTTCAGGCTCGTAAGGAGATCCGATCGGTGATGTCCCAACAGATGCTTATAATCCGTGCAAGAGAGCAGGAACTGCTGGACGAGCTAGATGTGATTATGAACTACCGCGAGCGGAAGCTGGACAATCAACAGCAGGCGCTCTACAGGAGTATCTGTGAGATTTTCTTCATAGTTAAAGACAGCATACACGCTCGTAAACCTTTTTGAGATAACTACGGAAGTAGAATGGTATGGCGCAGAATACAACGCCTAGGCATTTTGGAGCGTCAAAAACGGCCCACAATGGGCGAGAGGTTGGCACCGCCCCGTATTTCTCCGCCCCTGTGTTTGCGTCCTCCTCCAAAACAAGGGTGCTGTGAATTCCCACCGTCGTCGATGTGTGTGGTTTACTTAATGTACCGATTCTACCACCAACAAGCGTCGCCGACGGTGGAAAGGGCTCAGCACCCCTGTTTTGGAGGATGGCAAATATAGAGGGCGTAGAAAACACGGGCGAACTAACTTCTTACTTGTGTAGCGGCATTGTGGGTCGTTTTTGATGCTTCAAAATGCGTAGGCGTTGTGTTCTGAGCCATACAATTCTATTTCCATAGTTATCTCAACCACATTTACGAGCGTGTATGCTGCCTTCAAGGTGACGCGGAATTCTGTAAATCAACTAATTTTTAGGGGAATGTAAGCAGGCACTCGAGAATCCGCTTGGGAACCCAGACTGTGTGGCGGAAGCGTTGTGTAGGTGGGTTTCCCCATTTTTTTTACAACCCCTCTCATCACCCGTTGGGAAACGACCGCCTTTGAGCCCTGATCGCGGGACAGTTGCGGTGGAATCGATGTAAAAACTCAAGAGCCATTAATAGAGGTTGGGCTTTCGCCCTCCTTGGATAACTCATTAGTTTTGTTGACTTTTCCAAGTTTTGTGCATTTTTACGGCGTGTTTTCCCCGCAGAGGCCATCTTCTGAGCCGAGCCCCTATTGTACGGTCTCAATATCAAGTTTAGTCCAATTTACATGGCGCGACCACTGCGGCAGGCCATCTCAGAAAAATCAAAACAAGTTACTTGTAATATAAATGTAACTTACTTGAATTTCTCAAGTAACTTACATTTATGTTACATGTAACATACATTTCTATTACATATAAGTTACACTTATGTTACATGTAACTTACATTCGAATTTTCACTATGGGTGGCCATCACGTGACGCAGACGACACGCGACACAGAGGGCGCGTCCCAGACCACACACTACGCAACAAAATGCGGTGCACGGCTTTCCCTGCTAGTGTGGTGTCAGGTACCTCAAACTTGGGTAATTGAACCAACAGCAACGTCGGTCGTAAGCCTGACCCCCCATGTGCGTCGTACATCCCCCTGGTAAATATCTTCCAGGCCGATTTAAGTTACTTGCGACTTTATTATGCCATTTAAGTTACATGTAACATATCGGAGGCGCACTTCACGCACTGTCTTCTCAGAAATCGAAAACAAGTTACTTGTAACATATCTAAGCTGATGTAAGTTACTTGCGACTTATCTCAAGTCATTTAACTTACATGTAACATATCGGAGGCGCACTCCACGCAGTATCCCACCGAAATGTTACATGTAACTTTAATGACCTGAGATAAGTCGCAAGTAACTTACATCGGCTCAGATATGTTACACGTAACTTGTTTTCAGCCTTTTATGTTGCAAGTAACTTGTTTTCATTTTTCTGAGATGTGGCGTGTGCGACAACACCGGCCATTAGGGTTTAGATCGCGTGCGGCGATGTACCTCCGCAACCCCGTCTTCATTAGACTAAATTTTACAAAAATACTAGCTTATTCCAGTATGATACGTTGTTTAGGGTCGGCCACGTGGACATGTCAGCGCAGGAATCGGCTCATGTTTCTTTCGAATCGGATGCGATTGGACTCCGTTCAACGCTGCTTTCGTTTGGAACGATTCGTATGTCATCGAAGCTCGATAGTGGAAATTGTGTGCGTCTGCCTTGATCACAAAACTGGACTTTTGTACATTACTTGATTCTGAGTCTGATGATTCTTGCTAGATGGTCTCGTCTTTCAACTTTGGGAATCTTATCGCACTGGCGCTGTCGGAACTCTCTTGTTTTATCGCCGATGCGTCCGAAAAGGGTGTTTTTACAGAATTTCTTATCTTCTTGCTGGCCGCTGTGTTGAGAATTTTGTACGACATTGAGATGGAATAGGTGAAAGTGGCTTTCAGTTTCAGATAAGCATTATAGGGGAACATTCGATTATTTTTCTTACAAGGGAAGTATACAAAGCGTATGTCGGATCTGCCAAAACGACTAGTGCCATTAGTATCTGTTGTGGTTCAATAGTAAAACTGCGCAGTATCCCGCCCCGAGCTGCAGGTTCCAAGAAGTTACAAGCTAAAATGCTCATTTTTGTGCTTTTTTTAGCTTCCAAAAAGCGCGTGAGTTCTCGGAAAATTCGCAAACGGACCTCATAAATGTGTTCAGCGCCCAAAACTACCCTCCTGAGCAAAGTTTGGGTGAAGGCACATTTTCCATACTTTGTCCAGACTGACAGCGTTTTGGACTTGAACGGATTTTCGGTTGGGCTTTTATTTCTACCAATTGAGGGCTCTAGAAGCGTTTTAGAAAAATTGTCCATATTTGTTTTAAAATTCTCCCAGGGAGGTTTTTCGGGACGCTGATTACGAATCTGTGGTCAATTACTCGATTTCCCATAGTTTTCGGCTAATTTCGTTTGAAGCTTCCCAACGGGGGAAAATTTGGAGGGAAAAACGCCATTTTCGAGATTTCCGGTTTTCTACGGTAGATGTGTCTCAAAATCATTCTCTGAGGGTTATTTGGAGTGCTAAACACGAATCTGGAGTCCGGTTATCGCTCTTTTGCAGATTACGGTGGGTATACGGTAGTTTGGTCAAAATCTCAGATTTTACTCAAAATTCGTGTACGGGGGTTATCCGGCGTGGAGAATACGAATTTAACGTCCGTTTGTCGATTTTCAAAATACTAAGGCGAGTTCTCACCCGTAAATGACATGTTACCTACCGTAACCTACAGTAAACCTCAAAATTTCGACAAATGGACTCCAGATTCGTGTTCACCACCCTAGATTACCCCTACATACATCTTTTGAGCTAAATCCGAGAAAATTTTTTGAAACTCCGAAAAAATGCCCGATGACCCTTGCCTTTTCGCCAGGCTTAAAAAATGCTCATAACTTTTTTTAACCTGCGGCTCGCGGCGGGATACTGCGCTTTCTTACTATTGAGCGAGAAGAGATACTAACCATACTAGTCGTTTTGGCAGATCCGACCTACGCTTTTTATACTTCCCTTGTTAGGGCGCTTCTCAGGGGAAGAAAATTTCTAGGAGCTTTCCCCCGCTTTCGGTATTAGAATAGGTAATTAAACGTCGAATGTTTGAATTTTTGCAAATCAGAATTGCGTAATTGAGTTCAAATTTCGAGACGGAGTGTCGTTTGCGTAGAGCGGTGGGTTAACTTAGGATAATCATACAAGGTGGTTTTCTAAGTAGCGACCGATCCCAGCCTGAACTGGAGTTTTGAAAAATTGTTTGTTGAGTGTTGTTGGGAAGGTGAAAAGAAACACTTTAAAGTTTGGTAAATTTTCTTTGTGCACTTGACTAGATCAAAGACGGCGAAATATTGGTTTTCAAAAACTCCAACATTTTTAGCTTGAAAATATTATAGGGGGTAGCTTGGCGCGCCGACTACGATTAAAAGGTCCCTCTTTAGTTCCTCAAAAAAAATTACGGTAAGCTACTATAGGAAAAATTAAATTTGTCTACAGTAACCTACCATAATCATTCGAAAAATGGACTTTTATTCGTGTCAAGCGTCCCAATTGACCACTCTGGGTAAGGTTTGGACCAAAACTTTTCGAATTTCTAAAATTCAAAAAACTATTGTTTCTGTTCTACCGAGGTGTATGAGGAAATTAAACGAAATTCAAATTGTCTCTTCTAAGATTCCCCGCAACATGAAGCAGGCCATTTCTTGAATTTCCTTTTTTTGCTGGGATCAGTCCCAAGCAAGTGGGGGGGGGGTATTCATCGGAGAAACGGTCTGAAGCGTGCTCAAGAGAGAGTGGAGAATCAGGAGCTCTGGATAAAACGTCTTGAAAACCGGGCGAAGCATCAGGAACTACGCGTAAAGTATCCTTGTGCTGTCGTTCTCGGAGCCAAATTTCGGTCCGCAATTGCGTACTACGCCTGTTGCAATATGCGACACGTGTTAATTGTGCTGGGAGAAAGATGAATCGTGCCGGGATCAAGTGGTCGGACCGGAAATCGGCCTCGAGAACTCGCATATGTGGGTGGGGCAGCGGAAGCGCTGCGTAAAACGTTCTTAAAAGTGGAGGAAGCGTCGTAAGCACTTTCTAAAGCCTTCTCATTCGTAGTGGAGCATCGTGAGCTCTGTGCTAAGCCTCGCTCATAGCTGGTCGCCTCGACTTGAAGTCGAAGCGACCAACGATCGTTCAGCGATTTCAAATAGTCGAGCGACTTGGGGTCGCTTGCGGGGACCAAGTTCCGCGTTAACATGACAGAGATTTGCGTGCAACGACGCGAGATCGAGTGTGGAGTCTGCAATTTGGCGCAGAATACCCAACGTCTCGACTAAAGATTACGGCTTTGTCGCTTCGAGTAGACGAATCGCTTCCATCAATGAAGCGACGTGACTAGTCGAAGCGACCTAATAAAATTAAGCGGGACGGGGGCTGTCTACACATCAAGGGAGGAGTTGTCCCGTTTTTGCAGTCTGAAACGCCACGCCACTCCACGCGTGCCAAGTGGTCCCGAGTGGAATTAGAGCCGCAAAAGGCGGGGCAACTCCTCGGTGTCGAGAGATCCTCTGTCCCAAATTAAGCAGGTCGCTTCGATCAGCTATGAAATACTCCAATCACTCGGCGATCCCGACTGAAACTGTAAACTGTTCCAACCCGTCACGATTCAGTGCAAGATCTGTTGACGCAACGGGTTTTGTAACTGTTGGCAGTGCAGCGACAAGTCGAAGCGGCTACAAATGAATGGGGCTTTAGACGTTACTAGAAGCTGGCGTTAGGAAGCACCTAGTGACACACGCTGAGAAGTGGGTAGAGCACAGGGTTAGGCCTAGCGGTGTGATCGGTCCGTGAGGGGTGCGGCCCTCCCTCCAGCTTTGGAATGCGTGCGGCCCCTCCCATCGAGTTTGCGACTTTAACCCTTTGTGTGAACCAATTGAGTGAAAGCTGGGTGAACCATTTACCGAACAAAGCTTCGAAAGGATTTTTCAGCAAAAACGGACGTTAAAGGTCAAATCACACCTATCGTTCTCATCTCTAAATGGTCGGATCGACCATTATTTGTTCTCCGCTTTCCCGCACGTCTAAGCCTAGACAACGGTTTTCCGATTTTTCAGCAACCCGACTGACACACGCACCGCTACCCACTTGGCTGCTGAAATGCCTAACTAACTACTATACTCAATTATCGACCTGGAAGAAGCCATGACTATGCGGCACTTTGTGCGAGCAAAAATGACGCGAATCGCTTTTTTTCCAAAAAAAAATCTGCTCGAAACAGTAGGAGGGAAATTTTTTGCATTTAGACCGACCGGGGCCTGCAGCCCCCACCCTTACCCGGCACTCAAAGTGGCGGCTCCTTCTGTGATCGTCACACCGTACGCCTAAGCCTAGTAGGGCATCGTAAACGCTGTGTAAAGCGTTGTTAATAATTGGTGCACGGGGAGCGCTTAGTGAATCGCCAGATGTGGCCGGGCATCAAAAACATCGTTTAAGGCCTGTGCGTGTCTTGAGGAGTGGGCGCGGCATCGGGAACAGCTTGCAAGGCGTTTTCAGAAGTGGGCGTGGCATAGAAAACACTGTGTAAGGCGTCTTGGAAAATTGGAAGAGCTTGGGAACTCTTTTCAAAGCGTTTTTGAAGTGGGCGCGTTTTCCCGAAACAGTGCGCGACATGTCAGATCCTTAGTTGTCTGAACTCTTCTAAAGGGCGGCCTACCCTTAGCTGCGTTAAGCGATGCGACAGGCTATAAGTGTTGCCGTATTTTTAGCCCTTTTCTATATTGCAAGATGAGCTGTTTGCAGTCGACACCAGGTGAAAGCCTTCCAATGGAGTTGGAGGAGGATGACGATGAGCAAATGATGGCGCACAAATCAGTACTCCGAATCAAATCTTCACCTACGAATTCGACCAGTATGAGCAAGCAGCAGGTTGATTCGGTGAGTTTTGGCCGCCCTTGATTTCTTGAGAACCTGCAGTATTGAAGTGACCTTCGTAGTTATAGGTGAGAAAGTGGTTAAAAAAGATTCCGTCGGGTCCAGGTGCTTTGGAGACTGATATGTCCACTATTATGGCGGAGTTTGATATTGTCAAGGTGGGTCTGAGCATAGTTTTTTGCATTTTATTGATTTTGTCAAGGTTAAGATTTGAGTAATAGTGCAGTTACTACTACTACAGTCTAATAGATTTTACTCTGACCACGTGCTAATCGTTCTCTTAGGCCTCACCGGAAGCCGAAGTGGAGAGCTCGGACTCGGCGTCTTCCTTTGATCTGGTAACTCAGGACACTTCTCCGCGTGTTGCAGACAGCTCATCAGCTGAGAAAGTGCTAAGCGCAGAATTCCTCAATGTTTGTCCCATTTCTGTCGTTGATGGGTTATCAGTTCTAAGTTGCCCTTCTTTATAGACGCTCAAGCAGCCGCTCTCTTCGTGGTTGATGCGGATTCTGCCTAAGGAGCGCCAAACGGTTTGTTTGTCTGAATAGCTTATTTCATCTTAAGAAAATTATGAAATAGTGCTCTGTGTGAACGCTGGACTTCTCAGGTGGAAGCGAAGCCTCTGACGTCTCTACACGAGTCAATGCGATCAATGAAACGACCACATAGTGGTAGTAACGTGAAGAGGTTAGTGTGATATTATCGGATTCTGTTGTATTTATGGTTTTTTCTTCGGTTGAAATTTTCTTAATAGTGCGACAAGGTGACCTACAGTCGGCTCGGATTGTACTAATACTTTCCGTTCCTTGTTGTGCGTAGGCGGGCGTAAACTTGGTGCTTATATAACTGAGGTGCACCGAGTTTGCGCCAACACACAGCAAGGAATACACTTCACCAGTGCGATCCAAGGCGACCGTATACACTGTTTTACGACGGAAAAATCCCAGATTTTTATGCAGAATCATAAACTTTGGATCCTCTAAAGGAATTCAAGCGAGAAAGGACGACGAAAAGCGGATAGTCGGGGGGGGGGCGAAAATTGCGTGGATCGTGCGGCCCATCGGATCAGCCCGCCCACATCATGGAAGAGTTGTCCTTCCAAAGGAATGAATGGCCGAAGTGTTCATGCGCATTGGAACCTTCTTACTTCCAGAGAAAATTTAGTGAAAGAAGAACAAAAGCAGGTCACTTACCCAAGAAGTTTTAAATGCAGTTTGAATTTCGCTACACGAAACACAGAAAATAGGCGTAGAGGGCAAGGTTGAGCAGGGTTGCGACCCGGCGCAGCTGGAGTCGTAAAAATTTGGGAAGTTTTTGAAAAAAAAACGAAGAATTCGGGAGGGGGTTAAAAAACTTGGAGAATTTCCTCCAAACCACTTGGTAAGCTTGAATGAGGTAGTGACAGCTACCTTTTATTACCACAAGTTTTAAACTTCAGATCTAACACTCGTAAAAAGGCCGAAGCAATTTACCATCTGGGGAGGGGGTCGTAAAAATTGTTCACATTTTTGCAAAATTCTGGTGAGCAGGGGGGTCGTAGCCACGCCGAAAATTGGCGTAATGGCCTGCTCAACCCTGGTAGGGGGCTGGGAATGAGTGTTCTAAGGGGGGGGGGGCTGCTTGCACCAACATGGATTCCGCAAATTACATTCTATCACCACGGCGCTGCTGGAGATTGTGAGCTATGTCTTGGATGGCTTCAACGCCTATAAACCTGAACGCACTGCTGGTGTAGCCCTGGACCTCACGAAAGCTTTTGATTCTGTCAACTTGGGCATGCTGTCTGAGAAGCTTTTGAGGTCCACCATCCCGCCTTGGCAGAAGCGGTGGATAACCGCACTTCTCAAAGGGCGCCGAGCAAAAGTGCTGTTCCAGGGATATGTCTCTGATAGCGTCCCAATCGCTGCCGGTGTTCCTCAAGGAGGAGTCATATCGCCTGCTCTGTTCAGTCTTTACCTTGAAGATTTGCCCGTCCCCCCAAGTGACATCAAAGTCGTTGCGTACGCGGATGACATCACCATTCTGTGCCGGGACAGAGACATTAATGTAGCTGCACGCAAGATCAGTAGCTACCTCGTCGTCCTGAAGAGCTTTCTCGATGATATGATGCTCACTGTCTCTGCCGCTAAATCATCTGTGTCTGTTTTCTCCACTGACCCTAAGGAACACTGTGCTCACCCCGTTGTGAACTGTTAAGACGCTCGTCTGCCTGCCGCACGTTTCCCGAAGCTGGTTGGTCTAGTTTTGGATCCTTTGCTGAGGTTCCATAAAAACACTGAGCAGAAACAGGCTACAGTGAGAGCTAAGCTCAACGTCTTACGAGCTCTGGGAGGTACGTCGTGGGGAGGCAGTAAGGAGGCGATCCTGACCACGTAAAAGGCAATCTTGCAGCCGGCGTTGGAGTATGCAGCACCGGTATGGCAACACATAGTATCGGATTCATCGTGGACGAAGATGCAGCGAGTTCAAAATGCTGACTTTGGGATTGCCACTGGGTGTGCAAAGAGCACTCCAATGGAGCATCTTCATGCTGAAGCCCGTATTCTGCCTGTTAAGGAGCACTGTCAACTCCAAGCGCAGCAACTGGTTTTTAATATCGTCAAAGCAGCCTGATCACCCATTAAGAAGGATTATGAATCCTGTGAGAGAGAGATATCAGAAGGCCTTTTGCGGATGCTCCCGAGAAAATCAATATACAAGGTAGACGGACTCCCAACTGGATCGTCTGCGTCTTTTACGTGCGGAGCACACCAAGTTCGTCAGGGGTCACTTGAGTAGGATGACCGTCAATCCCATATTGGGGTCGCACCACCCATAGTCAGCGACACCGAGATGGAACTCGGTAGGCGGGCTAGAAGTACCCTTGCCTCGTTACGCTGCGGTCATTCCCCTATGCTGATGTCATTCTTGCATAAGATCGATCGCAGTAAGCCGGACGAGTGCCCGGACTGTGTTAGCCGTGGCCACACTACGGCTCATCTATTCGATTGTCCGAAGAGGCCCACCTCACTGACGACAACAGATTTGTGGTTAAATCCAACTTCGGTTGCCCGTTTCTTGAACCTATGACAGAAACCCTTCTGCGGCTGCAAAGAAGAAGAAGAGGGGGCTGCTTGAAACAGTTTTTCTCTAAGAGTAGAAGATTTGTGAGACCTATTCGCTATTATCTTCTACTTCGTGGGCTTACATGCAGGGTTGAGCAGGGTGCAACGGGGGGTCGTAAAAAAGTAGAAAACTTCTGAAAAAATATCTGGGGGGGGGCTCGTCAAAATTCGGAAAAAAAGGAAATTATCTTCAAACTACGTGTTGCGCTGTAAAGAGGAAGGCATTTTTTCAATCAAAGCAGTTTTTCATCTTCGGGGATCGCAAAAAGTTTTCAAAATGTTCCAAAATTTTGATCAACAGGGGGTCATACCTCCGCCGAAAATTGGCACCACGCTCTGCCCAACTCTGCTTACATGCGCAAAAACCTTGAAAAAATGCGACAGGTTTTCATCTTCAACCACGATATAGCGGGGTTGTGACCGGTCTCATCTAGGGAGGGTGGGGGTCGTAAAAATGTTGGCTCAAAATACGAAAATGTATTAATTTGCGGAGGGTATCGTAAGAATTTTAGACTCAATTTTTACCTAGGAGGAGGAAGTCTGTGAATTTTCGTGATTTTTTCCGAAAGTTGTGGTCATCAAAAAAGGGAGGGGGTCATCGATCGTCTGAGATCCGTCAGAAGGCCCCTCTGGACCCTGTCTTGAACTCTGCATTTGAAGAAAAAATGAAAACAAAAATGAATTCAAGAGTCCCCACTGAAGAAAGATCAGATAAAAGAGCAGAACTGAATAGCTTAGTGTCAACATTTCGACGAAAACGAATTCATCTGCCGATAATATATATTTCTAGAGAACTGTTTTCTTTTGGCGCTGCAGCACTTGCGGTCTCATCGCAAATTCATCATTAGCAGATCGTCAACAACCACAAGTTTTGCACCCTT
Source organism: Aplectana chamaeleonis (assembly GCA_029168955.1). Taxonomy (NCBI): domain Eukaryota; kingdom Metazoa; phylum Nematoda; class Chromadorea; order Rhabditida; family Cosmocercidae; genus Aplectana; species Aplectana chamaeleonis. The sequence goes on along the minus strand of JAPDOI010000034.1, from coordinate 2,510,705 downwards.
TAATTCATTAGCGGGACGAGTTCGACCTGAAATCAGCTCGCTAACGTTCGCTTGCTATTCTAGCATCGATCAGATAGTGGCGGCCCATTCAGAAATGCGTTATTTTGCGACCTCTTGACGTACTCACCAGCAAAGTATGCATATGTTGGCGTCTATCAAAAAAAAATATGCGAGAGGGGCCTGAATATTTTATCATGATCGCTAGCTGATACTAGGCCAGCCTTTTCGTGTACTCGACCACGGGGCACGAAGTGGAGTGGAGTGTGGCTCACTCATATTCTTTGCTGGAGCTCATTGATAATGGGGCCTGATGCACATGGCTAGGTCAGTGGATTGTTACCACAAAAAAAACATTCAAATCTCAACTTCGGCTGTCGCTGGCGGTTTAAATCTTTCCCGCGGCTGGCGGTATGGTGAGCTGATCAGCTGTGCTTTTCTCTCGGCGTGAATTGATTAGCGTGCCGGCGCACGCGGCCGCCCTTGCCAGCCGTGAATGAGATTTTAATTTTTCCTTGAGGAAACAAGTCACGGACCTAACTATATGTTTTGTAAATGAGAAGTGTGCAACTCAAACTCTCAGCTTGTTTTTAGTTTTAGGATGCCTTTTTCACTGATTTTCAGGCATTATGAGTTCGAAGATGTCATTGGCAATGTTCGCACATCCAGTAATGATGGATGGCTGCTGGGTTCGGAACCATTGAAGAAAACCCGCATCGAGGTTATTTCTTGGGCACCAAGTTAAGGCCTGTGCATAGTCTAATGGCAAAAGTCGCTTACAATAATGGGGAAATAAAGGCGGGCACGGGGCTGCTTAATTGCTCTCTTCTTCAATGTGGATGGGCGACTTTTGTCGCTCGACTATGCAGAGGCCTTGAGGGTTATTAGGGTAGAGGATAAGAGGTGTGATTATTTTCAAAAACAGGATCTCAGTTTTCTGTTCATAATGATTGCTTCCCTAGGTTCCAAGCCCAATGGAAGAACCATCTACAAGTGAGCAGGAGTGCGAAAAACAGGTATTTTGCTGTCTGTCAAATCTCGATGCTTGTAATGTTGTTTTTTTTTCAGCCACACGCTCCTTTCGACGAAAATGAGTTTTTGACTAACTTGTCGAAACTGTTCCTCTGTCACAGCAGTTCTGTCACGTCACCGGGGTCGACAGAGAAGGCTGACTCTAGTGGGCACCAAATCGACCTCAACACCGTGCTTGGATGGAAGCAAATATTGGACAAGATTGAGCAGACGGCGCCGTATTGGCTTCAGGAAGAGGCAACCACTAAGAGTGGCTTGTAATGCTCCATTCTTGCAGTTTCAACTAGACAACTTTCAGTTCTCCCACATAACTCATTCTAATTACAATGATATCATTCTGAAAAATAAAAATCTGGCACTAATTTAGTAGTGTTGGTAACAAGTAGGGTGCCCTTGACATGCGTAAGGCCCTAGTTATAGAACGGTGTTTCGCTTCCGCGGCAGGTTCGCTATTGGTCAATTTCGAAATCTCACCAATTGCAGGCGTCCCTCACAAATCAGCGGCAGGTAAACGTCGATGAATAACTAGGCTCTAAAAGTTGGCAGAAAGTTAAACCGCACCTGTGTACGTTACTTGACGTGTGGCGGGCGAGTGGCTATTTTTGGGCAAGTTTTGATACACCTCAGGAAAAAGAACGTTCAGACGTTCCGTCAAGATTTTTTTGGTGTTGTAAAGCTGTCCCGAAACTCGGGGGCTCACCTTACTCGACAGTAAATACCAACTTTCCTGGGTTAATGCCGAGATTTCTGTATGTGTGCTACCAAGAATCGTAGGTTCTCCTATTGTTATTGTATAGGCGATGAAGGTTCTTAACTTTTCAGAGTTTTCATACTAAGGCCCTAGATTAAATGGCAGCGTGAATTGATCAATCTTTTCAGTCCCCCTAGTCAACTGTTATTCTAGTTCTTATATCATGAAGCGTTATTCTAGTTCTTTCAGTTCCCCTAGTCGTCTGTTCCTAGTAACATTCCTTCCTGGAAATGTACGCTGGTGTGTCTATCTACCGCCATGATAGTTATTTTCTCCATTTAGCGAAGATCTGACCGCAGAGGCTTGATGCTGGGCCCGGATTCACCAACGATGAAACCACGATTTTAGGGTAAGTTTTACCACAGGCCGCGCACTCCTCAATGATTTATGCCACTATCTCGTCACTTTGATCACTCTTAGGCGGCGTCTAGAGTTCATTCGCGACGCGACGTTATGTTTAGCCTATGTATCGATCAAGCCACGTCGTGTCGTCGCGAGGTGTTCACAGTGAAAAGGCGCGATACATCGAATTTGACGAGCAAATTATAATCGCTCCGCGACCGTCGCGTTGCAATGCAACGCGACGCGATGGTTGCGGAGCGATTGTCATCATTTTTTCTTCCATCATCGGGGACTCAAGGGGCGTTTTTAATTTTCTCAAGCCTTTTCAAAGATTAGGTTGACTGAATTTGTCATGGGTTATTGTATTGTTCTCACATGATGCTGCAAACAATTTTGTCTGCATATCTAAGGACAGTGGGATGATGGTGATGGTTTCAAAGAGTTGAGGAGCTATAAAGTTTTTTTTTACGGTTTACAAGCGACACAAGCATAATTCGGTCTCATTTCACCGAAACATCCTTATTCTGTACTATCAACTCCAAAAAAAAATTCTAAGCATCATTTGCTCCCGATGTCTTTTTGATTGTTTCGTCATTAAAGCAGCAAGTTCTCGCAATGAAAACAAAAATGCGCAATAATAATACAGATAAAAGATAAAAAAGTACATCACACTAAAATAAACAGAATAAGACCGAATATTGATTAGTTCTGCCTGGGTACGGAAAATTACGAAATTGCGCGTAGTCGCCTAGCGTTCGCGCGCCGTTCACACCTTGATTTCCGCGCGACGCGATTTTCGCGTCGCGCTGTCATGTGCCATCGCGTCGCGCCGCGAAAACTCTGAGCGCCGCCTAAAACCATGGTTTTATCGATGGTGCTCCGGGCGTTGGTTTAGAGGATTACCACGATATCGCTCTGGCGCAGCGACGAGAACTTCCTTACGCCTAGTGATTTGTTGTTTGTGGTGGACACCAGCAATTCTCGCTTGTGATCTGGTTTTCGCGGATTTTTTTGAGTTAACGGAATTCAAAATGCAAAAAAAAATCGGGAGCTCGTTCTGTCATAAATCTGCCCATTTCCAGTGTCCAGCAGCCCGCTGGCAAGGGAGTCATGGTCTGTATGAATGAAACCGTCCACCCACGCGGTCCGCGTGTTTGTCGGGCAGCCGTCGCGGAGGTGTTTTCGGACTCCTAAATCGATTAGCAAGAAAATTTGACGAATATATTCGTTTAATCAATATCCCTATCAGCTGTTTGCAGACGTGGGAAGGCTCGTTCGAAAATGCCTCCGGCCTGTCGACACGCCCGCCGACCACGTGGGCGGACAGACTGTGACCCCCCGTTGATGGGTTTTTCCGAACAATTCGACGATCTCCTCGCTAATGAGTGAGAGTCTTACACTCTTCTTACATAAACATTTCTTTGAATTAAAATATATTGCATGGGGAATTCCGCCACTATGTTTTTCAATAATATTTTTCAAAAATTGGCCGACCCCTGCATGCTTAATTTTTTTGAAGGAATCTTTACACATCGTCTTTTCTGGAATTTTCAACATGAAAACTTTTTTTCTTTCCTCTTTTGATTCATGGATGGCCTATAAAAATTTCCGATTACAAGCATTTACAACCTGCTCAAAAATTTTATTTTCTTTTCAAAGAAACTGGTACGACACCCCGTTGGCGAGCTATCCAATGTTTGAGAATGACTCATTCCAGGTTCCTAACCCCTCACAGCGGGTTTTCCAATTTTCTTTCGCATTTCGGAAGTTTCGATAGATTCGGAAGGTTGAAGGCCGTCGGGAATCGGTATTCCACTCATTTTTGGTTACGATCCCGTATTGGATGCTCGACGGGGACGCGCTGGTCGTGTGCGGCGTTGTGGTAGGTGCTCCAAACCAGTGCCGAATTTCTCGCTTTACAAGCTCCTAACACGCACAGCCTTCTCTGCAATGATTACAGACTGTCTTTTTGGAGTGAAATTCCGGCCCACAAATGCAGACAGCCGTTGTTCCTTCACGCAGTTTATGCAAAACCGTGCTCGACTTCTGGGTTTCGGCACGATAATCTTCGTGCTGCAACAACGGTTTTCCGCAATCGCGGACCGCGATTTCGCTTGGATAAAGACAGTGTATGTATTTGATATATCCTTTCACTGTCACCTTCTAGTCACCCACGATGTTTTTCTATCTGTATGCAGCCATTTGCCTTCTTGTGAACATCGTTTTGTATGTCCCGCCTTTTCTCAGTAATGAAGGAATCTGATGTTTGTAATCTGTCTTCATTCTGCACATCAAGTTTAATTGCTGATATGAGACAATAAATAAAAGCAGTATTATGAGCGAATGGAAGTGGTAATTGGATGGATCCTATTGCATAAGTATAAGAGTTTGGATTCCGTTTTCACCATACTCCCTTCGAATGATCTTTGACGCTGCCACTTTCCACCTCAGCAACGGCGTTTGAGGCGTCTGAACGAAAAAATGTGGCAGTATAGGAATACAATGCAAGGAATTTAGTTCGCCCAAATAGGCGAGGAAAGGTTCACGCCCCCCAAAAAGCAAGTGTGGCAGGCCCGCCGACGTGTTTCCCAAACCAATAGGCGAGAGGCGAGCGATTGATTCTATTCAAAATTCATCCTCATCCATTTGTTTCTGGTGTAGCGATATGCTGTGGCCTGCTTGAGAGTGATGGCTGCCAATAATGCAAAAAAACAGGTTCGAGACAACTTGTCCGCGAACTTCTCGCCGTTAGAATTCAGAATCATCGAGGGGCCATAACTCCGTTTGTAGTGAATCCTTAGGGATTCTGGAGACACTGCTGCGGTCAGCGTGAAATTCTCTCCAAGCAAAGCAGAAAAGCCAAAGAACAATTTTGATGTTGGACTGCTCCCTCAAGAGTCCGGTTTTGTCCGAAGTAGCCTCCATTCCACCCAAAACCCCTTGCGTTTGCCCCGAGGCAAATGCGGTCGGCATAGGTATGGCGGCGCACAACTATGAGCGTGCTAGAGACTATATGTTTCAAATTGCCATTGATGGTCAAACCTTTATTCTCGTCGCTACCCAGAACAACCTCGACTGTCCGTGAAAGAGTTCCGTTCAGAGAGGCTGCTGCTTTTGCATCATCGGATTCCAGGATAAGTTGTCCGTCCTTCGTTTGAACTAAACTAGTACCGGCATTATATCCATAAAGCGATTGAAAATCCGCCTCGAATAAAGAAAAAACTATCACAGGAACATTTCGAGCCCACTTGAGGTCATTGACAACGTTTGGAGCAGCAAAGTGTTTTACTGAGGTCAGGCGTTCACTGACGCGTCGGTGATTTCTAAGAACTCTCCATGCAACCACTTGCACTTTGATTTCAATCAAAAATGTTAGTGAATGGTTGCGAGATGGGTTTTTGAGGAATTTTTCTCTGAAAAAAGTTTTTCTTTGAGTACACAGAAATGGGGGAGCCTCAGAACAGTTTGGGTGGCTATGTTCGTGCAGTTGCTTGCAGCGGCGAGCGTCGCATTTAGCGTGCTGAACAGGTCCGAGATTTCACTTTCTGTGAATTTAATCAACAAGCAAACAAATCGTCTGTGAACCTATTTTTTCATTTTCGTTTACTCTAACTTCGATGTTTTTAAACCACTTACCTGCAACTTTAGCGCAAGTTACCTGAAGGTTTACCCAACTTGGTGCGTTCATCTCGCTAGAAACAGGTTGCAAACACTTATCTTGCATGCAAATTCAAGCAGTGAGCGAAAGAAGTTACCTGCAAAATGAACAGGGCAAGTTGCGTGAAGCCTTCGAGTGACTTGTTCGAAAATGCCTTAGGGCTTTGCAAGAGAAGAGCGTGGAAGTATGTTTAATCTTAATGCGTGGATGGTGCCTTCAGAACAATGGATGGAGCGGAACAGCCTTTTCCCACAGCCGGACCGTGTCAAGGACAGACAGCAATATGAGACCAGTTCTCAACTTTTTCCTTAGACAGGTCGTATTACAAAAAACTGACAAAGGACTGGTCCCGTCACGAACTTGGTGCGTTGTCTCCCCTTTCATGTGAATGGATCTGTCATGACAAACCGTTAAAAACCTTGTTGATGTTTTGCTTCGAACTGGCCTCGAACACCTTATTGAGGAGGATCCTTGCTTGCTGATCGGTCATCTTCTCACCCATTTCACCAACACCTGAAAGGATCAAAGTGAAAATTCGAAAAAAATGCACATGAATGTGGGTATCTCTTGCTCAAGGAAGATGTTTTTTCTTTCCTACAGTCCTTTTCAGAGGAAGGCTTACATGATTCACCTAAGGGCATTCACAGTTTGTGTCAAAACGGTATTCTCACGGCTCCTTGGCGCGCGTGTGGACCGAAGACTAGAGCTAGAAAACGGAAGTAAGACGGAGGCACGCGCTCGATAAGGAATGAGAACTTCGTTTTGACAGACTTTCTGCGATTGGCTCCGAAGTAGAAAATATGTCACTAGCAGTGGTACTCTTTCGGAATAGTCGACCCATCTGAAAGAGTTGGATTTCTGTGGGGTTTCATAGGTGTTCTAAGCATGAATTTTACATATTGCTCTATGCTTCCACATGTTTAGAAGCAAAAACATGACAAAGGGATCCTATAGCTGCATGTGAAAACACTTTTTACCAGAATGGGTCATCTATTCCGAAAGAGTACCCTAGCAGTTCAGCCCTCGTTACTTATACTCCGGCTATCTCAAAAACTGCCGCGTGTACAATGTGCCACGTGTTCTTTGTGCTCCTGTCGAAAACTGTACTGGAGTTGAAATTCGGTAGTGGATATTCGAAATTCGATTTGGTGAACGATCTATTCTCGAATACATTCGGAAATTCCCTTTTTCGACTTTTTAATTTTGGCGACTTTCCGATCTTAGGGTAGTGGTGAGTCAAGATCGATTATGTATTCGAAAAGTCGATCGCGTCGACTCGGAGCAATGTAGATTGCATAGTTGCAGAGAGTATGAATCATAAAGACAAAAGTTTGTGGCGGTTTTTTTTTCATTTCAATTTGAGCCCTGTGTGTCTTCTGTGAAAAATCGAAATTCCCATCACTTGTGACGCTGTTGCCTCCGTCTGCCCTCCGCTCTCTCGCTGTCTCTGACTCCCGCAACCACGCGCGAAGGAGCCACGGGGATTTTGCTTTTTCGAAGCGCATGGATGCCAGATAGTGACAGCTGTGTCGTAATTTCCGCAGCGTCCTACCGAAGTATAACAGACGGGGTGAGGTTATGGGTCAGTTGGAGCACTCTCGTAAGGCTGCTATAGACTCACCCTACGTAACACCTGAAAAAATCGAGCTTTCAATTGCCTCGAGTAAGCGAGATAGCGGGAGAAACCACACTGGCCCGCCCACAGCAGGAAGCTTCTTTACCACGCCCCTTAGACGACCTTTCGAGCTCAATATAGTGACAAGATGAGCGATGGTTTTCGATCAATAGCCGTGGTCTTCCCTTCACTCTCACAGCCCCTTTCTTCACTCAAGTCCGCTCCCACAAATCGATTGCGAATGACGGAAATTATGAGCCTCGGACAACTCGTCTACCATGCCTTCGCCTCTCAATTTCAGGCAATTTTTGAGGGGCCATAACTTGGTTCCTAGGAGTTATTTTGTGGTTCTAGGGACATCATTGGAATCAGCGTCGGACCGTCTTTAAGCAAAGCATAGATTTTGGAAATACATTCCCATGTTGTGCTGTGCCTTCCAAGGCAGTGCTTATGACAGAAAAGTTTTTGTTGTGGAAACGTGAGCTTCGAGTCCTTCTGGGGAACGCAGGGAGGAAATAATGATAAAACACGGGCTGGTAGTGGGTGAAAATCGCGTCGATCATCTAATCCATTGCATCAGACCGCCCACTCCATGGAAGAGTTGTCCATCCGAAGGAATAGTTGCCGAATTGTTGAGTACTCTTTATAGCCCCGGATCCTGACAGCCACACACGCGCAGTTTGTGAAAGAAAGACCAAGGAAAGTCCTTTATCTAAAAAGTTTGAAGTGCGAAGACGTTTTCGACGTTTTGAAACTTACTGCACAAAACGCAGCGAACTATGCTCATTGGTCGAAAACTGAATATTCGAGAGTTTTTTCAATTTTTTTATCAATAAATCGAGGGTTCTGTGAAGGCTTCTTGCTATTATCCTGAACTTCGTGGATTTACCTACACAAAAACACTGGAAAGTAAGATACGTGTTTCATCGTAAACACTGCCTCTAAACTTTTAAGATTTACACCGCGCATGAAAAATAAGTCTAATGGGATACAATGATGGCGTAAAACTAGGATAGCGCTACAAAAACAGTCAACAGAAGACAGGTTCGGAAACTAGCCGCAGCCCGTGTGCACTAGACTCGCGAGAAGTGACTGAGCGGAAAGTGATTCATAGAGTTTATAATGGAAAACTCACCCATTTGGCAGTAGGCCAATATGAAACAGACAACGACCAGTCGCCAGCACATGGATGAGGGCTTAGTGTGAGCCCCGATTTGACGCTGAATTACCCCGCCTCCATTGATCTTTTACCGCGATACGATTCGCAACCACATTCTAGCCTAGACTTGCATGGCCGATATTCAGGTCCGTGGGCTAAATAATTTGTGAGAACTGGTTCAGCACGGTTTCCCATTGGGTGTGAAAAATTATACCGTAAACGCATGATTCGGTAAGCCTTTATGGATAAGAAGGCCTCTGCACGCGCCAAGTAAATTAAATGGAAGGCTTTGAATGTTCTAAATTGCCGTATATGTAGTAACGAAGGACCTAAAAATTCAGAAATCATCGTCATAAAAAGCTGCATTCTTCTTGAGGTCGTGGAAATAACGGTCTTGAAATATTACTCGTTCACGAGAATCGTGCAACACAAAAAATGTCGACGGTGAGATTTGTGGACCTCTGGTTTAATTTTCAACACAGCCACCAACTTTCCTGAGTCGTGCTCGAAAAAATACCCGAGAAAAACTGTTTAAAGAAGTTTCTTATGTATTTAATCACGTCTGTTTGGTGTGATTCGAGGAATTGCGGACGAAGCGTCAAGCCTAGCGGCGAAAATGGTTTCGCGCTTCAAATTTCTGAGGTAAGTGATTCTGTATTCTGCTCCTTGCACCGAAACGTCTCTAAAAAATAGAATGAGCCAGTGCACATGCTTGGATGTTAAAATCTTAAGCGATGAAAAATTTTCAAAATTCGGCAGCCGTTCCTCTGGTGAAACGAACGCAGGACAACTTTTATATGACGTAGGAGGGGAGATTTAATGGGTCGGCTGGTCCACGAGATTTTCACCCACCTCGTGGCCGTTTTTGTCGTACTTCCGTTCTTACTCTTCTCAGAAGCACCCAAAGCCTACGTTTTAGCCAAAAAACTGGCAATTGTTTTCGTCGGGAACACTGCCTTTTAAAAGTAAATGCAGTGCTTTGAAAACATGGCGTTTTCCTTCTCGTCACCGCGAACTCATTCTGGTTTGTGATCATCAAGAGCCTGATCAGCTGGCTTTTTAATTTGGACTTTCCATGCAGAAATGACACCTGCTTATTCTCTTAGCTTTTCTGAAGCGACAGGATCCTTTTTTGGAGCAGTGTCGAACTTGACGTTGCTCAGAAATTTCTTGCAGATTATGGAGTCGAACACAAAGTCTATTCGAATGAGACTGTCCGTTCACGCGGCCGGCGTGCGCCTCGAGCAGCCACGGAGGCCCTATTCGGACCCGTAAATGGGTTAGCGTGATTCTAAGACGCATACTGAATTATACATATCTCAGTCTGGTGTCTGCAGTGCTTGAGAGACTCTCCCAATGAACGCTCTCGCGAGGACCGTTCGACACGCGCGCCGACCGCGTGGGCGGTCAGTCTCATTCGGGCAGACATTAGAAATTATTCAACCAAAGTTTCCTGACTTCCACCTCCTCTCCACAATGACACCATTTCCCCTTTAAAGGCAGTGGTCGCGCTCAAATATGCTCGTCTTATTTTCCTCTCTGAACCCTTTTCTGGGTATGGAGTAGTAGAACCTATAAGAAAAAATCGCGAAAAAAAAAACGCTGTTCTAGGCCAAATGAGAAGCCTGAACTTCCTTGTCTTTTGATGGTGGACGAGCCCACCCCACATCATCGGCATCGATGATCTCTAGCATCAAGAACATCAGCTGGCTTGAAATTGAATTTCAATCAATGAACTTTCGGATTTATGTACACATCTAGTCAAAAACATTGACTGAAGTGCTTGCTTTCATTGTTCAACTGTTTTATTAGGTAAATTTGCATTCATTTCTCCCTCTGAGTGTCGATGATTTTTGGCTGCTTAGCATGAGACTGTGATCTTTCTGTGCACGTGTGCACGAACTGGAAGTTTAGGGTGTTAATAACTCTAATTCTAGCCCGTTTTTCACCGCGCTACCTTCATAGTAGTTTTTGAGCTGTTTTTGATCTGAGCTGATTTTTGTGGTTTTTTTTTTCAATAATGTTTTTCATCGTGACCACTGCCTTTAAATGACATCCCTTTTCCATCTCGATAGATTATCTCTTACAAGCATGGCAGGTTTTTTTTCGAAACTTCTCATGAGACATCAGATCATCTTTTGGTAAAAATTCGATTTTGGTGATAAAATTGTAAATTGGTTAAGCGAAAATAAAAAAAAACTATAAAAAATACCATAGCAGTGAGTCAAAAAAGGGTTCCGGAATTAATCTTGAAGAAAAATGATTCGAACGCAAAAAACGACGTAAAAAGTTTTTAAAAACGAAAATGAATCACAATGACTTACTTGACTTAATCGGTTGGCTTTCGCCTGACGCGGTCATTCCGCATCTTCACCGAGGTGTGCCGTCCTAGTAGTCAGCCGTGTCCATTTTTCACGGTCTTCAGCCACAATTTGAACACATTCCATCCAGCTGTCACTATTCCATTTCCTGCGAAACGAAACATCGCGCCTGAACTGTCTTTCGATGCCGAGTGACTTTAAATCCTCTTTAACCACATCCGTCCAGAACTTTCGCCTACGCCCAGGTGGCCGTTTCCAGACAGGATTTGGAAGCATTTTTAAAGCGTGTTGTACGAGACGATCCGGCGTTCTTCTTAGTATATGCCCGAGCAGTCGAAGTCGACTTTCCATTGCTGCTTGAGATGGCGTTAGGAGATGCTGGCACCTCCCTCGTGTCAAGCGTTGATGTACTGCGTCGATTTCGTTGTAAAGGTCTTCGTTATGGCATACACGCGGCCAGAAATATCCAAGCAAACGCCTAAAAAGCTTCCTCTCCGTGCAATCCAACCTTTCCATCTGCGTTTTCGGTGCTGCCCACGTCTCCGATCCGTACATCATGATAGGGCGAATAGCGGATAGGTAGACGCGCAACTTGACTTCCTTCGCGATGGTGGTAGACCACAAACACTTGGTTAGAGAATTGAATGCAGACGTAGCTTTCGCACATCGTTGTCGAATATCCGCTGCATAACTACCATCGTTCTTCAGCAAACAGCCCAAATAACAGAAATCGTCCACCAGTTCGATACGTTGTCCGTCCACACAAACTCCAGTTGAAGGCCTCTGAGAGACCCACATCTGCTTGCATTTGTCGGGACGAAGACGAAGTCCATAGGCTGCGGCATACTTCGAAACGATGTTCACAATCTTTTGCGGTTTTGCGTTGTTCTCAGCGAATAACAAAATGTCGTCGGCGTACTTCAGGCCGACAAAGGAGCGTCCTGATGGTGTTAGGATCACATCCGCAGGAAACTGTTCTGCAACTCTAAGCATGATGCCATCCGCAACGCAGTTGAAAAAAAGGTCCTGAATCAGCTCTCAGCCTTACTCCTGTTTTCACCTCGAAAGCTGACGTAAATCCGACAGGTGTACGAACTGCTGCAGTTGTTCCTCTGTTCATGTCCTCGATTAACCGAACATTCTTTTCCGGGACTCCATCTGCTCGCAGAGCGTTGAGCAATCGATCACGATGAGGAGAGTCGAACGCAGCTTCAAAGTCCAAAAGCAAGCTGTAATGGCTTCGAAAACCGCTGCCACGATTCAATTACTCTTCTCACGACGAACACTTGGTCGATGGTCGATCTTCCAGGTCGAAAACCGGCTTGCTCATCTCTGGTCGTTCCTTCACGATGTTTGATAAGTCGCTCGAGAATGATACGTTCTAAAACCTTGTACATGACACGAAGTAGAGAGATTCCTCTGTAGTTCTTAGGATCCGTGACGGATAGCTTCTTGTGAAGAGGTACGATGATCGCATGTCTCCACGAATCGGGTATCCTTTCGCTAATCCATATGGTACGGATAGTGTTGGTCATTTAACGAATCCCAGACGGAGGGAAGGCTTTCAGCATTTCAGCTGTGATGTTTTCATCTCCATCTGCCTTTCCATTCTTCATTTTCCGGACACAATCCAAAACTTCAGACTCAGTCGGCGGTTCCTCACTGACATCGTAATGTGCTCTCTGAACATGCGGGAGCTCAGGTACTGATGGCGCTGGACGATTCAGTAGTGAACTGAAGTAATCCTTCCATATTGGCAGCGTCGCATCACCAACTGCAACTCCATTGGTAGTGTTCAAGACAGGAGAACATCTCTTCATCTTCCCGCTATACTGTCGCAGCAACGTGTAGGCTTTCTTCGGATTCTTCTCCTCCCAAGCCTTCTCGAACTCCTTACCTCTACCCGCCCACTCTCGTTCGCGGTCACTTTGAAGCTGCCGCCGCAACTTCCTCCTCAGACGCTTCTCCTCCACGAAGTTTCCTGCAGTTCGGAGAGCACATACTCTGTTGTAGGTAGATGTTGTTTCTTCTGAGACGTAGGCGAACTTCTTCTTAGGCTGTACAACCGGGAGTGCCTCTTTCGAAGCGTCCTGGATGCACTTGACAAAAGAATCCGCGTCGCAAAGTTTCTTCTTAGTCCGTACTCCGATGTAGAATAGAAACGCGTTGTCGGAAATTCCTTCTGCACTCTTCATCTCTGAGACTTGTCATGTCAATCCTCTGGAGAGGCTGAGCCCTCGCTTCCTCTTATGAATCCTCGCAGTGAAGTTCAACAGAACAGGACGGTGATCCGAATCGAATGCGACATCCCACACAGCTCTAGATCTTCGAATGTCCGATACTGGAATATTCCTCGTCAGGACATAGTCAAGCTGTAGTTTCAAAGTTGTCATCTTCCGCTTCCGCTGCTCTTCTGGAGATAGCCGGGTTGGTCCCTGCCACGTAAGCTGATGGCGGCGATGATTCCTCTTGAATGTCGATGCAATAATCAGACCACTGCGTTCACAAAAGTCGACAAGGCGGTAACCATTGTCCGATGTTTGCTCCACTGGGTAGAACCATTTACCGAGTACTTCGGATTCCTGATCAAGTCCCATCTTCGCATTTGCGTCAATCCCCACGACAACAGCATGTTGACAAGGTATCCTGGCCAGCAACGTATTGAGTTCCTCATAAAACGCATCCTTCGAATTGTCTTCGGCGGTTTCAGTGGGCGCATGAGCACTCACTATCCACAGATTGAATCCTCTGTGATCCCGCAGTCGTACGAATGCATTCCGACACGACGTTGAGCCGAACTCCTTGACCATACCATTGAAATCCTTCCTTACAGCTATTGCACAGCCTCCCACTCTCCTATCGTCAGCGTTACCGCAGTAGATGGTGTACTCTCCGACGCTGATGACGGGTCTATCCTGAGGCGGGTTTCTGCAAAGCAGCAAACGGTGCATGGAAATAGCTCAGAAGTCTGGATAGCGCAGTTTTTTGGATATCACTCGACAGCGATCGACAGTTCAGGGTGGCGAAATTGTGGCTTGTGGCCAAAGACTCCATGACTCCCTAGGTACGGATCCTAAGGTGTTATGGACCAGAGGCCTTAGTGTGCCGGACGGCGACACCTTTATGCAATGTGCGGGATACTTTCGCGATATAGTTGTGCACGCTATATCGCTCGAACGTTCCCTGTGTACACTCAAACGTCTGCTGGGTTCAGTAGAAGCAGGGGCACCAACGAGCAGGTACCAACAGACTTGTATACACACCCCCTACACACGAATCACAATAATGAAACAAAATAAAACGAAAAATAATCTGACAATAAGAAAAGACGGCGAATGATTTCAAAAACTAAATGAATTTTGATGCATCTTTACTCACTTTTCCAATTTACTACTGTAGCATATTCAGTGCTTTCAACTATGTTTGGTCAGGTAGGCCGTGGTCCCGGACCTCGACGACCACTTCTCTCCTCATCGGTCACAAAATTGTTGAAAATGTTAGAAATTTTACGTTCACCGATAGGGATTTTTTTTTCGAAAGATTCAAACCTGGAATTAATCAAGTAAATGTTTGGTAATTTTTACTCAGTTTCTTCGTAACCAATGCTACACTCACTACATTTCCTTCAATCAATACTAACCTACTGATGAAAACCGGGAATTGTACTCATTTTTTTCCAAAATTCTAACGTTCCCTCGGCAGAATCTGATTTTTTTCATGGAAAAACTTCCACATCTACCTACGTTTCACTGATTAGTGAATAGAAGTTTCACCTTCATTTCTTCATGCTCCTAACAATAACATGCCATACACATGAAGACAGATAGTTCTAAATGCAGAACTGCCCCCTGTCTCGGAATCATTCCATTCGTATCATTGAATTCCGCACCTTCCTCACCTTCCCCATGATGTAGCAGTGCTGGAGACTAGGCGCGAATACGGCGCGCTGTCAGACCCGCCGTGATTCTTCCGCTGTGGGGATGGGTGTGATGAGCCTTCTATCCATTCTCCGAGGGGAGCGAGAGTCCGAAGGTGGCTAGTGGGGCAATGGTTCAGCCGCGAGTTCTTCGTGGTTGGATCGCTCTAACCCGAAGACTAACCCCTAAGCTGAAACGTTGGCCTGACCCTAATAATGAGGAGAAATTGGACAAATTTCTATATTGTGAGGCAGGGAATATATGATTTCCGATCACATTCAATTTCCAATTATGTTCTCGTGCACTCGCCTTGCTTTTTTTCTATGCCCTGTAACGTTCATTGTAAGAGACCGTACTTTTTATTGCCATTAGACGGGTAATCCTTCCCCGCGATGGGAATTTGCGAAATAACGTCATAAAAGTCCAAACCTCTTGCGAAAAATCTGCTATGAACAAATTTAAACTTTCGAAGTCTGTGCCATAACTGTTGCCGAATTTTCCTCAGCTGCCGGTTGGAATGTTATACTAAAGTGATCGATCTGGGACTCTAACCTTCCCTTTTAAACCCGGCAGTTTTTTTTCGGGCGTGTATGTAACACCTAGCTTGCTCGGATGAGCCCGGGCGGAGCAAGCAGCAGAGCTGTCGGTCATGGCAAAGTATATTGGTGATAAGGTTTCTGTGATAAGTACCATAAACCCTACTTCGACCGGTTCAAAATGAGGGAGCTAGGCTATATGTAGGTAGTTTTATTGGACATAGCTCGAAGGACTCATGGCTTGTGAGATGTCTCAAAAGGAGAGGGCAACTGGACGATCTAGCCGTTTGCAACGAATTTTCTGCGCATTCATAGCTCAAGTTCTCAAAATTGGTCTAAAACATTTTCCTGGGGATTACTAGAGGTCTGGATGTCCCTTGCTCGGGATCGGTCGAGCTGGTTGAGATGTGGTCCACACGGCTGCGACGCGCAGTAAAGATGGATCATCAAGGTAAGGTAAGGTCCTGAGTACGAATCTGGGGTCCACTTGTCGGCTTTCGGAGGGTGTTCAACAGGTTTGACTCGAAGCCTCTCACCGAGGACAAATTATCGGGGTAAAATGCGATTTTTGTTTATATCCAAAACGTACAAGCAGATTTTCCTCGAACATTCTCAGCTTACAATTAGGCTATTTGGGGTGCTCAACAAAACACTGAAGCCCGTTCATCAACTTTTGATAGATCACGGTAGTTATGGAGGGTGTGCGGTTTTTTGGTAAGAGTCCCAGATCTAGCTGAAAACTTCTCTGTGGTGTCACTTGTGGAACTGAATATGAATTCGAGGTCCACTTACAGATTTTAGAAGAACTAGGGTAAGATACGCCAGCTAAACACAATAGCGCTCGAAGAATTTTCGAGGGCAAGGACACTTTTTTATCGCGTCTTTAAAGAGCTTTTTTGATAACTCTCTTCACATTAATTTTTTCTATCTGAAAAATTATTTGGGATTCTGGTGAGAAGCACTATCCAATGGTATAATTACTGCTAGGGTTTGAGTCTGAATAAAAGGTTTGGGGATAAAATTTCAGAGTGTCATTCAGTTTACAAATACAGTATGCGGCTGCACAGCGCTATGTGTACTATGTACAGGCTATAAATTGGTGAAATTCACTTGGCTCCTACACGTGCTGCTGCGAAGCGGAGGTTAGGGACAGTGAGAGAGCGTAGGGCAGACGGAGGCCGAGACGTCGCGCGCACCGCTCTGGCCTCGAATGATGTGAATTACGACGTTCTATAGAGGGAACAGATCTGGAAAAGACATCTCGGACTTTTTGTTCATTTCTTATCCCCGACAAGCATTTTATTGTTGGCAAGCCCTTTATATCTAGATCTCAGAGAACTTTTCGGACCTAGAAAAAGTTTTTTAAAGATAGGTATAAGAGGACTCTAGAGACACGAAAACGCGTCTTTGCTCGCTTTCTGGCCAAATCCTACGAGCGGTAGTGTAGCATATTACTTACCGTAATCTACAGTGGGCCTTGGAATATTGAGAAGCGAAACTGATAATTTGCTAGGGTAAATAGAAATGAACTCTCTTTGTTAACGAAAAATTAGCGCTGTATAAACGAAAATTTTCAATTGATTAAAAAAACGATCACAAAAGTTCTACCGAAAACAACATCGTGATAACGACTGTGCCAGACATAGCGATCAAGCAGCCGTGCCAAGAATCCATGCCTGGTCTCATCGTGAACAGGTGCACTGTAGACCGAGGGCAGGCCGGGAAATTTTTACCGTTTTTGGCTTGTAATAAACTGACACCACAGTAGTGGGCCATGCAATCGAGCCTCACAGGCTGCGTGCGGTGCTAAATAGCGTGCGATAGCGTAAATAATCAGAAGTCGAAGAATACCATGAATATTCGCAGAATGCTTCCGAAAGAAGATATTCATCCTACACAGGCTATCTAGCAGAAAGGAGCACTCGGCGCGACCGCAAGCAGCTTAATACGACGGTGTCAGAGTTTATATCAATTTGTAGTACGTTTCGTTTCAAACAACTAGATTGATTAAAACCGGCCTGGTTGAAAATCTGGTGAATCGAGAGTTTCCTTAATAACCAAAATATAACCGATATCGAAAGAAGATGTCATTCATGCAAAATATTCTAAAACTGGTTTCATTCTGTAAGGGATCACAGTTCCTGCACAGATTTTCTTTATTATGTAGCTTGTGTTGCAGCTTGTCACGAGAAGAAACCCGATTGATTTATCCTCTAATGGCTATGAAAACGACATGACGGGAAAGAGAGGCAGGGATATTCCCGCTAGTCATCAAACTGGACCCCGTTGATTTCTCCAATGCGTCCTCGCTCACCATGTTTTCAGTAGAATGAAGAAGTCATTCAACCTGAAATTTCCTCTTTTGATTATTTGATTTTGAGTTCTCTTTCTCGGTTTTTTTCACCTCAGTTGGTCGACATATTGCTGCTCACTTGCGTTGACAGTTACTTTCCCTCCACTTTCCTTTAGAAAATTTCGAAATGACTATTTTTTCATGATTTCTATGGTCCCCTTCTCCCACTCTCCACTTCGCTTTGTTGGATGAACTTTCCCCAAGCTGCCCTCTGCCCTCAGGGTATTTGCCGAGTTTTACAATCCCAATGGCCCTAGGCCATCATAAAAAATCGACAGCCACCGTCATATGTCAAGTAAGAACTCTGCTGGCGAAGGGCAGAAGACGGCTCTAGCAGACATTTGTCGCCAGCAGTTTCCGTTGCTGTCGTGACTTCAAAGATGAAAAATGCCTGGTTTTTCATTGTAGTGTAAGGAAGTGTACACTTACTACGGAATGAGGGCTTCGTGCACCAAGGAAAAAACTAGCACTTAGGAAGGAGATTAATGGCACAGTAGCAACCTCACAATTTTTTCTGATCAGCGTGGGGAGAAATTCACGTTGATCACAATGGTGTCTGCAGAATCGCTCGCATTCCATCACGAACGGATTCTCGGCCCCAAAGAATTTTGAGTTTGTAAGTTTCGTGTACGAGTTGTATCGGACCTTTTTTTAAGTGCCGTTATATACAGCTCTGGAGTCCGTCTGGCTCACAGCGGTGAAACATATCCCTATCGATTTGATAAGTGGTAGATTCTTGCTCAAAGCTATCTGAACACGTTATCAGATACATCGATTGATGCGATTAGAATCGGAGCTGAATATAGAGTTTAAACGCCCTTATTGAGTTGCCGATGAGTGTTTCCCATCTTTTCGTTTTGCGTACGTCCGCAATCGTTGCCCAGCATTCGCACCTTAATTCCTGCGCGACGCGTGGGGGTTGAGTTGATTTCTGCTTGGTTTCATTGAAAAGCATCATTTTCCTATGTCATCCTTGCTCAGAAGGAAAAGCCGGCCTGTTGTGAGGCAAAAGTGTGGTTCCCAATCAATTTTTTGTGGTTTGATCAGCATATGTATCGTCAATCTCTGGATGGGGGATAGCCGCGACGCTGATATGATAGCTGCATCATAGAAGCCGAGCGGATGATTTCGAGAAAACGCTATGGTGAAAATGGGGAAACAATCGTACCGCTCCGAAGATAGCGCGATAATATCTGCAGCTCGGCTTCCTAGAGATAGGATACTAACCATATATAGTCCACGACAACGGTAAAAGGCGGTGGTGCGGTTGCGAACTTCTCCTGATAAACTGAAGTATGAATCTTTTTTTCCGAAACAGCTGTGATTGATCGGTGAGTTTCTGTTCCCACTGATACGGCTACAGCTGTGAGAGCAAAGAAATCAAGCAGAATTGTGAGAAGGAAACATTAGCTCACCGATAAATCACATCTGAACCGAAAAAATGATTGATATAGACAAGACTACAGTATACTACTAGAAGTCCGCAGCCGCACCACCGCCTTTTCCCGTTGCCGTGGACTATAGTTAGGGTTGAGTCCGTGGCTTGTTTCGTCAAGAAAAAACATTTAAATTCAAACCGCGGCTGGCGCGGTGCTTTAACTCTCACCAGCTACTGGCTGCTATTTACCAGCCAGTTGCTGGCGAGATTTGAACCGCCGTGCCAGCCGCGGTTCGAATTTAAATGTTTTCTCTTGAGGAAACAAGCCACGGACCTAACCATATGTAGTTTGTAAGGGAGCAGACTTTTTATAATCTACGGGAAGCTTAGAATTGAAATTCACCGTGATCACTACCTTTAATACACGGTCGGACAGCTTATCACTAATAACACCAGTCAAAATATACAAATCGACCTAATTTGGAGCGATGTCAATTGTACTTCTGAGTCTTACGGTTGGAATCAGGGATGTGCGGAATTTTCTGTTTTCTGCTTTCTGTTTTCTGCCCGTTTTTGGCCATTTTTTTCTGTTTTCTGTTTTCTGTAAAAATAGGCAGAATTTGGCAGAAAACAGAAAAAAAAAACGTGAACCGCGATTTGTAGCAGGATTGCTCCTTAGGCCAAGGGCCGGATTCATCGAAGGTAAGCCAATAGATTGAGAGTTGAGGCTACCTGGGGATTCTACAGTTCTCCCACACCTAGCACTTTTACTCGCTGTACTGTGATCTATCCTAGCGCTTGTGGCGTGATGGCAGGAGGCGCTGCTGCTCGCAATGCTCGGTCGGATTCGATCCTCGCCTGAGGTCAGCCAAACCTACCATCCTCCTAGGTCCTTGAGTTGTTAACACATATTTGTGGGGGGGACGAACTCACTGACTGGAAAGTCGGCTCACCAGCAAGTCACTAAATAGCCCCAACAAGCATTCAAGCCTTTACGAATACGACGATGAATGCACTGCGCAACCCAATAGAGATTTAATGGCATGGTTCTCGATAAAATCGGTTGTTGTGCTATCCCCATGGAATTATAGATCTGGTCATCACAAAAGTGAGAATAAGAAAAATTGTAGAAAAAGCGCTCAGGAACAAGTTATCGCTTGGTGTCCTCCCGCCCCTAATTATCGAGATTTGTGTATAGCCTGTTCTGTCAACTTTTATTTTGCTTCGAAAGTTATTTCTGAGCATTTTTGCAGACTGCTGTCTACTCTAACAGCAAAATAAAAGGCGGATAAGCAAGCATTAATGAAAATCTCGTTAGTTAGGGGGCCGGCCGACACCGGTAATTAGCCGTTATACTTTGTTTTTGAGCTTTTTTCCCGCGAAGTTCCGGGTTTTTCCCTTATTTTTATTTTTGTTATGACCAAATCTACATTCTTATGACGAGAGCTCAAAGGTTGTTTTTATCGCGAACCCTGCCTTTAAGGAACTCAGGTTTTATCTTTATCTTATAGTGGTTTCCATTACCCAGAAATCTGCCGTTGACTAATTCCTCGGAAGGTATGCGATGCAGTCAAATGACGCGAAAACTATAATGTTATTGTATACTGACACTGGTCCGAGTATAACTACTTCCACACGTGGGCACAGACTAAGAGTGTTCCAGCGCCACCGCTTTAGTGGAGCGGGGATAGGTTGGGCTCCAACTGTACCATACACGCAACTTCTGAGTGCGTATTTTAACTCATTACAATGCAGGACGGTACAGAATTCAAAAAAAGGTAAAGCGCGAAGAAATCGATGGTGAGGCTATAAAGCAGATGATAAAATTCCCAGTGACCCCACCACGGTGGAGCGAGCGGCGCGTCAGGTCATTTATACTCGAACGGCAGAGTCGCGCGTTACGCGCGTGACATTCGGGCACTGAGGAGTAGTACGCTGCTCAAATCAGCAGTTATGCCAAAATCGGTGTGAAAATATGGTTAGATCCGCGGCCTGTTTCCTCAAGGAAAAACGTGTAAATTCAAATCGCGGCTGGCGTGGCGGTTTCAATCTCAATCTCTGAGAATTAAACCGCCGCGCCAGCCGCGGTTTGAATTTAAACATTTTTTCTTGAGGACACAGGCCACGGACCTAACTATATGTAAACTAGGGAATGGTAAACTCGCTGTCAATGTATCTGCGTAATTCTTACACATACATATTGAGCCTCTGAGCAATCTGACTGCTATTGTCTGGTAAAAGAAAGGTTAGAGAGAAAATTGTCGTCTACGCGCTGATAATCTGCGTTTTTGGGTGTCTGTACTTCTCACTCTGGTCAATTGTTGGGTTTTGAAAATTAAGCTAAAAACATTTAAAATCTGCGAATGTATTATGCAAACGTATTAACACTTTTTATTGATTTTTGAAAATTTTCTGTTTTCTGTTCCCTGTTTTCTGCCCATTTTTGGAGATTTTTCTCTGTTTTCTGTTTTCTGTCAAACTGGAATTTCTGTTTTCTGTTCCCACAACAATTTTTTCCGCACATCCCTGATTGGAATCATTCCAAAACTGATCGATTCGTATCTTTTGTTCGGTGTTATCACTGATAAGGTCTCCGACCGTGATTTAAATAAGAAACCTTCCTGAAGCAGCAGTGGGGTTCACTTCTAACGAAGGACTGACGTGGTCGGCCCAAGGCATTCTAATATCTCATCTAGCACCTGTGGTATGTGCAAACTACTGCCTATAACACCCTATTTATGTTTTTGCGATAGCGGCGAAGAAAAATGTCTTTAGATGTCTGATACCGTTATCAGGCATCTAATTTCTCATTTTAGAGCGGTATCACAGACATCTGATTTGCCATTCTCCTACTGTTAATCGCGGCATTTGCCGCTATCGCAAAAGTACGAATGGATGTGTAGCGAGCAGTAAATAATACCGTGCGGTACCTATTGCCACTAGGGCATGAAATGATGATATCAGTTGGATTTCTATATCAGACCGATTGACTCAAAGTCTCAAATGGAAGTTGAATTTTATAGCTCTGTGGCAATCGGTACCGCACGGTTCTTTGCGTTTTCATCTTGGAAAGTGCAAGATGAGTCGATCTACACTGCGTATCAAAAAGGTAGGACACCCCTGAATTTGTCGGTTTCTTCTTTGTTGAGCAGGATGGGTCTTTTTATCGATACTACTGCGATCATGAAGTAAAGTAACCCCTGTATACCTCTTTGGGGTACTATCAAATATTTGTGCACTTTTTTAGAATAAATTTTTGTTGCACGGCGCGTTTCAAAATGATAGAACACCTCTGGGTTGAACTGGAATACTCTTTTGATAAAAATGTAAGATAGCAAATCTAACGTTTGATTGACCTTTGTTGCTCCTTTATCGCATCAAATACTCGATTTGTTATACTATCGACCGAGTTAACCAGCCTTTGTGAGCCGACCTTGCTCTATTTCTCGGGTATGACCTGTTGGAGCGCAGAAATCGAGAGATATCGCCGGACATTGGCTCAGACCCGACAATCTGAATTACCCCAGAGGTTCTTCATTCGGCTGAAGTCAGGACTGTAGATTAGCCACTCTTGACAAGATTGTTATTGTCGAGCAAAGAAGCCGACCTCAGACCTGCTCACGTGAACATTCTGGTTGTCCTGCTAGAAACTGCAACTGTTTTGTTTGTTGCCCGAAAACATGAGGAATCGATGGTAGACGGGCTGTATCCTAGACGGGGCGGAGGGGGGCACCCAAGACTTTTTTATAAAAATGAACAAAAGACCTGAGAAAAAATGCTTGTTGCTGCTACCAATCATTGTTGTTATTGAAATTCTATAGAAATACTTCGATTGATAGCTTATAGATCGGTGGTTCATTTCATTCCTACGAAAAAAGCTTTGGGTGCCCCCCCCCGTCTAGGATAGTCCCGGTAGACGCACCGCCTGAAATCAACATTTCATAAATGCGGTGTACTACAAGGGTGTTGAAATTCCACAATTTGATCATTTTGGCCATTTTCTGCTTTTTGAGACTTATAATCACAGGCCACTAATTCACTTCATTAGCCAGCAGAGTGTCTGCAAGCTATTCTGACCTCTCAGTAGGCCTCAATGTTTCAGTGGAAATGTGTTTTTCGAATTTCTGGTGCTATCTGTCTACTACCTTTTTTTCTGATGATGCAATATAATGTTGTCAATATTGAAGGCAGTGTTCACGATAAATCTTGGATGTTCAGCTTCTTGCAGATTATGATAGGTCAAGAGCGTACTGTGACAGCAGCATCAGGGGGAACTGCAGAAATTGACGACAATACACTTTTTTCCGCCTAAGCAGGACCTCTTGTGTGAGGTCATGTTTTAGAGAATGTAAGGATTGACCGATAAGAAGGAATGAAGTCTTTCCATGTGATAACCTGATTAACCTTATCCACTGCTTCTTATCGGAGCTATTACCTTTACTGACCGGCTGTTAACGTGTTCAAGCTTCTTCAGAAAGGATTAGTTTGGGAGGGGGGATGGCCCAATGGGTTGTGTGGCCCACGCGATTTTCACCCACTTCCCGATGGTTTTTCGTGATTCTGTCTTCACAAATCTCATCGGTAGGTCCTAAAGCTTATGTTTCTATCAAAAAAACTACAGAACTTTTCATCGTGAACACTGCCTTTGAGTGGGCATAGGCGGTCTGACTCAGCTGACAGTTCGCCGCCGCTTCCTCCCTCTGACAAACGCTTCGACATCTGCGGCCATCTGTCAACGAGGCGAATTTACGGGCCAAACGAAGGCCGGGATGACTCATCAATAGTAGGAAAATCGCAGATTAATCCGATGCTTTGGCTAAGTGATAAATGTTCCCCGCAGCTGTTTTGTAGTTACACTTGTTTGATACGAAAACATAGAGAAAACTATTTTCCGTTGATTTCACTACACAATTTGAAATTTACCCAATAAAATTCTACAATTATTCCAAGCGGAGTTCCCTTCATAACCGTCAACAGAGAGCGAGAAAGAGTTTGGGGTCTATTCTAGACGGGGGGGGCACCCAAGATTTAATCATAGAAATGAAGAAAAACTCTTATAAAAGATGCCTGATAGTGCTATCAATCATTGATTTTATGGAAGCCATATTGAAATGCCTAATTGGTAGCCTTACCAGTCGTTGGTTCATTTAATTTCTGTCCTGAGCCCCTCCCCCGTCTAGGATAGTGCCAGAGTTTGGATTATAAGCTGCTAGAGAACAGCCATCGCAGTAAAATTTAGGCGTTTTGACCTGTTGCAACGGCCTGTATAGGCCTTTCGCCAGTTTTAGTCTAGCGAATGGACGAGAGCGTCGCGACACCCTTGGCGGACGGTGTCTCCAACGTTGCATGGTCAGCCCCAAATGGTAGCACCTTATCCATTCGCTAGACTATAAATGGCAAAAGACCTTTTTGTGTGCGGACAATGACTATACTTCAAAGCAGTCCAGCCTAGTCGATGCAGAAAATCTGCCGTGAACGAGTGAAATACCAGAATTCGGCCGTGGTGTCTATTTTCTGAAAACTAGAGTTCGAAATTCTGTGTGTCCTGGACTTTTTTGATTTTCTGAAAGACCCCTTTTTTGGAAGAAGTGTTTGCATTCGATCATCTCAATTTCAAAGGATTTCCTCTTGCTGAAGGCGTCTTTAGGCGTCTCTCATGAGTTTAATTGTTTGTGTCCACGCGATCCTCACATTGCATAGCCATTTATCAATATCAGATGGGCCAATTTCGAGGCGGCGCGTTCTTAGCATGACAGTTAGACTGAAAGGAGTCCGATTCTCATCAGTAGCCTGTCCGTATCATACAAAAAAAAGCCGCTCAAAACGTTGACTTTCGTGCGTAGGAGCTTGCTTAGTTGTACAGACGACTCAATACTTTTTTCCGTTTTTTTGTGATATGTGTTTTACTTAGGCAGGCTCGGAGGATGCGTCTGGCGAATTACCGTCCTTTCCTCAAGGAATGTGCAAGAAGTAGCCGAGAAATAACCGAGAAATAACTAGAAGTAACAAAAGTAATCAAGACGCAGCCGTATCCGGCGCGCCAAGCCGCCATCGGGGCCCGCCAGCGGTTGTGCGGGGCCTCCAGAGGAAGAGCGAGGTCCAAGTACCTTAAACTTCACTTATTGAACCGACGTAGGTGTTGGCAGCGTTAATTCTCGGATATTTCTCGGCAAACATGAATTTCGCGGCTACAATACAGGCCGTATCTTTTGCGTCTTAGACGAAAAAGACGCAAAAACGCGGCTTTTGCGTCCTTTTCTCATAACTCTGTTCAAAGTGGTCCAATCTGGAATCTGAGGAGATATTTGAAATCAGCATCGAGAGCTCTTTCTTTTGATCTATCACATGTCTTACTCTGCAGCAAGGCATATAGGCGTGACACAATCAATCGAGTGTGCGAAACGCGAGGGCGAATTCGGGTCGGGGATTGATTGTGTTTATATAACTATTGTGTTTATTCTAGTGGAACATTCTGAAGGGATTTTGACTGTATTAATGAGATCTAAATTTCGATTTCTCCCTTCTTCAAGTATCTATATTTCTGTCACTTCCCGGGTCACGCTCTCGGCACAAACGGTACCAATCAACCTAATACTAGGCCAACAACCTTTTTTTGTTATCCTATCCCGAACTACAATACTCGCACTAGTTTACTTATAAAAGCCGCAAAAGTCGCGATATCGCGCGCCTCGGCCCAAAGTGCTCCATTCGAGCAATGGAGGAGATATTTCGAATCAGCATCGAGAGCTCTTTCTTTTGTGTTTCTGCATGTCATACGGCCAAAAAGGGTGCATAGACCTAACAAAATAAATCGAGTTGGCGTAAGGAAATTTCAAGTGTTTTGTGGTTATTTATGCCACCTCCACCTCAACAGTGTTAACGTGATAGAGAACAGCTCAATAGACTTTTTCTGCAAAATTTCGGTTTTTTGAATTGCTAAACCCGAATATTTCAACATTCCTACAGCCACAATCCTCCTCTTGCTTAGATTCACAGAGAGTAGCAATGTTTTTCATGAATTGTGTCTGAATCCATCCATGGTAGAAAACTTGGAGAGTACTTAGGCCGCAAAAAGTGGTTCGCAGCGACGTTTAATGAGTGATCATCGACTGCAGCCCTTGCAAAGATGTGTACAAGTCTAGATTACCTGCAAGTACATACAAGTCAACTTATCCGCAGAGGCAGGCATTTGGCAGTCCGTGAAAAATGCTCTCAATTGTAGTGCGCGCCGTGTGCGCTCTATGAACCCATGCACCCGTCTGACAGGTGCGTCCCGCAAAGAACGCCGTCGCTAGCGCGTAGTGAAGACGCGTTTTATTTTGGTGAGAATTCTTCGAAGAACGTATCCCGAACATTCACCGTTTTGTTGTTAACTTGAATAAATAAATGATTACGCCAGTAGCCGTCCGCACACGGTCGCTCCACGTGCGCCGCAATCTTGATATTGACAGATGCTCAAAAGATTTGAATCACGTGACGTAGCAATTCCAAAACGCAACGAAGAAGAGTGACCGTGCAAAGCGTTGTTGCACAAATTCGACAGCATCGCCTTGCACTGCAGGGCGGCGATATGAATGAGCAATAAGACGGGGTCTGAGGACGGAAAAAATGCTTTATGTTGAACCCAAAAGTCCGCGCGAGCGCTCGCGTCGCGTATGCGACCACTCTTTGAGTGACTTCCTTGACAACCTGTCGGTAGTCTCTGATGAGCTAGGGTCTATACATCTCGCTGAATCCCTGAATACCTCCCGTGTGATTATCTCTCCCTCATGTTTCTCTTCCTGTTCTTTCTGCTCTCTTCTCACCGATTCAATCCACGCTCTTATCGTCACCCGAGTGTTACTCTGCCCATGGAAATCGATCCATTTCCCGAGGATTTCGCTGGAAAGCGGCTGATCGTTGGTCGCCGGACATCGGAAAACAAATAGAAGTTTTCGATAATTAACACACGATTTCGAGTTTGAAAAGAATAAATGGCAAACAATCTAAGGTGGTTTTTCAAACTATTCATCATGTTCAGCGAGGAGCTGCAAATAGTACCAGCCTCTGAGAGGGAGCACGGGCATCTTTGCAAGGGCTGCAGTCGATGATCACTCATTAAACGTCGCTGCGAACCACTTTTT
The DNA here is from genome assembly GCA_029168955.1 of Aplectana chamaeleonis. NCBI lineage: Eukaryota > Metazoa > Nematoda > Chromadorea > Rhabditida > Cosmocercidae > Aplectana > Aplectana chamaeleonis. The sequence continues at coordinate 2,483,523 of JAPDOI010000034.1, read as the reverse complement.
ACGGCCTAAATTCTCTCCAAGTTTTCTACCATGGATGGATTCAGACACAATTCATGAAAAACATTTCCACTCTCTGTGAATCTAAGCAAGAGGAGGATTGTCGCTGTAAAAATGGTGAAATACTCGGTTTTAGCAATTCAAAAAACCGAAATTTCGCAGAAAAAGTCGGTCAGCCGTAAATAGTTTATTAAGCTGTTCTCTATCACGTTAACACTGTTAAGGTGGAGGTGGCATTGCGTCAAATAACCACAAAATACCTGAATTTTCCTTGCGCCAACTCGATTAATTGTGTTAGCTCTATATGCCTTTTATGGCCGCATGACATGTAAAAACTCAGAAGGAAGAGCTCTCTATGTTGATTCGAAATATCTCCTTCATTGCTCGAATGGAGCACTTTGTGCCGAGTTATGACGAAAAGTCGCGATATCGCGACTTTTGCGGTTTTTCTAAGTAAATTAGTGCGGGTATTGCAGTTCTAATTCTAGAGAGGATAACAAAAAATGGTCATTGGCCGAGTATTAGGTTTATTGGTAACGTTTGCAATTTGTAAGGTAACGAGAACGTGACCCGGGAAGGGACAGAAATATAGATACTCGAAAATGGGAGAAATCGAAATTTAGATCTCATTAATACAGTCAAAACCCCTTCAGAATGTTCCACTAGAATATACACAACAGTTATGTAAGCACAATCAATCGTCCTACACTAATTCCGCCATCGCGTTTCGCGCACTCGATTGATTGTGTCACGCCTATATGCCTTGTTGCAGAGTAAGACATGTGAGGACTCGAAATAAAGTGCTCTCAATGCTGATTCCAAATATCTCCTCAGATTCGAGAATGGACCACTTTGAACAGAGTTATGAGAAAAGGACGCAAAAGACGCGTTTTTGCGTCTTTTTCATCCAAAACGCAAAAGATACGGCCTGTATTGTATTTATCGGCAAGAACCATCAGAGAGCGTGCATGTTGAAGCGTGGGGATTTCATTTCAACAAAAGCACTAAATTTTGAGATGAAATCGAATTTGGTACCGAGATTCTTCCTTAATCGAATTTGTAGAAGAGGATATTCACCCAAGACCCGTACTGCATCCGTCACACGTGATTCTGGCCTTGTTAGTGCTGTTCGAACGGCAGTGTTTATGTAGCAACTTGTTTTTCCTGTCTTACACTTATGTATGTATACACACGTAGATGAAGGACCGCGGTCTGTTGCTTTCAATGTTGAAAATGTCGTCGTGCAAACAGAGAAACTCAAGTGACAGATCCGGATTATCAGCAGCCACTGGCCTGCAAGCTGGCTCTGCAATTGTGCTCGGTTTCGAATCTGTGTTCCAGCAAGCGTCTTTTCAGCATTTTTATGAAATCTTAGTCACTCTTGAGCTTCCGGAGTTACTCGGACCCTATTTTTCCAAACACGAAAGACAATCGGATACATAAAATATGAATTCAAAATTTTCGGAGAAAATTCCAATCACCTCATAAATCCCTGATACATGACGTTTGTAACTTTACAAAAAAATCATTGTACGCACAGACAAAATGTGTGCTGTGAGGATAGAACTGGCTAAATTTGCGATCGGTAATTAAGTCCTACAGTTTTCTCCTTGATTCTATTATTTTGAGCATTCCGCTGAATTAGGGGTGTGCTTACAGATTACGCTAGAGTGAGCTTGTCTCTCATGTAAGCATGTAGCTATGTAATTAAAGAGCGGGCCAGGGTGATTAGTGGCTCAATCGCTGGCAATTTCCACGCATTTAGTCAGCTTAGTCCCAAATCGCTACTCAAATACAGAACTTTCAGAGGCAGTGTTAGCTATAGACTTCCTAAGCGTTCCCCTAGACTTCATCGTCATCCTCCGAAGCGTTTCAGCATTTTTTCTGTGGCTTTCGTGCAAGTTATTTGAAGGCTCCAGGAAACTTGTCGAGTTTATCTGGCTGGTGTTTCTCAGAAAATTGATATCGCATGTGAACAATAAGCTTGTATGCAAATTTAAGTATTGGGCAAAAAAAGTTACATACATACATGTAGGTTAGATACGAAAGGGGGCAGTAAGTTGCGTGGAACCTTCAAGTAACTTGAAGAAGATTCCCTCAGTAAACTTATGTCACAGCACCTTGCAAGCGACTCTTGTACGATCAATCGAGTCATGATGTACTAGTCGAGATACTATAATGAGTAGCATTCGAGCAAGCTTAGAGTGGCTTTAGCTCGCAAGTTAATTAAAGGCTTCATGTAACTAACTACGTCCAACTCACAAGTGTCTCGTTTTTTCGTTGTTTAGTAGTACTTGATAACAATCAACATGCCTTCAACATACAATAATGAACAGATCATGTTATCTTCAAATTACCAGTGTAACATAAATTAATGAGCGCAACAACTTACATGCAATTTACAAACGAAAACACAGTAGGTTGCGCAAAGGCTTTACGTAATTTGTGCTAAAGCCACATGGAGTTTTTCGAATGTACATGTTGCGGACGAGTATTGGCTAGCATGTAACGTGTTACCGGCGAGAAACAACCTTGCAAGTGAATGAAATTCGGACTTGACATGGTAATGCGAGACGAATACAGTGAGGTGAAAGAAGCTCTCAGGTAGCCTGTGCTAAAGTCGCGAGTTACTTGTTAAAGGCAGTGTTCACTATGAAAAAATTGCTGGTTTTCTGGAAAAACCGTAAGCTTTGTGTTCCCGTAAGAAGAATAAGGACGTAAGTACGGCGAAAAACGGTCAGGAAGTGAGTGAAAACTCGTGGTCCAGCCGACCCATTGAATCTCCCCCAGGGTCAGGCGTGGCAATGGGATCGATTGGTGAAGAGTGCGGCCCCCTCCCAGCGGGTGGCTTGCCACTGTGCCCCCCCCACTCTGCCAACAAAAGTTTGATTTTTTCCCATTCATTCTATACTTTCTTTTTTTTCGATTTTTTTAAAATATAAAAATTTATCAACATTTTCCTTGTTTGATGGCTAGTTCTCGGTTCAATCAAGAGCTAGGGATCTCTTTTTTGGGCTGTGAATAGTACTATTGAATAGCTTCAAAATAAACCGCATATGGACAGGATCTACGAAAAAAGTTTTATTTCTCACAGATGACGGCTTCAAATGCGGAAGAGATTTTGGACCATTTTGACGCGAAAAATGGCACCTAGATCTTCTCCTTCTCGGCTAATAAAGAATGACATATTGTTCTCCCCGAAACTAAGCTAGAAAATTTTGCGCAGACCCTTTCCGAAGGGTCTACTGAAAAATTTCCTCAATGGGATAGTAGCGGGTTTAGGGGTCCAAATCCCATTGAACGAATTCAGGTATCCCAGTGGTTCGTTCTCGGTTCAATCAAGAGCTAGGGGTCTCAAACTCGGGCTGTGAATAGTACTATTGGATAGCTTTAAAATAAACACAACATGGACATGATCTCCAGGAAAATTCTTTTTCTCTCTTGCTTTACTCTTACAAGTCCGAAGAAAAAATCCAGTGAAAAAAATTTTTGGTACTAAAAAGTAGGTCCCAAAATGTTTCAAATGTTCGAAAAATAGTTTCTGTTTAGGTGGGAAAACGATATTTTCTTTGACCTTCACCACCTCTGAACTCTGATCACCTGAGAAAAAAATTTTGGTCTCATAATAGTCTTTCCCCAAACGCTGCAAAAGTTTAAAAAACCATTTCTGTATAGGTAAACAAACGACTTTTTACGACCGTGATCACCTGCGGACTTGGTTAATTTTTGGATCCTGGTGTGGCGAAGGATCTCCACACAACACTTTAGGAATGAGATTTTGCGAGCAGCCAGACAGTAGGATAGAAAACGGTTTTATCTTAATCGCATATGTCACATCTCCATGGAACACTCGCATTGTTTTCTACCAGTGAGGTGAATACGTGAACTTCTACGAAGTGCCACAACACCAAATCATTTTGCTAACAAATTTCAAGGAGTTTTTAGAGGTAAGCTCATTGCCCACTTTACGAACAGCCAGTTTACAAGCGGTATTGCTTTTCTTATTCCCACAACGATAGATCATTCGTTTTTTTCTTGTTTTTTTTTTGAAAAAAAGTCGTTCGCTAAGTGTACTCAGCAAAGAAACAAAATGACTTTAAAAACAATTGAAAAGAACTCTTGTCTGGAGTTGCGTGATTTCTCCTGTTTACACTTCTTCCTGATGCAATTTATCCATATTGCATCATTTCAGTATTTAAACAATCACATGGAAAGTGCATGGCTATATACGCTTAACAACGAATATCTGAATGAAAATTTTCATTTGTATTTTCACATTTTGGGCGTGAAAAAATGAAAAAGAAGGAAAATTGAAATGAAGGCAAATCCAAGCTTGAAATTCTAAACAGAAACATGGGAAGCAGAACATTCTTCTAAGCGGAGCAGATAATGGTATTTAATCGCACACGACCCAATTCTGCATACCCCCCCCCCTGCGAGGTCTGCGAAACTGCGCCCCCCGCTCCCACACTGGGATCATCCCAGGGTAGGCTTGACCCTGATCACCCCTCCCACTTCACATAACAGTTGTCCTGCCCTCGTTTTATCTTGGGAACAGTCCCCGAGTTTTCGAATATTCTTTATCTCTAGACGATCTAACTTCCCAGCATGTACATTGGTCCCTCATTGGTAACTTGCTGAAAACTCAAAGAGCCGACGAGAATTGAACATATTACCGGTATGCATTGAACTGCGTACAACATAACGCAATATGCCACAGAAACGTGCAAAAGAAGATCACATGCTAGATCAACACAGCGCGTCGCCCAAAAGTTGCCTCAAGTAACTTGTTCCAAAGTTCCTAAGTATTCTGAACCCTTATCTCATCCCCCGAGCCTGAAAATCGTGCAAATTGAGGGGTGTTCGCGGTTGTTGGCACGGCATTAGCAGCAGCAGCCTGTTATTGCTCAGAAGCCTGTCTTTTGCGGCACAGTTCGGTCCGGTTCTCCTGGCTGTTAGTTAATCTCCATGCTCGGCGACAGCGTGAACAACTCGTCGTCGTTCGCAAATATGTGCCCACAATTGTTCTCCATTCGCTCCTGATTACGCCACATAACCTTTCACCCTCACTAGCTTCTCCTCCACCTGCAGCTGCCGGTTGGGTTTCACTTTCCTGGGAAGTTTTATTACATTTCATGATTCATGTATTAGCCACGAAATACCGTGACCTACCGCAACCTGTTTTTTTTTCTCTGAAATAATTCGATTCGAATGTATTGAGAAGAGTAGTTGTGAAGAAAAAATGGAAAGAAAAAACGCTTTGCCGTTTTCATGTAATTTTCGGTCAAATTTTTTCTTCGCTGATTCTGAAAGAAACTGCAGAGGGTAAGATGAGGAAAGTTATAAAAAAAATCTGCAGTGCGTTTTTGGATTTAGCGTTATCCAAAGTCAAACTCTTTTCCTAGAAGGCTTGAATTCCTCATACCTTCCGATCCATTGGAGATTATATTGGGTTCGCGTCAGCCCAACTCCGACCGCGAACACGAATAGAAATGTGATCTGATCGCGAGTCGCTTAATGGTTGCCAACACACGGAGCCGTATCGTCTTACCACAAACCGCCAATAACATATCGCTAACGAATCAATCCCTATTGTGAATAGCACTCGTAACTTGTTTTCAAAGTTTGTCTCTGCTTATACATAGAATCTTTTCGGAAGTTACTGAAAGTTTTCACGCAGCTCACTGTGTTTGCTTTTGCGGCTATGTAGCTTATTTTCTCTCTGATTTTGATTGATGCTGTCTGTAAGTTCGGAGCTAGCATACAATATGAAATGATGAAAAAACAATTTACTTGCGAGATAAACGCAGCAAGTTGCGTGACGCCTTCAAGAAACTTGCGCTATGGTTGCGGATAACTTGTAGTGCGAGTATGGAGCTTCGGGGAACCGTTCTGCTCCTAAACAAATCATACGATTCGATCAAACGTGTTCAGACAGGTAATTGCAGGTAAACAAGTTTTGCCACTTCAACAGGCATGTTTTAACGTGAGGAGCCGATCGGCTCCCCGAAGCTCTATACCGCTATTCGAATAACTTGTTCAAAAGTTACTGAGTAGTTTTCAGTGGGATATGACTTCATATTGCTGTAGTATTGAAGGTAGTGTTCACGATAAAAAAATGTGTTCCAGTTTCCACTAGGAATGGATTGTGGAGGGAGACACTGTAGCGTTGACGTCGGAAGAACGCATGAAAACGAGCCAGGAAGAGCCCCAAAAGAGCCAGAGGTTACCACTTTGAGCGCAAGGCAAACCCCAAACGCGCAACACACGCCCACCGACGTGAACAAATGAATGCTCGAGATCGTGAGATGAGCGATGATTTCCAATCATTAGCCCCGTTCTTCCCTTCATTCTCAACTTCTCTTTTTACTCATGTCAGCTCGCATACATCGGCTGCAAAAGACGGAAGTTACAAGCCTCGGACAACTCGTCCATCATGTTCCTTAGCTCAATTTTTGAGGGACCATAACTCCGTTTCCAGAAGGTTTTGTACGATTTCAGAGAAATCATTGGAATCAGCATGGGGCCGTTTTTAAGATAGGCGGGGAAAGAGAAAAACGATTTCCATCGTGAACACTGCCTTTAACGGAGTCTTCACGGTTTTTTTAGCAGTAACCTAGGGTTTTGATTTACGAGAAGTGGTTAGGAAAGAATGACAAAAAAACGGGCAAGAGCTGGGTGAAAATCACGCGGATCACACCACATAATTTAGGCGGTCCATCATAAGGAACAGTTCTCGATGTGTTGGATGCTCTTCGTCCCGAAAGATCCTCACGTCCAAACATGCACATACATTGAAACTTCTTATTTTTAAAGATTTTTTGGTGGAAGAAACAAAAAAAAGTTATTCATCCAAAAACTCTAACACGCAGAACCATTCCCGAGATTTCAAATATTGCTGCGCCAATCGCAAAAAGTAGGCGTAAGGGCCGGATTTTGACTACTTTTGGAGTTTGTTGAAAACTTTGTCCCGAAAATCTTCGGTTCTGTAGGGCTTCGCTAATATCCTTTACTCCGTGGCTTACGTGCTCATAAACTTTCAGGAATGAGATACGACAATAAGATATAAGATAAGTTGTCTTTGCAAACACCGCCTTCGAAGTCGCAGGTACAGTCCATGGCAACGGAAAAGGCTGTGGTGCCGTTGCGTATTTGCACTTAGCATAAAGTAGCCGAGGCTGGCTCGGCTCCAAGTTTGCCATTAATCGATAAGGGAACAGCTGATAGTTGTGTTCTATGTAAGTTTTTTTCTGTTTCTATCACTTTTTTCGTTTTTTTTCAACGTGTACATATCCTCTGTTTCCGAGCCAGATTTACTCTGTTCCCTCGCGCGGTTGTGCGGAGCGAGGGTAGACACAGCGAGAAAGTGTGGGGAGAAGGAGACGCAGCGTACGCGCGCAGACTCATGAAGTTAACGGAAATAAATCACACTCGGCAACAGAGGATATCTTAAAGGCAGTGTCCACGATAAATTTCGTCCTCGGTTTTTGGACGGAAATCGGAAGTTCAGGGTCTCATTGGAGCCCTGGGGTCGAAGGAACGAACGAAAACGAGCCCGAAAGAGCTCCATACGGCTCCGAAGTCCGCTGGCGCTAGCCCTTCCGCTCGCGGTCGAGTTCTCCGTGGAACAGTTTGGTCCGCTTCTACATCAGCATTGGAGCGCGAGCGCGGCCGAGTTTTAGCATTGGGGCGCATTTGCGCACGCTGTCTAGTTCAGGCCCATGCCCGCGCAACTTATCCACCGTTGAAATGTGGCTGTCAAGAAGAAGAGCTGATTATAGATGTTTCGCAGCGTTTTTCATGATTATTTCTCCATCGATGAAACAGTCAGACTCTAAGCCTTCGTTTTCTTCTGGAAACTCGAGAACGATTCTAATCGTGGACACTGGTATTCAGGTGTATTGGTATTGTAAGTGTAGGGAAAAACAAACCGTTTTTTTTCTGACGCTTCCGTGTTTTTTCTAGAAAAGGTGAAAATTTATCGCCGTCTAATAAGCTTGGGTGCGTCTTTGCTGATATCCTGCCAAAATTGACTGCAACTTTGTCAATTTCCCTGAATTTTGAGAGAAAAAACACGCTAAACCAATAGAGATTTAGAAACGTCAAGTTTTATTCAATTATTTATTTATGTGTTTATTTATTTACTTGTTTATTTACATATTTATTCATTTATTAATTTCCTTATTAGATCATTTGTTTATTTAATAAATACTTATCAAGCTTTGCCCTTCCCCCCTCACACAACGCCAAAACACCTAAAGTCTTTGCAATAGATACACTCCGGAATAACCCGAAAAAATGGAAGAATTAGAAAAAAACCGTAACATAGAAAAAATTATCAGCTGTTTCCTTATCGATTAATGGCAATGTTGGAACCGAGCCAGCCATAGCTGAGTATGCTTAGTGCAAATACGCATTTGCACCACTGCCTTTTTTCAGTCGCCGTGGGTGGTATCTAACTTGCAAAATGTTGCTGAGAAAGACCCCAAAGTTTCTGGGTGGCTTCAGCCAGGCACAGTTGTTGGGTCGAACACAAAAAATCGGATGTGATTCTTTTTCTGATTCTCACACCAGAAATTCTTCACAAATAAAGAATTTTAGTGTACATGTCTGGACGTTAGGATCTTTCGAAACGAAGAGCATTCAGCACATTGACAACTGTTCCTTGTGATGGACAACTGTTGAATTCTGTGGGCGGGCTGATCAACGCGATTATCGGTCACTCATTTCTTGTTCGTCTGCCTCAATACTGCACTTTCATAAAGTTAGTTCCGCCTAAAACAACCCACGAACTTTTAAACAAGTTACCCGCAGCCTTGGTGCAAGTTGCCTGAATGCTTCACACAACCTGCTGTGTTTATCTTGTAGGTAACATGTTTCTACATTATGTGGGAACAATGCCCTTGTAGAATTCAAGAAGTTTAGTGAAGACTGGAATTGCAAACTTGTTGAGGAGTTTCAGGTTTATTCATTGATCTGGAGTAGTCTCAAATCCAGCTTTGCATAAGAATCCAAATGTTCTGAAATCGTAAATAACCTTAGGAAATCTTACATTGTACGTTCAAAGCTGTGCTGCAGAATACCCATCTTCGAGTGTGACACTCTTCATTACACTTCTATCCCTCCCCCTCAGCAAGGCCGAGCTAGTTTCGTGTACTTACATCACCCCGGACCATTTTGTACATCCACTAATCATCAGTGTAAGCCGAAATCGATGTCTACGCTGTTCGTATGCTGGTTGAATCGTGCTGACCCCGTCTGTCGACGGGTCGCCCTCAGAGGTTTCTATCTGGCCACTCCTCATCAGCCATACTCTCCGTGCGATCCACCTCAACATCGTCGCCGTGTGGGGTACGGTCTGTCTCCGTCCGCCTCACCTCGACCCTCTTCATCGCTTCCTCCTCCGCCTCTCCTCCACGAGCTACCCCTCTTCACCACACGCGATGGTGATTAGACGAGGCCAGAAACACGCTGAATTGTTTCGGCCTTCCGATCAATCAATCATTGATTTATCGACCTATTTATTGTCGAATCCATATATCGATCGTATGCTCATTTGAATGTTTGTTTCAAGATGTCTATCAATATTCATTCATTGTTGTGCAAGTTATCACTTTTTTTCGAATTTCGTGTGGAGATGCTCGCTAGATTTTCGTTTCTCCGGAGCTCTTTTTGTTGAAATGTGAGTTTACGCTTCGAAGCTTTTCCGTGAAAAATGTTTTGTTTTGCCTAGCCTACTTATCATATCTGTGCAATCTTTTTTCTCATGGAGGTCCTCTTATATCTAGTTTTTTTTTTGATTTTTTAATCACAATGACTTAGTTTCGTTGTAGGAACTGTATACTCAAGGGGAGCGGACATTGCTCATCCGTGCGTGCCGCGTCGCGGTCGGTGAGCGTCGCGCCCGGTAAAAAAAGCGGTGATGCGGCATCCTAGCAGTTAAGTGAAATCATGTAATCTGGCGTGTTCTGGAGCATTATTTACTTTGCTGCGTTCATTTTATGTCAGTAACCGTAAGCGTTTTTACTGTATATGATGCTGATAACTCTTCCATACGATTCCGCTTTCTCCGCGCGCGCGACACTCACCAGACCGTAACGCACACGCACGCAAATGAGCATTGTCATGGACCCGAAGATTTTCTCTCTCTAAGGTCTTTTTCAAAGAAATCGAGCTGTTTTTTTTTCTGGTTTCACTTGCTTTTTTTCGTAACTTTCTTTCTTTACTGGAGCATCCCAAAATCTCAGTTTTTATCTCACTTGAGTTGGGAATCCATGTGATTTGTATTCTTGTACGCTCGTATTTTTCGGTGATAAACAAGCTTTTTCTGTAAGTAGAAAGTTATATACCTTTTTCTTGTTAACTATTTTCATTGGGCGCGTGTGGTGCAGTGACAGGAGGCGCTGCTTTCGCTGCAAACGGTCGGGTTCGATCCTGGCCCAAGGCCAACCAAGCCTTTTATCCTTCCGAAGTCTTTAGATGGGGGACGTACAATACCCGCGCAGAGTTTTGTAAAAACGGGGAGCATCTGGCAAACTTGGCGAAAAAGCGTCCGATGCATGTAAAATTTTTGAATGAAGACTTTTTTGAATTCTGAAAATGCTATCATATTCACAGATAAAATTTTTACCTAATTATGTGGCTTGTTAGCCGAAGTTCCCTAAAATAGCTTTGTTTTTCAAGGAAATAATTTTTGCAATCGTTTTTCAAAAACGTCGCGCGCGGCGAAACTTTGAGCAGTATTTGTACGAGTAATTGAAGAGCGATCTGCATGCTTTCTTTATAAATCAGGTGCAGGTGAGAGCATCTCAAGGTTTGTGTGAGTTTTATTTTCGAAATTCTTCAATAAACAAGCTTAAGAACTTCCTGAAAAGTAGGAGTTTTGTTGCGAAAGCCGCGGACTCTTAAAAGGAAGTTTCCAAAAAGTCAACCTAAACAAATCTTGAGATTCTCTTACCTGCAACTAATTCATGAAGAAACCATACAGATTTCTTCTCCATTACTTGTACAAATACTACTCAAAGTTTCACCGCACTTTGCCGCTTATGGCGTTTTTGAAAAACAATTGGGAAAAGTATTTAATTAAAAAAAGCGATTTTAGGGAACTTCGTCACACAAGTCACATAATTAGGTAGCAATTTGATCTGTGAATATGATAGCGTTTTCAGAATTGAAAAAAGTCTTCATTCAAAAAAGTTACATGCATCGGACCTTTTTTTGCCAAGTTTGCCAGATGCTCCCCGTTTCTACAAAACTTAGCGCGGGTATTGTATTTCATTAGAATTCATAGCTTTTTTTACCTGCTTGGGAATATTTACATATACCCTATTTGGGAAGGAAATTCACTGCTGTCGGTCGCGTGTGTGTGCTTGCGTATGTTTGCCTTTCCTTCCTCCCCACACTTTCTCGCTTTCTTTTCCCTCGCTCCGCGCGCACGCGAAGGAAATTAAATTTGAATTTGAAATAGATCATATTGAAAGGGATTGTCGTGAAAATGTTTTTTTGGGAATTTTTTTCCATGTATGTTATTTTTCTTTTCGAGAAACTAAATTACACCTTTTCCCGTACTTCTTTCTGCATAAACCTTGTTGTTTGGGAAATATGTTATCTAAACATTCAAATTACTGAATCTCCCTGAATTGTTTGCCTCTTTTTTTTCTTTAGTTTTCAGATTGTCTGTTGTTGCCGTTCATTGTATTTCCTTCCAATCGAAATCTGCATAATTTCTGATTTGGTTAAACTGTGAGGGCAAAAATCAGGACATATAAAGTGGTTATGTGGTCAGAGCAGGAATTTGGTGGTTTTCAAAGTGAAAATTACTTCCGGTCCGCAGATGCAGACAACCGCTGTTGCAGCACGCAGCTCGAAGATAATGGTGCTGGCTGGGACCACGAGTATCGGCATGGTTGGTCCTTGTTCCAGCATGATTATCATTAAGCTGTGGGCTGCAACAGGAGTTGTCCGGGCCTAATCCTCGCAGACGCCTCGGTCATTGGGACTCACGCGTCAAATAAAATGCGGGTTGTGTACGCACCTACAACACGAGCCTTTACGCGCAAATTGCTAAAATGCTCCCAACTCGCCGCTTCTCGGATCTACGTGCTTCATAGTCCGAAACAGGATCTGAAACAGCTTCGCAACCAGTTTGTCTGCAGAATATCGTTTTAATTACAAAAATCAGCCGCTTTGTTTATGCCCTCGAGTAATACGGTTGAAATGGCTAACTTTGTGATGTGATGCTGAATTCATACATGTCATATATTTTTTGTATGTGAAATTGTACACAATTAACAATGACAACTCTATCGGCAAGTCCATACTTCCAAATAATCCACAGCTTCTGACTAGAGCATGTAAGATTTACGTCCGCTTTGTTGGAGTATGGGACCTGCGTTCATGCGCCGCATGAGCGGATGTTCATTCAAAAACTTTGAAGGGTTCAAAGAAGCTTCACGAGGAAGATCATCGATCGGAAAATGGGTTTTTCGTTAAGCGCAACTCCTAGGGGCAACCTCAGGAACAAGAGGTTCCATTTGCACCCAATCGTATCCCGGAGAAGAAGAATTTATTTGTACTCAATTTCAAAATGCTACCAAGGAAACCGCTTTTAGTCAGCCTGAACATTCCGAATAAAATAAACTTTTCTACAACCGTTTCTGGCGTAGAATCTGATTATGGTCTTCGCAGCTGTCTCAAACCACTCTGTAAAAAGTTGAACGCGTTTTTCAGGCCTGGCGGAAAAGTAAGCCTCATAAAATTTTTGGGGTGTTTTGAAAAAAAAATCGAATTTGGCTCAAAACTTGTATGTGGGTGTAATCTACGGTGGAGAACACGAATCTGGAGTCTGTTTTTCAAAATTCCGAAGTTTACTGTAGGTTACGGTAGGTATCATGCCAATTAGGGAGCAAAACCTGCCTTAGTAGCATTTCGAAAATCGACAAATGGATGTTAAATTCGTATTCACCACCTCGAATAACCCCTGTACACAAGTTTTTGAGTCAAATTTGAGACTTTGACCAAACTACCGTTAACCCACCATAATCTACCGTATTCTCGTCAAAAAATCTGATAAACGAACCAGATTCGTGCTCATCGTTCCAAATAACCCCAAAACAACAACAAGTTGAGTCCGCATCTATCGTTTCTCTACGGAAATCGTCATCAAAAGTCGCGTGATTTGCCATAAGGTTTTCCCATCGATGGGTACTTTGCACGAATCAAGTCAAAAACGTACGAAAATCGATAACAAACTCTCCGAAGTTCCCAAATAACCCACACTGTGAGGATTTTAGGTCAACTCTGGAACATTTCTTTGAACGCTTTCGGCAACCCTCTAATTGGTGCAAAATAAACGCCAAACCGAAAATCCGTATCCTATCAGTCTGTGCACAGTTTGGAAAGTGTGTCTTCACACAAATTTTCGTTCAGTGAGGAGTAGATTCTTGGGCGCTGAACACCATTATGAGGTCTGGTCTCCGGGTTTTCCGGAAAACTAATGCTGCGCGTTTTGGAAGGTACAATAGGGTAATGCAAATTCTGACGAGAAACGCCTATAACTTTTTCAGGGGTGGTTTTAGGCAGCTGCGGAGACCATAATCCAGATCTCTACGTCAAAAAGGTTCTAGAAAAGTATATTTCGTCCGGAATCGCAAGGCGGACTAAAAGTAGTTTCCTTGTAAGAGGTTTGGTGAGATTGTAACTATCAGAGTTTTTTACTCTCACACTTTCTAATACAAGGGGCCAAAGATACAAACTTGTTTCAAGACTAGCGGTATTTCCTCCCGGTTCGTGCGGGAATGACTTATCAAAGCTTGAGTAAGAAATCACAAGTTTTTCCACGTAATTCGGTTTCAAAACAGCTGTCAGCCAATATCTTCAACAGGAATAAATGGTATTCTAGTTCTATTTCTATTAGAATTACGTTTATAGTTTTTGAATTTGTTGTTTTTTGTTTATGTGTCTTTGACTGTTTATTCATCTTATGTGCCTAGGCAAGTGTGATACATTTGAATTTGGAAATCAGCCGTCCTGGAAGAAAATCAGAGAATTTGCTCGTAGAGGCGCGTGTGTTGTGTGCGTTTACACTACACGCAGTTTATTTGACGCGTGAGTCCCAATGACCGAGGCGTCTGCGAGGATTAAGCCAGTTGTCCGCAGCTGTGGACCGGAATTAGCGTCTATTCTGAAGTGAAATTTACTGTGTTCCTTCGCGTGCGTGTCCGTAATAGAGACAGAGAGAGAATATGGGAGAGAAGAAGACGCAGCTTACGTGCGCACACGCATCCGTAGACCGCAAGCTGCATATTGCGGTTTTTATTCGCAGATTATTTTACTGCCGTCTACCATTATTTTTTAGGTGCTTTGTCGTTGAACAATATTTATGACTTCTTTCCCTCATTAGTTTTCGGCTATGCAGCTGTTTCATCAAAAAAATTCCCCGCTTCAGGATAACTTCTTAAGGAGAGTGGCCCCGAAATCTTCGTTAGACGAGTTATCTTCACGTAACTGCAGTAGTGGTTTTGAGGCCAGCACTCGCTAGTGGTCAAACATGCTCCTCCACGTTCCGCCCTATTCAACAGAATAGAAACAGCTGCTGCAAAATTTGCTTCTCTTTCTATGTCCCCTAATTTTTAAATAACAGCAACGTCCTAATGAGTTCTGGCCACGGCTGTTTGAGTCCCATTCGGCTAGTGCTGTTTGAATAGTAGGAAAATTTGAGCTTCTTGTGTGTTCGAGTTTTTTTAATTAATCGATTTTTTGAATTTTCATTCCTTGAATCACTCGAAATCGACATTGTTCAATTCAAATCTTCAAAAATCCCAAATTAATGACAGTAGAGTGAGTGATGTTTCCTTTGATTAAGGTCTCCGAAAACTTCCTTAAAAAAACGGAGCTGTTTTCAAAATTGGGGGGGGGAGCGTAAAAAAATCGTACCCACGTTTTTTTTTCTAGATCTTCCGATTTTTTGAGGAAAGTCAGGGAACCTTTCTTTCCCCTATTAAAATGTGCGAACGTCCCAAGTCTCCATTTTAAAGTCGAAAATCGGGGAGTGGCGCCCTCTACTACCCCATTAGCAGATACAGTTCCCGAAAAAAAAACTTTTTTATTCATCACAAGTGGAATTCATATGATGGCTTTCAGAATAAGACACACGGAAATTGAAACCCATTTTTTTGTGACAGAATATTCAGGAGAAGTCAAGTTTTTTTCTGTTTCTAGTAATGCAAATAGTTTGTTCTGTTAATTGGATGAAATACTCGAGCAAGCCCGCGGGCTTCTAACTTGGGTTCGGGTAGCCTAGCCAAACCCTAATAGTGTTAGAAGATGACCGAAGCATGTGTTGAGGGGAAAAGTTTTGAGGTGCCGAATTCAAAAGAGGCGGGAAAAACAACTAGGCTGTAATTGAACAGCACCTAATCTGTTGGACTGCATGTGCGCCTTTGACACGCCTAATCACTGACGCACATGACGTTAGCGCCACGACTGCCAGCAGCATTGGTGCCGTCCAATAGGGGCCCATGTGCCCTTCCCCGTTCTCGCTTATATACCTCCTCGCGCTTCGCCAGCTAAGACTCCCACTCCTGTTCTATAGTTGAAAAATGTTTTTCTTGAAAGAAAGGTTCACAAGGATCTTCAAAATAAAATAAACTATTCATTAGTAGACAACTTCCCACCCACCTCACCTCTGCTTTGGTCCATCTTCCTCTATTTGTTCAGTCTGTGCTTGCCAGAACAGTCGACAAAACATTCTCAGCGAGCCAGTAAAGTTACCCGAAACCTGAAGGATTGGTAGAGTAGTGGAAGCAGTAAACGCAAATTGGACTAGTTTGTCTCCACTCACAACATTGTATGGTTAGATAGGGCTCCAATTAGGGCTACATATGCATATATGTAGTGCCAGTGTAGGGTTGTTAGTCTTCCAATTGTTCCTTTGAATCAATACCTGCGGGATTTTGGTTTCCAAGAGCTGTTCGAGAGCTCTGAATAGAACTACACTCTGTACTTCAGTCATCCTTCCGCTTGCACTTACGTATACACAGTGATTTGTAGACGGGACACTTGGCCCTTTGCACTTGTTCTTGCAGCTTATCGTAGAACATGTGTCTTTGCAGGGACAGTTGTATTCCTCCACACGACTCATCACTTTTCCTCACCAGGTTGTTCCACTTCTTCTTGCAGAGTAAAGTCTGTTCGAATGAGACTGTCCGCCCAAGCGGTAGGCGTGCGTGTCGAGTGGCCGCCGCAGAGGCATTTTTCAGACGAGCCTTTCCACGGCTGCAAACAGCTGATTGGGGTTATTATTCACCATTCATCTAATTTTACTCCTAACGCTTCAAATATTCAAAAGATGTCCTCACGACCACCGCTTGACACGCACGCCGACTGCGTGGGCGGACAGTCTCGTTTGGACCGACTTTACACGCTTCATTTGACCCGTGAATATGGCATCGAATCGGATTTTTGGATATTGCGAAATTTTCAAAATTGAGTCATCGCATAAAAAGGATATTTTTTTATGTAAAAAAGAACCCAAGAATTTTTCGAGTATTGGAAACGGGATTTTCCATCAATTCGGGTTCCGATAATCCAATCGGAAATTCGTTTCTATCAGCTTTTATCCAGTTTATCCGATCGGATAATCGGATCCTTTGAAATTGCATTTTGTATTTGGCCGAATTTCGAGTTAATCCTTAATTGCCGCTTTCATGACTCAAAGGAATAGTTTGAAATTTACCGATGATTCACCGCGAATCTGCTTTTCAGCGCGGATTTTACATGAAAACACCGCCAGAATGACGCTGATGTTTCGAGAAGTGTCTGCCGCGGATTTACACCGAAAATGCCGCGATAACGCAGCCATCATTGCAGTTAAGGCGCCTAAGTGTAGCAGAGGTCATAGCTCAGTCGATAACGTATCGGACTAGAAATATGGATGGCGAGGGGGATGCTTCGAACCTTGATATGCAGTGGCGAAAATCACGGTAGATTTGGGGCAGGATCCCAGCATTGCTGCATTTTCTCAGCAGTATCCAGGCAATGCATTGATTCTACCGGGAATCTGCCGAACATCAGTATCTTCGGCTCCGACCGGACACCGAGGCTTCTGACAGGTTCTCGGTGAAAGGCAGGCGTTTTTTACCGGATACGGATATCCGACATCGATTTCCTCTAATAGAATGTGTATTGCGCAGGTTGAGGCACTAGGGCTGTCGGGGCTCAGGCGTTGAATATTCATCTCTGGAAGCAATTGCCTAGATTCTACTGAGAACCTGTCGGGAAGATGCCGCCTCGATGCCGTACCGTAGCCGAAGCGGTAGACCCTCGGCAGATTCGTGGTAGAATCAGGTAGAATCAAGGCATTACCCAGATTCTGCTCAGATTTCACTACTTCGACTTTGCAAAAATATGACAATGCCGGGAATATGTCGCATTCTTTGCCACTGTATACCAGGGATTGAACCGTTAACCCTTACCATTAATTGCTTTGTAGTCCAATGCTTTATCGATTTAGCCATGCCCACTGCTACACTATGGCGTCCTGATTTCAATGATTGCAAAGAAATGCGGTATTTTCGCTGCAAGTTCGCGGCAGACTTCCCATCAGTAAATTCGCGTCATTTTTGTAGTAGTTCTTCCCACCGTAATTTCGCGGAGCCATTTTTCGGTAGTTTCGCGGCGAATTCTCAGCTAAAATCCACGCTCGCGGTGAGTTTTCGTTAGATTCGAGGCCGTTCCTATCAGATTATTATATTGATTGTGCCTTATTCAAATTGTAGACTGAGGTGTGTTGATGCGATCATTAATGATCGTGCGCATAATCCGATCATTGAACACAGCTGATCCTATTTGGCCATCGCCGATAGCACGCGCAATTCCTCAAAAACACCGCCTCGCACCGCACGCAATCGTCCGTTGTTTGAGTTTCCCTTTGTAGCTAACCAGCCACTGTACGTATGTATGGAGAATCGATTGGTAATATTGATTCGAAATTTTGTTTAGCTTCGTATTAGAGCTTTTGTGTTGTAATTTTCATTTCTGGCCACCTTTCATGTACGCATGTTGGAACTTTTTTTTTTTGCGTTCATTTTCTTTCTTTTGTACATGTCTATTCTTTTCTGTATAACTCGCAGAGTTCCGCTGACATGAACTTTTTTGAATTCTCCTTTCAACCTACATATGCATATATTACCTCTTTAATTGCCCTTTTTCTAGACTTTACTGAGTGAGGCGCTCAGGAATTACCATATTTAGATTGAAGAAAAACCTAAATGTTCTCTGAAACCGAGCTCTTTCAACAAAATTTAAATAGGGAAGAATCGAGTTTTGCGTGCGCAGACGTCGCCGGGGTGGCCGGCCATCTGGCATTGAAGTTTCGCAATTTCTCCACTGACCGCATTCCTAGATGCTAATCTTGCGAAGGGATGCTATACCGCGCGAGCTCTTACTTTGAATGGTGGCTTCCCTCCTGAACATTTGACGGTACCTATTGAGGATGTCGGATAGGGTAGTCCTGTGTGGTCTAACTCGTCCGCACCGTGTTATGTAGGGTTGATTACAAATATGAAATCCCTTGATGCGAAAGGCCCACTTTTTGGGTCCTTTCAACCTACTGACAGCGAAATATTGCGTCGAGCGCGGCTAAGGACGCAGGTGCTACTCCTGAGCAATTCGTCCCCTCGTCCACTTTAGCCTGTTAGGATCTCCACTGGTAGGGATTCCTTCCCATCTAGGCTTAGCTGGATTAGATTCTCTGAATTAGTTAATTGAATTAGACTCTTCAAACGCATGTGAGCCAGACCTATCGTTTAGGCGCTATTCATACTCCTCAAAGTCAGCGCGTTCCGAGCGTGACGGGCTTGGCGTGGCAGTGTGAACGACCTGACGCCACGCCCGCGCGTGATGCCTGCTCCGTCATGGCGACGACGGCCGTAACGACTTTTCATCAATTTCATTCCATTCCATAATTATTAACTCCAGTACTTTTTTCTGCTATCATGATAGTGAACGCGTGTACAGATTTTGCGTGCTCGGCAAAGTTAGGCGGCGTTCAGAGTTCGTTCGCGGCTCGACGCGATGCTATAATCAGTCCATGTATCAATCAAGCGACGTCGCGTCTCGTCGTCGCTGAGTGTTCACAGCGAAGAGGCGCGATACATTTGAAATGACGCGCGATTCGCCATGGCGCGACTTCCATTGCTCCGCCTTGCAATGCAACGCGACGCGATGGACGTCGCACGATGGCACAAACTCGTTGCTGCTTTTCTTCAGTGTTTTTCATTGAAGCAACCAAATCTGACAATGAAAGGAATAAGATAAGCATATCTAGGATCACGTGCACTAAAAAAAAATACTAAAAAAACTGTTGTTATTTGCTAGAAAAAAATGTCCGTAGCTTGTTTACGAGAAATTGCTTACGTACGCAATAGCGCGTAGTCGCCCAGTGTTCGCGCAGCGTTCACATTTAAATACCTGCGCGACGCTATTTTTGCGTCGCACGGACATATGCCACCGCGTCGCTTCGCAAAAACTGAACGGTGTAGTGGTCATAATGTGTCCGAACCGCGAAAAAAACGAAGGGGGTGGAGCGAAGGGCTGTGATTGGCAGTGGACGGTGTATCCCCCAATAACGGCTCTTCGTTCCTCCCCCGCTTTTACCGCGGTTTAGGAACATCACGACCATCAACCATCTGATCCGGGCACAATCGGAAGGCGCTGACTAATCCCTCAGCTGACAAGCCACATTCTTCTGTTATTTGCTGGATCCTTCATACTGGGGTTCCCACAAGTGACTAATCGCCCAGGTAATCCGAAACATTTTTCAATATTTCATTGGGTTATTACTATTGGCAATCCCCAATTTATCGCTGTCAAAGTTAACTCCAAAGGCAATAGTTACTGGGTTTATACTATCGTTTTCGGAGAGAAATTCCGGTTCGCACTTGCGGACATCTGCTGCTGCACCGCGCAACCCGATGATAATCGTGCTGGGACAAAGGTTAATCGTGGCGTTGCCACGTGGTCCCAGCACGACTATCATCGTGTTGCGACTGCGGTTGTCCGCAAGATCGGAAGGGAATTTCTCTCTCAAAGAGACAGTAGGTTAGTTACCTTTTCACTACAATTTTCTGTCGTTTGGTAATTCGTGCACGCTTTTTTTTGAGAATTTCCAGTACCGAAATTGTAAAAAAAGTCTTGACCGATGGCGGACGTAAGCATTTTTGGTTTTTTTTTTCATGTTTGGTCATCAGGAAGGACGTAGCTCCTTCAGAGTCCGGGATAACGGTCTGCTTGACCCTGGTAGTGGACGATGCGTGCCGCCACGCGTGCGCTCACGCTGGCTGATACTTGTCTGCAAATCCTCCATTCTCCGCTCGGAAGACTGCACATATTTATCGACCGCCGTGTTTGAGTGAGCTGTAGCGTTGCCGTCGGATCCGACAGTCAAGTATGTACACTTCTTTCTGTTTTATGCCTCAGCAAGGCGCATAGGCGTCATCATTCATCATCGGTATGCTATGAGCCAACATGCGACACGCTGACAATTTTCAGTCTTCAAAACATCTTGCGTTTCTCAGACTGACGCTGCGGCTTCGATTCCTTCCTCATGTCAGCCTTTTCTCACAGCATTTTCCTTTCAATGCATACCTGATGAGCCGTACTTTTCCCCCCTCTTTTTCGACATGAATTATCGCCGCTTTTGACATATTGTATTCGGAATCGATTTTTTTCTGTTTTTCTCGACTATTTTCGTGATTCCTGGTGTTAATGCCTTTCTTTTGATCTATATTATACTCTAGAAGAACGTTGATTATTGAAGTTTGTGCACGTTTTAACTATATCTTCGGCTTTCCATCTGATTTTACTCCATTCTTTCCCACGAATCGTTCATGGTGAAATCTGAATCTCAAATTTCAACTGAGCCGCTGCTCCATCTGAACGAGTTCTGGAAATTGAAGAAAAACAGGCGACTTTGAGGTTTTATTTTTCTTCTTCAAAGCTCGCATAAGAAAAAATTGGTCCATCGCAGCTTTGTTGCCTGTTAAAATCAAATTGATTTTTTGAATTACGATTTTTCTGTGAGAGAGTTGTCTCAGATCCGTTTTTTTCGCCTATGCCTTCCATTTTTTTTAGCAAAGAAGCAAAAAAGTCAGATTTCGGAGCATTGTTTCCATCATTTATCAAAACCGATTGTCTGTATGGTTAGATCCACGGCCTGTTTCCTCAAGAAAAAACGTGTAAATTCAAACTGCGGCTGGCGTGGCGGTTTAAATCTAAATATCTGACCGCCGGGCCAGCTGCTGTTTGAATTTAAATGTTTTTTTTTTCTTGAGGACACAGACCACGGACCAAACTATACACTACCGCTAGTGCGTGGCGACTTGTTTTCGCGCTTTTAGCGCCCTTTTCTAACAACTTCCTTTGAAATCGACTTTGTTCCGTTTTAAAAAGTTAGTTCGGATTCAAATGAGAAGGGCTATCCAACATTATAGTGCTTCTTTGGACTTCGAGTTGAACAAAAAAGGTTCTCAGTGTGATTTCCAGACCGTAATAAAGCGCACGTAGCGCTGTGCGGCCGCATACTGTATTGGTGTACTGTATGGCACACTAATGCGCTACTCATACTCCTCAAGGCCAGTGCGTCACGCACGGGCTTTGCGTTGGAGTATGAAAGACCATAGGTCACGCCCGCGCGCTTCGTGCGTGACGCCCGCTCCACCATGGCGGCGACGGCCGTAACAACTTTTCCTCATTTTCATTATTAATCCATCATCGATTTTATTCCGTTTCTTAATAATTCCAATACCGGTTAAAATTTGTGCGCTTTCTGTGGAAAAAAGCGCAAAAAAACTTTTTTCGCGCTTTTTTCTATAATTGGGTTCAATATGGTTTATTTGGGAATCTAAAGAGATATTGAAAATCAGCATTGTGCGCTCCTTCTGAAATGACACCTGGCTTACTCTCCATCAATTACATATCCTCTGTTTCCGAGTGTGATTTATTTCCGTTCATCGTGTGCGTCTGCGCGCTTTTGCTGCGCCTCCTTCTCTCCACACTTTCTCGCTGTCTCTACCCTCGCTCCGTACTCAGACGTTCGCTGTTGTCCACAGGACACGAATGAGATGTCACCTCACGCAATGCTCCCTGTAGACATCCAAAAGGGGCATGGATCGCCCCTCGAGAACTGCCCGTCGCCCCCTCCTTGGTGCCGTAGACAACCTATCCGCGGGAACGCTTTTTGCTGTAGACATCCCATCGGAGGAGGAGTCTTCCATCCCCGATTCCGCGTTCACATCCTATCAACATCCTGTAGACCTTTGATATTACCATCCCAAAGCGCGAGCATCAACCGCTTTTTGACGTCACCCCTTAAGGGCAGCATACACACTCTCACAAACATGGTGTATGATAACAGCATAAATAGGACCGCTTGGCTTTCCTTACCACTACGCGTCGTATACGACGTTTGAAGCGCCAAAAACCATCCAGGATGACAATATGTGACAATGTTTGAGCAATCTCTTGCCTTCCACGTCTGTATTTCCCACCCGTTAGAGTAATGAGAATTAGAAATGAAACTTGAGAAAGCATGTGATAAGATAGAGTACAATAGCTTTACTATCTCATGGGAGCGCACGAGAGAAATATGAAAACTTGACTTGCTTGAAAGTAATATGTCTGCATACCAGTGATTAACTCTCGTCCATTTTTGAGAATGCCGCTCTCTACTTCGGTCTGACTTTTTGAAATGGGAGGGATTACCATAGGTAGAACGTACGCATGATATGTTTCCAGGTGAATAAAGTTGTTTCTCTCGTGCATTCCTCATTTGGTAATGCTATCACTCTAACTTATCAAGCACATGTTTTTCTCAAGTTTCTTTCTACTCATTCTCGTTACTCGAATGGAGTTGGAAAACACTGGCGTGGAAGAGCAAGATTGCCTGCAAAAATTGCCAAGCTAATATTGTCATCCTGATGGTTTTTGGCGCTTCGGGAACGTATTTGACATGGCATGGTAGGGAACCGTGCGGTCCTATTTATGCTGTTATCTCGACCACGTTTGCCCAGAGCGTGTACGCTGCCTTCAATAACGGCGCTATACCTTCTTTCGAAACTTGATGATGAGGCCCGATTTTCCTTATTTCAGTTCTAATCTAAAAGCGCAACAGAGAAATTGGACCCTCTCAATCAAATTTTCTGAAGGAGAAAACTAACATTTATCGTGGATCCTAATGAGACTTTTCGTTCCTCTTTGGAGATTGGCGCAAACTCGGTGCACCTACGTAATAGCATATGAGGGTGGTGGCCATCGTGTATCAACACTCCAGAGGCGGGAGAAACGGGGGGAGGAGCGAGGTTCCTGATTGGACGCAACACGGACTAGCCCCGGCCCCCGTCTGTTGCGCCGTCCAATCAGGAGCCTCGCCCTCCCGCCTCTCCACCTTCTCAGAAGTGTTGATACACGATGGCCACCACCCAGCATATGACACCGAGTTTGCGCCAACCTTCGTAAACGCAAGGTCTCATTAGTATCTATACCGACGTTACATTATTTTAGTAATGATGTCCTTATGCGGACAACACTCTACTGCTTCCAAATGAACTACTATAAGATATAAAAACCATTTCAAATGAAATGTACTTTTCTAGAGCCATTTTCGGACGTAGAGTCCAAATATACCCTTTGCGGCTGCCTAGAGTCACCCTGGAAACGTTATAGCAGTTTTTTCTCTGATTTTGTACCTATTGTACCCTCGAAAAAGCGCATTAATTTTATGAAAACCCGGGAAACAGACCTCATAATCGTGCTCAGGGCCCGAAACAGCCCCCAAGGCAAAGTTTGGGTGAAAGCGCATTCTCCGAGCTATGTGCAAGACTTGATGGCGTTCTTGACTTGAATGGATTTTCGGTTCAGCGTTCAATTATATCAATTACGGCATACAAGAAAGCGTTGAAATTTTTTTCCAGATTTGACTTAAAAATTCAACCTGGGGGTGATTTGTGGTGCTGATCACGAATCTGAGAGGTTTACCTGTGGTTTTCCTAAGTTCGACTAAATTTGTTCAAAGCTTCCCACCGGCAGAAAAATTTGACAGCAAAATCGACTTTCTGGAATGTGACAAAAGATGTGGCTCAAATCTTTCTTTGGGGTTTATTTAGAGTGCCCAACACTAATCTGATGTCAGTTTATGGATTTTTGACAGCTTACGATAGATTACGTTGGGTATACGGTATAGTTGTGCACGAACGAAATTTTTGAAAAAAATCTCGATATTTTTTTCGTTGGTTCGAAAATTCTTCGGACGTAATTTTTTCAAATTCCGTTCAAAACTTGGCCAAACAAGTTTTTTCAATTTTCGTTCGTTCGAAATTTCGTCGAACGAATTTTTTTCAAATTGCAGTGGTTCGAAATTTTTTTCGAAATTGTACAGCTATAGTATACGGTAGTTCGATCAATGTCACAGATTTGTTCTCAAAGTTTCTATGTGGGAGTTTTTGGGGTGCTGAGTACGAATTCGATGTCCATTTGTCTGTTTTCAAACTATCAAGTTCTGCCTCCTGAATAACATGTTACCTACCGTAACCTACAGTAAACCTATAAATTCCAACAAGCGAACCCCATATTCGTGTTCAGCAGTACATGTTTATCGCAGTATCCGGAGAAAAATAAAAACACCTCAAAAATCCATGGTGGGTACCCTTAACTAGTCGCATAAGCTTTGAAAACGCTCATGACTTCTTTCAGAGTTAGTCAAGGCAGGCTACGATTATACCGGAGTCACTCACATTTTTAGCTACTAGTAGCAAGAACATCCTCCCAGATTATCGCCGCATGCAATGCGCGCCGAATATGCATTCAAATCGAAGACAAGGCGGTTACGAGCACACTCAGGGAACGTGCTGCTAGGGAGCACGTGCTCTTATAGTGTTTCAGATTACAGCACGTGCCCCGACAAATAAAACTTTCAATGCGTGCATGATACCCATTCAACTCGATGAAAAAAGATTTCCCAAAAATGGAAAGAATGCGAAAAACTCTTGAGGCGGGACACAGATGCCGGCAGCCGCGCTGGTTCAATTACACTAGTTTGCGGTGCTTTGCTTGCCCAGCCGCTGGAGACCTCGTCCAACCAATCGCGGCCCCAGATAGTGCTCGACGAGCTGGCCGAGTTGCATGTCGGTGTGCCGGGCGCGTCGCGTGCCGATGTGCAGCTACGATAACGCTGGACTAGCTTGCAGCACGTGCTCTTGCGATTAAATTTTGCAACACGTGCTCCTACGGTAAAATTTTGCAGCACGCGCTGCTTTTTGAAGCACGGGTCCCTGCAATACACTTTTTCAATGGGAGTGGTCATTCGAGTTGGATACATATTCGACACGCACTGAATGCGGCAAATTTTTAAGCCCGCAAGGTACTCCATTTCGCTGATCCCGGACTACGCTAAAACGGCTTCCCTTGCTAACCAGAAAATGTGATATCGGCTAACTACGCTTTTTTTTTTAAATCTACAATTTTTTCATCTCGCTATATTTACCTTTCCTCGAGTATTGACAACATGGATGGGAATCAGGGTAAATGAACACCCCCGAGTGATCAAAGATTCCTGACAAACAACTAAAAATGACGCAAATGACACACCTAAAGGGATGGAAAAAATCAAAATCTGCCTACGAAGACAGTTGCTGAAAGCTCCGTAAACCACGGAAACCTCCGGGTCGATCACGGGGAACGCCGCGAGGTGCATCACTCGGCATGCCACCAACACCCCTTCCACGGGAAGACGTTATTGAAAAACGAATCACAGATCTCTTATAATTAAAAAAAAAGAGAAGAATTACCATAGAAGTCTAGAGCATCATCAAAAAAATAAAACGAATTGCAAATCTCACATAACCGAAAATGAGAACTTGGACGGCACGATCTTCGTGCTACATCGATTGATCGACGCTGCCACCGCCCCTACCGCGAATGTTTTGTAGAACAGCCCATCGACCTGCGCAGCCGTAGACATCCCGAATTGACGTCCTGTGGACCAGAACTAGGTCTGCGTCGATTTAAGGCACTCTGCGGGATTGCCGGTCGATGAGCTGTTTAACAGCCCGTCGCCCCCTGCTCAACAGCACACTGGGACGACCCCGCGTAGAGCTGCCTGTTCGCCAGCGGTGACTCGTTCTGGGCGGATCGACGTCCTGTAGACAACAGCGAACGTCTGAGTACAAGCGCTCGAGGGAACAGAGTAAATCTGGCTAGGAACCAGAGGATATATGGCAAAATTAGGCATTAAAAATCAACACGAAACACGCGTACAACACGATTTTGCTTTTATGATCACGCCTATAAGCTTTGTACAAAGATATGCCACATATCATACAAAAAAAAGAGATCTCTCGATTCTGATTATGAATATTTCTTTAGATTCGCGATCGGCCTATCATGAAAAATGTTATGACAAAAGGGCAAAAAAAAACGCTTTTCTGCATTTATTTTCTCGCTGAAAACGCAAAATTATGACCGGTATGGTAATTCCAGTCCTATCTTCTGCTTTTGTTGGAACCCTATTCGCGTGTTTCCTCCAGGTACATTGTCATAATCGCTACTTGGATTTGGCCCTGGCTTCAAGCTTCGCATTACAGTAATAGGTCTTTCACACTCTTATTTTTACCTTTCATTTACGTCATCAATCCTCCTCATTTCACGATGTGTCTAGTTCTTTTCCGATAATGGCAGTCATCGTTTCACAGCCGATAAACGGCTTCCCTTACCCCGCAAATAAAGTCGAGTCGAAAGGAGCATTTACCTCTAAAAACCTCATGTCGAGTTTATTTTTTGAAATTTTCCATAATCAAATGTTGGTGGGGGGATCACTCATCATATTCAGTTAGGTAAACCTGCAACTCTGAGTTTAGGGCACTATCTGGTCTCTCAGTGGAGTCACCTCGAAGCAAATTTTTGACAAAATCATTCTCCATTGTTCCAAAATTATCATTCAGGTACCTTTCTTTTGTGCCCTCATCCATCATAGAATGAGACCAGGTGCCAAAGCACATTTTCACTACACGTCAGTTGGCCGTTTGCCAATTGTTTGTGATGTGTTCGTATCACCGGCGGCCCACACACTCGCCATGGTCTATATGCAAATACTATAAAAGATATTCCTGCACCGTCATCAGCTGATCGACTCGATTGTATGACACGACTCCGGTAGAGCAAGCGTTTTTCAAAACAACACGATGAAAACTGAGACGTTGACTACACGTGTTGTTGTGATAGACAAGTGTAGAATGTATCCTCTGGACAGCGTACAATATTGCTCGTAGGATTTGGTTAGAGAGCGCGCGAAGACGCGTTTGGCGTCTTATCCGTCCTCTCTGAATAACTCGCTTTAAACTCAACTCTCAGCAAAGCTAGCGCCTTATTTAGGATTCTGACGTTGAGGGCTACCTAACGGTCTAGCATTTGTTGGGTTCCGTTTAGAACAAAATAAGTTTGGTAGTCAGTCAGCTCTTGATATAAGGCAGACACAAGGATACGCAGACAGAGGCGGCCTTTCTCCCTTCGTCACGGTATCGTATATAGAGAGCTGGCTGAATGTCAAACTTCTTTAGTTCTCAACGAAACTCCAACAGGGGCTTCAACAATGGGTAGCCCGAAACACCAGGATCGTGAATATCACCCTGGTTTTGCTCAAAGTTGCGTTTGCAGCGAGTTATTCAAAAATGACGAAGAGAACGCGAAAACGCCTTCTGACCAAATCCAACGGCAGGGAATGTACTCTATTCAAGTGGAGCAGCCCCAACGGAATTCGAACTGCTAGAGACGATTTAGCCCTCCTTTTTGTATGTTGGGCTTGCAATCCCAAATTTCATTTAGCGCGTTTTTCAGGTGCTGAACACGATTATGATGTCAGTTTTCGGCTTTGCGGGCGAGAACGGTAGGTGGCGGTAGCAAAATGGGAGTGGTACACTGTCCTTATTGGAGCGAATTTCCGGTCTTTAGTTGCGAAAAAACCGCTGCTGCGATCCGCAATACAATCAGAATCGTGTTGGGATCACATGTACTCGATTGGGACCAGGGATGAGCGGAGTTCCGCGTTTCGCGTTCCGAACCCCGCAGTTTCGCGCATTTTTGGCGTTCCGCGTTCCGAAAACCGCAAAAAAAACGCTGCGGGATGCGAAAATATCGGGTCATTCGGGAGGAAGCGAACATTGGATGATTTCTGAATTGTTCTGCGTTTCGCGTACCGGAAACCACATTTCCGCGCATTTCAGGCGTTTCGCGCTCGGTTTTCGAAATCCGAGAAATTTTTTTTGTTCCGAAACCCGAAAACCGATTTCCAAAATCTCATATTCTTGTTCAGCTCATCCCTGATTGGAACCATGCCGTCCTGGCACGATTACCTTCAAGACGCGTGCGCAACGGCGAATGTCCGCAACTGCGGACAAAAATTCTGCTCCGATAATGACAGTAACTGCACAGGCCTACCGTAGTCGTTGGAAAAACCGAAGCCGAACCTCTCATTCGTGTTCAGCACTCCAAAACAACTCGTTGGCAAAATTTGGATGTGAAAGGGAACATTTGATTTTTGAGGTCCACTTACAGTTTTGAGCTTGTAACTTTTTGGGGCATAGGTTCGGACTAAGGACATTGATTTTTTTGACAAATTATATAACTAGGGCACATTGCAAGGCACTTCATTCTGCTCACTAGGTCAAGCCAGAATGGTAGAGTAAAGGGCGAGGAGAGACAAAACGGATGTGAAAATTCAAATTTTTTTTTGCTACGTATTCATCCATCTAGCCTATCATCTTGTTCCATTTTACCGGAAAACTTTTTTACTTTCCTGGTGGGAACATTGTTTCCCTAATCTTTATGTTCTTTTCCCACGCCCACTTTCATTGGACTTTCATTGTGGTGTCGGCGATCTGCTGGGTGTAAGTGGAGGAGCAGCTGTCAAAAAGTGTACGTCGGTGCCGGTCAGCCGGCCGGCCGGACACTGTGAACAGAGGCCGCTCTGCGCATCCGACGAAAAGCGAAAAAAAACGCCAAGGAATCTGCGAAGTGATTGACGATGTTCGTGCGCCACGTAACCAATGCATCCCGTGGACATTGACGGATCGCCGAGCACTTTTTGCTCGATTTCCGTTGCATTTTCTCCCCCTACCCCCTTTCATGGAGATCTCTTTGAATTGGGTTTCATCCTCGTTCATGATAATGTGTTCCATTTATTGGCTTTTTCCATTTCCGATATTCAAAGCGTTTTGTTGGGGATCTTTTGAATATCCTGAGTCTGGATCTTCGCTTTTAGGCTAGCATTATCCCAAACGATTCTCGGCCCCGAGCCGCACTGAATAGAATTCGGAGCTGCCTGACAGTTCGGCTCGTTTTTCAATCTCCGTGCCACTGCTGTTGCCATCAGGGCTCCTCCAGTTCGCCCGGACAGCAGCAGCAGTGGCCCGTATAGCAACAGCAGGAGTCCTGCAGTTTGCGAGAACGAGCCAAACTCAGGCTGCTCGCGGACGAAAGTTGCCCGAGATTGCTCTGTTTTTTGAAAAGTATATTTCTATCTGTTGCGTATTTATTTCAAAGATTTCGAAGTTGATTGTATTTTTGGCATGTACTTTGCTTCTCTGGGCCAAATTCCGGTCCGCAAGTGCGCCTCGACACGCTTTGCGGCCGCACGCGCTCGAGTCAATCGGGTTTCCAGCGCCCAAGCCGACTCGATGAGGACTTTTTTACACAATTTGCTCCAATTTTTCTTAGTTTCCAGTTTTAAAACCCACCTAGAGTCAGCAGATCGCCGGCTGCGGCACTGGAAACTCCTCCGACTCGGAAGCGTGAGGCCGCAAAGCGTGTCGAGATGCAATTGAGGACCGGAATTTGGCCCAGATAGGAACAGTACGTTTACTCGTCGACATGAAGCAGTCGAATTTACTACTCATCTGAAAAGCCAGTCTTTTCCAGTATTTGGTTATGCGAATGAGATCCGGTTTCGAGTGCACACTATATAGTACCATCCGAAATTCGAGTCCAACTTGTCAAGTCCTGCGGCCGGTCCGGGTCGCACGCGCGAACGCAGCGCCCGAATTCACTGCTGTGGCTGCGGTGTATACCGACGCCTATCGATTTTGTGATCAACTCAAGCCCTAGTTATACTCTGGCGTTTCGCAGCCTCTGGCTTCTGCGAAACGTGAGCGATTGGTGGGATTTAGACATTGACCAATAGCAGGCCTGTCGCAGAATCCAGCGGCAGCTAAACGCCAAAGTATAGCTGGGCCTATAGCGGCGGAGGCGTTGGGGCTATTCGCGAGCTGGACAAGAACTCCGACGTGACATTCGGGACTAATCTTCGAATGATACAATGAACCGTTTAAAAACCCCTTTTTTAGCTTATCGAGTGACTGAATAATTGGGATAAAGTTTTTTAAGTTTTACATTTGAGTGATTTTTTAATCGCCCCCGTTTTTTAAAATACTGAAAGCATTAGTTTTTTCGAATGCAAACTTTTACGAGTTTCCGGGTAAACCAAAAATCACTTCAATTATCCTCACCCTTATTTTTTCTCAAATAATTGGGTAATTTTTTGAGTGTTCTTCGAAAATTATTGAAAAACGATTGAGCAATGTTCCGTGTTCGCTGTTGACGCCTGAAATCGGCTAAATATTCGAAAAAGCGTATGCTTTGTTGTTCCGAGTGAGCCGACTCCCCGAAAAAACAAAGAATTCAATTCCGAGTGTTAATCAGTTTTTCATAAAATCGACTATTTTGAAATCAGGAATGAACGAAATGCGCGGAAGAGGGGCACTTCGAATCCTGGATCGAGCGAAAATCTCAATAAAAAATTAAAATCCCCAGTGTGTGGACTATCCGACACCGGGTTATTCGCATTGATTTAATATTTTCCAACTTCTCAAAGGCACAGTCCAACCTTAGAATCGATTTTCTGTTTTCCTGCCTATCTTGAAAACGGTCTCACACTGATTTCAATGATTTCTTTGGAATCGCACAAGACCCCCTAAGAACGAA